>CATNUY010000119.1:1200000-1898960 GCA_951217065.1 Baccha elongata | reverse complement strand
ACCCATAAAGGGGCCATTTTGGTTGCCATAAACGGAAGC
Source organism: Baccha elongata (assembly GCA_951217065.1). NCBI lineage: Eukaryota > Metazoa > Arthropoda > Insecta > Diptera > Syrphidae > Baccha > Baccha elongata. Next base: position 1,898,921 of record CATNUY010000119.1, on the reverse strand, counting down.
AAAATCTTTATTACATTTTCCTTTTTTTATGTCATTGCTGTAATTAGTACAAAGTTATTAATTAGTAAATTTCTATCTGAAACTTATTTGTTAAAAGGTAGTCCCCATAAATTTATGAGTTTACCTACTAAGCCCTTCGGGCATGATAAACATTGCTAAAAAATTATCTAAGGGATCATAATAAATATTCTTTAAATGTCATGTTTCTGAACATTTTGTTGTTTTTATGGCGTTTCTGAAACCCATTATGGAATAGAGAAGTTTTTTTTTAGGGGTGTGAAAGGTGAGTTACCTGAGGTGGTAATCATGGTGTGACCAAACAATAAAAAGCTATATAGGGGAAATTCCAAACAGGGCCAAGAATTTCCAGGAAGGGTGGGAAATGGCCAGCTGCGTTCCATCAGCAGCCCCTCAAGGTGTGTCGAAGTCGGTCCGTGGTTATTATTAAAAATTTAATTTTCTTTAGGCCTGATCTGTGTTTTGTTGCTGGTGAGGTCTAGGTCTAGGGACAAGGACCCATCCCGTCCGACGAGTTCAAGCTGAGCGTTACAAGCAGGCCGCGTTCCCTGGACCTAGATATTCCTACCCCTTTTCTACCCTATCCCTCTACTGCCTCATCTTTTGCTGCTTCAAACTCTATCTCTCTCTCTCTCTCTTCACTCCCCCTCCTTTTACCACGCAACATACGTGTGAACAGCTAAATGCAAAATTGTAAGAATGTATGGTCTAGCCCAATTTGACAGTCCCATTTAAAATCCACGGGCACTCATATAGAGTTAAATCTGAGATTATGTTCTAAAAAAGAAGAAAATTCAATTCAATATGATACAGAGAATCCGGTTATTGTATAAACTACAGTTTGTTTCCTTAAATTTATTATTTTAAGGGCCAATCTTTTCAGCTCTGGTTAAATCTCTGGTTTGTTCACCATAGAATTTTCTTAACCAGTTGTTTCGAAAGTCGGTTAACCACAGTTCGTCTTTTCACCATTTTATCTACTTTGGTTACCAAACCAGAGATAGTTCCAGTTTTCCAGTGGTCCGGTTGTGAAACGGAATCCCTGGTTAAGTTTGTTTACACTTTTTTGAATGCGAGAGAAAGAGATCGAAGATTTTGTCAATAATTGATAACAGCCTGTCTCGTTTCAATGTACATGGATAAACTGAATTGATTCATTCACGAACAAAGGAAAACAAAAAAATATACATAAAATATAGGGGTGGAATTTATTAAGATGGTAGATCATCATTTTTTTTAATTTTATTCGTAACGATTAGTAGTAATGATCAATAAGTATCTGTATATTATTTATCATTCAACACAAATGTGAAAAAAATAATCGCTTACCATAGAATTTCTGTGGTTAACCAAGCAAAATTGACTGGTTAACGAAATCTCTGTTAGCCATAGATTCTCTGGTTAAAATTTTGCTGAAAAGACCAAATCTCTGTTAACCGACTGGAATAATGACACTAACCACGGAAAATTAGCTGGTTAACGTTATCTATGTTAACCATAGATTCTCTGGTTAAGATTTTGTTGAAAAGACAGAATCTATGGTTACCAGCTGAAATAATCAATGATTAAACTTAGCCAGAGCTGAAAAGCCTGGCCCTAAGAGTGTTTTTAGTTGATATGAGGTCGTTCACATGATTTCATTTTTTGACAGGTCATAAGAGAGGTTATGCTTTTCTCTAATTTAGAAGTATACTTACAAAGATATAAAAAAAATATGTACGAAATATATTTTGTTTAATTTAATTTTTTATGAAGAAAATAAATTAATCATTTAATAATGCACGTACAAACGAATGAAACTTTCCACTTGAAATAAGTCCGCCAGTAAAAATTTTTTCTACGGGAGGAGACGGAGGGGTAAAAGTTGATGAACTATGGATCAGACCAGAATGGCGTAGAGTAGAGCAAAGCTGTGAGATGTCAGAAGAAGTTAGAGCAGAAATGTCAAAAAATGTGATATGCCAGTAAACAAAATTGCGTTTTGTTTTGCGAGCTCGTTGTATATGCAAAACTTTTTTAAAGGAAATTTTAATTTTATATTTTTTTATTTTTTTAAGTGCCAGTTGTACAATCGGTTCAAAGTTGTTCAAATTTTTAAACCACTGATTTCCATAAATAATCTGCCAAAATTGGTGGGTTAAAAACTTGACCCACTATTGTACAAATGGTCTTTAAAATATTTTTTAGTTTTATATTAAAAAAAAACTGATTGAAAAAAAATCAAGCAAATCTAAATACGTCTACAGATGAAATTGTCTCCCTAAATCTTGCTTCTTAAATTTTACTCATTTCTACTGAGAGCAGTTTAGAACAGTTTAGAGCAGCTAAATAAACCCGAACCTTATGAGTACTCTGATTTCAAAGATACCAGGAGATCCTATAACGCACATAACTTATTAACAAAAAGAAAAGAACTGTCAAAACAAATAAATTCACCTCGGCTCCCCTCTCAATTTTACACGGATACGAATCGAAATTACAAAAACAACAATGTAAACAAATGGTTGTTGGAGGGTAAAACGTACGAAAGTTTCCCATCTTTATATTCTTAATCTTTGGTGTACGTCATAAAAATTCATTGTTGATTACGGCGTGCCCTCCGTTGAATTAATAAATTATTGTTTTAAGTGACCTTTATGTTCATCAATATGAAAAAGATTAGTGGGCTATAGGTCAAAAGACAGTTCTTAGCTTCTTTTCGACGTTTCGAACATGTATATGTCATCAGGCCTTTATTATGTAATGGAAAAAAGAAAGATAGAAACAGATAGGAGACCGAAACTACACATAACACTTCACCAACGGAGATCGAGATTTTCAAACCAGACCAAGAAACTTTGTTTTGAAAATTCCGTTCTTGCCCAAATTTGCTGTTCCGCGCTGGACATCATTTATGTGACGAGACAAAGAAAATAAGGCGTTATTAGATACTATTCTACCGTTCGTAACAACTCCACTACTAGAGTCGAGTTTCCCTAACTTAGATTAGGAAACTATAGTTGGAAAAATTGTTTTGGCGAAATTTACCTATTGCCTTTCATTGGGTGGGCTGCCACCAATACTAGAGTAGAATCAAGGATTATCCAATAACACAGAATTTAGAATGGTCACTAGGACTTGGTGTCATTGCTCGAAAATCTGATTTTTACGTGAACTCATCTAAAATTCTATAAACACTGCATATAAAATTTATAGATACTGCTTCTCCATGAAGTAAGCAGGAGATAATTTCTATCCCCCTTTGAGCTAGAATTGGATCACTCCGAGGGGGTAGTTCCATCTCCCGGTCAGTTCACTAAATGGTTGTATCCTGTGTATGTAGTTGACATATACACATTCCACTAAAACCATAAAAAGTTGCCTTGCGTTCTGATTACATCTTTATCTGAACTTAGAAGATAGATTCGACTTATCGTGTACGTATAGGACTCTTGATTCAAAAAAAAAACATGTCTGCTAGCGAGTTTTATTTTTTTTTTGGGGAGGTATTTAATCTCCTTAACCTTAAATAGGATTAAAGCCAATCGAAAGACAAATTTTCTTAACGGACGGGCTACTTCTAAGTAAAAGATAGAAAAGAAGAAAATAACAACGGGCTCCTATTAAATGCCTATCGCATCTCCACAAGTTAGTCACCTAATCGACGTAAAACTCTATCTAGATGATCAACTCGGAGGAATAGGGTACTACCGCTCGATTGCTGCCACAGGTCCTAAAGGTTGCTTCAGCTGGCTCAGTCATCAGGGAAGTGAGTCTATGCTGCAGAAGCGTGTAGTGGGTTTACATATTGTTGGACCTGGAATCTCGTTGTTGGATGACTCTGATAATTTGAAAAGCTAAGCTGAAAAGCTAAGGGCCGGAGTACTAATTTTCTTATTTTTTTTTTTTGAAAGCAGAAGTTGAGTTAAGTTAAAAGTAGAAGTTAGAAAATCGTGAAAATTTCAGTGACAAGACTAGATGATGATAGTCTGTTCGGATTACGTTGCCCCATAACCCAACCATTTGTTCCATATCATCCGACTAAGTTTACTGGAACCCTTATCAAAATGGGAGAAACAGGTGTATTTATTTCCCCCTTTATCGTCTAACTTCCCGTCCGAAAGTCGCGAAAGGGTAATGTACTCCCCTTGCAACCCATCCCAATGATGAATCTACTGGCGAAAATTTGTATAGATGCATCCCGCTAAAGAACGAAAATTCATGTGTCTACACCTTAATGTTTCTACATAATTATCTAATTAGACCCCACTAAGATCGATGTTGTGGTTCACTAAGTTGTTGTTGCTGTTGTTGTTGTTTTTGGTCGCTATCCGGAAAAATGCCTTGGGTCGCGAAGACTTCAACTCCAGCCATGACTCCTGATCCTTATTGTTTTATGAATCCATGACCTCTATAATTGAAAATAATTTAAGAAAAAGAACTTCCCTGTGATTGCTAATCATTCGCATATCATAATTTTAATAAAAAATGTTATTTCAACTTCAATTCATAATACAATATTTATTGAATATTACTTAAAATCTAAAAGAAAATACAATCTAAATCTCTAAAGATTTAACTCTATGAAAGTTACTATTCTAAAATGAATCAAAATTAACAATGAATAAATATTCATTCTCAAAAAAAACTTATTAGAAACTTAAAAATGAATCAACTTATAAACGTACTATCTACGATAGTCGATACTCTCAAAAATACAATTTTTCAGAAATGTCTTAGTTATGAATTATTTATGATAGTTTCAAAACTCAACTATACTTCTAAATACAAAAGAATCCTATATAAAGTCTTAAGAGAAAAACTATAATCCAAGTCCCTCTACTAATTAGTAGATTCGAATTCAAATTGACCCAAGAAATGGTATGGTTTCGTTTCATTCAAATGACAATACCAAAAAAACGTTTGCCTTGTTCAGGACGTTACTGACTCGAGGACAGAAGTTGATTACTTCCCCTCTCTCGCGACTTTGAGAAATATTTCGATAAATATTTCTTATAACCGGGACTAAAATTGTAAAAATGAAATTTCGCGACAAAAGAAATACGAATAAGTGAACATGTAACTCTTTTCGAATCTTTATCTTGGTCGCTTAACTCTGCATATCGCAATGATTGATGCCAGTCAAGGTAGAAAATACGCAGGACCACAGATTCAAAAGAATTGTGTTCTTATTCCCGACTGATACTGATCAGTATATTTAAATTTAAAAAAAACGCGATTTTATACAAATTAAAAGTTAAACGTGAATAAAAAAGATATATTATACACACAAAGTTGTGACGAAAATTCTTCAACAAGAAAGAAACTTTCTTCTAAATGACACAAGTAAAAATACGGAGATAGACTAAAAGTCTGTAAGAGAAATTCCCTTTACCCAAAATCAAAAGAATTAAATTGTTCAACGAAATACTCAAAGATGAGAATCTCGGATTCAAGAAAAATAAATAAAATAAATATAATTGAAAAGCTGTGAAATGTAAGTATTAATATATAAAAATTTGTTCCAATATAGTTGCAAAAGTATGTATAATCAATAATAATATTATAAAAACATATGTAGGTACGTCGATTAAGAAGGTGCACCCTGTTGTTCGAAACCCAGACAGTATGCTACAGGTAAAAATTTAAAAATTTAGGTGTATGTTACAAAAAAAATTTTATTGATTCTTTTTATTTTGTTTCAGGTTTCATCCAAATATTATTCTAGGACTCCGCTGAATGCTAATAGAGAAATCTCAATAACTATGACTTTCATGACTTTCTTTGACGACAATATACTATTCGTTATTATTGAAACTTGTTGTATTCTCTTTTTTTTTTTTATAGGTCCTTTGAGATTTAAATGTTGAAATATTTCAACTGATAGTTCACACGTAGGTATTGTTTTTTTTTTTTGTGTTCAAGATTGAACCATGAACTTTATACTACAGGGTTGTCTTGGATGATGGTAGTTCTTTACAAGGACAAGAAAGATTAAATTACACATTAAGATGACCAACTCTCAAAATTAGTGATACATTAGTCACAGAAGTAATTTTAGTTTTAATATTTCTTTTCTTTTTTTTTTTTTGATATCTATTTAATTATTATTTTTTTTTTTGAAACAATATCGTCAGCAGGAAGTGCTGATGACATGAAATGTCTATATAGACAATAATTTGTGAATTGTTGCATCCAATTACATTCAGTTGTAGCGGTCGCCTAAGCAATTCGCACATGTATGATCCGCTTTAGTCTGAGCGAGCCCTTATCCCAAGCGATATACGGAATTCCACATGATTGCTCAAAAACTGAGAAGGTGGCATCACTTTATTTTTAGAACTTCGTTCACTGAACGAAAGAATTTTTGTTCTCGTAAAAGTTCTTTTTTATTAAACCGGAATTAATTTTTCATTTTTTTTTGTGCAACAACCCCATGTGTTAATTGAAACGAAAAGTGTACTATTCTAGAATCTAGTATCTCGAATGAAATGTAAAGGAATAAATCCGATCGTTTTTTTTTTGTTCTCTCGAAGAATTTATCTAAGTCACGGAATTAATCGAAAGGTCACGAATTTTGTGTTTTAATTACAAAAAAAAAAGGAATTTTCAACCGGAAGAAAAAAAAAATAATAAATCCTAAGAAAGAAACCAGACCTATATAAGAAAAAAAAAAAAGAAAAGTCCCTCACATGAAAATTATGTTAGTGAAAAAAATAATTTCAACTGGAGCAGCTACGTACGCACGGATCGCTTCCAGCAGCCAAAGGAAACAGTGAGTAAAAGAATTTGAATTTGGTATAATTATCTAATGTAAATTTCATGTGCTATTTTTGAATTTTTTTATAATTATTTTTTATATATATCTCATATACAATATGGTATACTATGCGTTCATATTCACGCTTACATATTAAAAACAAAAAAAAAAAAAAACAAAAAAAAAACTATATTAAAGAAAAAAAAATAGAGATTAAGAATTGCGTTATTTATTTCAATAAGCATCGGATTTACCCCTAGATAGTTATTTAAAAGTTGTATTTTGTTGTACAATACCGCTAGATTTGCCTTCGATTAAACTGTAAATTAAAATATAATTGAGATTAGATTTGATTATAGACTTTAAAACTTGGTCATTCCATAGATATTCCTACGATTTACCTCTGATATATTTACCTGATTTCCCATTGAACGGCCTCTTAAATTTAACTTCAATATGGATTTTCTTCAAAAAATACAAACAAAATTTAACGGATTGTAACATCGATTTAAAAATAAAATAACTTTAATATACATAAGACCAAATTTTGAATTCAATTTCATGTTGTTTTTGTTTGCCATGATGTGGTAACTTCTTCACTCTTGGCGATGATGTTTGAATGATGTAGGGGGAAGTTTCAAAAAAAAAAGAAGACAAGGCGTTTCAACAAATGTTAGGGGCCGTCAACCAATTCCGGCCTTTTGACGGCCATGGAGCCCTGACTTACGAGTCAGTGGTGTAGGGTGGGTACTGCCAGGGTCAGCAACACCGACCCATGTTTTTTTTTTGTAACCCTTGTCTCGTCCTCCCTCTTCCACTTCCTATAGATCTCTTACTACCGGTATGCTCTCGGTAGTTTCACCAGCCATTTTTTTTTTTTTTTAATTCTATTTTAATTTTTCCTAATAGGGAATGAACTTCCCAACTGCCTCAATCCCCTTTAGTTCCTGACACGGCATGATTATATTTTTGTGGACCAACCGACAGCGGAAAAAACCCCCCCTCCGACGAGTTATAGCCGAGCTATAATGCCAGCATGCCGTAACTCCACTGGGTAAAACCAATTTTGGTTCGGCTGGTGAAACTAACAAGAGCATACCGGTAGTAAGAGATCTATAGGAAGTGGAAGAGGGAGGACGAGACAATGGTTACAAAAAAAAAACATGGGTCGGTGTTGCTGACCCTGGCAGTACCCACCCTACACCACTGACTCGTAAGTCAGGGCTCCATGGCCGTCAAAAGGCCGGAATTGAATTTAAAATTTGGTCTTATGTATATTAAAGTTATTTTCTTTTTAAATCGATGTTACAATCCGTTAAATTTTGTTTGTATTTTTTGAAGAAAATCCGTATTGAAGTTAAATTTAAGAGGCCGTTCAATGGAAAATCAGGTAAATATATCAGAGGTAAATCGTAGGAATATCTATGGAATGACCAAGTTTTAAAGTCTATAATCAAATCTAATCTCAATTATATTTTAATTTACAGTTTAATCGAAGGCAAATCTAGCGGTATCGTACAACACAATACAACTTTTAAATAACTATCTAGGGGTAAATCCGATGCTTATTGAAATAGATTTTTGTCGCAATTCTTAATCTCTATTTTTTTTTCTTTAATATAGTTTCTTTTTTTTTTTTTTTTAGTTTTTAATATGTAAGCGTGAATATGAACGCATAGTATACCATATTGTATATGAGATATATATAAAAAAATAATTATAAAAAAAATCAAAAATAGCACATCAAATTTACATTAGATAATAATACCAAATTCAAATTCTTTTACTCACTGTTTCCTTTGGCTGCTGGAAGCGATCCGTGCGCACGTAGCTTCTCCAGTTGCGAAACCTTCTAAAATTATTTTTTTCACTAACATAATTTTCATGTGAGGGACTTTTCTTTTTTTTTTTCTTATATAGGTCTGGTTTCTTAGGATTTATTATTTTTTTTTTCTTTCGGTTGAGAATTCCTTTTTTTTGTAATTTAAACACAAAATTCGTGACCTTTCGATTAATTCCGTGACTTAGATAAATTCTTCGAGAGAACAAAAAAAAACGATCGGATTTATTCCTTTACATTTCATTCGAGATACTAGATTCTAGAATAGTACACTTTTCGTTTCAATTAACACATGGGGTTGTTGCAAAAAAAAAAAATGAAAAATTAATTCCGGTTTAATAAAAAAAAACTACGATGGCGAAGATGAGGGTGACAACGATGATGATGACGTCATTGGGGAATCGGTTCCGGTGAGCGCAAACGCATACTACGATGAAGAAGGCGACGGATGGCGACGCTGCATGTTCGACGGCGAAGCACGTGTGTATGGTATCGCAACGGGCCACTGTCTGCCACCGTCAACCACGTTTTTTTTTTCTTTTATAGGAAATCGCTCAAAGGGTTCAGCAAAACGAAAAATTCAGTGCTCTTTTGGATGTTGTGTCACTTCCGACACACCCGGGAGCAGAATACAAGCACCAAAATGTGCAATTCTGTGCAACAAACGTTGGGGTGGCACTTCAATTTTGCAATGCCGGTGAGGTCACGGCGGTGACTTTTGCTCCTATTCTTTTGGTGTGTGCACTTGTTGCAGGGCAGAGTGATGTGCCACCAAATATCGGACCGGGTACTGGTTGGCTTACAAGAGAAGTGCAAACGAAGCAACGGGATATGGCTCGTATTCTGCTTTCCGGGAATTGTTGAAATTTAGTTTTATTTTACTCCTTTTAATTGTGTATTTTTTTTTATTTTTTTTTTGTATGTTCTTAAGTGTCGATCTTATTTTAAATTAGGTGTAGGACAACTTGGTAACGCGTGGCGTGGACTGTTCGCCTTGCCGGTTGAAAAGGAAATGGAATGAAGATGGCCGATTTGGTCGAGATCTTCTTCCTTTTACGAGAACGAAAATTCTTTCGTTCAGTGAACGAAGTTCTAAAAATAAAGTGATGCCACCTTCTCAGTTTTTGAGCAATCATGTGGAATTCCGTATATCGCTTGGGATAAGGGCTCGCTCAGACTAAAGCGGATCATACATGTGCGAATTGCTTAGGCGACCGCTACAAAAATCATGGATTGGGACAAAACTCGTATTGTCAGCAGACATGAAAAAAAAGTTCGCCGAGTAATAGTTAATTTCAGTAAAACTTGGAAACAAATGGTATCTTGGTACAACTGGTTTCACTTCGACTCACGACCCGAGAAAACTTCAGTGAAATCTATCTAATATAACCTATATAAGAAAAAAAAGAAAAGTCCCTCACATGAAAATTATGTTAGTGAAAAAAATAATTTTAGAAGGTTTCGCAACTGGAGCAGCTACGTGCGCACGGATCGCTTCCAGCAGCCAAAGGAAACAGTGAGTAAAAGAATTTGAATTTGGTATTATTATCTAATGTAAATTTTATGTGCTATTTTTGATTTTTTTTATAATTATTTTTTTATATATATCTCACATACAATATGGTATACTATGCGTTCATATTCACGCTTACATATTAAAAACAAAAAAAAAAAAAACAAAAAAAAAAAAAAACTATATTAAAGAAAAAAAAATAGAGATTAAGAATTGCGACAAAAATCTATTTCAATAAGCATCGGATTTACCCCTAGATAGTTATTTAAAAGTTGTATTTTGTTGTACAATACCGCTAGATTTGCCTTCGATTAAACTGTAAATTAAAATATAATTGAGATTAGATTTGATTATAGACTTTAAAACTTGGTCATTCCATAGATATTCCTACGATTTACCTCTGATATATTTACCTGATTTCCCATTGAACGGCCTCTTAAATTTAACTTCAATATGGATTTTCTTCAAAAAATACGAACAAAATTTAACGGATTGTAACATCGATTTAAAAAGAAAATAACTTTAATATACATAAGACCAAATTTTGAATTCAATTTCTTGTTGTTTTTGTTTGCCATGATGTGGTAACTTCTTCACTCTTGGCGATGATGTTTGAATGATGTAGGGGGAAGTTTAAAAAAAAAAGAAGACAAGGCGTTTCAACAAATGTTAGGGGCCGTCAACCCATTCCGGCCTTTTGACGGCCATGGAGCCCTGACTTACGAGTCAGTGGTGTAGGGTGGGTACTGCCAGGGTCAGCAACACCGACCCATGTTTTTTTTTTCTAACCATTGTCTCGTCCTCCCTCGTCCACTTCCTATAGATCTCTTACTACCGGTATGCTCTCGGTAGTTTCACCAGCCGATTTTTTTTTTTAAATTCAATTTTACTTCTTCCTAATAGGGAATGAACTTCCCAACTGCCTCAATCCCCTTTAGTTCCTGGCACGGCATGATTATATTTTTGTGGACCAACGGACAGCGGAAAAAACCCCCCCTCCGACGAGTTATAGCCGAGCTATAATGCCAACATGCCGTAACTCCACTGGGTAAAACCAATTTTGGTTTACCAAAATAAGTTTCAGTCAACCTACCCTTAGTCCTCTCACAAAGTTAATAATAAAGTAATTATGTTTCAAAAAAAGTTTCAGACGGGATAGAATTTTTCTAAGAAATTGAGCATAAGGCTTCGATACGGATTTGTTTCAAAAAAGATAAACGATATTATATTCGATACTGCCATAAAGATTTAGTTTTCTTTTTTCTTTAAAGGAGTCAAATAATAGCACTTATATATAGGAAAAGTATTTTATGATAAAAAAAATATAGATTTTCATCATACCTCATCCTCATAAAATGGATTTTATTTGATTCAAAAAATGTACTTATTCTTCAACTATTGTCCGGTTGACACAATGGTAACGCTGGATGGTTTTAACTTGGTTGAGTCCCACGATGGAAAAGATAACTAGTCGCATAGTAAAGCTTTTCATGGGATTTTTGTTGCTGTCTCAGACCACTGTACAGCAGATATTATAGATCTGTTTTTATGTTTGAGAAATTTTCCAATTGGATCATGATGGTACATCGGGGTCTTTGCGTCCGATTTGAAGTGATGTGCTTTTTGAGATTTCGTTTATGCTCATGCCCAGTCTTCCCAGGCAGGCTGGTTGTGGGGGTGGACAAATTTTTGTAGCGATTAATGTCACACCTCCCTTCACGTTTTTGAATGTGTCCATTGTCACTCCTGCGTGAAAGAAATTGGTTTTAGTACATAATATAACACATGGGAAATTTGTATATTTTTCAAATATTAAATTTTCTTCAAAAGTATCTCAATCAAAAAGAATAATCTGATAGGTAATAATGTATAGCTCTTTATATACTATGTCTTCTTGTCTTCCCATTGTTCCTTTAAGAATTTTAGCGCTTTTTCTTTTTTGGCACGTGCTGAAGCGTGCGTTTTCTACAAACTCACAAATTTTGCAACTAAGGATTTTTTTTATAAAATTTTTCTTTTTTTTGTTACCTGGCTTTTGTTGAATCTTTTGACAATTTTCGTAGGTATGTGGTGTTTCCATAGGAGTAAATCTTCGACTGATCTTTCTGTCTAATTGTCCTCTAGACGCACATTCCAATTGGATTTTTTCTGCTTTTGTTTTGTATTGGAAATGCCTTGGACAGAAATAATTTCGAGAATGTCTCCACGCTTCCAAAACTCCCTTCATACGGTTCCGTAAGGAGCACAGATCTAATTCTAGACCGCGTCCCTATCCTCATGAAACATGAATTTTTCCTTAATTAAGGGTAGTTTTGAGAAGAAAAAAAATCTTTATTTTTGTGTGCAAAAGAATGCTTGAAATGTATGTACGTGAAGTACTATAATAGGTGCAAATCTGCGATTTCGCTTTTTTCACAAAATTATAAATAAATTACTCTTACCTTAATTAATCCTTTTTATTGGTGTCAAATCTCCTTTATATTTTCCAGCAATTAGATTCTTCAGCGTGTTGCTCTTTTTCTGTTCGAAGTTTTTTTTTTTTTTTTTTGTTTCTCGATTTAACAATCTGAACTTTACTCACTAATCTTTATCCTTATTCTCTTTAAATTTATATTATATTATACTTTTAAAATTGGCACTTTGGTTTTCTTTTACCTATTTGGTCTGGTATTTCTGGGGGATGAAGTTTAAAAGAATTTTATTTGTTAAACTTTTGTTCACAATAGCTCGGTTTTTTCAATTGAGCGTTCGACTTTTTTCTTTACGAAACAGCTGTTGCTCGTGAAGTATGAACTTGGCCGTAGATAGATCTACACCCTATACGCTGAATTTGGTACTAATACGAGTACTTTTTGCTTGCTCGACTCATAAGTTGTTTACACGGTCTACACGTGAAGTGATAGAAATAGTTTTAATTATATTTCATTTTATTTCAGATTGATGATAAATAATATACTGAAAATTAATGTTTTCTAGAAAATGTTCGTAAGGTAAGCAATATATATTTCGTGTTTATTGATAGATTTTGATAATTTCTTTTTACTTTATTTTCAGATTTGAGTCTCGTTGGTGGTCTTATGTTGACCTAAGGTAAGTACTGAAACAATTTTTAATGAAGATTTTTCAGATGGCAAATGGTAAGTATTTAGCAAAGTTTCATGGTCTAAATAAATGAACATGTATAAACACGATTTTTTTGACAGCTTTTTGCTTCTGTCGTTTTGACAATGCATTTTTATCTGACAAACGACTTTTGGTAAGTACTGGATTTATTGAAAACCTTCTTTTACTTGACTGACACTTCATTTACATGGACTCAAATTACTACAAAACTAATAATTTTTGACTTTTACAGCTGATTAGTACTCTTTTGGCTGATTTTACTGAAATTTTCGCTGACTCTAGTTTTACTATTTGACTTTTTATTTTGAGTGTAAGACTTCAACAGTCTGTCAATATTTGACTCTCGGTTAAATTGTTACCTCAGATTGTATTATATATTTATTTTTCTCAACTTAACTACCTGTCTAAATGTTCAGAAAATCACTATTTCTCTCTGTCTAACGCTTCCTTGTTCTTCTTTCACTGGTTATATATATTGTTTACCAAATATCTGATTCTTGTGACAACTAACTTTACGGTCTATGGATTAACTAACTAAGTTCAGGATTGATTTTTGAACTAATGATTTTGTCTAACTATCTATTTCTCAAATTTCCTTAATGATTGTTGATGCTTTATGAAAATCGTCTAACCTTGACAAACACGCAAATTTTACCAAACCCTTGGGTACGACTGGATCACGCCCGTCCACACGTAGTACTTTTTGTCTAGACTCTCCACCATCCCTGTCCACCATTTCGTTCAGTTCTGGATTCTAGTGTGGTCTCATCTTACTACAGTGATACTGTCCATCTCCAAAAAGAAATTTGCCTCCTTTTGCCTCCATTTCGTTGCCTTTGATTTGACATCATCAACATTTTGCTTGTGCAGTACATTGGATTTTTGGGCGGTTGAATTTTTCGCATATGTATTCCGCTAGGTGTCATGACAGTGTCAATGATAGGTTTGAGTTTGAACTATTTTGCCTCGTTGATGTATCTGCTGCAATAAACTCTTTTTTTCATATTATCGATGTTTAAATCGATAAACTATATTTAGATATCGATGTGATTTGTCGAACAAAATCTTAAGAAATTTTTTTGAAATAGTTGGACTTTTTGTTAAAGTAATCAATGTGCTAATATTATAGACTTTCAAATTGCATACTGTAGGTGTAAGTGAAGTGGTTTTTCCTACAAAACATCTTCGTTGTATGTGTTACCAACACTTGCAACGATGATGGAAACGAAAAGCTAATAACATAAAAATCATACATAAAAAAAATTTCTGGAACCTTGAGTATTACACCCACGACCCTTTTGTCTCGTGCGCTGCTGAGTTAGCCGGTTGTGATATTTTACTGCTAGTTCTTGGACCTTTTATTTTCTCAAGTCTTTGGTATGAACTACCATTTCAAAACCCTTTTCGTCTTATACTCGGTATAAGTTGTTGCCGACGATTTTTGTTACATAAGCTTTCAAGAATTTGGGACTTAGCTTTGCATTGATGTGCTTGGCTGCACTACTGAGAATAAAGTTTCTTCGAAATACTTTGTCTCCTACTTGATACGTAACCATTTTGCTTCGTAAATTGTATATATGTTCATAGTTCCCATGGGCTTGGCTTAGCGCTGTTTTGAGATACGCATGAAATATACCCATTTTTGCCGCTTTAGGTAGCCAATTGATTTCAGCCTGGTTCAATCCGTCTAGCTTTCTCAACAATCGTTAGTCTGAACCAAGTTCAACCATTTGTTGGCCGAAAAGTGCTTCATATGGCGACATACCTATAACGCTATGTGTTGAGGTGCGTAAAGCACTACTAATTTCCGATAGATGTACATCCCAATTAGTTTGCTTCGGGTCTATGTAAGCACGTATAGCGCTTAAGATGGATCGATTGACCCTCTCACTGGCATTGGCCTGTGGTTCATAAGATGCGGTTCTAATATGTGTAATGTCGAAATTGTTTAAACAGTCCCCAAAATCTTTGCTGACAAATTGTGATCCGTTGTCGGATAAAAGAGTTTCAGGAACCCCAAACATCAAAAATACTTCCTCCGTGAGAAATTTGATCAACTCGTTTGAATTTGCTTTCTATAAAGGTTTTATTAAAACGAACTTGGTTAACTGATCGAGAGCAATAACTATGAATGTATTCCCTCTTCTGGATCTGGAATACGGTCCCAAAAAATCTACACATAAATGTTGGAATGGCCGGACCACCGTGAAGGCTTTCCCCATCTCCGTACGTAAAGTACAATTTGGTGCTTTTGTCGTTTTGCACGTGTCACAATTATTTACATATAGTTTTACCTGGTTACTCATAGCTGGCCAATAGAATTCCTGTCGAAGGCGATATAACGTCTTGGCAATAACCCCATGCGACGATCTAGGTGGACAATGAGCTTGCTCTATCAACTTTTCAGTCAGCTGGGATGGAAACCAAAGCTTCCATGTCAAATCTTCTTGGAGAGGATTCCCCGTAGAATGTCTGACTCGTTTGTATATAAAATTATCTGATATTTGTAGATCAGGTAAACGATCTTTATTGCTGCTGACATGTGCAATAGTCTGGCTATATTCTTTTGATTTAAAGGCCGGATCTTCTAGATTAATATGTAATACATTAGATACATTCGTTGAGGTTACAGAGTCGGATTTCTCAATCTCAAGTGCGTCTACCTCATAGACCCTCGACAACGCGTCTGGCACATGGTGTTGAGATCCACGCCTGTGAACTACCTCGAATTCGAAACTTTGAAGCTTTAAGCTCCATCGAGCTAACCTTCCCGTCGGGTCCTTCAAGTTCATTAGCCACCGTAGACTCGCATGGTCAGTTATTACCAAGAATTTATATCCTTCGACATAAGGTCGGAACATATAAATCCCTTGGACAGCAGCTTAACACTCTCTTTCAGTAACCGTATAGTTTCGTTGAGCAGAATTCAGTTTTTGTGAGTAGAAATATATCGGCTTCTCATTCCCTTCCTCATCCAACTGACATAAAACGCACCCTATCCCTGTGGATGAGGCGTCACAACAGATTATAAATTGTTTGTTAAAGTCAGGGTTGATTAATACTGGCGCTGACGTTAGCGCTTTTTTTACAGCTTCTAAGTATGATATTGCTTCTGGGCCAATCTCGAATTTATTTTTCTTTTTCAAGTGTCAGATATTGGAGCAGTTAATGTAGAGAAATTCTCTATGAATCGTCTTTACCAGCCGGCCATTCCTAGAAAACGACGGACTTGCCGTATTGTGGTTGGTATAGGAAACTCCACTATTGCAGACACTTTATTCGGATCGGTTTTCAAACAACCTTGCCCAACAATATATCCTAGATATTGCAATTCCTTAAAACAAAATTGGGATTTTTCAACGTTTATCGTTAAGCCGGCATCCGTTAAATGTTTAGCTACTTTAGATAGAACAGATGTATGATCGTTAAAATCTTTTGAGATGACTAACAAGTCATCTAAGTAAATGAACACCTAGTCTCTCAACTCGCGAGGAATTACCTTGTCCATTAAACTAGTCACACTTTGCGCTGCGTTCGAAAGTCCGAACGGCATCACTTTAAACTGATACAGGGGTCTACCTGGGACTGTAAACGCTGTCTTCTCCCGTGATTCTTTCTCCAGGGGCACTTGCCAAATCCACGCTAGAAATATATCGTGTTTCGGAAGGGCGTGCTAGCAATCCTTCTATGGCGCAATTGGATTCGCATTTTTCTTAGTTACGGCGTTAACTCTTCGGAAGTCGAGGCATAGTCTATTTTTACCGGGTTTTCTCACCAGTACGACTGGTGAAGACCATCCACTCTGACTTTCCTCGATAACACCTAACGAGATCATGCGATCCAACTCCGTGTACACAAGACTATGTACTGCTGGTAATGTGGGATAGTGACGTTGCTTTATGGGCTCTGCGTCTCCCGTATCTATAGAATGTTCCATCAAGTGAGTTCGTCCGAGACCTCGAACGGCGAATGACGGAAATAGTTTAATAGTATTTTGAAGAATAGTAGATTCCTCTACGGATAGGAGACATTCCGGCTTATTTGCGTGACCGGTTGTTATCTCGGTAACCGTGTGTATTGAAGAAATAACTTGAGGAGCTATTTCAAATAACTTCCAAAAATCTATAACTAAATATAGGTCTTGAGCTAGAGATGGTACTATGTACAATCCGATCGGAAGACCTAGATCTTTGTACTTAATGTTCGTAGTAACCACTCCAGCTATACGCTGTTTTGCTCCATCAGCAGTGAATTTATTACAATCGAATTTTCTATATGGAATATTTGCATCTTGAACATATTTAGCAGCACCGTTACCGAGGCAACTAATGCTCGCTCCGGAGTCGAGTAAACCAAGCCATTTATTGTTAAATAATTCTACCTTTAAGTAGGCTCGCGGATCGTCTTTAAGACATTCTACTTCGGCTATGTTTACCGCTCGATGTAATTTACGTTTTTGAATAAATCTGTTTCTTAATTTTGCAATTTTGTTTAGGTGCTAAGGATAGGTGTTTATTCGTTTACGCGCTTCAGCGTAATCAATTTGTCTCTGATGAAGAGATTTAAGAGGTCTTAATCTGGGAATTGGAGTAATCTTTGAACAAGTATTATCAATGTTTTGGGTTTCTAAATTTTTTAATATGGTAATTTTTTTGTCAGTTTCAGGTAAAGATTCTAGTTGGGACTGCCCGAGTTGCCCATCATGGTCAGCTCCCTCTCGGACGATCGCTGACTCAGTGACTGGTTTCCCTTACACTTTAGACAATTAGGTGACAATATGTCAGGTTGCCCACATCTGTAACCAAATATCTTATGTTGGGGTTCTGTACAATCGAGAAAGATATGTCCAGCTTTGTGACAATTCCAACATATAGCTTTGTCAAAATAAATTTGTGTATCTTTTATCCGGTTTCGTTGGAAAGCTTCCAACGCTAAAGACATGTTTTCTTGGTCAGGTTAGGTCTGTACCTCAATTTCGTCAACCATTTTTCTCGCTTGGTTATTGTAGATCGGTGGTATCCTCGGTCGAATTTCCTCAAGTTGCGTGAGGTAACGTTCCATCTCTCTGCAGGTATACACTAAATCCGCTAGTCTCGAAGTCCTAAAAGTAAGCAAAGGTTCACCCATCCGGCGTCGAACATTTTGCTTAATTATTTCGGCTAATTCTTCGTTAGGCCGTGGATTCTTCATCTTCGAACTGAGTTTCAGCAGAGCATTGTAAAAGTTGTCAAAACTTTCACCTGGCGCTTGTTTTCTTTCTGCCATCTGCCTTGAAATCTCCGAATCCGTCTCCAGGCTGCCGTAGTGGTCTACAAGAGCTAACTTCAGTGCAATCCATGATGTTTGT
Source organism: Baccha elongata (assembly GCA_951217065.1). Taxonomy (NCBI): domain Eukaryota; kingdom Metazoa; phylum Arthropoda; class Insecta; order Diptera; family Syrphidae; genus Baccha; species Baccha elongata. Next base: position 1,880,341 of record CATNUY010000119.1, on the reverse strand, counting down.
GGATTATTCTTTAGGTATATCCAATACCAAGCTTCTGCAGGTCCGCTGACGAAGTGATGGAAATTAGAAACAATTTCGTCCCAAGAAGCTCCATAACTGTCTTTGACCTTGTCCAAACGGAACAAAAATTCATCCACAGTCATGTTCTTGGAATTGAACGAAATTCCCCATTTTTGGTAGTTAGGTGATATGTATATGAAAGCAGCTGGTGATGGTATTGGTAGTCTGGCATCTCTATTCGCCGAAGTATTGTTGAACTGAAGTCTGTTAAGTTGTTCATAAAAATCAGGTTCTACGTTTCGATTGGCTTCTCTTCGAGTTGTTGAAGCAGCTCTTTCTGGCCAAATTCTGGGAAAATCTGGGATATTGGATTTGGTGTTCGCCGTCGGTTCTCTATAAGTAGTATAATTCAGTCGGTTTGGTGTTGGTTGGTCGCAAAGAGGAGTCGAAGTGGCTTCTGCTTGTCTATTAATATTGAATTGGGCTTATGCGTTATGCATTGCCTCGTTCATTTTTTCCAGCAATATTGCTTGACTTTGCGCTAGTGAATCCTGCAAAGCTTTTCGATCCTCAGCACGATTAAGACCAACCGCTACCAAAGCGACTTCTTTTATATAAGCTTCATAGTCCTCATCCTGCCTCAACGGAGTTTTTCCCGCAAATGGTTGTCCTTCAGGTGTTCTTAGCGTTTCGTTCGCAAGAATTCTCACTCTTTCCGCACCGTGTCTTTCGATGTTGGATGGGCCTGCTTCTTCGATTTGACTCTCGTCTACTGCTTCACCGGCCTCCATGGTCATATTGTGGAAGAGGTCTTGGTTCTTCCTGAATCGAGTATTATGTGGTTCTGGATGGCGTTGCGATTCTATGAGCTTTTGGCGATTCGGGATCGGATTGCCTCCGATTCCCTTTTCCGCCTGACGTCGATCCTTTTTTCTTTCCCATTGGGATCTTTATATAGTATGATTTGTCAAGTATAGGTTCTAAGACCTTTATTGGTGAATTCAAAGAAATTGTATTTGTTCAGAGAGCCTCAAACTGTTTCTATAAGTTCTTACTAACTACCTACTATAAATCTTAACTACTTCTAAAATAACTTACTATCTAATCCTACAATAACTTATTAACTAACCTTGACCTTATTTTCTTTATGGGTAAACCCCTAAATATTCCAAAAAAGTTTAAATTCAAAAATTAAATGAATTTAAATATATAAAAAAATAAAACCTGACTAAATATCTGAATACAAACCCTGATACCAAATTACTTGAAATTCAAAAATATAGTTACTTTCAAAAATATAACTATCTAAGTTCCTAAAAAAATATACTCAAAACTAAATGTCTAAATATGTGCTACCAGCAAGTTCTAAATATAAATGTTTGTGCTACCAGAAAATTAATCCTAAAAGTTTGCTACCAGCAAAATTAATTCTACAAGTGTGCTACCAGCAAATTCTAAATAAATGTTGGTGCTACCAGCAATCTTAAATCAAAAAAAGTGCCAGCATATTAAATCAAAAAAAAGTTGTGCTACCAGCATATTAAATCTAAAAAAAGGTGTGCTACCAGCAAATCTAAATATAAAAGTGTGCTACCAGCATATTAAATCTAAAAAAAAGTTGTGCTACCAGCAAATCTAAATATAAAAGTATGCTACCAACAAATTTAATTCTACAAGTGTGCTACCAGCAAATTCTAAATAAATGTTTGTGCTACCAGCAATCTTAAATCAAAAAAAGTGTGCTACCAGCATATTAAATCAAAAAAAAGTTGTGCTACCGGCATATTAAATCTAAAAAAAGTTGTGCTACCAGCAAATCTAAATATAAAAGTGTGCTACCAGCATATTAAATCAAAAAAAGTTGTGCTACCAGCAAATCTAAATATAAAAGTGTGCTACCAGAAAATTTTAAATAAATGTTTGTGCTAATAGCAATCTTAAATCAAAAAAAAGTGTGCTACCAGCATATTAAATCAAAAAAAAGTTGTGCTACCTGCATATTAAATCTAAATATATGAAAATCAACCTAATAATTTTGATCATCTGATATACTGATTAAATTTATATATATAAAAACTGAATAAATGAATTAATACTAAAATTGTTTTCTATTCAAAAATTTTCTTATTATTTTTTTTATTCTCATTATAGATTCGGAGTCATGACTGGAATCCTTCCACTTCCCAAACAATTCTCCAACAACAACAAACATTTTTGGTGTAGACCACATGAACTTTCACTATTTTCCAAATACTTGTAATCTCTTCTTATTTTCCCCTTTTACTCATTGCATCTTTCTGTAACTACTGACCTAAAAAAAATAACTTCCTTAGCGGACAACAGACAAGAAAAATTTGCAAAAGTGAATTGACGGAAAAGTTACTAATGTACTCTTTCGAGTGCTAATGATGTTATTAAAAATGATTATTTGTGTTGATATTTCTTCCCTTGTAATTTAGTCGTTTGGCTTTCGCAGCTGACGTAAACGGGATACAAGTCGACCATTCACCGGTCGAAAAGACCAACGAAAAAAAAGAAAAGACTTCATAAGAGTTCGAAATAATTCTGATTAGAAGCTACGGCTGCTGGACGAAATTACATCCAGTACGGACATCCAATTTCGAAAAATCTCTTACTGTACTATGATGATTTCCAAGAGAGTGGAAGTGCAATAGAGCTGGTTATCGCTACAGACATGATCAGGACGTAGATCGACTAATCATCGGCCGACTCATTAGTCTACTATCCCTCCGATGGTGAATCTCTGCAGAAAATTATCTACTCAAAAAAACTACTTGATGTTTTCTCAATGTTACCATTGAAAAACGAAAATAATTTAAACACTTGAAGAAACTTCTATTTTAACTCAAAATTTTTCTTCCAAAATTTTGAAAATCAAATTCATCGGGCCCTACGTTGGGCGCCATATATGTAATGGAAAAAAGAAAGATGCAGATGAGCCTCACTAAACTTACCCAGCGCCCGTGGGACCGAAACCCAAAGACTACTAGACTAAGTCTATGAATTTCGTGTTTGCGAATATTTCCGCACTTGCGAAATTTCGCTGCCCCACGTTGGGCGCCATATATGTAATGGAAAAAAGAAAGATAGAAACAGATAGGAGACCGAAACTACACATAACACTACGCCAACGGAGTTCGAGATTTTCAAACCAGACCAAGAAACTTTGTTTTGAAAATTCCGTTCTTGCTCAAATTTGCTGTTCCGCGCTGGACATCATTTATGTGACGAGACAAAGAAAATTAGGCGTTATTAGACTATTCTACCGTTCGTAGCAACTTCACTACTAGAGTCGAGTTTCCCTAACTGAGATTAGGAAACTATAGTTGGAAAATTTGTTTTGGCGAAATTTACATATTGCCTTTCATTGGGTGGGCTGCCACCAATACTAGAGTAGAATCAAGGATTATCCAATAACACAGAATTTAGAATGGTCACTAGGACTTGGTGTCATTGCTCGAAAATCTGATTTTTACGTGAACTCATCTAAAATTCTCTAAACACTGCATATAAAATTTATAGATACTGCTATTCCATAAAGTAAGCAGGAGATAATTTCTATCCCCCTTTGAGCTAGAATTGGATCACTCCGAGGGGGTAGTTCCATCTCCCGGTCAGTTCACTAAATGGTTGTATCCTGTGTATGTAGTTGACATATACACATTACACATTTCACTAAAACCATAAAAAGTTGCCTTGCGTTCTGATTACATCTTTATCTGAACTTAGAAGATAGATTCGACTTATCGTGTACGTATAGGACTCTTGATTCAAAAAAAAAACATGTCTGCTAGCGAGTTTTATTTTTTTTTTGGGGAGGTATTTAATCTCCTTAACCTTAAATAGGATTAAAGCCAATCGAAAGACAAATTTTCTCAACGGACGGGCTACTTCTAAGTAAAAGATAGAAAAGAAGAAAATAACAATGGGCTCCTATTAAATGCCTATCGCATCTCCACAAGTTAGTCACCTAATCGACGTTAAACTCTATCTAGATGATCAACTCGGAGGAATAGGGTACTACCGCTCGACTGCTGCCACAGGTCCTAAAGGTTGCTTCAGCTGGCTCAGTCATCAGGGAAGTGAGTCTATGCTGCAGAAGCGCGTAGTGGGTTTACATATTGTTGGACCTGGAATCTCGTTGTTGGATGACTCTGATAATTTTAAAAGCTAAGCTGAAAAGCTAAGGGCCGGAGTACTAATAGTTGAGTTAAGTTAAAAGTAGAAGTTAGAAAATCGTGAAAATTTCATTGACAAGACTAGATGATGATAGTCTATTCGGATTACGTTGCCCCATAACCCAACCATTTGTTCCATATCATCCGACTAAGTTTACTGGAACCCTTATAAAAATGGGAGAAACAGGTGTATTTATTTCCCCCTTTATCGCCTAACTTCCCGTCCGAAAGTCGCGAAAGGGTAATGAACTCCCCTTGCAACCCTTCCCAATGATGAATCTACTGGCGAAAATTTGTATAGATGCATCCCGCTAAAGAACGAAAATTCATGTGTCTACACCTTAATGTTTCTACATAATTATCTAATTAGACCCCACTAAGATCGATGTTGTGGTTCACTAAGTTGTTGTTGCTGTTGTTGTTGTTTTTGGTCGCTATCCGGAAAAATGCCTTGGGTCGCGAAGACTTCAACTCTAGCCATGACTCCTGATCCTTATTGTTTTATGAATCCATGACCTCTATAATTGAAAATAATTTAAGAAAAAGAACTTCCCTGTGATTGCTAATCATTCGCATATCCAACTAACGAAGAAAGGAAATTTTAATGAAAAATGTTATTTCAACTTCAATTCATAATACAATATTTATTGAATATTACTTAAAATCTAAAAGAAAATACAATCTAAATCTCTAAAGATTTAACTCTATGAAAGTTACTATTCTAAAATGAATCAAAATTAACAATGAATAAATATTCATTCTCAAAAAAAACTTATTAGAAACTTAAAAATGAATCAACTTATAAACGTACTATCTACGATAGTCGATACTCTCAAAAATACAATTTTTCAGAAATGTCTTAGTTATGAATTATTTATGATAGTTTCAAAACTCAACTATACCTCTTAATACAAAAGAATCCTATATAAAGTCTTAAGAGAAAAACTATAATCCAAGTCCCTCTACTAATTAGTAGATTCGAATTCAAATTGACCCAAGAAATGGTATGGTTTCGTTTCATTCAAATGACAGTACAAAAAAAAAAACGTTTGCCTTGTTCAGGACGTTACTGACTCGAGGACAGAAGTTGATTACTTCCCCTCTCTCGCGACTTTGAGAAATATTTCGATAAATATTTCTTATAACCGGGACTAAAATTGTAAAAATGAAAGTGAACATGTAACTCTATTCGAATCTTTATCTTGGTCGCTTAACTCTGCATATCGCAATGATTGATGCCAGTCAAGGTAGAAAATACGCAGGACCACAGATTCAAAAGAATCGTGTTCTTATTCCCGACTGATACTCGTCAGTATATTTAAATTTAAAAAAAAACGCGATTTTATACAAATTAAAAGTTAAACGTGAATAAAAAAGATATATTATACACACAAAGTTGTGACGAAAATTCTTCAACAAGAAAGAAACTTTCTTCTAAATGACACAAGTAAAAATACGGAGATAGACTAAAAGTCTGTTAGAGAAATTTCATTTACCCAAAATCAAAAGAATTAAATTGTTCAACGAAATACTCAAAGATGAGAATCTCGGATTCAAGAAAAATAAATTAAATAAATATAATTGAACAGCTGTGAAATGTAAGTATTAATATATAAAATTGTGTTCCAATATAGTTACAAATGTTTAATCAATAATAATATTATAAAAACATATGTAGGTACGTCGATTAAGAAGATGCACCCTATTGTTCGAAGACCAGACAGTATGCTACAGGTTAAATTTTAAAAATTTAGGTATATGTTACAAAAAAAAATTTTATTGATTCTTTTTATTTTGTTTCAGGTTTCATCCAAATATTATTCTAGGACTCCGGTGAATGCTAATAGAGAAATCTCAATAACTGAAAGTCATCATGACGACAAGATACTATTCGTTATTATTGAAACTTGTTGTATTCTCTTTTTTTTGTTTATAGGTCCTTTAAGATTTAAATGTTGAAATATTGCAACTGATAGTTCACACGTAGGTATTGTTTTTTTTTTTTTGTGTTCAAGATTGAACCATGAACTTTATTATACAGGGTTCTCTTGGATGATGGTAGTTCTTTACAAGGACAAGAAAGATTAAATTACACATTAAGATGACCAACTCTCAAAATTAGTGATACATTAGTCACAGAAGTAATTTTAGTTTTAATATTTCTTTTCTTTTTTTTTTTTGATATCTATTTAATTATTATTTTTTTTTTAGATAATGTCGTCAGCAGGAAGTGCTGATGACATGAAATGGGTATATAGACAATAATTTGTGAACTGTTGCATCCAATTACATAAAGTTAATAAAGTTAATCCGGCAAATCTTCGATCGATAAGTCTTCTTCCAAGTATCAGTAAGGTATTTGAGAAGATTCTCAATAGAGCTCTGTTCAAGTGGGCTGAGGACAAACATATTATTCCAGATAATCAGTTTGGCTTTAAGGCGGGGCATGACACTATTCATGCCGCGTCTAAGTTAGTTTCTGATGTTCAATGGAACAAAGCGAAAAATCAATGCACGGGTGCCGTTCTGGTTGATTTAGAGAAGGCTTTCGACACCGTATGGTTAGAGGGTCTTTATCTGAAGTTAACTAGACTTGGCATAAGTAAACCACTGTTATATATGCTTCATGACATGCTCAATGGTAGAAAGTTTGTTGTCAAAAGTGGCAATGTAACTTCTACCACAACATTTGATATTAAAAACGGTCTACAGCAAGGAGCTGTGAACTCGCCGATTCTTTTTAGTATTTACACCAGCGATCTGATAGGTAGTCTCACTCATGCAATTGCGTATGCCGATGACCTTGTAGCGTACAGGACCGGTCCAAAAGTTGAAGTCATTAGAACTCTCTTGCAGCGTGACTTCGACAAGATTCAGCGATATTGTGATGACTGGAAGTTAAAAATTAACTTCCAGAAGTCAGAAACTATCCTGTTTAGAACCCCGTTGTCTAGGGCTTCTAGGGATACAAGAAAGAACTGGAGAAATCTAGTGATCGTTGGACCAAGTGGACATCCACTGGCAAGTAAAGATGTGGTAAAGTACCTTGGCATCTGGCTAGATCAGTATCTATATTTCAATCGACATGTAGATGCTGCTCTGACCAGAGCTAGGGGAGCCTTTGGGTTGACAAGACGGTTGTTCTATAGCAGCCGCCTCGACAGCAGAGTAAAGGTGATTTGCTACATGGCCCTTATCCGGCCAATGATTGCCTATGGGTGCCCTGTGTGGTTCAACGTTGCCCCATCTCAAATGGAAAAGATTCGGGTGTTTGAGAGGCAGTGTCTTAGACGCTGCCTTGGATTGCACAGAACACCAGAGTCGGAGTACACACATTACTATGCCAACGAGGTTCTATACAACAGGGCCAATATAAACAGGATAGATAACTTTTTAATCAAGCTGATTCGGGGTCACATTGCAAGAGCGATGACCTCAACCAATGGACTTATTTTTGGGGCTTACTACCCCAATGATGAGTATAGCGAAAGTGTACGTCTTAACGGTTTCATCCCGCCCGAGACATTCCTCTATTTAGACAGTCGTGGGCTGATACAGGATAGATTGGCGGTTCCGTTAATCTACCACGTCAGCCGTAGGACTGTGGATCGGCGACTTCTTTACGATCGGGACGTCGGCTCAGGGAACGGAGCAGAGCGTCTGCGGTTCAGTAGAGCTGTGCCCCTTCGGGACAGAAAGGACTTAATTGAACAAGTCAAAAAATTCTGGTGGTTGGGTGACCACCGTGATATTGAAAGTTGACCACATTATTGCTTTGGCCGACTTACATAGTTCTAAGGTAAATATAGGTAGAGTAGAGTAGGTAGAACAGGACGGTGGCACAAAAAAAAAAAAAAAAAAATTGCTGGTGGCTGTTCTAGTTTTAAGTTATTTTAAGTAGTTTTAATTAGATATAATGTAGTTTAAGTTAGTTTTAATTTAGTTTTAATTAGTTTTATTTAGGTAAAGGGTAGCTTTAAGTTTTATAAAAAATTTAAAAAAACAATGATATAGATAATGAGTTTTTTTTAATAATTTTCTCGTTAGTTTTAAGTTATCATGAATTTTAAATATAAGTTATTTTACGTCGAAAGGCATGGTTTAAGTATAGTCACAGTTTAATTTAGAGCGCCCGCATGGGGCCAGTAAGTTAGTTAAGTTAATATGTAAGCTAGTTGTTTAAGATTTTTTGTCTAGCATTAAGATAGATATAAGAAAATGAAAAATAAAAAATGAATTAAAAATGAAAAAAAAATGAAAATTACATAAAGTTAATAATAAAGTAATTATGTTTCAAAAAAAGTTTCAGACGGGATAGAATTTTTCTTAGAAATTGAGCATAAGGCTTCGATACGGATTTGTTTCAAAAAAGATAAACGATATTATATTCGATACTGTCATAAAGATTTAGTCTGCCTGCGTGAAAGAAATTGGTTTTAGTACATAATATAACACATGGGAAATTTGTATATTTTTCAAATATTAAATTTTCTTCAAAAGTATCTCAATCAAAAAGAATAATCTGATAGGTAATAATGTTCAGCTCTTTATATACTTTGTCTTCTTGTCTTCCTAAAGTTCCTATAAGAATTTCTTTCTTGGCACGTGCTGAAGCGTGCGTTTTCTACAAACTCACAAATTTTGCAACTAAGGTTTTTTTTTATAAATTTTTTTTTTTTTTGCTACCTGGCTTTTGTTGAATCTTTTGACAATTTTCGTAGGTATGTGGTGTTTCTATGGGAGTAAATCTTCTAATTGGATTTTTTCTGCTTTTTTTTTTTGTTTTGGAAATCCCTTGGACAGAAATAATTTCGAGAATGTCTCCACGCTTCCAAAACTCCCTTCATACGGTTCCGTAAGGAACCGTATGAAGGCATTTAAGCATTCTTTTGTGTGCAAGAGAATGCTTGAAATGTATGTACGTGAAGTACTATAATAGGTGCAAATCTGCGATTTCGCTTTTTTCACAAAATTATAAATAAATTACTCTTACCTTAATCAATCCTTTTTATTGGTGTCAAATTTCCTTCATATTTTCCAGCAATTAGATTCTTCAGCGTGTGGCTCTTTTTCTGTTCTGTGCATTGGTGTGAGTTTTTAACGCACATTTTTGCAACTTAATCAGTCAAATTACAGTTCGATTTCGTAGGCAAATGCCGTTATCAGCCATTGTTTCCCATCTTTATATTTTTAATCTTTGACGTACACAGAACATTTTCACAAAAAAAACTCTTAAACATGGTCATCTCTCTCAAAAAAATACAAAATAAAACTTTATTCAAGGAAATTCAACAACTTGAGATTTTAATTACAAACAAAATATCTAAAACAGAATATTGTATGTTCTTTAATACGCAGGAAAATAAACACAATAACGTCAATGAGAAGAAAAACCAAACACACAGAAGAAAACTAGATCATCTAAAAGAAAACCTTAAATATAAAATGGGCATAGAATTTCAAGATAAGTGGTTTGTGAACAACACTGCTGTTGTGTTCCCACCAGATGTCAAATGGCTACAGTCGTTAGGCCCAAAGTTTGTTCTGCCAATAATGAAAGGAGAATATCCGTTGTTCAAATTGATCGCAGATGGTGAAGAACTGATTAAGACTTTAGAACAGGGTGATTAAGTTATGGCCAGATCGAATTTCACTTAAATTCTACAAAGTCAATTAAGATCTACATACACCTCATCCTTTGATAAGTTTTTGAACACAGTTTTCAACGAAACTAAGAAATTTTTGAGGCAACATAAAGATGTATATATCGTTCCAGCTGACAAGCGGAATGTCACACTGGCAATGAATAAAACTGAATATATTAGCAAAATGAAAGATTTGATGACTGACAGGAACATATACAGGGTGCTTAGAAATAATCCTACCACAACTTTGCAAAATAAAAATAATAAGTTAGTTAAGAACCTATTCTTGAAAAATCATATTTCAGAGTATGAAAAACATCGGATGACAACATATGTAGCAAGCGCTCCGAAAATATATGGTCTTCCAAAAATACATAAAGATAATGTTCCGTTAAGACCTATTTGTTCATCTTTACATGTGCCTTGTTATGAACTTTCAAAGTTCATAGTTAAAATTCTGCAGAACCTCACGAGGGAATCTAAATACAATGTCAAGAACAGAAAAGATTTTATAACAAAAGTTAATCATCTTGAACTGGACAATGATGAGGTCTTAGTTTCGTTTAATGTCGTGTCTTTGTTTACGAGCATACCTATTGGTTTGATTTTAGACATCATAACATAACATAACATCAAAAAAACTCAATTTATTGAGATGTTAAGGTTTTGCATAATAGATAATAACTACCTGGAGTCGGAAGGTGTTTTTTTTACCAACAAAACAAGGTGTTCCTATGGGCAGCCCAGCCTCACCTATTTTGGCTGATATAGTGATGGAAACGCTTCTAGATGATGTGTTGGCTAAGCTAAAAAACAAACCTAGAATTATTACAAAATATGTTGATGATCTTTTTGTTGTGATAAAATGAGACAGTATACAACACACTCTTACTGCGTTTAATGGATTCAACCATTATAATTAAGGTAATAACCCAAAACAACAAATTATTATTCGACTGGTATAAGAAACCTAGTTCGTCGGGACGGCTGATTAACTTTCATTCGAAACAACCCAAACAAATAATTATAAACACTGCTCAGAATTTTATTAATCGTGTTCTCGATATGAGTGATATTTCTTTGCAACAAAAAAACAAAAATATTATACGAGACACCCTGTACTCCAATTCCTTCCCCCCTGCAATTATCGAGAAGCTTATCAAATATCAACAGCAAACTCAAACAAAAAACATAACCGAAGAAGAAAGAAATACGGTGACATACAAGAGTATGCTGTTTATACCTCACCTCGCTAACCGCATCAACGCCGCGCCTATCAGAGAAAAAACAAAAACGAGAATCGCATTCAAGTCAGCTAATTCTTTGAGAAGCCAAGTTTTCACCAACACCAAAGGGAAAACAGAAGTGAAGGATAGAGCCAACATTATCTATAAGATAAAATGTTTGGGGGGAAAAGAAGCGGCATGCTCTTCTGTATATATAGGAACCTCTAAACAAAAATTAAAGACCAGGCTCTCTGGTCACAAATCAGACCTAAACAATGGAGCTGCTCAAAAAACCGCTCTTGCCCTCTATTGTATAGAAGAAGTTCACAAGCCAGACTTCGAAAATGTTGAAGTTCTGCAAACAGAGCAACATTATTCGAAAAGAATGCTGCTGGAAAAGTTGCACATAATGAGCAACCAAAATGCCATGAATCGCAGATCTGACTGTGAAAACCCTAACGCAATTAATTATAAAACAAAGTAGAGATGAACATTAAATTAGAGTGTTGAGTTTGAATGTCAGTTAAAAAGTAAATAAATTTTAAATATTAAATTGTACATTTCACAATAATGATACCTATATATATTTTTCTGTTAATTTTTTGTATTTTAAATTCGAAAAGAGTAAGATGTGAGAAAAATTGCATTACCTATTATATTAAACTTATTTCTTAAATTTATTTAATAAAGGCCTGATGATGAACATATACATGTCGCAACGAAGCTAAGAACTGTCTTTTGACCTATAGCCCACTAATCTTTTTCATATTGATGAACACAAAGGTCACTTAAAACAATAATTTAATAATTTATTGATCTATATTTGCAACACATGGGTTCCCAGTTTCTTTTGTATCCGACAATGGAACAGCGTTTACGTCCGAAGATTTCAGCAGTTTTGCAAAAATAATTTAATTTCCCACATATTTACTGCTCCGTTTCATCCTTCAAGTAACGGACAGGCAGAAAAGATGGTTCGGACTACAAAAGATCATCTAAAACGGAACACCAAAGCATCCATGAATACTACACTAACAGTAAGAGGAAAATCTCCGGCAGAAATATTATTCAAACGTCGACCAATGACTTACGTCGATAAAATTTATCCAGATAACCACCACTTTGTTGGTCTACAAAAATCACTCTGCAGGCAAGGATCAGCAACTCAAAACCAACGAATCAGTTAAGGCTAGGAACTACGCGAGTGGACCTACTTGGATTCCATTGACTATAGATAAACAAACGGGTCCTGCATCATATGCCGTAACAACAAAAGCGGTAACTACTGTTCGAAGATATTCAGACCAACTTCGACAAAGGAGTTTAGAAATCATTCAGGAAACGCTTCAAGCAAGCTTACCTTCGGAAAATCTCCCAGGTGATTGTCTTGAGGAAGAAGAAGACATAAATCAACCAAATTCTGAAGAAGGAGAAGCTATGTCAATGACAACTCATCTGCCTATAGTCAGAAGATCTAAAAGAGTACGAAATATTCCAGCAAGGTAGATAACTAACGAAGAAGGGAGGAGTGTGATGTCTGAACGAGTTCATCATAAGTTGGCAACAATTGCAGCTTGCATTGTATAGAACATTTGATTCATTCAATCGTAGATCGCCATTAAAAACGGATTAATGTTTTTGATAGATGTATATTTAACTATATCTTAGTATTAAACATAATAAAAGTCATTTATTATAAATTAAAGTCGTACTTAATTTCAAAGGTTGAAGAACACTTCAGTTACCAAATAACATATATTAATTACTTTTTTTAAAATAAAATTATTGTCAACTATAAAACACCAATTTTGTTGTCTTCTTATTTATATTCGAAATATAAAGAAAAAATCAAAATTTGCTGGCCTGCCTATGCAATATGTACTGCTGTTCGTCAGCATACGATGCGATAGAGAGTCAAGCAAAGCAGCGAATACTAATATAATTCTTTTTAAAAAGTGTATCGACCACCAAGACCACAAAAGGGAACAAACAGAAAACTATTGGCTCCCGAAACAACCCCTTCGAAATACCTTTCCCAAGGCACTGTAGGTATTACCGTTATTTTTTAATATTTTTTTTCAGATTTCAATAAATTTTTTTTTAAAAATACACCTTCAGGCTAAACGTGGGCAGATAGACCCTCCCTCCAATACAATTTTTTCTTGTCTTGACTCAACCTTCTCGCTCCAGCAGTTTTTCGCATTTTATGTGAATCCCCTTGTATAAGTGAAGGATACTATATATTTGTGAGATAATGTGGGGTTGTCATTATATATCTCCACAGTTAATTGACTTAGAACTTTGGTTTACTAATATAAAATGTTCATTTTGATAATGTTTTTGGCTATGTTTTTGTGTTAAAATTTTACGCGTATCGAAAGATATTTTCCAACGAACTCCTTACTAAGGACATTAAAATATTATCCAATTTATGCATAGCGACAAAAATTATCAATATGAAAACTCAAATGCTTAGCTTCAATTGGAAACATAATAAGATGCATTTATTGAAACTTTGGTCAATGATTAATTTCCTTTCTTTTAAACATCTTTACCAAGTTTACCACAGTGCTTAAGGGTTAAAGTCGTTAAATATTGTTCGGAACTAATACTTTTCCTTTACATAAAATCATTAATACTTCTTACTACCAATTCTTTTCTCTTAACTTCGATAAAAGTTTCAATGTGCTTTTTCCTACAAAGTCTTACACATTGAAGCATTGCATGCAATTGCAGTGAAAATATACTTACGGACGATTTTGAAAAGTCGCAAAAACTTGAGTAAAAGCTCCCATAAGCAGACCCTCATAGTCTCCGAATTTTTGCCCGGTTATGGAATTTATTTGCTTATTTCAGCTGTCCGAACCTAAGTAGAGTTTCATTGCTATTGTATTCAATGCAAAAAACAAGTCAAATTAGCTATACAATCTACTCTACATGTTATATTTATGCTTATTGTTTTTTGTTATAAAAGTAAATTGTTTTTTTTTGGTAAATGAAAGAATATTTATAAGTTTTCCATCAAAATGTTTGATTCTTTTAAAACATCATTAACAGTATTTTTGTAGAAAAAAAATAATTAAATAATAACAACAACTATTGCTATAGTTGTTAATTTTAATTATTTTTTTTAATTTTTTAGACAAATGTACATTTTGGGACTTTTCTCCCATCTTTGAGATGAATTGGATGGGACCTATGTATGTCCCGACGGGGTGGAACATAGGTCTCAAGTTTGATTTCGGACTTATGCCCCTCTTCGGCGAGACATATGTTGCAAAAAATTAATTTGGGTCTTATGTCCCGGGAACCTATGTCCCTGCGCCCAATATCTCTACCTGACTCTTATTTTCGTTATTTTTAGAACTTCCCTTTAGGACTGGCACATACACTGAGCCAAAAAATAACGTAAAATCAAATAAAACAACTTTGAATCAAAGTAAAATTGTTTCAATTAAGGACTGAAGACTTTAAAAACAATTTGATCGAAAGTTTGCTAAAAACTTCATATTTGTGAAACATCCCAATGTACCCTATTCTCCCTTACAGCTCTTTACGAGTACTAAGGGTTCATCCATGACACATACTAATTCAAGCCGTTGGTAGTAGGAGGCACTTTTCCATATCTGAGAATAAACTCCGAAAAACCATTTGGAAAAGCATCCCTCCAATACTCGAATACTGATTATAACCGCCACCATATTAAGTACCTACTTGCAAAGTGTCTCGTAGGATAGAATAAATGGAAACATTTTAAATAAAATAGTGGAAATAACGAAGGAAAACTCTTGGAAATAGAGATCGTTTAGTGGTGAAAATAAACTAATAAGGAATATTCGTTAATAAATTCAAGTTCACGGCCTCCACAGAATGTAGGTCGATTTATTATCATTACACTAAGTGTTAACTGGCAGAAAAACGTTTAGAAGTGCCGCTAAGAATAATCCAACATATTTCTTAAAAGTAAAATTGATTAATTGACGCCGGCATTTCACTTAATAGAAATAAGGAAGCTACGAGTAGTCTGAGGATAGAGTGTCTGCACGGTAATCCGGAAGTTTCAAGTTCAAAACCCCAGCGTTTCTTCAAATAATATTTATATTAATTTTAATTATTTTTGATACTTCAATAAAATCTCGATCAATTTTAAATTTTTAAGCTTAAACAAATTCACTATAATTGGTTAACTTTTAAATCTAAAGACCAGTGTAAAACGTGAAAGTTGTTTATATATGCAATTTAATTTATTTATGCTTAAGCTATTTGCTACATATTTAAGGCACTTCTAGGTTAGAAAAGAAGACGTTTTTAGGCAAATGATAGTATATCAACATTTAAAAGAAAAGAAACACAGGTAACGACATACCTACATATTTGGATCAGTCGGGATTGCAACTGTAGCGACCAAGTTATTACTGACTATGGCGACTGACTCACTAACTCGTCAATAAAAACACAGCACTACAAAATCATCTTTGTTCAGCGAATGTGTTCATCTACGACAGCCATCTTGAAGATCAGTGAACGATTTCATGGGATGAAGCCATTATGCTGAACGAGCTGTCATTTCATCGCTGATTGATCTTTGACTTTTTTTCTTTTTTGGACGTGACACGAGCAGGCAGCAGCAGGTGTTGTTTCGTAATTATAAATAATTTCTAGCTATTTTTTAAAGTTAAATGAAGTAAATTAAATTAGTTTTTTTGATAAAACATTTGTTGTAAATTAAAACAAAGTGATTTACGCAATAATAATAATTACAATATTCAAATTTGGTATATTTGCAAAATATAAAATAATTTTATGGAATTGTTGATGATGGTGAACATAACAAATACAGATTTTGATAATTGCATTAAAAGTAAAAAATGTCCAGTAAGAAAGTGAAATGTTAGTTGAACCTAAATATTTATTAAAAATGGTTTAATTTAAAGTTTAGGATTTGGATGAGGATCGTTGAAATGGAAAGGTTTAAGATGAGATAGAGAAGGCGGAAGATGGCAAGGTAAGGGGTTGTCAAGGCTAGTACGGCAACCATGGTTGGGTGGGTAGAGGCGAATTTCTAGTGCGTCCTTATCATCCTGACGCAAAGACTGGCATGATTTTTGTATGCGTGATTTCGATAGGGGTCAAGTATCTATGTCCTCCGACGAGCAGTAGACCGGTCAAACATGACAGCACTGACCCCGACGGCAAAAAAGGAATTCTCAACAAGTTTATATTAAGGCTACAATTTTTTTTACTTTGAATTAATGTTGTTTGAATGAAAATTCAAAATTCAGAATTGATGATTTTAGCGGCCTACAGTCCAAGAAAACATTGCGTTTCGCCCGGTGCTACCTTTGTGGGCTCGTCAGATGACGTCCAGCAAAAAGCACCTTGTCATTACGCAATTTAAAGATTTTTCTAGCTCAGCTTACATAACTTTTTTGACAAAAAGCTAATGTGAACTATACCAGCAAGATCACGGTTGCAATCATTTTCAACTGGGGGTGGTGTTTTTGTTTTGCCTCGTGGCCAAGGCTTAGATATAACAATAAAATTAAATAAATTATGATACAAATTCTATATACTAATACGAAAATTAATTTAAAAAGTTTATTTTTTAAAATTAAGAATATTCAACCAAGTAGAAGACGCATCATAGTTTATTTTAAGTGGACTTTTCTGAATTATTATTCAAAATTAATGCATTTAGCGGCCTATAGTCCAAGAAAACATTGCGTTTCGCCCGGTGCTAGCTTTGTGGGCTCGTCAGATGACGTCCAGCAAAAAGCACCTTGTCATTACGCAATTTAAAGATTTTTCTAGCTCAGCTTACATAACTTTTTTGACAAAAAGCTAATGTGAAATATACCAGCAAGATCACGGTTGCAATTATTTTCAACTGGGGGTGGTGTTTTTGTTTTGCCTCGTGGCCAAGGCTAAGATATAACAATAAAATAAAATAAATAATGATACAAATCTAATATGAAAATTAATTTAAAAAGTTTATTTTTATATTAAGAAAACGCATTAATTTTGAATAATAAATCAGAAAAGTCCACTTAAAATAAACTATGATGCTTAGTCTTCTACTTGGTTGAATATTCTTAATATAAAAAATAAACTTTTTAAATTAATTTTCATACTAGTATACAGAATTTGTATCATTATTTTTTTTTATTTTATTGTTAGAAAATTAAAAATGTTCTACTCTAAATTAAAGCTGTTTCGTCTTTGAAATATTTCAAAGTCATTAAAAGCTTTGATTTAAATGTGTTTAATTTAAATTCAAAGGCTTTTGTAGTAAAAACCTTATTGTAATAGTTTTCGTATTTATATCCAAGTAATTGTTTTTTATTAAAATGCGAGCGCAATAAAAATTACGTTGATATTTGTGTGGTTTACCTAAATCAGCAGACTATTAGTTTAGGCTGTATCGCTATGGACTCTCGCATTAAACTAATTCCCGGTTAACCACTGTCAGCTTCTTTAGTTTAGGCAATTAAGTTTAAGTTTAATTTAAGTTTATTCAAAATATAAGGTTTGATACAGTAAGAATAAATCTTGAAGCGTACATTTCTGAACAAAGATTAATTAGAGAATAACAAAAATAATGGTCATAAGTGAGTTATGTAAAAATAAAAAAGAAATGATTATAATTACCAAATAAAAATTCAAAAAATAATCCAAATATATTTTTAAAAAATATAATTACTTATGAAGTATTCGAGGAAAAGGAAAAATTGAGAAGAAAGAAAGAATAGAAATAAAGAAGAAATAGGGAATTTAGAAAGGAAAAAAAATTATTCAGGGTACAGAAAAATGATATTTTACAAGGCGAAATTATTTATTTAAATTTGCAATTTGCTTAAGTTCTGAAAGTGATAACTACGTGTACAAAAAACAATCTTTTGCTATTAAGAAAATTAAATTGAGGTGCAATTTAATTGCACGGCCGCTGCACTGAATCCATATTGAGCGATAAGTTTATTATGACGAATTTTAAAATTTACCGAATTAAATGCCTTAGAAAAATCTAAAAGACACAAAAAAGTGAACTCTACTAGATAAAAACATTCAAGCGTTCTCGAATATCATCTCTTACTTTCAACAAGGCTGAATTGCAGCTTTGATGTTTACGAAAGCTGGACTGAAAAGATGTAAGGAGATCGCTATTATCGATGTAAAACAGAATTTGGTTTTTGATATTTTTGATAGGCATGGTAATATGTTAATCGGTCGAAAATCTTCACACATCATTACAGTTTGGAAGTTTTTAGGAATCGGGTGAACAAGATCCGACTCCCAACCACCAGAAATGTGCTTAATAATGTGCGTCAGAGATTGAATTGCAAATTAATTGAGTTCATCAGCGCTAGAATCACAAATGCGATCGATTCGTGAGATAACCTTAAATTCTTTCAGGCTTTTCCATAGTTTAGATGAGGAGAGATTTTGGAAAAGAAATTTCTTTTTTCGATTCTAATAGCTGAAGTCACAAAATTCCTCAGAAGAACGTAGTTACCCCTTGAAATTGGATTACGACCACGTTTCCATTTACTATATGCCCTTTCACTAAGACATATAAGTCTTCGAATATTTGCGGCAAACCAGGGTCTTCGATTGTTCGACATAATGACTTATTTTGTAGGAACATGCTCCGTTGCTGAGATACCGGATATTGACATCTGATCAAATTTTAAAACTTATTCATATTCAAAACAATAAAGTTATCAATTAATGTCGGATGGTGAATAGAAAAATGAGTTCGAATTGTTGTATTAACGATGACATGGCCTACAGACGCTACATTCTCATAAAATGTCGAACTTAAACCATCGTCAATAAGCAAAATAATATTATAGATAATCACCACAAATTAAGATGCCGGAATATTGAGAACAAAAATTATTAATTGCAATAAACAAACTACTCAAATCAAATCTACAGTGAGGGTTGTATATAAAACCAACAAAATAATTTTGAAATGAATAACTTAACTCAATAAACAAGTATTCAACTATTTATTCTGATGATTTGAGAATAATTTTTGTATTAAGGTTTGTAGATGACTTCTGTCCGTTTGTCCCTTTCCGGTTTAGCTTTAAGTTGACTGAAGAAAGGCGCTGATGTGTTGTGTGACTTATAAGCTATGCGGATATCTTAAATTTTCAGTGATATAATTTCTCTAAAGTTTTCCGCAAGCTTCGGAAAATAAACCATACTTTTGTATGGTTCAGCAAATTCATCAAAGCTCGACCTTAAACTTCCAAAATTCAAATAGCAGATCTTCAAACCATCGTATTGGCCACAAATAACATTGAAAAGGGTTCTTGGATTCATAATATTCTTATCTATAAAATATAATTTAATACAAAATTTTTATATTTTTTAGGAGGACACAGTCCTCTTTTAAATACAAAAAATTCACACGAGTAAAAAACTAGCACAACAAACCAATTCCAAACAACTACGCTTAAAACAAAAATCCAAGAAGATATCAAATCAATGCAATCGTAAAATAAATTAAAATAAGTATAAAAATCAATGCAAAAGCTGTCATGGCCGTAGCTAGAGTAGGGCGTTCGGGGGCAACTTAAAACTCAGATGCCCTACCCTTAAAAGTCACCATCAACTAATCTCCATGATTTTTATTCATTTTACAAGAAACAACATACCATCGCTCATATTCTTTACTGATTTGAACCTGTGAATTTGAATGGATCATTTGATGTCCTACCTTAAAAACACCATCTACAGTCAACTATTGGTTCCGTACGATTTTGTTCAATTCCACAAAAAGTTCCAAACCTCGTTCATTTTCTTAACTGATTTGATATGAATCTCATATGCTTAAGCGGTGCCCTACGTTAAAAACCATTATCATCGTATCAACTAGTGTACGGTTTTCGTATTGTTTTTTGTTCATTTCACAAAATAAAAAACTTTTTTTATGTTCATAAACTTTTTTTTTTGTATAATAAGCTTTTATCTTTTATATTTCAATTTTCTTATAACTACTTACTTGCTAGACAAAAACCTTAACAACTAGCTTACATATTAACTTAACTAACTTACTGGCCCTATGCGAGCGCTCTAAATTATACCATAACCAACTTAAAATTATTGCCTTTCGGCGTACCTAGCTTAAATATTATCAAAATTCATTTATTACTTAAAAATAAGAAAATTAGGAAAAAACTCATTATATCTATTATTTTTTTATTTTTTATAAAACTTAAAACTACACTTAAATCTACTTTAAATAACTTAAGACTAGAACAGCCACAGCAACGGTTTTTTTTCTTTTTAGTTCCACCATGATTGTTTTGTACTAACCTAGCCTACTTTTAAAGCCAAGGACACGCCTGAAACTGCGTAAGTCAAACCAAGGCAATAAATTCAATTAGTCAACTTTTATTATTATTTATTTTTTAAATTTTATTAGTTATTTTACATATCATTCAACCATCAGAACTGGCGATTTTGGTCCAATCTATCTATCTGGTTCCTTTCGGACACAGCCCTACTGAACCGAAGGCGCTCTGCTCCGCTTTCTGCGACGACGTCACGACCATAAAGGAGTCGCCTATCCACAGTTTTTCGGCCGAAGTGGTAGATCAGCGGTACCGCCGAACTATCCTGTATCAACCTTCGACTGTCTAAAAAGAGGAAAGCGTCGGGTGGGATAAATCCGCTTAGACACACACTTTCGCAGTATTCATCTTTGGGGTAGTAAGCCCCGAAAATCAAGCCATTAGTTGAAGTCATCGCTCTCAATATGACCCCGAATCAGCTTGATTAAAAATTATCTATTCTGTTTATGTTAGCCCTGTTGTATAGAACCTCGTTGGAATAATATTTTATGTACTCCGACTCTAGTGTTCTGTGCAATCCAAGGCAGCGTCTAAGACACTGCTTCTCAAATACCCGAATCTTTTCCATTTGAGATGGTGCAACGTTGAACCACACAGGACATCCATAGGCAATCATCGGCCTGATTAAAGCCATGTAACAAATCACCTTCACCCTGCTATCAATATCTGCTGTAAAACAGGCGTCTTGTCAGGGCAAAGGCTCCCCTAGCCCTGGTCAGAGCAGCATCTATATGTCTGTCAAAATACAGATATTGATCCAGCCAGATGCAAAGGTACTTCACGACACTTTTACTTGCCAGTGGCTGTCCAAGGGGTCCAACGATCACAAGTTTTCGCCAGTTCTTTCTCGTATCCGCAGAACCTCTAGACAAAGGGGTTCTAAACAGAATAGTTTCGCATTTCTGAAAGTTGATTTTCAACTTCCAGTCATCGCAATATTGCTGAATCTTGTCGAAGTCACGCTGCAAAAGAATTTTGATAACTTCAACTTTTGGACCTGTTCTGTACGCTATTAGATCATCGACATACGCAATTGCATGAGTAAGACTACTAATAAGATCGCTAGTGTAAATGTTGAAAAGAATCGGCGAGTTAACCGCTCTCTGCTGCAGACCATTTTTTATTTCAAATATTTTGGTAGACGTTACACTGCCACTCTTGACAACAAACTTTCTACCGTTGAGCATATCATTAAGTATATACAATAATGATTTACTAATACCAAGTCTGGTCAGCTTTAGATACAGACCTTCTAACCATACGGTGTCGAAAGCTTTCTCCAAATCAGCCAGACAGGCACCAGTGCACTGTTTTTTCGCATTGTTCCATTGAATTTCAGAAACAAGCTTAGACACGGCATGAATGGTATCGTGTCCTGCCTTAAAGCCGAACTGTTTATCAGGAATAATATTTTTGTTCTCAGCCCATTTTAACAAAGCCCTATTGAGAACTTTTTCGAATACCTTACTGATACTCGGAAGGAGACTTATCGACCGTAGATTTGCCGGATTGGAGTTATCCTTCCCCTTTTTAGAGAGAGGATGTACCACTGCTGTCTTCCAACGCACTGGATAATATGCATTATTCAGTGCGTTGTTAAACAATGTGGTGTAAATGTCGACTGCATCCTGAGGTAGATGTCGTAGTACAATATTGGATATACCATCTACTCCTGCCGACTTCTTTTTCTTCAATGAATCGAAAATGATCTGAAGTTCTAGCTTCGAAATTAACAGGGAATCAAACCCGTTTCGGTCGGCGATGATGGCGTTTGCCAAGTGTTCTTCATTGAACCCCAAAAAAGAGCGGTTCCCAGATCGCCACTGTGTTATATCATTTCGAAGTTCGAAGTTGTTAAGCATGGCTCTGCTTTCCAGTTCATGATTTGGGCGAATACTGGTACTCACCTTATACACTTGCTGAAAAGCAGCCCCCACAGCCTCCACTTTCTCCTTAGGATCCTCGATAATGAAGAAATCATCATTAAAAACGGCATCCCCTGGATCAATGCCTGCGTTCAAAAGTAAGTTTTCGTTTTCAATCGTTTTCTGAAGATTGAGACACGGAAGGTCATTTTGATCTTTCCGTCTGAAAATTTTATTAATTTTAGGAAACATACTTGGGTCACTAGAGTTAATAGCCCGAATTCTATTATTCCAATAGGAATTAATAGTCAACCTATTATTCTGCTTTATCAATTGATTGATGTTTTTAATCGAAGACTTCAGAGTCCCAATCTCCGAATTATGTCTATCAGTGAACCGTCTGTACAAAAGTTTTAGTCTTGTAAGCAGTCCACTTTTTTGTCTGTGTAGTGCGTCAGTTGTAGCGTTTCGGTACTTGGCAGTTGCGTCTTGTTCTTTGTAACGTATTGTTTGTTTTATGGCCTCGTCCATTTGTAGTAGGTATCCGTCAATCTCTTCGTTTGTTAAATTTCTGTCATTATGTGGAGATATGTTTTTAAACGTAATTCTCTTGTCAAGGTGTTGGAAAAGCGTGACCATCGCATTTTACTGTAGTTGTAAGTATGCTCAGGCACATACTCCTCTAACTCCACGAGTTCGTTTGGAAGTTGAATCACAGCAAAAAGTCCGTTGTGGTCACTGTCGTAGTCAATCGTTTGTAAACAGTTTTTTGTATCTTGAGTCACTGTATCAGTAATTGTCAGTTTTGAGTCAATTAGCAGTAGGTCCAGAAATGCACCGCTTCTTGGAAACGACGGCCTATCTGTAGCAAAAAGATCGATTCTATACTCAATATTGTACCGACCCATCCAATTAAATAGATGGTTCCCGCTAGGATTTTGTATTTGATTTCCCCAATCTTCATGTTTGGCATTCCAATCGCCGGCCATGAGATAAAAGTTCTCCTCCAAATTCAATCTAAGGCATTCAAAAATTTTTTCGAGTTCTGCTGTAAAATTAGCTGACTCTAGTTGCCTGCTCCCGGATCTCTTTTTGAAGACCTGTTAACTGACCCTGAATGGCCAGCAACACAGTCATTAGATCCGCCTCTTTCGCCGGCGCCTTAGGCACGGGGACCTGTTTGGCTACCATTGGTTGAGGCTGTACCGTTCTTTCCCTTTCAGACGCCATTTGGGCGTAAGAAATCTGGGGGTTGACGGGCGTTGGGAGAGGACGGGCTAGTGGTCGTTTCTCCTCTACTATTTGCTTTGAGACCATTTTGTTTTTTTTTTCTTGTCCTGAAACTTTGGAAATCCCCGATAGTTAGCAGGGTATCCTCCGCTATGACAAAGTACACATTTAAGCTGAATTCTGTCGATAACCCGTTCCTGTCCTAGTTTGCATTCCCCTGACTTGTGGTTCTCTCCACACTTTACGCATCGTGACAGCATTTCGCAGTTTTCTGCGGCGTGGCCGAACCTTTGGCAGCGCATGCATTGAAGCATGTCACCGCGCCTTTTTGTTACTGATTTGTTCATTACTGATTTGATGAACCTGTGGCCTGTGGTTTTGAAAATAATATTCATGTAACTTATATTTGGTCCTTGGCGAACGACCTTTTTAAAAAGAAACACGGAAAGTATATTTGAACAAAAACGGAAGAACTTCTTTATTCGATTGCTTACTCTTAACTGAATTGATTGTACATTTTATTATTTTAATTCTATTACTTTATTTGCTGTATCAGCAATACCTTTTTTATTTTATTTTATTTACTGCATTTTTATTTAGGTGATGATTTCACAATTGAAGGAAAGTCTTAAATTACAAGAAAATATAAATGCGCGTGTAAAGGTTAATGGTCTTTGCTTCCCGTGGGAATTGCAAAGACATACAATTATTATTTAGCAATTGAAAATATAGAACTGTGTGGGTTGGTAGGTATCGAATACGTAACCTCTCCCCCCTCTAAATTAAAATTCTCCTGAATTTTTGGAGTTACTTTACAATTTTCTTCTATATTTTTTGTATATTTTTCTTTCATATTTTTAACCGAAATAATAAGTGTTTTGTGTCTTTTCAAAATTTTGAAGATTAAGCAAATTAATATAAATGAAATTATTATAGTTGTTGAACATATTGCATATTGTACATTTTTATGAAGTTTTAGCAATTTTATTGGTTTTAGGTTAACAAAGTTTTTAAGAATAATATCTTCAAAGCTCAATTCTTTTGTAAAATTGTAATTTTCGGTTTCATCATAGTAAAATCTTTCAATAAAATACATATTGTTATTAGATAATGTTTCATTAAATATATAAATGCTACAGTTATTAATTGTTATAAGGAAATTTCCTTCAAGTACAACATTTCTATCATCACATTTGTTTACAATTTTATCATTTTTAAAATTTTTACATAATATTGTGCTATCATCTATTTTTTTTATTTCAGTTACATGGTTTTCTTTCAAAGTACAGTTTTTGTTGATTATGCAGTTATTTACAATAGTTAGATCTTTTTTATATTGGATATCATTCTTATAATGGAACATTGTTTTATTAATTTCTATGAAGAAAAATTCTTCAAGTTGAATTTCTAAATTTAACTTATTTGGTATAGGAGTCAAAAATTTCAAATCTACTTCTACGTAATTATTAGGGATTTTTATAGCTAAGACTAACGTTTCACTGTCATATTTAAGGGCTCCTACTTTAATATTTTTTTAATTTTAAAAAGTCAATTTGTGTCTCTACAATTTCTGTGGTTGTCAATAAGCTAGGGTGTATCAGTCCATGTTTGGCTAACGCAATGTTATCTATTATTTGATTTAATTTATCTTCTAACATGTTAAGCTTCAAAATTTGATCTAGTTTAATTTGTTTGAGCATGTATCTATTTTCGTTCTCTGTTAGTTCTGAAAACGTTTTTGTCAGTTCTATCCTGTCAGCTTCTATTATGTTTTTAAGGTGTGTAATGCTTTCATTAAAATTTTGATTTATTTCTATCTGTTTGTTAATTGTGTCGACTGTAATTTTACTGTTCGTTTCTACTAAGTTAATGTGTTCTGTTATGTCTTTCCTGTCGTCATCGTCCATTGTCCCAAAAAGGAAGTTACTAGCTTTTCCTACAATATTAACTAATCCCCTTTTTTGTCTCAAGTTTTTCTTTGGCTCTATCGATTGAAGTTTAGCTTTTAATGTTTCAATTTGTTTTCTTATAATTGGGTCGTTATATAATTTTAAATTTTGAATATTTTTCTCCATTGTTCCAATTGTAAGCTTTAGGTCCTTAGTGTTAATAATGTGAAGGATTGTTTTTGTGTCCTCAATAATTTCAGTTTGTCCCATGTTTATGATAGAATATCCATTTTCTGTCGTTATTTTGTCAATTGTCAGAGTGGCTGGTATTGGTGTTACTAGTGTTGTTAGTACGTACGCTAAGATTGTCACCTGCAAGTAAACGAGGTCGTTTTAAATTTATTGGATGTTCTCCTTCTAACTGCTTAATTCTATATCTTGGTTGGTTTTTATAATATCTTCTTTTCTAATTTTTCACGGGCGCTACCTGTCTATTTTCATTATAGTCTTCGCGATTTTGGTTTAATTTTTCTGTTCTTTTTTCTTTTTCTTCCTGAATACGCTTTTTTAGAGTAGCTGTGTCCCCAAACATAGCTTCTTCTGGTGACATCTTAGTAGTTGAGTGATATCTATTGTTATAATTGCTAACCGCTCTATGTACTTTCTGAAGGAGTGTTATATCTAAGTTTCTCATTGTAACTAACTTCTCTTGGAGTGTGGAATGAAATCGTTCAATATCACTATTACCTGTATGGGTGTTAGGTTTGGTAAGATGGAGGTTAATTTGTTGTTCGTTAAAAAATTCCTTGACATTTTCAGAGTTAAACTCGTTGTCGGCAATTATTTTGCTAGGTTTACCGAATTTAGAGAAGTGTTCCTCTAATGTTTCAATTTTTTTTGTCCAATTTCGGTTTGGTAAATAATAAGCGTATGCCTTCTTTGTTAGTTTGTCTATAAGAGTTAGAAATGGGTGCTTCAAAAAATAATAAATATCCATATGTAACATTTCATTAGGTCTATTGGGCGTTTCACTTACTTCGTATTTTTTCTTTATGGGTTTTCTTTCGTATTTAGTTTCAAGACATGATTTACAATTGTTTATAATTTTTGTGATTTCTTTAACTATTTTCGGATAATAAATTTTATTTTTTAGACTATGATATGTTTCGATTATTCCGCTATGGAGACTTTCTTGAGTGTGATATAGTGATATCTGCTTCTGCACTTCTTCTAAACTATCTATTTCTTTTGCCCTCAAAGTAGCTTTTACAAATCTTATTTTATTATCATGACCAAAAAGTTCTATCAATAGCTTTTGCATTTTGTTGTATTCGTGGTATGACAAATCTGTGTAAATTCCTGTGATTCCCGGTTTTATGAATCTACGTAAAGCATCTATCCAGTATTCCTTTTCCCTCGTCATATCAATATAAATAATTCTTCTTTTATGAACAATCTCTATCTCTTTATCTGCACTATTTGCTAATATTAGTTGCGTCTTGTATTTATTGACTATCGTTTCTAATATGGGTATGTGATCACGTTGTTCCTCTTGACCTGAGTGTCTCGTTTCGTTGTCTGAAACATCGTTAACTGATTGATTATCAACACTATTATTTTTGCTCTCATCTTTCTCTGGAATTCTACTTAGAAAATCTGCTATGTTATTTAATTTGCCTTTCAGATATTCGATCTCATACTGATATTCTTGTAAAATTAATAACCATCGTTGTGTTCTCTGACTGAATTCCTTTCCTGAGTATTTTTTATTTAGATATTTAATGGGTAGATGGTCTGTAACGATTTTAAACCTCCGACCCCACAAATAAGGTCTATAATAGGTGACAGCCCAAATGATTGCCAAAAATTCTTTGTCGGTGGCAGAGTAATTTTTTTCGTGTTCATTTAATGACCTTGAAGCATAACATACTGGTTGACCTTCTTGCATAAGAACGGCGCCAATTGCGTAATTGCTAGCATCAGTAAATACCGTAAACGTTTTTTCAAAGTCAGGGAATTTGAGAATTGGATGTTTTATAATATTTCGTTTAAGTGTTTCAAAGGATTGTATGTATTCAGGATCATTAATATTAATTTTCATACCTTTTTTTAAGTATTTTATCATAGGGTATGCTATCTTAGAGTAATCTTTTACAAATTTTCTGTAATAGCCAGTGGTCCCAAGGAATCCCTTAATTTGTTTGTCCGTTTTAGGCAGTGGGTACTCTTCGATACACTTGATCTTGTTTGGGTTTGGTTTCATGCCTTCTGCAGTCAGAATGTGACCCAGAAATTCTGTATTCTTCTTCATAAAGGAGCATTTATCGAATTGAATTTTCAAATTGTGTTCGGCTAATTTTTTAAAAATTAATGTCAAAGAGTGTAAATGTTCTTTCAGAGTTGTGGAAAAAATTAAAATGTCATCTAAATAGACGACACAGATTTTATTAATAAAATCTCTGAGTATCTCATTCATCAACCTCTGAAAGGTTGCGGGTGCGTTTTTTAGCCCGAAGGGCATTCTAACGTATTCGTAGAGGCCGTTGGGTGTTATGAAGGCTGTTTTATGGATATCGGCTGGATGCACCTTAATTTGGTGGTAGCCTTTTGCGAGATCTATTGACGAGAAATATTGGGCCCTGCCTAATTTATCTAATATACTCTCTATATTCGGTAGAGGGTATTTATCATCAATAGTTATTTCATTAAGTCGTCTGTAATCGACACAGATCCTAAATTTTTGCTGCCCTAAGCTATCTTTCTTTTTCTCTACTACAACTATTGGTGGAGCGTATCTGCTATTAGATTTTCTTATAATACCTTGAGATTCCATCTCTTGAATTTGCCGTCTGACTTCCGTTTCGTGCTTTGGAGGCAATCTATATAATTTGGAGTGAATTGACTCATCCTTTGTTTTAATTTCATGCATAATTGAATTTGTATTTGTTAATTGATCTCCATCCCGGTATATTAAATTTCTAAATCTATCTAAAAGGTTTTTCGTACCTTGCTTTTCTTCTTCATTCAGATGGCTTAAGTCAACTTCTTTTCCCTCCCCGATGAGTTCGAAACAATCAAGAGCTGTCACGTCTTCTTCGGAGTATAGCGGAATCCTTGAGTTATTTTTCAATATTAAAATTTTGCTACCAAAATCAAGAGTTTTAGTAATTTTATTTAAAATATCCATTCCTATAAGAATGTCATAAGGTTTGTTCCCTAAGTCTCTCTTATACCATCTGGTCGTGACTTCTGAGTCATAATTAAATTCTAATGGTGTCTTTGTTATGATTCTATCCACTATCTCAATTGTTATATTATTTATTGTCTGAAGTCTCATTTTTTTTCTATTATATAATTTAAATTGGCTACAATCTACAGAACAAGAGTTTATTATACTCATGGTTGACCCCGTGTCAATGAGCGCTTTGTATTTTTTTTCATCGATTGTAATTTCTATAAAAATCTTGTTCCCGAGGCCTGGTTTAGAAAAAACTCGGTTTCAACGTTATGGATTTCTTCGTCATTAAAATCAGTTTGTTCTGTTTGATTAATTGACATTGGTGCAGGATACTGCGCCGCGTTTCTCATTTGCCCTGAGGGATTAAATACAGGTTGCGTATTATTCTGTCTGAAATTGTTGTTATTTCGAAATTGTCCTGATTGTTGAAATTGGTTTTGGGGTTGAAAATTATTTTGGGGATCGTTGGTTTGTTGTCTAGGTGGATATCTTGAAGTGTTAAACTGTCCCGATGAATTGGAGTTATAGTGAGAATTGTTTTGCCTAAAAGGGTTATAATTGCCTGGTCCGTTCCGTCTGGACGGGTTGTAATTATTTTGGTAATTATTCTGTCTAAATGAATTTTTAAATTGATTTGAATTATTCTGTTGTCTGGAAAAATTATTCTGATCAAATTGATTATGTTGTCTGTTCATTCTGAAGTCAGTCTGTAGGTTCCCTTCGTCGTAGCCTACGTAGGTATAAACAATATCTTTTATTTTGTGTATGTCAAAAATGTCCCTTATGTCCCTAGATAAATTCCCTATAGCTACCTGTTTAATTTTATTATTTATAAGTGAATAAAAGTTGGATTTCACATCCCCTGAATTGTTTTCATATGTTGCAAATGTATTTACTTCATTAATTAGGAATTCAATTTTATTGCTTAAATCTAATATAGAACTTACTCTCAGATAAGTTATTTTGTTGGCGATTTCCTTGTAACTTATCGTTGGGCGAAAATGTTGTTTCAAGAGAGTCCTAGCCGCCTCCCACGTTGTTGTTGGATTGTGAATTAATAGCTCCTTGGCCCTTCCAGTCACTTTCACGTTGAAAATCGCCTGCCACAATTCGCCTCTATCCGGAGCTCTCGTACCATTTATGTGATTTTCCACCACGTTTAAAAACTGAGTCAGTTTCTGACTTTCACCTTCGAATTCCGGAATATACGATATTTCTTTTAATATTCTGACAGTGCGACTCTGTTCTTGAGGTCGTACTGCCAAGGCTTCAATTGCCTCCACTAACCGTTGAATTGAATCTGGCTCCATTTCCGGTATGTTTGGCCAAAATTTAACTGTTTTATCTTTTTTCTTAATTGTGTTATTTTTTTCAACACCCGGTTCACTTTGGGATTCCAAATTCACTTTTGTTTTGAGTTAAGAGCGTTTAACAAACATTCACTTTCTTTTCACTTTCTTTTTACTTCCGTTTTATGTGACTGAAAATTTAACTTTTCAATTACTGTCGTATCTTTAAACTTTACCACGTCGTTCGCTTCGTTCCTTTTAAACCGACAACTTTACTTCTCGATTTTAAAACTTTCACTGAAAATTTTTTTTTCAATGGTTCAATATTTTTTCGTTTTGCATACAAAAAAAAATTTTTCTCAATGAAAACTTAACTTTTCACTAATTGTTCACTATTTTTTTTTTTTTGTTTTGCGTACAAAAAAATTTTTCGTTAATGAAAATTTCACTTTTCACTAATTGTTCACTATTTTTTTTTTTTGTTTTGCGTACAAAAAAATTTTTCGTTAATGAAAACTTCACTTTTCACTAATTGTTCAATATTTTTATCGTTTTGCGAACGATTCGTTCTCTTATGGATTGTTAACGTCTTATAACAATCCTTCCGACTGCGCCACTTATATTTGGTCCTTGGCGAACGACCTTTTTAAAAAGAAACACGGAAAGTATATTTGAACAAAAACGGAAGAACTTCTTTATTCGATTGCTTACTCTTAACTGAATTGATTGTACATTTTATTATTTTAATTCTATTACTTTATTTGCTGTATCAGCAATACCTTTTTTATTTTATTTTATTTACTGCATTTTTATTTAGGTGATGATTTCACAATTGAAGGAAAGTCTTAAATTACAAGAAAATATAAATGCGCGTGTAAAGGTTAATGGTCTTTGCTTCCCGTGGGAATTGCAAAGACATACAATTATTATTTAGCAATTGAAAATATAGAACTGTGTGGGTTGGTAGGTATCGAATACGTAACCTGTACAGGGAGATCGTGGAAAATTTACTATTTCCAAAAGTCCCATTCCTATTCTCACCATATATATGAAAAAGGAAACACATCCAGTTTTGTGCAATTTTTTCTGCTTTAAAAACATTCATCTATATACATATACCCAATTCAAAAACTGTGCGTCCTCCCAAACGACACCACGGATTTTAATGAAATTTTGTGTGTGTACTCCTCATACTATAAGGATGGTTCGTAGCATAGTTTGAACCAGATGGTAAAATAATACATTTTTCTGCATTCCTGAACCATTCGTCAGATTGTTATGGAATTTTTGTAGGCAAACTATCAGCTTCGATTCAGTTTAACTTAATAAAAGTATGTTTCACAAATTTAGGAATGGTTTGTTAAATATGTATCGAAAAATCGCATGTTAATATATTGCATTTTTCTGCATTCCTGATCCATCATCCGATTGTATTGAATTTTTTTGAGTTGGGCGATACATTACAATTAAAGTACCTAATTGGTTCAAAACAGATGGAAGAAATTGCATTTTTCTGCATTATAATGTCTGTGATGGGCAGATAGCAAAATGTTGGATTTTTTTCCAAATGTTATGAAAAATAAGAAAGTTGTTATCACATATTAAAAAAATAAATTAACAAAAAAATAGAACAAAGAACTTTAATTTTTGAAAACAACTATTTGATTTTTTATAACATTCTTTATGCCAACGATTTTGGCCACTGTTCGTGCGAGAAAAGCCACTGCGGTATCAATTACTTCCTCTGGAATAACATATTGTTAAAAAATGCTGTACGGCTCATTCTGCGTTATTATTGCAGTTATATTTTCAAAGTACTGTATGTCATTGGAAGCACTTCACCGAACATTGAGAGATCTACGCAACGGCTCGAGATGTTTTTGAGGAGAAATGATTTTACTGTCTGGTGATTTCCGACAAACACTGTCAGTCATCCTAAGATCGTCTCCCGCTGATAATATAAACGCTTGCCCTAAATCATTAAATCTGTGACGCTATGTGAAGAAACTTCAGCTGACAACAAACATGAGAGTTGCATTGCAGAATGATCTATCTTCTGAAGATTTTACTGAGCATTTGCTGACTATAAAGGCACCACTAATAAGGAGACTTTTTATTACATTTTTTTCCCGCAGGACGAGGAATATTATAATTAATATTAATATACATTTATTAAATTATTTAACTATTAATTTTACCTTTTAATATTCTATTTATTGTTCGCGTTTATAACAATAAATAGAATATTAAAAGGTACGCACGACCGCGACGACGAAGACCAAACTAGAACAATTACCAAAAAAAAAAGTAGGTAATTGATGCGATGATAAAAAAACTGGTTTTTCTTGTTTTATGATAAACAACACGGGCGAATACAAAATTGTAACCAACAGCAAAGATGATGCTGCTTCATCAGCCTAGCTCAGCTTGTCGTAGGTTCGCGAATTATTTAATCGATAAAATGATTGATAAAAAAAAAAAAATTAAACGATAACAATTCAATAGGTAGGTATTTAATTTTATATTCTATTGAATATCACAGCTACAGGGACGTAAATATAAACGTCAATGGGGGGGCTAGGCGCCAGGAATTTTATTTTTACAAGGAAATTCAAAACCTTTGAAGGGGAACCGACGGTGAAAAGCCAAAGTAAAATAAAAACAAAATAAATAATTATTTTAACTTCCCGAGTAGGGATTTTAATTATTCTTTAATTAGCCCAGGAAAACTTTCACATAGGATTAAAACCTGAGATCTTTTAAAACAAAAGTTAACAATTTAAATAGGCAAATATTAAAATTAAACTAAGATGGACCACTATCGCTTGGTCCCGAAATACAGAAAATGAAATTATAATAGGGCACGTGTCCTGCAATCTCAGGATAAATTCGACGCAGGAGTCAACCGATAAATATGTTTTTTTTTTCTCAAAAAAAAAAAAAAAAAACTCAACATAAAACGTCGCAAAATAAAAAAAAAAAACAATGTGTACTTATCTGTACCAACTGCAAAATTTTCCTTCCTTTTAAATTATCTAATTTCTCTACTCTATTTTATTTTCAACTCTGCTAAATCAAATTTTTCAACTATCAACAATTTTTTTAATTATATTACAAATTTTTGAACCTCTAGTTCGTTTGCTAGTCACTTAAGAAGTGTCTTCCAAACTTTCACCAAGTTTGGAAAGAATCTTCTTTTTTGTCGTCCCATATGGTTTCGGCCAATCAGTGGCCGCTTATCTCGAAGACGAGATAATAAAGCAATCACATAGCATTATTTGCTAATATGTCCTGCCGTCATTGAAACTCAGTGGTCCTACTTACTCCCAAGCTTAAAACCCAAGCTTACTGCATATTCATCATCGAATCCACCGGCCACTGATCTTCTTAGAGTGATGATTTGATCATCTTGCAATTTCAACTGGTTTTTGAAAGGTTTTTGCAAAAACCAGTTGTTTACGAAAACTTGCTACTTGCCAAAATCGTATGGGAAAACTTGTGTTTTTGATACAGGTTTTTGAGTTTTCATCAAAAACCGGGTTTTTGATGCGGTGTGAAAAGGCTATTATAGCCTTTTCACACCGCATCAAAAACCCGGTTTTTGATGAAAACTCAAAAACCTGTATCAAAAACACAAATTTTCCCATACGATTTTGGCAAGTAGCAAGTTTTCGTAAACAACTGGTTTTTGCAAAAACCTATCAAAAACCAGTTGAAATTGCAAGATGATCAAAACAAACACAGCTAGTGAAAAATTCAGTGCTCAATCGACTGTCAGAATAGGTTAGTGTTGTATTCTTTCATTTATGGGTGTCATTCTCAGCTGATGAAAACTGTCAACAGAAATTATTCAAATTAAATTAAAAGAAAAAACCAAAGAAGGAAAAGTAAGTTATTTAATATTTATTATTTATAAACAAATGTGTTGATCTTAACCGCTTTCCTTTTACTATAGATTAAATAAATATCGTACCCGCAAGGACACCGGTTACTCTACAGCAAGTTCTCAAAATCTACACTCAACAAGAATTATAGAAGAAAAGTCTGGAGGACGGTGCAAGGACAAAAAACCAATAAAGAAACACAAAAGAGATCCCAGCACTTCGCAAAGTGAAACCGAAATCAAAATGAAGCGCTTAAAGAAAAAACCAGATTAATCTGATCATCGTGTCGATAAAAAGTTGGTTAGCATCCTTTGAATAATTTATAGTTGGAAAATAAAGATTTGTTTTTTTCTTTGCTTCGAAATTTTATTTCACAGAAACGTAAAAAAAAAAATATAATTTTTGAAGCGGTGACAGAAGAATCTTCATCATCGACATCATATCCATCATGGAGATGATGTTATTTATTTATTTATTTATTTCAAGAGGAGCTTAATTTTAAGATACAACCTTTTAATAATTAAGTTTGATATGGAGTCAACAGAATATTGATTTAAATTTATATAAAAGCAAAGTACAATAATGCAAACAGTAGGTATCAAAGACTAAAATTAAAACATAAAAATTTTGAAAAACATAAGTCCATCAAAAGCCTAACATGAGTAGCAAAAAACGAGTACAATATTGCAAACAGTAGGTATCAAAGACTATAATTAATACATACAAATTTTGAAAAACATAAGTCCATCAAAAGCCTAACATGTGTAGCAAAAAACGAGTAAATAGTTAAATTCTATTGAATTTAGATAGTGACATTTTGCAATTTTCATCTTAAAAAAAAAAATAAAAAAATAAATATGATGCTATGAGGTGATTAGGGACAAAAAATCGAAGAAACGCCGTCGAAGATCACGTTCATCGAGTTCGTCATCGACAACCTCTTCGCATTCGTCAGTAACATAGTCCTCATCTTTAGCACATATTTCGATGAAACATTTTGGGAAGCGCATTTTGTAAAATGGGTAGCATTTATTTTTTGCAATGGAAATAACAATGTTTATCTAAATTATGATAAGGCGGATGAAAAATAAGATGAACTTTTTTTTTATCGAAATACATACATAAGTAGATATATAATATTTGTAGATCTTGATTGTATGTATGTATAAAACTAAAAATAATATACCTATCAATTAATAGCAAACAAATCAGATCAAAGCATTTAATTACAAGCATATTCAGTTGCTAAAAGTTTACACTTGTAAGGCTTAAAGAATAAAGATTATTAATAATTTGCATTAAATCTAGTTTGTCCTTTCAATTATTAAGGAAACTTGGTGATCCTTGACGCTTCACGATACCCGAATTCAATTATCATAAAGATTTTAGTAATTTCACTGTATTTGCGATGTAAAGTTGTAAGGTAAATTAAACACTTTCCTGGCAGTCGTGCGACGTGCGAGTATTTTGTGTCTAAATTGTTTCAGAGAAATTAAACTGGCTATTCCTTCGGAACATTCACTGCAAAAGTCCACATACAACGTCGAGTATTGGATTGTTGCATTGAATTACACTTTTTTTTAGCTTCAAGCTCCAATATTTTTAATATAATTCGACGTTTTTTATTTTTCATGCTGCGAGCATCAGAAGAGAAGAAATTGAAGATTTTGCTCGGTGACATTACGATTTAAGAAAAGAAGATGAATAGGATTCATATAATAATATATGTGTTGAAGTTATCAGCGTGTTTCGATTTTTAATTGATGAAATATGATGAAATTTGACAACTGATGTCAAAATAACTGAAGTGTCAAACAAAAACAGGTAAATTTTCAGTGTGAACGTATTTACGAGTTTTCATCGAAAACAGTGTTTTTGATGCGGTGTGAAAAGGCTATATTCAGCATGAAAATACTATAGAAATGTATATACAATGAATTTATTATGATAAATGTATTTTTAGTTTAATTTGTGTATAATGTACTTTTCTTAAAAGAATTTATAACCATCATTTGGATTTTTGTTTGTTTTTTTTTTTTGAAAATCTTTTAATTAGATTAGAAAAATAATATACATACATAACATAAATTATGTAATATAAATTTGTAAATCATTTCATAGATACCATAGTTCTTATACAACTCAGAAAACTCGTTTAACATTATATAGACATGAGTTTTATTGTTTATATTTGTTTGGATATTATTTTCTGTTATTTTATTTTATAAATAATTTCATAATAAAGTTAGAAAAACAACACTGACATCGTAAGTTGAAACAAAAATATACAGTATTTTTTAAAATAATTTAATTTCTCTTTATATTCTAGCACCATTATTTTACCTTATTTTCTATTTTCCTTTTCGGATAAACGAAAAATATTCTTTTTTTTTTTTTTTTTATACATTAATTATATTATATTAATTTGATTATATTTCAGAGGAACAGACAATTATTGTTTTTTTTTTTTTTTTTTTTTTGAAATGTATTAACAATAAGACCTTATTTTTTTTTTAATATGCATTAAGGGATTATACAGTACTATGGATTATATTTATTAAATATTTCTACAATAATGGTATTTTATTTTGATTCAAAACAATCTTCTTAGAAAAATGTCTCTTCACTACATTATTATACCTCAATACATACTTTTTATTTGTGTGTTGTCCCTGCTAGTTTTTCAAAATGTTACATAAATAAATAACTTACAATAGGTACACATTATTTCTCTTAAGTTCTAAATGTTTTGCTTGTAATATATGTATGTTATATATTTTTTTTTCATTACTATGCATCATCCACCTACCCAGAACTTTAAACGCAAGCATACGTTATACCGCTACGTTCACAGGTTGGTACTTCTGGTGCATCTTTCTTCTTCTTGATGGGGATCGTTCTCGTTTCTAATTCCACGCAAGGTGCTGCTACCTCAGTTAATTGTTGAATGTTGAGCACCTTGTTTTTCACTTTCCGGATCTTGTACACTATTGAGCCAATTACGAGTAGGGTGACGATAATAATAACCAGGCTCAAAAACGAATAACGATGGCTTAAAATTTCCCAGTTGTGTTCCTCTAGTTTCCTTCTTGCTTCCATCACTTTCAAATTGATTTCTAATTCCTGGATAGAGCGCTTGCCGTCAAGAATGTTCCTGGCGATGTTTTCATGGTCACCCGTTTTTATTGTCCAGGGTCTGAAAGTTGCCATGGATCTCAAGGAAAGGAAAGGTCTTCTCAGGGTTTCCAGAATGTCCGAGTGGTTAACAATAGGCTGCTTGTACACTGATTTTGTCGAAAAACTTCGCTGGTATGCGATTTTAATTTCTTTGGTAGTAGCTTCGCATGGTCGTAACACTCCTGTGCCCTGTATGGGTGCTTGGTATCGTTCCCTCTTGCATACGACATTCAAAACTATTTCATGTTTGAAGCTGAAGAACCAATGGTTCTTCACTGACATCTTTAACAAAATACCTTCGTTTGCCGGAACTGCAACATATCTGCGGTGGATGACGCAACAGCATGTTGTAGTAGCTCTACCAGACAATGCTTTGGTCCAGACGTTAGTAAAGGCAAATTGAAACTGCAAATCCAGATTTCAGAATCCGTCTCGTTTCCTGGCACGAGGATGCATTTTTCGAATTCCCCGTGGCTTATCAGTCCAAAGTAAGCGTGGTTCTCTGACTCGGCAATGTATTCATAATGGCTATCTAACATCATGTCCCACGCCTCGTTGAAATCAGAGGGTACAGGATATATCCTTTGGAGTTCGTAACGAAGGTCTCTTACGTACGCATATAAGTCCAATAACTAAAAGAAAAAAAAAAACAACCCCTTCATGGTCTGCCAACCTGGAACTAGGCAGGTAGAAAACAGCATACACAAACTGAAAAATTATATTACTTATGTTTAATAACACTATTGAATCTAAATACCTGTTTTTTTTGTATACTGTATTATTCACCCTTGTTACAACAGAATCCTCTGGTAATCGAGTCACACTGCTTTCTATGGTGGTGGAGGCGCTTGGACATGCAGGGAGTGCTGGAAAAGATTCTGTTGAATTGTGTAACTATGTTGTCAGGCTGAAATAAATAAAAGAAAGTTATTAAAAATTATGATACAATATAAAAATAAATCAATT
Organism: Baccha elongata; assembly: GCA_951217065.1. Taxonomy (NCBI): domain Eukaryota; kingdom Metazoa; phylum Arthropoda; class Insecta; order Diptera; family Syrphidae; genus Baccha; species Baccha elongata. Next base: position 1,842,371 of record CATNUY010000119.1, on the reverse strand, counting down.
GGATTTGTTTACTTACGAGTATTCAATGTGTGAAAAATCGACATGCCCTTGCATTGGAATTTTCACATTAGAAAATATATTATAAAAACATAAGTCCATCAAAAGCCTAACATGTGTAGCAAAAAACGAGTAAATAGTTAAATTCTATTGAATTTAGATAGTGACATTTTGCAATTTTCATCTTAAAAAAAAAAATAAAAAAATAAATATGATGCTATGAGGTGATTAGGGACAAAAAATCGAAGAAACGCCGTCGAAGATCACGTTCATCGAGTTCGTCATCGACAACCTCTTCGCATTCGTCAGTAACATAGTCCTCATCTTTAGCACATATTTCGATGAAACATTTTGGGAAGCGCATTTTGTAAAATGGGTAGCATTTATTTTTTGCAATGGAAATAACAATGTTTATCTAAATTATGATAAGGCGGATGAAAAATAAGATGAACTTTTTTTTTATCGAAATACATACATAAGTAGATATATAATATTTGTAGATCTTGATTGTATGTATGTATAAAACTAAAAATAATATACCTATCAATTAATAGCAAACAAATCAGATCAAAGCATTTAATTACAAGCATATTCAGTTGCTAAAAGTTTACACTTGTAAGGCTTAAAGAATAAAGATTATTAATAATTTGCATTAAATCTAGTTTGTCCTTTCAATTATTAAGGAAACTTGGTGATCCTTGACGCTTCACGATACCCGAATTCAATTATCATAAAGATTTTAGTAATTTCACTGTATTTGCGATGTAAAGTTGTAAGGTAAATTAAACACTTTCCTGGCAGTCGTGCGACGTGCGAGTATTTTGTGTCTAAATTGTTTCAGAGAAATTAAACTGGCTATTCCTTCGGAACATTCACTGCAAAAGTCCACATACAACGTCGAGTATTGGATTGTTGTATTGAATTACACTTTTTTTTAGCTTCAAGCTCCAATATTTTTAATATAATTCGACGTTTTTTATTTTTCATGCTGCGAGCATCAGAAGAGAAGAAATTGAAGATTTTGCTCGGTGACATTACGATTTAAGAAAAGAAGATGAATAGGATTCATATAATAATATATGTGTTGAAGTTATCAGCGTGTTTCGATTTTTAATTGATGAAATATGATGAAATTTGACAACTGATGTCAAAATAACTGAAGTGTCAAACAAAAACAGGTAAATTTTCAGTGTGAACGTATTTACGAGTTTTCATCGAAAACAGTGTTTTTGATGCGGTGTGAAAAGGCTATATTCAGCATGAAAATACTATAGAAATGTATATACAATGAATTTATTATGATAAATGTATTTTTAGTTTAATTTGTGTATAATGTACTTTTCTTAAAAGAATTAATAACCATCATTTGGATTTTTGTTTGTTTTTTTTTTTTTGAAAATCTTTTAATTAGATTAGAAAAATAATATAAATTATATATAATTACATAAATTATGTAATATAAATTTGTAAATCATTTCATAGATACCATAGTTCTTATACAACTCAGAAAACTCGTTTAACATTATATAGACATGAGTTTTATTGTTTATATTTGTTTGGATATTATTTTCTGTTATTTTATTTTATAAATAATTTCATAATAAAGTTAGAAAAACAACACTGACATCGTAAGTTGAAACAAAAATATACAGTATTTTTTAAAATAATTTAATTTCTCTTTATATTCTAGCACCATTATTTTACCTTATTTTCTATTTTCCTTTTCGGATAAACGAAAAATATTCTTTTTTTTTTTTTTTTTATACATTAATTATATTATATTTGATTATATTTCAGAGGAACAGACAATTATTTTTTTTTTTTTTTTTTTTTTTTGAAATGTATTAACAATAAGACCTTATTTTTTTTTTAATATGCATTAAGGGATTATACAGTACTATGGATTATATTTATTAAATATTTCTACAATAATGGTATTTTATTTTGATTCAAAACAATCTTCTTAGAAAAATGTCTCTTCACTACATTATTATACCTCAATACATACTTTTTATTTGTGTGTTGTCCCTGTTAGTTTTTCAAAATGTTACATAAATAAATAACTTACAATAGGTACACATTATTTGTCTTAAGTTCTAAATGTTTTGCTTGTAATATATGTATGTTATATATTTTTTTTTTCACTACTATGCATCATCCACCTACCCAGAACTTTAAACGCAAGCATACGTTATACCGCTACGTTCACAGGTTGGTACTTCTGGTGCATCTTTCTTCTTCTTGATGGGGATCGTTCTCGTTTCTAATTCCACGCAAGGTGCTGCTACCTCAGTTAATTGTTGAATGTTGAGCACCTTGTTTTTCACTTTCCGGATCTTGTACACTATTGAGCCAATTACGAGTAGGGTGACGATAATAATAACCAGGCTCAAAAACGAATAACGATGGCTTAAAATTTCCCAGTTGTGTTCCTCTAGTTTCCTTCTTGCTTCCATCACTTTCAAATTGATTTCTAATTCCTGGATAGAGCGCTTGCCGTCAAGAATGTTCCTGGCGATGTTTTCATGGTCACCCGTTTTTATTGTCCAGGGTCTGAAAGTTGCCATGGATCTCAAGGAAAGGAAAGGTCTTCTCAGGGTTTCCAGAATGTCCGAGTGGTTAACAATAGGCTGCTTGTACACTGATTTTGTCGAAAAACTTCGCTGGTATGCGATTTTAATTTCTTTGGTAGTAGCTTCGCATGGTCGTAACACTCCTGTGCCCTGTATGGGTGCTTGGTATCGTTCCCTCTTGCATACGACATTCAAAACTATTTCATGTTTGAAGCTGAAGAACCAATGGTTCTTCACTGACATCTTTAACAAAATACCTTCGTTTGCCGGAACTGCAACATATCTGCGGTGGATGACGCAACAGCATGTTGTAGTAGCTCTACCAGACAATGCTTTGCTCCAGACGTTAGTAAAGGCAAATTGAAACTGCAAATCCAGATTTCAGAATCCGTCTCGTTTCCTGGCACGAGGATGCATTTTTCGAATTCCCCGTGGCTTATCAGTCCAAAGTAAGCGTGGTTCTCTGACTCGGCGATGTATTCATAATGGCTATCTAACATCATGTCCCACGCCTCGTTGAAATCAGAGGGTACAGGATATATCCTTTGGAGTTCGTAACGAAGGTCTCTTACGTACGCATATAAGTCCAATAACTAAAAGAAAAAAAAAACAACCCCTTCATGGTCTGCCAACCTGGAACTAGGCAGGTAGAAAACAGCATACACAAACTGAAAAATTATATTACTTATGTTTAATAACACTATTGAATCTAAATACCTGTTTTTTTTTTTACTGTATTATTCACCCTTGTTACAACAGAATCCTCTGGTAATCGAGTCACACTGCTTTCTATGGTGGTGGAGGCGCTTGGACATGCAGGGAGTGCTGGAAAAGATTCTGTTGAATTGTGTAACTATGTTGTCAGGCTGAAATAAATAAAAGAAAGTTATTAAAAATTATGATACAATATAAAAATAAATCAATTGGATTTGTTTACTTACGAGTATTCAATGTGTGAAAAATCGACATGCCCTTGCATTGGAATTTTCACATTAGAAAATATATTTTTATGGTTTGTATTCCTATCAGAAGGTTATTTCAATTTGTTCACCATTTCAGCAAAACAAATTTAAATATCAATCGGATGGAATACAACCATTAAATATCAATAAATTTCACAAAATACTACTTACCAGGCTTTGCTGAAATTTTTTTTTTCTTCTGCGATTTGTTTTGATTTGACAAAATGTCAATTCGCAAAAGCATAGATTTATAATCTAGACGGTCGTTTCTTTTTCGCGCATGTAAAAATAGATTATGTCTCAAAGGGAATTGCTATTGACACATGCGCAGAAGAAGAATAAAAGAGAATCTAGGACTACGATAAGATGGAAAATTATTATTTTTGGTAGGGTGCTACCAAAGTATATTAAAAAGAAAGAAATTTATTTTGTATTTAGTAAGTGGTATACAGGAAGTAGATATTATGATTGATATGGATTGATAGGAGGAAATAGATAGATTTTTAAGTTAATTTATATATGAATAATAGATATAAATAAGTGTGAGTAAATATACGTGTGAGAAGTTATTTGGGAGGTAACTTGTTTTTGTGGAATCAAAAGATTTACAAAGAAGCTTTCCTTTGTTCTTATCAAAGAACAAAGAAGAAGACTTTGGAAGATTCAAGTCCTAAGGAGATCCAATATCATATACCTAGAGTATATATATATATATATGCATCCGATAAGGGAATAAAACAAAAGAATCATCGTTAAGGAAGTTCCGCTGAGACATAAGCAAAGGAGTGATTAATAGAACAAGCAAAAACATAAGAAATAATGTGGAAAAGAATTTTTGAGTCCTCCAATTCTATAATTTGAATTTTTTTGATTACTAATTTTAATAGTAAAATTTTTTTGTTGAATTACTTTCAAAGAAAGATTAAAAAAAAAGTGATTTTAAGGCAATTTTAACATTTAAGTATCCAAATTAAAATACATATAAAGTGAATATAGTGATAGCAGTAAAAAGTATATACTGCGCCTGTTCTTCAACGTGCTGCCGGCAGGACAACGAGCGACCAGGAAAATCCGTAAGTGTTATTCACATAAGCAAGACAGAAAGGTCTTTAAATAAACTGTTAAAGTTGGTTTTTTTTCATAATTTTAATCTTTTTTTTGAATTTTTTTTATTAAGTAAGAAAGTGGAGATCTTAATATTCTTTTTATGAATTTATACAAGAATAAAAATTGTTATTTTGAGTAATTTTTGTTTTATAACAATGTTTTGGTAAATTCTAAAAGCTTAAGGTGTGTGAAGGCCTGGTAGGGCCGTCCCAATGTAAAAATGATAAGGACGTGACTGACTTTTGACTTTCCTCGACGGACTAGGTCGTGACAGGCATATCAGTCGAATTAGGGGTTGTTCCATAAAATTATGGCAGAGAAACAGCTATTGGCAGTATCTCTATGATACGTGGGTGGGATGCCAGACTATCGTCAACAACATCTGACCAAGGTTTGGGATTTAGTAGAGCGTTGTCTGAGGAAGAAATAAAAAGTAAAGTGCATTAGATTAAGGCTTAGTGTAGGTTAAAATTAAATATAAAATTAAAGATAGTAAATAACTTTTTTTATCTTTTTTGAATATTTTTTTTATTAATAATTAAATGGTGGAGGGATGTAAATTTTTATGTATTTTATTTCTGGTTGTGGGATTTGGATATTTTTATTACATTTCTGGTGATGGGTTAGTTTAGTAGGTATAATAGGATTAGTTAGTTTATTTATAAAATTTTTGCACTTTATGCTTACCTTTCTCTCAGACATCGTTTAAATGCCTAGATTTGTGCTTCTTTTCCTTTTCTTACCCTTTTAACGTAGAGTAACTTTCCAATTCTTTTTAACTTTCTCATCTATCTTGCTTTCTTCACTTCCCGGCACGATAATTTTGATTGTTGAGCAGGAGGTATAAGTGGAAGCGGCAAAAACCTACTGCCATCCGTTGAGCATTAGCCGTGCAACGACAAGCGTGCCGCCGTCGCTTTCCCTATACCAAAGAAGACTCCTGTGGAATCCTAGCTCGCAACAATTTCGCCCAACGAGACCTATCGGCTTTAAAGGTCCAAGACAACTATTGTTGTTATATTGTACTATTCGTACTAGAATGTCAGTTTTTATTACTGACCATTCTGTTAATTTTCATTTGTTGTTCAAACACATTCGGTCCAAGACAACTCCAATGAGGCTATTTTCATTAGAAGGTCGTCGTCTGGACTTGCCTTAACTTTCCGCGAATTTTTTTTTTTGTTTTATTTTTTTAACTTTACTTTTTTTTCTTTCCTATCTAACTTTACACAACTTTAGGGACTGTCAGCTTCTGGTGACATCACAGATTGAAGATAGCTGTCCCATCTACAGACCTTGAGTCGGTGATGTAGTGAGGTTATTGGAGATCTGGGAAGAGACTAGAAGCAAAACAGGGTCGAAGGATTTCGAGCTTCTGCTGCCAATAGAATCAGGTACAGCCTGACTCTTCGTGAGGCAGATGCTCGGGTCTGAAAGCCTTGTTAGTGTGGGGGTTCATCTGATTTCTGTAGCCAGCCTTCTACCAAGTTATTCACATGGTTGAAGAGGATAGATGTGCCGAAACACTCGCTGAATTCCAGACGTGCCTGTCTTAATCGAAACAGAAATACAACTTAACAAACTACGAGACGACAACCATTTTTACTAAAGGAAAGGAAACTTTACCTACCTTTACACACCAAAGCGTATATATATAATTAAATAGAAACATTTTTAAATCAAATTTTTTTTTCAAAAGCGTAATTTTTTTAATTCGTTGAACTTTTTTATTTTGAAGTTTTTTTTTACAATATTTTCATTTGAAACATCGAATACATTTTTTTTTAAATTTCAATACACATTTTTTTTTTAACTTTTTATCATTTTTATTTTTTTGTAAATACATAAGTACTTTAATTTTTTTGTCACACAAATTTTAATTTGATTCAATACATTTTTTTTTAATTTTATTTTTACAAGTTATTTTTTTTTTTAATTTATGAAGTGTATAATTATTTAATAATGTACAATTTAACTATTTTTTTTGAATTTCTTATGATTTCGTTATTTTTTTTTTGCTATCCTTAAACACATTATTCCTTTTTTTTTTGCTTTTGTCGACTTTTTTTTTGTCGATTAAATTTCGCCTACCTACTCAAGTTTTTGAATTTAACCTTTTGTTTTTACTTTGGTTGCTACCTTTTTGCTTTGCTCAGATTTTTTTATTGATTAGTGAGTTGAAAAGTGCATAGTGATGGCAGAAGGGGGAAAAGGGTTAGGAGCTTTTCCTAAATCCACTGATGCTAGGGCGCTAGATGAAATGGGTAAGAGACTCACAAGTCAAGCAACGAGGCTCGCACTAGAAAGAGAAGCTCTTGTTTCGGTAGGTGTTGAACCATTCTCCATTCGACCGACTGGGACAGAAATAACAGACCAGAACCAAAATGATTCGGACAAGACATTCAACGACATAACGAACGTTATACGGAACATGAACATACAAGGAACGAACAACACAAATACAAGTACGATACAAGACCCAAATACGTCACGAAACAATACGAGGTAGGATTCTTCTGAAGAGCAACTGGAACACATTAACATAAACGAACACTTCAACCAAACCGATGCGAACGAACAGGAACAAATACTACAGAAAACATACGAACTTGTACAAGAACGAATACTACTGGAACATGAAACGGACAAAACAAACGCCAGGGTCGAAAGTAGAGGAAAGTCTTACAAACGATCTTCTACTCTTCAACCCTTGGCAGACGTTATCGACATAGACGAACGAATGCAACAAATTGCCTCTCTTACTGTCAAGGAGAGCCAAAACCAAACTCTTGGATTTATTGCTGAAGGGATAACCAACATGCTCAAATTGTTGGATGAGAACATGAAGGTTGTCCATTCAAAATTAAATAGTTTGGAGTTGGACCACTTGACAGAAAAGAGAGAGGAATTGAAACGAAACACGACAAGACAAAACAATACTTTCATACACGACATGACTAAACAAAACAATACTTTAAAACAAGACCCTTTACAATACAACGCCTTTGGACAAAATGCTCGACAGGAAAATACGAACACTAACGAAACATACAGGCATACAAACCGCTCAAGAAATGGTGGTCCTTCGTTGGATCGATCGGTTGAACATTCATTTAGGGACACCAATCGAAGGGTTGATGTTCATAAATGGGGGATCAAGTTCGATGGTTCAGCGAAGGGCATGTCGGTTGAAAGTTTTCTTTTCAGAGTGGAAACTTTTCAGAAGAAAAACGGACTAACGAACGAACAATTATTTACTGACTTCCACTACCTCGTATCAGGAGCTGCGGAGAGATGGTATTGGCAGTTTCTGGAGGAGAATCAGGGCGATAATCTCCTTAATTATTACGATCTGAAATCTGAACTTCTTGGGCAATTTAAACATAATAAGCGTGACCATGAAATCCTGAGGGCGATTACGGACAGAAAACAGCAACCCCACGAAACATTTGATGAGTTTTACGCCGATATCAGGGGCCTTACTCTGCAAATGCAGTCAAGGCCAAACGAAAGAGATATCATTTCGATAGTTAGAAAGAATATAAAAGAGAGAGTAGCTACGCTCATATTTGTAAGAGAGTTAAGAGAGGAATGTAGAAGAGCAGAAGAACACCTAGCTGCACGTGAATTTAAAATGAGGAGGTTTGGTAACGAGATAGATAATGAGGGTAGTATTGGAAGAAGAAATAGAGTTAGTATTTCAGAAGATGGAGAGGGAATAGCGGCAATAGAACATCACAAACTAGAAAGACATACGAACGAACGATATGACAGAAGATATAAGCCTAATGATAGAGATATTAAATTTGATAGTAAAACTGATAGGCTAAGTAAAGAACCCAACAAAAATACAGAGGTGTGTCAATCTTATTTTCATACCTTAAAATGTTTTTGCTGTGGAAAAGGTAGTATTTCCTTTACATGTAAAGCTTGTCAGGGAAACAAGAGAGTCGGCAGTGTAACCGGAAACCAACCGCCGACGTCCAAATCCTTCCCGGACAATCAGAATCAAAATCTGGAAAAATAAACATATTAAGTAGAGATAACAAGACTGTTCAGGTTAATACTCACCAAAGTAAAGATCTTAATCCTTTCAAGAGCCTTCACCAAAGAAAGATAGAGTATGAAGTGGCTAGAAAAAGAATTTTTGGTGAAGAGGTAGAATTAAGAGTTAAGAAGAGCAGAAATTATTTAAAAATACGTAGGCTAAGGGAAAAACATGCAATATTTAGATTAAGGAAAAACAATATAGATTCGACTATTTTGACTATGGCGGACGATAAAAGGCCATACGTGAAAGTGCAATTAGGAGATTAAGAGATTTTAGGTTTACTTGATAGTGGAGCGTCCGTTTCGTGTTTAGGGAAAGATGCAATAGATTTTATTAAGAGAAAAAACATAAATTTAATAAAAATAAATAGCGAGATTAAGACTGCTGATGGAAATCATCAAAAAGTACGAATTCCCAGTAAACAAAAGCACTACCCAATTTCGCCCGTCGTACAAAAGCTCATGTACGACGAATTAGACAGAATGTTGGCACTGGGTGTAATCGAGGAGAGTGACAGTGCTTGGAGTTCTCCAGTTGTTTTGGTGCGAAAAAATGGAAAAAGTAGGTTGTGTTTGGATTCACGAAAAGTAAATGCGAGAACGAAGAAGTTTGCTTATCCTCTTCCTCATATTGAGAGAATAATAAGCAGACTTCAAGATACGAAATTTATCTCCAGTATTGATCTGAAAGATGCTTTTTGGCAAATCCCTCTGGAGAACAAATCAAGGGAGAAGACAGCTTTTACAGTCCCTGGGCGGCCGTTGTATCAATTCACAGTCATGCCATTTGGATTGTGTAACGCCGCCCAGCGAATGTCTAAGCTAATGGACAAAGTCATTCCTGGTCGTCTTAGACAGAATGTCTTTGTCTATCTCGATGACCTCTTGATTTGTTCTCCAGATTTCGATACGCATATTAAGGTACTGGAGGAAGTTGCTATTTGTTTGCGTCAAGCGGGTTTGACAATAAATGTTGAAAAAAGCAAATTCTGTTTTAAAGAAATTAAGTATTTGGGTTATATAGTTGGGGACGGTTGTTCACGGACGGACAAGGACAAAGTATCGGCGGTCGAGGAGTTTCCAATTCCTAAGACCCCAAAACAACTCCGTAGGTTCCTTGGCATGGCAGGGTGGTATAGATGCTTCATGCCAAACTATGCAGTCATTGCCGCCCCTATGACCGATTGCTTAAAGAAAGCTCAGGCTTTCAACATGACTGACGAAGCCATCAAGGCATTTCAACTACTCAAAAAGAGTTTAGTTACAGCTCCCATACTAACAAATCCAGACTTTTCAAAACATTTTTACATACAATGCGACGCTTCAACTTCTGGTGTAGGGAGCGTAATTTTTCAAATGACCAGGAGAATAATGAACGACCGATAGCATTCATGTCTCAGAAGCTTAATTCCGCTCAAAGGAATTATACAGTGACAGAACTTGAATGCTACGCGGCCGTTTTGTCGGTAAAGAAGTTCAGAGCCTACGTTGAGGGATTACCGTTTACCATCATTACCGATCACGCAAGTTTAAAATGGTTAATGACACAAAAAGACCTTGGAGGGCGTTTAGCCCGGTAGAGTTTTAAACTCCAAGGTTTCAACTTCGTGATCGAGCATAGATCTGCGGCCCAAAACGTAGTCCCTGATACTCTCTCACGAATCCATATGGAAGAGATCGCGACCGATGATTTAGCACCAGAAGTTGACTTTAGTTCACCATATTTTTCTTCGGAGGAGTATGTTGAATTAAAGAAGACGATAGAACAAGAACAAGACAGACTACCTGATATTTGCATATCAGATGGATTTGTATATAAACAGACAGAAGTAAGAACAGGTGACGCAATACAAGACGACCGAGCATGGAAGCTATGGGTGCCTGAGGAGTTGTCTGAGGGTCTTTTGAAAGCTGCTCATGACTCTCCTGCTTTAGGACACGGTGGTATAAACAAGATCTTGGCAAAGTTACGGCAAAAATATTTTTGGCCGGGAATGGCCACTGAGGTTCAGCAATGGGCAAAGTCATGTGACGCTTGTAAGTGTAGTAAATCTGTTAACATGACTACTCGACCGCCGATGGGCCAACAGACAGTAACAGACCGACCGTTCCAACGACTATATATAGACTTCCTTGGTCCTTATCCTAGAACAAAGAACGGCAACACACATATATTTATTGTACTTGATCATTTTAGCAAATATATCTTCTTAAAAGCAATCAAAAAAGCAACATCATCTGAGGTAGTGAAATTTTTAGAAGAAAGTGTATTTCTTGTATTTGGTGTTCCTGAATATGTTCATTCAGATAACGGAAAACAATTCGTATCAAAATTGTTCTCTATGTTTTTAAAGCGATACGGTGTGAAACATGTACGTATTGCTATTTTTTCACCTCAAGCGAATGCTTCCGAACGGGTTAACCAGTCAGTGCTGTCAAAAATTAGATCATATCTGGGTAGTGACCAGAAAAATTGGGATCAACACGTTAGCAACGTAGCATTTTCGCTTCGAAGTGTGAAACATGATGCTATAACAGTTGAAACCTACTACGCGATTTTCGGTACTTACATGATACAGCATGCGAAATGTTATGATTTACTAAAAAAATTAGATTTGGTTAAGGAGTCCAACAAAGAAATTCTTAATAAGGATGACAGACTTGATTTAATCCGTGCAAAAATTTTTGAAAATTTAAAAATCGCACACCAAAAAGGTAGAAAAATTTATAATTTGAGAAGTAGGGATGTGCAATACAAGGTGGGCCAATTAGTTTTTCGCAGAAACTTTAAGCAAAGTAATGCTGTGGAAAACTACAACGCCTAACTTGGGAAAAAATTCATTAAGTCCATCATTTTGAAAACTAAAGGTAATTCCCTTTATGTAATAGGAGACTTAAATGGAAAAGAAATTGGTGTTTTTCATGCCAAAGACCTCCATGTATAAGTTAAATATGATTGTGATAATGCACTGAGATGATGTTGCTTAAAACATTGATAATTATTTTAGTTTAAGAAGATAGTTTATTTATTTATATATTTTAAAACCGTGATAAAAAGGTACCTGATAGTTTTATTTATTTATTTATTTTATCCGTAATACTTATTTTAGTTTAAGAAGATAGTTTATTAATTTATTTATTTTATCGGTGATATTTACTTTAGTTTAAGAACATAGTCTGTCTGTGATATTTTTTATATTAGGTATATTGTTTCAATCTGTGATTGTTTTTGTGTATATACCTAGTTGTATTCAGAGTTTATTTTATAATTTTTGTAATTATTTTATAATAGCCTGTGATATTAATTATTTCAGTCACCGTACCCGATTAAGTACATATAGGTATAGTTTTTTATGTACCTACTTTCCATGTGATAATTGGAGTAGGTTGTATATGTTATTAATAGTTAGTTAATAGTTTTAATTGACCTTTATTTTTCATAAATAATACACAAAGATTGAATAATCTTAGCCTAATTGGTTTGGCTTAGAGCCGTCTACCAGGTTGACAATATAATACATTTAAAAATCTCCCTCAATAATACATCTTCTGTAACGAAGTGCAGCTGCTGTGTAGTTGTATAAAACATCCCATCCTAGTTCTCCATTTAAAATGTTAAGTGTTTCAACTTCATCTAAGGTGTTTTTTCCAAAAAACATAAAGCGGAATTCTTTTAGAATTGGACATATCGAAAGAAAATGGTAAATATCTTCTCTTGTTTTCATATTACAAAGGTCGCATAGTGTTGGAAGGTCAGATCGGTGGGGGATGAAGTTAAGACTAATCAATTCACCTCTGATTTTAAATATCGTGCTGATTTTTTCGACAGATTTACAATTCAGAAAATAGGTTTTTTCATTTAAGTAGTGATTAAGCTTTCTATAGTAGTTTCTAAATAGTGAGGATTGCGCATCTTCAACGTATCTGTCGTACAAGACTCTGCCCAAATTCTCCAGTACTGTGTTAAATTTCTGTCTGAGAGTTGTAGGTTCTTCGTCCATCCTAATTGTTAGATTTACTCCACAATCTGACGCTATTTCACGCCAGGTGTTGTAAATACCTCCATCGGTTCTAATTAAATATTTCAGTATTAAGTTTGGTATTCTTGACTCGTCCATTTCGTATACTTTTAAAATATAGTTAAAGTGCATTTCAAGTGTATGTAAAAACATAGGTGGATTTCCGGTCTCAATATACATCATATAGTTTGGCGTGTTTTTTGGTAATCGGAATATTCTCTTTAGGAAATAACGAAGAAATTTTTCAACATTTTCATAGGCTCTATATCCCCATACCTGGGCTCCGTATAGCAAGACTGAGGCTGCGGTTGAATGAAACAGAGTTTGTTTTGCACTATGCGCTATGTACCTGTTTTGTATACAGCGCCCCCAGATCGATGAAATAGCTCGTTTGGCATCGGACAATTTTTCCTCCAAATGTATGTTTAAATTAAGATTTGCTGATACCATCATACCAAGATATTTGTATTTTCGAACTATCTCTATTTCTTCTCCGCATAACTTCCACTTTTCCAGGCGAGAGAACCGGCCACCACCATCTCTAAATATCATCATTTTTGATTTTTCTAGGTTAATAGATAGATTCCAACATTTACAATATACGCTCAGCCTGTTAATCATTAGTTGCATGCCTCCCACAGTGTCACATAGAAAGACGATATCGTCCGCATACATCAAAGCTGGGATCAGTATTCCGCCAAACTTTATTCCTCCCCTTACGTCATCCGTTATATCGTTAACGTACAAGATGAAAAGTAACGCACTGAGTATACACCCCTGTTTCACACCCATGGAAGTTTGAAATTCTTCAGAAATTTGATCACCATCCCACACAAAAGCAACATTATTTTCGTACAAAGCTCTCAGAATACGAATAATTTTGTTTGAAACTCCAATTTTTGTAAGCTTGTAAAAAAGTGCTTCGCGAGGTATTGTGTCAAACGCAGCACGAAAATCCACGAAGAATGCGTATAACTTTTTTTGTTTACTTTTATAAGCTGCTGCAATATTATTGAGCGAAAATATTTGGTCAACAGTGGAGTAACCTTTTCTGAATCCAGCTTGAAATTCGGTAAGGATATTCTTTTCTTGAACCCATTGAATAAGCCTTTTGTATATGAGTGCAGCAAACAGCTTGGCTGAAGTATTTAAAAAAGAAATTCCTCGGTAATTTGTTGGGTCTTCGTAGTCACCTTTTTTGTGGAGAGGGAATATTATTGATTTTTTAAAATTTTCTGGAGCCTCAGCAGTATCAAAGATTCGGTTAAATTCCAATGTTAACGAATTCAGAAACTTATCTGTAGCATTTTTATAAAATTCAAAGGGGATACGATCATATCCCGGAGCCTTGTTTAATTTTGCTTTAGTTATAGCTTCCTGAACTTCTTGCAGTGTAAATGGTGCATCCAATATTTCATCACGAAACAAGGGGGAAGCATATTGAAATAAGGGTGATAATAATGGCATGTTAAGCACGCTATTAAAGTGAATTCTCAACTGAGGAGCTTTTAATGTTAGTGCTATATTGTTGGTGCGACCATTCACATATTTAACGGCTTTCCAAAACTCAGCTGAGGATCTTGTATTATTAATTACCGCAATATTTTGTTGTTCAAAAGCGGCCCTTTTATAAATACATATCTGTTTAAACTCCTTGTTAGCCTCACTGTAAAGTAATTTAAAGATGCTGGCATTGTTCGACCTCAAAATTCGTAAAAACTTAAATGCTTTATCTCTAGCTTTTAAGCACTCTATATCAAACCACTTTTGCTTGAAGACAGTTTTAGTTTTTGTCGATTTACTTGATGGAACAGCTGCCTTGATGGTTTCCGTTAACGTTTCTATATTAACTACGAGATATTGTGCTTCCAGATCTTCAAGTTTCACGTTCAAGTTATGTTGATAAGTATCCCGCATTCTATCTCTCCAAATAAGTTTTGGCAAAAGACCTAACTGCTTCTGGTTATCCTCGTTTTCATTTGTGGTCACAAAAAAAGCAACTTCCAATGGCATATGGTCCGAGAAAATTTGCGTTCCAACTTTAAAGTCGGCCAAAAGTTGATGCCATTTTCCCGATACAAAACAATAGTCTATGACTGAGGAAGATGATCCTCGAATAAAGGTAAGTTCACCGTCAGAGTCACCATGACAGTTTCCATTTAGTACAAAAAGGTCGTAAGCATCCGCAAGTTGTAATATTTTGGTCCCTTTATTATCACGAACTGAGTCCTTGGATTTGCGGTTTTTGCCAAAATAATCACGGTTATGTCCAGCAGTCACAAAATTATTTTGAGAAAGCCCTATCCGAGCATTAAAATCACCAACCAGCATAATATCACTGTTTTTCATTGCTTGAAGCGTTTCACATAAGTTGTCGTAATCACGTCGCCAGTTGTTGCAATTTAAATAAATTGGAATTAACACGACGTCGTAACTGCTTGTTTTAATTTTTAAAGTATTCAACTCTCCTGTTTTTTCAAAACTAATGTTCATAATATCGAGATTTTTCCTGAATCCAAATAATGTCCCGCCACTTCCTCTTCCAAAAATTGGGGTTTTTACCGCAGGTGCCCAGTTGAGATTATAATTTAAAAATATTTGCTTAAATCTAATTTCATCATTTTCCAAAAGATGAGTTTCAAAGAGTACAAAAATATCAAAATTCTTAAGATAGTTAAAAAAATTCACAAAATTTAACTTATTTTTTAATCCTGATACGTTATAGCTCAATATTTTTATTTTCTTATCTACTAAAAGGTTATTGCTTCTACTCTGATAGACTGGCACACATCATGCTTCGTGTAGAACCGCATTAGAGCTTGTGGGACCACCCAAAAGCCTTTCATCAGCTACTGCCATTTGTTGCACTTTGGCATCACTTATAGGTTTGACACTTGTTGTCAAATTTGACGTTTTGTGAAATGTGTTTTTTCTTCCAGTGGTTGTAATTTCATTTTCATTCATAAATATTTTAAGATTTAATGAAATATCTCCAAAAAGTGCTTTAATAATTTCACCTCCATTTTGTTCACCACATCGCAACCCTTGCGCTTGTCCAAAGTCCCAAGTAAACATTCTTCCGGCAATCAAGAGTTTATCATCTCTCAAAGATATTTTTATACTTTGGTCTTTGAGACGGAGCTCCTTCATAATCGGAATCATTTTTGCCCGACGTTGTCGAATATTGAAGGGCAGATCTCTATGAATGCTTATGTTTGTCCCTTTAAGCTTTTTTGCATTCTTAAGTACATCCCAAGCTGATTCCTTAGATCTCATTTTCACAATCACTGTGGCATTGTTTGGATCCCGACAATGTACCCCATACGCAGACTCGACAACTTGATTTGGGCTGACACCTAACAAACCAGCGCAGATTGATTTTGCTTTTTCACCAACGTCTACTTGTTTCTCAACAGGTAGGTGTATAACTAGGTTAGATTCCATACTTTTTTGCAAAACTCTGTCCATTTGTTCCTCAAGCTGTTTGTTGCGTTGTTCTAAATAACAAACCTTTTGCGATATTTCCTCGTGACGCACATTCAATTCGGAAATCTGTTTGTAAAGCACCTGCAAATCTGATTTTGAAGCTAACTGTTCGACGAGCTTCTTATTATTTTCAATCAGAATTTCTTGCATTCTTTCATCAGTTATGCCATTATTAGATCCCATAGCGAGTGTTGTTTGCGTATTGCTCAAGCTTAGGTGTCTTTTCTCGTTCCCTGGTTGTTCTGGAGAAGTTTGAGAAATTCCTCTTTTTAACATTTAGAGGTTAGCTTTTCAGAAGATTTTTTTTTCTTTGCCTTACAAATGACTTAGA
Organism: Baccha elongata; assembly: GCA_951217065.1. Lineage (NCBI taxonomy): Eukaryota > Metazoa > Arthropoda > Insecta > Diptera > Syrphidae > Baccha > Baccha elongata. Next base: position 1,825,846 of record CATNUY010000119.1, on the reverse strand, counting down.
AGTTAAAACTTACTTAGCAGATATATTTTTTTGAAAGATTTTTTTCTTATTTGTTGGTCAGAACGTTATTCAAAGTTTTAATATGCACTTTTCACACTTTTTATCAATTTTTTATTGGGAGCTAAATTTGTTTGCTTTTACCTTGGCAGATGAAGAACTATATCATATATGTTATTATATATGTTATTATATAGAATGATCAAAAGTCAGATGCCTACTCTGTTAGTTATAACAAGCCATGATAATTAATAGTTAGTAACATCGTACAACCAGTAATAAGGTTTGAATGCAATACCTATCTAGTCTTCACTTCCTCTTATCAATTTGTCTATCTACTACTTGCTGTAATAGTAACTGATGTCTGAATCGGGGAGTGCAATCAAATCAAGGTGTAAAACAATATACATATCTGTCATTATGAGATATGTTAACACGTTCAAAAGCCGCTATACCGACGTGATGTTGGTATATATAAAGGAAAAATAAAGAGCCCGACATATTAATGAATTAACATGAGATCTCAGGTAGTGGGATCAGCCACACGTAAACCAGACAAATAATCGATTGACAAAGAAATGTTGCCTTATCTGCCACTTTTTTTTTACGATGCAAGTGACCTCACGGCCCTTCAGCGACTTTCATCGAGCCTGTTACGTGCGCATATAAGTCCAATAACTAAAAGAAAAAAAAAACAACCCCTTCATGGTCTGCCAACCTGGAATTAGGCAGGTAGAAAACAGCATACACAAACTGAAAAATTATATTATTTATGTTTAATAACACTATTGAATCTAAATACCTGTTTTTTTTTGTACACTGTATTATCCACCCTTGTTACAACAGAATCCTCTGGTAATCGAGTCACACTGCTTTCTATGGGGGTGGAATCGCTTGGACATGCAGGGAGTGCTGGACAAGATTCTGTTGAATTGTGTAACAATGTTGTCAGGCTGAAATAAATAAAAGAAAGTTATTAAAAATTATGATACAATATAAAAATAAATCAATTGGATTTGTTTACTTACGAGTATTCAATGTGTGAAAAATCGACATGCCCTTGCATTGGAATTTTCACATTAGAAAATATATTTTTATGGTTTGTATTCCTATCAGAAAGTTATTTCAATTTGTTCACCATTTCAGCAAAACAAATTTAAATATCAATCGGATGGAATACAACCATTAAATATCAATAAATTTCACAAAATACTACTTACCAGGCTTTGCTGAAATTTTTTTTTTCTTCTGCGATTTGTTTTGATTTGACAAAATGTCAATTCGCAAAAGCATAGATTTATAATCTAGACGGTCGTTTCTTTTTCGCGCATGTAAAAATAGATTATGTCTCAAAGGGAATTGCTATTGACACATGCGCAGAAGAAGAATAAAAGAGAATCTAGGACTACGATAAGATGGAAAATTATTATTTTTGGTAGGGTGCTACCAAAGTATATTAAAAAGAAAGAAATTTATTTTGTATTTAGTAAGTGGTATACAGGAAGTAGATATTATGATTGATATGGATTGATAGGAGGAAATAGATAGATTTTTAAGTTAATTTATATATGAATAATAGATATAAATAAGTGTGAGTAAATATACGTGTGAGAAGTTATTTGGGAGGTAACTTGTTTTTGTGGAATCAAAAGATTTACAAAGAAGCTTTCCTTTGTTCTTATCAAAGAACAAAGAAGAAGACTTTGGAAGATTCAAGTCCTAAGGAGATCCAATATCATATACCTAGAGTATATATATATATATGCATCCGATAAGGGAATAAAACAAAAGAATCATCGTTAAGGAAGTTCCGCTGAGACATAAGCAAAGGAGTGATTAATAGAACAAGCAAAAACATAAGAAATAATGTGGAAAAGAATTTTTGAGTCCTCCAATTCTATAATTTGAATTTTTTTGATAATTTTAATAGTAAAATTTTTTTGTTGAATTACTTTCAAAGAAAGATTAAAAAAAAAGTGATTTTAAGGCAATTTTAACATTTAAGTATCCAAATTAAAATACATATAAAGTGAATATAGTGATAGCAGTAAAAAGTATATACTGCGCCTGTTCTTCAACGTGCTGCCGGCAGGACAACGAGCGACCAGGAAAATCCGTAAGTGTTATTCACATAAGCAAGACAGAAAGGTCTTTAAATAAACTGTTAAAGTTGGTTTTTTTTCATAATTTTAATCTTTTTTTTGAATTTTTTTTATTAAGTAAGAAAGTGGAGATCTTAATATTCTTTTTATGAATTTATACAAGAATAAAAATTGTTATTTTGAGTAATTTTTGTTTTATAACAATGTTTTGGTAAATTCTAAAAGCTTAAGGTGTGTGAAGGCCTGGTAGGGCCGTCCCAATGTAAAAATGATAAGGACGTGACTGACTTTTGACTTTCCTCGACGGACTAGGTTGTGACAGGCATATCAGTCGAATTAGGGGCTGTTCCATAAAATTATGGCAGAGGAACAGCTATTGGCAGTATCTCAATGATACGTGGGTGGGATGCCAGACTATCGTCAACAACATCTGACCAAGGTTTGGGATTTAGTAGAGCGTTGTCTGAGGAAGAAATAAAAAAGTAAAGTGCATTAGATTAAGGCTTAGTGTAGGTTAAAATTAAATATAAAATTAAAGATAGTAAATAACTTTTTTTATCTTTTTTGAATATTTTTTTTATTAATAATTAAATGGTGGAGGGATGTAAATTTTTATGTATTTTATTTCTGGTTGTGGGATTTGGATATTTTTATTACATTTCTGGTGATGGGTTAGTTTAGTAGGTATAATAGGATTAGTTAGTTTATTTATAAAATTTTTGCACTTTATGCTTACCTTTCTCTCAGACATCGTTTAAATGCCTAGATTTGTGCTTCTTTTCCTTTTCTTACCCTTTTAACGTAGAGTAACTTTCCAATTCTTTTTAACTTTCTCATCTATCTTGCTTTCTTCACTTCCCGGCACGATAATTTTGATTGTTGAGCAGGAGGTATAAGTGGAAGCGGCAAAAACCTACTGCCATCCGTTGAGCATTAGCCGTGCAACGACAAGCGTGCCGCCGTCGCTTTCCCTATACCAAAGAAGACTCCTGTGGAATCCTAGCTCGCAACAATTTCGCCCAACGAGACCTATCGGCTTTAAAGGTCCAAGACAACTATTGTTGTTATATTGTACTATTCGTACTAGAATGTCAGTTTTTATTACTGACCATTCTGTTAATTTTCATTTGTTGTTCAAACACATTCGGTCCAAGACAACTCCAATGAGGCTATTTTCATTAGAAGGTCGTCGTCTGGACTTGCCTTAACTTTCCGCGAATTTTTTTTTTTGTTTTATTTTTTTAACTTTACTTTTTTTTCTTTCCTATCTAACTTTACACAACTTTAGGGACTGTCAGCTTCTGGTGACATCACAGATTGAAGATAGCTGTCCCATCTACAGACCTTGAGTCGGTGATGTAGTGAGGTTATTGGAGATCTGGGAAGAGACTAGAAGCAAAACAGGGTCGAAGGATTTCGAGCTTCTGCTGCCAATAGAATCAGGTACAGCCTGACTCTTCGTGAGGCAGATGCTCGGGTCTGAAAGCCTTGTTAGTGTGGGGGTTCATCTGATTTCTGTAGCCAGCCTTCTACCAAGTTATTCACATGGTTGAAGAGGATAGATGTGCCGAAACACTCGCTGAATTCCAGACGTGCCTGTCTTAATCGAAACAGAAATACAACTTAACAAACTACGAGACGACAACCATTTTTACTAAAGGAAAGGAAACTTTACCTACCTTTACACACCAAAGCGTATATATATAATTAAATAGAAACATTTTTAAATCAAATTTTTTTTTCAAAAGCGTAATTTTTTTAATTCGTTGAACTTTTTTATTTTGAAGTTTTTTTTTACAATATTTTCATTTGAAACATCGAATACATTTTTTTTTAAATTTCAATACACATTTTTTTTTTAACTTTTTATCATTTTTATTTTTTTGTGAATACATAAGTACTTTAATTTTTTTGTCACACAAATTTTAATTTGATTCAATACATTTTTTTTTAATTTTATTTTTACAAGTTATTTTTTTTTTAATTTATGAAGTGTATAATTATTTAATAATGTACAATTTAACTATTTTTTTTGAATTTCTTATGATTTCGTTATTTTTTTTTGCTATCCTTAAACACATTATTCCTTTTTTTTTTGCTTTTGTCGACTTTTTTTTTGTCGATTAAATTTCGCCTACCTACTCAAGTTTTTGAATTTAACCTTTTGTTTTTACTTTGGTTGCTACCTTTTTGCTTTGCTCAGATTTTTTTATTGATTAGTGAGTTGAAAAGTGCATAGTGATGGCAGAAGGGGGAAAAGGGTTAGGAGCTTTTCCTAAATCCACTGATGCTAGGGCGCTAGATGAAATGGGTAAGAGACTCACAAGTCAAGCAACGAGGCTCGCACTAGAAAGAGAAGCTCTTGTTTCGGTAGGTGTTGAACCATTCTCCATTCGACCGACTGGGACAGAAATAACAGACCAGAACCAAAATGATTCGGACAAGACATTCAATGACATAACGAACGTTATACGGAACATGAACATACAAGGAACGAACAACACAAATACAAGTACGATACAAGACCCAAATACGTCACGAAACAATACGAGGTAGGATTCTTCTGAAGAGCAACTGGAACACATTAACATAAACGAACACTTCAACCAAACCGATGCGAACGAACAGGAACAAATACTACAGAAAACATACGAACTTGTACAAGAACGAATACTACTGGAACATGAAACGGACAAAACAAACGCCAGGGTCGAAAGTAGAGGAAAGTCTTACAAACGATCTTCTACTCTTCAACCCTTGGCAGACGTTATCGACATAGACGAACGAATGCAACAAATTGCCTCTCTTACTGTCAAGGAGAGCCAAAACCAAACTCTTGGATTTATTGCTGAAGGGATAACCAACATGCTCAAATTGTTGGATGAGAACATGAAGGTTGTCCATTCAAAATTAAATAGTTTGGAGTTGGACCACTTGACAGAAAAGAGAGAGGAATTGAAACGAAACACGACAAGACAAAACAATACTTTCATACACGACATGACTAAACAAAACAATACTTTAAAACAAGACCCTTTACAATACAACGCCTTTGGACAAAATGCTCGACAGGAAAATACGAACACTAACGAAACATACAGGCATACAAACCGCTCAAGAAATGGTGGTCCTTCGTTGGATCGATCGGTTGAACATTCATTTAGGGACACCAATCGAAGGGTTGATGTTCATAAATGGGGGATCAAGTTCGATGGTTCAGCGAAGGGCATGTCGGTTGAAAGTTTTCTTTTCAGAGTGGAAACTTTTCAGAAGAAAAACGGACTAACGAACGAACAATTATTTACTGACTTCCACTACCTCGTATCAGGAGCTGCGGAGAGATGGTATTGGCAGTTTCTGGAGGAGAATCAGGGCGATAATCTCCTTAATTATTACGATCTGAAATCTGAACTTCTTGGGCAATTTAAACATAATAAGCGTGACCATGAAATCCTGAGGGCGATTACGGACAGAAAACAGCAACCCCACGAAACATTTGATGAGTTTTACGCCGATATCAGGGGCCTTACTCTGCAAATGCAGTCAAGGCCAAACGAAAGAGATATCATTTCGATAGTTAGAAAGAATATAAAAGAGAGAGTAGCTACGCTTATATTTGTAAGAGAGTTAAGTGAGGAATGTAGAAGAGCAGAAGAACACCTAGCTGCACGTGAATTTAAAATGAGGAGGTTTGGTAACGAGATAGATAATGAGGGTAGTATTGGAAGAAGAAATAGAGTTAGTATTTCAGAAGATGGAGAGGGAATAGCGGCAATAGAACATCACAAACTAGAAAGACATACGAACGAACGATATGACAGAAGATATAAGCCTAATGATAGAGATATTAAATTTGATAGTAAAACTGATAGGCTAAGTAAAGAACCCAACAAAAATACAGAGGTGTGTCAATCTTATTTTCATACCTTAAAATGTTTTTGCTGTGGAAAAGGTAGTATTTCCTTTACATGTAAAGCTTGTCAGGGAAACAAGAGAGTCGGCAGTGTAACCGGAAACCAACCGCCGACGTCCAAATCCTTCCCGGACAATCAGAATCAAAATCTGGAAAAATAAACATGTTAAGTAGAGATAACAAGACTGTTCAGGTTAATACTCACCAAAGTAAAGATCTTAATCCTTTCAAGAGCCTTCACCAAAGAAAGATAGAGTATGAAGTGGCTAGAAAAAGAATTTTTGGTGAAGAGGTAGAATTAAGAGTTAAGAAGAGCAGAAATTATTTAAAAATACGTAGGCTAAGGGAAAAACATGCAATATTTAGATTAAGGAAAAACAATATAGATTCGACTATTTTGACTATGGCGGACGATAAAAGGCCATACGTGAAAGTGCAATTAGGAGATTAAGAGATTTTAGGTTTACTTGATAGTGGAGCGTCCGTTTCGTGTTTAGGGAAAGATGCAATAGATTTTATTAAGAGAAAAAACATAAATTTAATAAAAATAAATAGCGAGATTAAGACTGCTGATGGAAATCATCAAAAAGTACGAATTCCCAGTAAACAAAAGCACTACCCAATTTCGCCCGTCGTACAAAAGCTCATGTACGACGAATTAGACAGAATGTTGGCACTGGGTGTAATCGAGGAGAGTGACAGTGCTTGGAGTTCTCCAGTTGTTTTGGTGCGAAAAAATGGAAAAAGTAGGTTGTGTTTGGATTCACGAAAAGTAAATGCGAGAACGAAGAAGTTTGCTTATCCTCTTCCTCATATTGAGAGAATAATAAGCAGACTTCAAGATACGAAATTTATCTCCAGTATTGATCTGAAAGATGCTTTTTGGCAAATCCCTCTGGAGAACAAATCAAGGGAGAAGACAGCTTTTACAGTCCCTGGGCGGCCGTTGTATCAATTCACAGTCATGCCATTTGGATTGTGTAACGCCGCCCAGCGAATGTCTAAGCTAATGGACAAAGTCATTCCTGGTCGTCTTAGACAGAATGTCTTTGTCTATCTCGATGACCTCTTGATTTGTTCTCCAGATTTCGATACGCATATTAAGGTACTGGAGGAAGTTGCTATTTGTTTGCGTCAAGCGGGTTTGACAATAAATGTTGAAAAAAGCAAATTCTGTTTTAAAGAAATTAAGTATTTGGGTTATATAGTTGGGGACGGTTGTTCACGGACGGACAAGGACAAAGTATCGGCGGTCGAGGAGTTTCCAATTCCTAAGACCCCAAAACAACTCCGTAGGTTCCTTGGCATGGCAGGGTGGTATAGATGCTTCATGCCAAACTATGCAGTCATTGCCGCCCCTATGACCGATTGCTTAAAGAAAGCTCAGGCTTTCAACATGACTGACGAAGCCATCAAGGCATTTCAACTACTCAAAAAGAGTTTAGTTACAGCTCCCATACTAACAAATCCAGACTTTTCAAAACATTTTTACATACAATGCGACGCTTCAACTTCTGGTGTAGGGAGCGTAATTTTTCAAATGACCAGGAGAATAATGAACGACCGATAGCATTCATGTCTCAGAAGCTTAATTCCGCTCAAAGGAATTATACAGTGACAGAACTTGAATGCTACGCGGCCGTTTTGTCGGTAAAGAAGTTCAGAGCCTACGTTGAGGGATTACCGTTTACCATCATTACCGATCACGCAAGTTTAAAATGGTTAATGACACAAAAAGACCTTGGAGGGCGTTTAGCCCGGTAGAGTTTTAAACTCCAAGGTTTCAACTTCGTGATCGAGCATAGATCTGCGGCCCAAAACGTAGTCCCTGATACTCTCTCACGAATCCATATGGAAGAGATCGCGACCGATGATTTAGCACCAGAAGTTGACTTTAGTTCACCATATTTTTCTTCGGAGGAGTATGTTGAATTAAAGAAGACGATAGAACAAGAACAAGACAGACTACCTGATATTTGCATATCAGATGGATTTGTATATAAACAGACAGAAGTAAGAACAGGTGACGCAATACAAGACGACCGAGCATGGAAGCTATGGGTGCCTGAGGAGTTGTCTGAGGGTCTTTTGAAAGCTGCTCATGACTCTCCTGCTTTAGGACACGGTGGTATAAACAAGATCTTGGCAAAGTTACGGCAAAAATATTTTTGGCCGGGAATGGCCACTGAGGTTCAGCAATGGGCAAAGTCATGTGACGCTTGTAAGTGTAGTAAATCTGTTAACATGACTACTCGACCGCCGATGGGCCAACAGACAGTAACAGACCGACCGTTCCAACGACTATATATAGACTTCCTTGGTCCTTATCCTAGAACAAAGAACGGCAACACACATATATTTATTGTACTTGATCATTTTAGCAAATATATCTTCTTAAAAGCAATCAAAAAAGCAACATCATCTGAGGTAGTGAAATTTTTAGAAGAAAGTGTATTTCTTGTATTTGGTGTTCCTGAATATGTTCATTCAGATAACGGAAAACAATTCGTATCAAAATTGTTCTCTATGTTTTTAAAGCGATACGGTGTGAAACATGTACGTATTGCTATTTTTTCACCTCAAGCGAATGCTTCCGAACGGGTTAACCAGTCAGTGCTGTCAAAAATTAGATCATATCTGGGTAGTGACCAGAAAAATTGGGATCAACACGTTAGCAACGTAGCATTTTCGCTTCGAAGTGTGAAACATGATGCTATAACAGTTGAAACCTACTACGCGATTTTCGGTACTTACATGATACAGCATGCGAAATGTTATGATTTACTAAAAAAATTAGATTTGGTTAAGGAGTCCAACAAAGAAATTCTTAATAAGGATGACAGACTTGATTTAATCCGTGCAAAAATTTTTGAAAATTTAAAAATCGCACACCAAAAAGGTAGAAAAATTTATAATTTGAGAAGTAGGGATGTGCAATACAAGGTGGGCCAATTAGTTTTTCGCAGAAACTTTAAGCAAAGTAATGCTGTGGAAAACTACGACGCCTAACTTGGGAAAAAATTCATTAAGTCCATCATTTTGAAAACTAAAGGTAATTCCCTTTATGTAATAGGAGACTTAAATGGAAAAGAAATTGGTGTTTTTCATGCCAAAGACCTCCATGTATAAGTTAAATATGATTGTGATAATGCACTGAGATGATGTTGCTTAAAACATTGATAATTATTTTAGTTTAAGAAGATAGTTTATTTATTTATATATTTTAAAACCGTGATAAAAAGGTACCTGATAGTTTTATTTATTTATTTATTTTATCCGTAATACTTATTTTAGTTTAAGAAGATAGTTTATTAATTTATTTATTTTATCGGTGATATTTACTTTAGTTTAAGAACATAGTCTGTCTGTGATATTTTTTATATTAGGTATATTGTTTCAATCTGTGATTTTTTTTGTGTATATACCTAGTTGTATTCAGAGTTTATTTTATAATTTTTGTAATTATTTTATAATAGCCTGTGATATTAATTATTTCAGTCACCGTACCCGATTAAGTACATATAGGTATAGTTTTTTATGTACCTACTTTCCATGTGATAATTGGAGTAGGTTGTATATGTTATTAATAGTTAGTTAATAGTTTTAATTGACCTTTATTTTTCATAAATAATACACAAAGATTGAATAATCTTAGCCTAATTGGTTTGGCTTAGAGCCGTCTACCAGGTTGACAATATAATACATTTAAAAATCTCCCTCAATAATACATCTTCTGTAACGAAGTGCAGCTGCTGTGTAGTTGTATAAAACATCCCATCCTAGTTCTCCATTTAAAATGTTAAGTGTTTCAACTTCATCTAAGGTGTTTTTTCCAAAAAACATAAAGCGGAATTCTTTTAGAATTGGACATATCGAAAGAAAATGGTAAATATCTTCTCTTGTTTTCATATTACAAAGGTCGCATAGTGTTGGAAGGTCAGATCGGTGGGGGATGAAGTTAAGACTAATCAATTCACCTCTGATTTTAAATATCGTGCTGATTTTTTCGACAGATTTACAATTCAGAAAATAGGTTTTTTCATTTAAGTAGTGATTAAGCTTTCTATAGTAGTTTCTAAATAGTGAGGATTGCGCATCTTCAACGTATCTGTCGTACAAGACTCTGCCCAAATTCTCCAGTACTGTGTTAAATTTCTGTCTGAGAGTTGTAGGTTCTTCGTCCATCCTAATTGTTAGATTTACTCCACAATCTGACGCTATTTCACGCCAGGTGTTGTAAATACCTCCATCGGTTCTAATTAAATATTTCAGTATTAAGTTTGGTATTCTTGACTCGTCCATTTCGTATACTTTTAAAATATAGTTAAAGTGCATTTCAAGTGTATGTAAAAACATAGGTGGATTTCCGGTCTCAATATACATCATATAGTTTGGCGTGTTTTTTGGTAATCGGAATATTCTCTTTAGGAAATAACGAAGAAATTTTTCAACATTTTCATAGGCTCTATATCCCCATACCTGGGCTCCGTATAGCAAGACTGAGGCTGCGGTTGAATGAAACAGAGTTTGTTTTGCACTATGCGCTATGTACCTGTTTTGTATACAGCGCCCCCAGATCGATGAAATAGCTCGTTTGGCATCGGACAATTTTTCCTCCAAATGTATGTTTAAATTAAGATTTGCTGATACCATCATACCAAGATATTTGTATTTTCGAACTATCTCTATTTCTTCTCCGCATAACTTCCACTTTTCCAGGCGAGAGAACCGGCCACCACCATCTCTAAATATCATCATTTTTGATTTTTCTAGGTTAATAGATAGATTCCAACATTTACAATATACGCTCAGCCTGTTAATAATTAGTTGCATGCCTCCCACAGTGTCACATAGAAAGACGATATCGTCCGCATACATCAAAGCTGGGATCAGTATTCCGCCAAACTTTATTCCTCCCCTTACGTCATCCGTTATATCGTTAACGTACAAGATGAAAAGTAACGCACTGAGTATACACCCCTGTTTCACACCCATGGAAGTTTGAAATTCTTCAGAAATTTGATCACCATCCCACACAAAAGCAACATTATTTTCGTACAAAGCTCTCAGAATACGAATAATTTTGTTTGAAACTCCAATTTTTGTAAGCTTGTAAAAAAGTGCTTCGCGAGGTATTGTGTCAAACGCAGCACGAAAATCCACGAAGAATGCGTATAACTTTTTTTGTTTACTTTTATAAGCTGCTGCAATATTATTGAGCGAAAATATTTGGTCAACAGTGGAGTAACCTTTTCTGAATCCAGCTTGAAATTCGGTAAGGATATTCTTTTCTTGAACCCATTGAATAAGCCTTTTGTATATGAGTGCAGCAAACAGCTTGGCTGAAGTATTTAAAAAAGAAATTCCTCGGTAATTTGTTGGGTCTTCGTAGTCACCTTTTTTGTGGAGAGGGAATATTATTGATTTTTTAAAATTTTCTGGAGCCTCAGCAGTATCAAAGATTCGGTTAAATTCCAATGTTAACGAATTCAGAAACTTATCTGTAGCATTTTTATAAAATTCAAAGGGGATACGATCATATCCCGGAGCCTTGTTTAATTTTGCTTTAGTTATAGCTTCCTGAACTTCTTGCAGTGTAAATGGTGCATCCAATATTTCATCACGAAACAAGGGGGAAGCATATTGAAATAAGGGTGATAATAATGGCATGTTAAGCACGCTATTAAAGTGAATTCTCAACTGAGGAGCTTTTAATGTTAGTGCTATATTGTTGGTGCGACCATTCACATATTTAACGGCTTTCCAAAACTCAGCTGAGGATCTTGTATTATTAATTACCGCAATATTTTGTTGTTCAAAAGCAGCCCTTTTATAAATACATATCTGTTTAAACTCCTTGTTAGCCTCACTGTAAAGTAATTTAAAGATGCTGGCATTGTTCGACCTCAAAATTCGTAAAAACTTAAATGCTTTATCTCTAGCTTTTAAGCACTCTATATCAAACCACTTTTGCTTGAAGACAGTTTTAGTTTTTGTCGATTTACTTGATGGAACAGCTGCCTTGATGGTTTCCGTTAACGTTTCTATATTAACTACGAGATATTGTGCTTCCAGATCTTCAAGTTTCACGTTCAAGTTATGTTGATAAGTATCCCGCATTCTATCTCTCCAAATAAGTTTTGGCAAAAGACCTAACTGCTTCTGGTTATCCTCGTTTTCATTTGTGGTCACAAAAAAAGCAACTTCCAATGGCATATGGTCCGAGAAAATTTGCGTTCCAACTTTAAAGTCGGCCAAAAGTTGATGCCATTTTCCCGATACAAAACAATAGTCTATGACTGAGGAAGATGATCCTCGAATAAAGGTAAGTTCACCGTCAGAGTCACCATGACAGTTTCCATTTAGTACAAAAAGGTCGTAAGCATCCGCAAGTTGTAATATTTTGGTCCCTTTATTATCACGAACTGAGTCCTTGGATTTGCGGTTTTTGCCAAAATAATCACGGTTATGTCCAGCAGTCACAAAATTATTTTGAGAAAGCCCTATCCGAGCATTAAAATCACCAACCAGCATAATATCACTGTTTTTCATTGCTTGAAGCGTTTCACATAAGTTGTCGTAATCACGTCGCCAGTTGTTGCAATTTAAATAAATTGGAATTAACACGACGTCGTAACTGCTTGTTTTAATTTTTAAAGTATTCAACTCTCCTGTTTTTTCAAAACTAATGTTCATAATATCGAGATTTTTCCTGAATCCAAATAATGTCCCGCCACTTCCTCTTCCAAAAATTGGGGTTTTTACCGCAGGTGCCCAGTTGAGATTATAATTTAAAAATATTTGCTTAAATCTAATTTCATCATTTTCCAAAAGATGAGTTTCAAAGAGTACAAAAATATCAAAATTCTTAAGATAGTTAAAAAAATTCACAAAATTTAACTTATTTTTTAATCCTGATACGTTATAGCTCAATATTTTTATTTTCTTATCTACTAAAAGGTTATTGCTTCTACTCTGATAGACTGGCACACATCATGCTTCGTGTAGAACCGCATTAGAGCTTGTGGGACCACCCAAAAGCCTTTCATCAGCTACTGCCATTTGTTGCACTTTGGCATCACTTATAGGTTTGACACTTGTTGTCAAATTTGACGTTTTGTGAAATGTGTTTTTTCTTCCAGTGGTTGTAATTTCATTTTCATTCATAAATATTTTAAGATTTAATGAAATATCTCCAAAAAGTGCTTTAATAATTTCACCTCCATTTTGTTCACCACATCGCAACCCTTGCGCTTGTCCAAAGTCCCAAGTAAACATTCTTCCGGCAATCAAGAGTTTATCATCTCTCAAAGATATTTTTATACTTTGGTCTTTGAGACGGAGCTCCTTCATAATCGGAATCATTTTTGCCCGACGTTGTCGAATATTGAAGGGCAGATCTCTATGAATGCTTATGTTTGTCCCTTTAAGCTTTTTTGCATTCTTAAGTACATCCCAAGCTGATTCCTTAGATCTCATTTTCACAATCACTGTGGCATTGTTTGGATCCCGACAATGTACCCCATACGCAGACTCGACAACTTGATTTGGGCTGACACCTAACAAACCAGCGCAGATTGATTTTGCTTTTTCACCAACGTCTACTTGTTTCTCAACAGGTAGGTGTATAACTAGGTTGGATTCCATACTTTTTTGCAAAACTCTGTCCATTTGTTCCTCAAGCTGTTTGTTGCGTTGTTCTAAATAACAAACCTTTTGCGATATTTCCTCGTGACGCACATTCAATTCGGAAATCTGTTTGTAAAGCACCTGCAAATCTGATTTTGAAGCTAACTGTTCGACGAGCTTCTTATTATTTTCAATCAGAATTTCTTGCATTCTTTCATCAGTTATGCCATTATTAGATCCCATAGCGAGTGTTGTTTGCGTATTGCTCAAGCTTAGGTGTCTTTTCTCGTTCCCTGGTTGTTCTGGAGAAGTTTGAGAAATTCCTCTTTTTAACATTTAGAGGTTAGCTTTTCAGAAGATTTTTTTTTCTTTGCCTTACAAATGACTTAGAAGTTAAAACTTACTTAGCAGATATATTTTTTTGAAAGATTTTTTTCTTATTTGTTGGTCAGAACGTTATTCAAAGTTTTAATATGCACTTTTCACACTTTTTATCAATTTTTTATTGGGAGCTAAATTTGTTTGCTTTTACCTTGGCAGATGAAGAACTATATCATATATGTTATTATATATGTTATTATATAGAATGATCAAAAGTCAGATGCCTACTCTGTTAGTTATAACAAGCCATGATAATTAATAGTTAGTAACATCGTACAACCAGTAATAAGGTTTGAATGCAATACCTATCTAGTCTTCACTTCCTCTTATCAATTTGTCTATCTACTACTTGCTGTAATAGTAACTGATGTCTGAATCGGGGAGTGCAATCAAATCAAGGTGTAAAACAATATACATATCTGTCATTATGAGATATGTTAACACGTTCAAAAGCCGCTATACCGACGTGATGTTGGTATATATAAAGGAAAAATAAAGAGCCCGACATATTAATGAATTAACATGAGATCTCAGGTAGTGGGATCAGCCACACGTAAACCAGACAAATAATCGATTGACAAAGAAATGTTGCCTTATCTGCCACTTTTTTTTTACGATGCAAGTGACCTCACGGCCCTTCAGCGACTTTCATCGAGCCTGTTACGTGCGCATATAAGTCCAATAACTAAAAGAAAAAAAAAACAACCCCTTCATGGTCTGCCAACCTGGAATTAGGCAGGTAGAAAACAGCATACACAAACTGAAAAATTATATTATTTATGTTTAATAACACTATTGAATCTAAATACCTGTTTTTTTTTGTACACTGTATTATCCACCCTTGTTACAACAGAATCCTCTGGTAATCGAGTCACACTGCTTTCTATGGGGGTGGAATCGCTTGGACATGCAGGGAGTGCTGGACAAGATTCTGTTGAATTGTGTAACTATGTTGTCAGGCTGAAATAAATAAAAGAAAGTTATTAAAAATTATGATACAATATAAAAATAAATCAATTGGATTTGTTTACTTACGAGTATTCAATGTGTGAAAAATCGACATGCCCTTGCATTGGAATTTTCACATTAGAAAATATATTTTTATGGTTTGTATTCCTATCAGAAAGTTATTTCAATTTGTTCACCATTTCAGCAAAACAAATTTAAATATCAATCGGATGGAATACAACCATTAAATATCAATAAATTTCACAAAATACTAATTACCAGGCTTTGCTGAAATTTTTTTTTTCTTCTGCGATTTGTTTTGATTTGACAAAATGTCAATTCGCAAAAGCATAGATTTATAATCTAGACGGTCGTTTCTTTTTCGCGCATGTAAAAATAGATTATGTCTCAAAGGGAATTGCTATTGACACATGCGCAGAAGAAGAATAAAAGAGAATCTAGGACTACGATAAGATGGAAAATTATTATTTTTGGTAGGGTGCTACCAAAGTATATTAAAAAGAAAGAAATTTATTTTGTATTTAGTAAGTGGTATACAGGAAGTAGATATTATGATTGATATGGATTGATAGGAGGAAATAGATAGATTTTTAAGTTAATTTATATATGAATAATAGATATAAATAAGTGTGAGTAAATATACGTGTGAGAAGTTATTTGGGAGGTAACTTGTTTTTGTGGAATCAAAAGATTTACAAAGAAGCTTTCCTTTGTTCTTATCAAAGAACAAAGAAGAAGACTTTGGAAGATTCAAGTCCTAAGGAGATCCAATATCATATACCTAGAGTATATATATATATATGCATCCGATAAGGGAATAAAACAAAAGAATCATCGTTAAGGAAGTTCCGCTGAGACATAAGCAAAGGAGTGATTAATAGAACAAGCAAAAACATAAGAAATAATGTGGAAAAGAATTTTTGAGTCCTCCAATTCTATAATTTGAATTTTTTTGATTACTACCCAAGTAACATTTAAAGCTCGTTGTAAGTTCTAACAGCGCTTGAAAAGCTATTTTTCGTAGCTACATGTTTCACAATTAACTCTATATACGCTTCTAGAGCCACTGTACGACTTATTTGGAGTCAATTTTATGAGTTTGAGAGCACTATTTTGCTCCTTATCAACTCTAGAAAAGCAGTTTTACTGTCTGTATGCTTTAATGTCAGCTCTAGAAGTGCTTCTGAAGCCGGTGTCTTGCTTATTTAAAGCCATATGCATATTTGACAGTTGTTTACCTACTCCTTTTCATCATTCGTGGTATGTCGCGTCGTGAATAGAAGTTTACAGTGTAATTAATATTTTGCGTTAGTATATGTATAAACAAAGATAGATAAATTATCATCGTCTGTGAAAAAAAGTTATTTGTGTTTGTGATAAAATTTACCATCTATTAAATCGATTTCAAATTACGAAATTAAGTGAATTAGATATTAATAAAATGGCAATACAGATTTTTTCAAAGTGATTTCTCAGTGCGGTTTTGATTTTTCCACAAATGTTTGTAAAGTACTAAGCAAAAGTACAACGCGCCTTCAAAATGTTTACTTTTTGGAAATAAAATAATATAAAAATAATTACAAATTACGAAAAATAAACGAGAAATCATTTGGAAAAAAATTCATAAATTCTAAATAAAAAAGTGACAATGAAAACATCTTCTTATTGTTTTGAATAAATTAAATAAAAGTAAAAAGAAGAAAAAAAATTGTTGTTTTTATTGTTTCATTCAGTTTTGTCGCCATTTTTTGTTGAAAAAAAATAATACTTTTTGGAGCTCTTTTATCGCCAAAAGACTTGTCTTTTGTTGCACTAGAGCTGTTTGATGACATCAATGACAGCTCAATAATAAAGCACAGGGTGTCACTAGTAGAAACACGGTAATAAAAAATTAGAGCGTTTCCTTTTTTTTTGCAAGTTGAAGTATTCATATTCGTGAATACTTGTGAAGAATATTAACGCCCGATTTGTAACAAACGGACAGGAACATAATATAAAACACATGTATAAAAGACTTGATTCGCTTAGCGTGGCAAAGCTCTTTTCTACGCTATGAACAACAAAAAACGACATGTACCGCTCTTGTCTGAAGAACCCCAAATGTAGTTTAACTTGTATAGAAAGCAGCTGAATAACACGAAACTGGTTATAATGTGTTAGAAAAAAGAACAAAAACTACATACGGTAAAACAAATGGCAAGGGACGTCCTAAGGGCAAGCATAAGTTTTGCGTAAACACAGATTTCCATGTTTTAATCAAACCATGACATTACGATGACAGAAAAGCCTAAAAAAGAAGGTGTCGTCATGCCGTTTGTCGTTGTGCCTGTGCGGATGTGGGTATGTGCGTATTTGCGTATGCGTATGTGCGTATTTGCGTATGTGCACTGAACTGCACATCCTATATAAGGGTATACGTCTTTCCTTAAGTTTATTGTTTAACACAAAATAGCATTTAAAGTTTCTGGGTAACCAAACTTTCCCACGTTTAGGACATTTTCTGATGTTTTTCCATTTGAACCAAGTTTATTTACCTATTCGAATTCTTCGCAATCCTTTGTTTGTATATTTTGCTCGCATGCAACCTATTAGTTCTCAGTTTTACTTATCCAGCATTTAATATTTAAGAAAGTAGTAATTTAAATAATATGCTGTTATTGATCAAATGTGTAAGAAACTTTTATTAAACTTTTTTATTAAAAAAACAAATATTCGTTTCTTTCAAATGTAGGTACCTACACCCTGTAAAAATGTACCCACACTTTCAATTCTTATGAGAAAAAATTTATTAAAAACAAAAAACATACAACATGCTTTGTAGAACTCTTAAACATCTTAATAAGAGCAAATAGACCTTAAGTAGAGGTGGATTGTGTTATTATAAAACTAGAAACTCGATTAAGAACTATAATTACATCACTGTAGAGCTGTTGTGTTTTAAACCAACTCTATAAAAGTACCTACATAGAAAAGGCACATACAATACATAGACAAAGCAGGCATTCAGCTGTCAGTTAACAGATTTATTAGAGCTGTAAAAGAACTTTTTAGAAGCAAAACCGCCAAGAAAACATAAACAATGCAAATTTTATTGAAATTTCAACCAAAAACTATTTAATTTCTTATGAACCAATAAGCGCTTAAACTAATATCGCCAGAAGAACTCTATGTACATAAAACACAAACAATATTAATATTAATTTAATTATTCAAAAGTTGAATTTTCAAACATTGGTTTCAAACAATGCGAGAGTGTGTTAAACAGCTGACGGTTTTTCAAAAACAAACAGTTCCATTGAGCCTCTATAAGAACTCTATTTGCTATTTAGAAGCTTCTCTACAGCACAACGACGTTGAGTGCGTAAATGCTTTTATAGTGTCATTTTAAACGTAGTTAAGGAGCATATTTTTAGAGCCAAATGCTTTATAAGATAATAGAGCTGCAAGTTGTTGTCGAACTTCAATATAGAGACGGTCTTTTAGAAAAAAACGCCAACAGCTGCAAAGGTTTTCGAAATAGAACAGAAGCCTTGAGATTAACTTTTTTAGAGCTGTTTAAAAACTTTTTAAGTACTTGCAGCTCCAACGATGTTACTTGGGTAATTTTAATAGTAAAATTTTTTTGTTGAATTACTTTCAAAGAAAGATTAAAAAAAAAGTGATTTTAAGGCAATTTTAACATTTAAGTATCCAAATTAAAATACATATAAAGTGAATATAGTGATAGCAGTAAAAAGTATATACTGCGCCTGTTCTTCAACGTGCTGCCGGCAGGACAACGAGCGACCAGGAAAATCCGTAAGTGTTATTCACATAAGCAAGACAGAAAGGTCTTTAAATAAACTGTTAAAGTTGGTTTTTTTTCATAATTTTAATCTTTTTTTTGAATTTTTTTTATTAAGTAAGAAAGTGGAGATCTTAATATTCTTTTTATGAATTTATACAAGAATAAAAATTGTTATTTTGAGTAATTTTTGTTTTATAACAATGTTTTGGTAAATTCTAAAAGCTTAAGGTGTGTGAAGGCCTGGTAGGGCCGTCCCAATGTAAAAATGATAAGGACGTGACTGACTTTTGACTTTCCTCGACGGACTAGGTTGTGACAGGCATATCAGTCGAATTAGGGGCTGTTCCATAAAATTATGGCAGAGGAACAGCTATTGGCAGTATCTCAATGATACGTGGGTGGGATGCCAGACTATCGTCAACAACATCTGACCAAGGTTTGGGATTTAGTAGAGCGTTGTCTGAGGAAGAAATAAAAAAGTAAAGTGCATTAGATTAAGGCTTAGTGTAGGTTAAAATTAAATATAAAATTAAAGATAGTAAATAACTTTTTTTATCTTTTTTGAATATTTTTTTTATTAATAATTAAATGGTGGAGGGATGTAAATTTTTATGTATTTTATTTCTGGTGGTGGGATTTGGATATTTTTATTACATTTCTGGTGATGGGTTAGTTTAGTAGGTATAATAGGATTAGTTAGTTTATTTATAAAATTTTTGCACTTTATGCTTACCTTTCTCTCAGACATCGTTTAAATGCCTAGATTTGTGCTTCTTTTCCTTTTCTTACCCTTTTAACGTAGAGTAACTTTCCAATTCTTTTTAACTTTCGCATCTATCTTGCTTTCTTCACTTCCCGGCACGATAATTTTTATTGTTGAGCAGGAGGTATAAGTGGAAGCGGCAAAAACCTACTGCCATCCGTTGAGCATTAGCCGTGCAACAACAAGCGTGCCGCCGTCGCTTTCCCTATACCAAAGAAGACTCCTGTGGAATCCTAGCTCGCAACAGGTCTTCGGGTAACGGGATCGTCACTTTGATTAAAACGTTTTCCCCTTCCAGGAAAACAGACGTTTTAGCAGCTTGATGAAGGATAAAAGCGTTTCCGAATGTCGCCCTCCCATTTGAGGCTATTTGCCGCAGAACTTCGCTGATGTTGTTGGAGTTTAAAATGAAAGGGTGCAACCTGTTTTGGTATAGGTCGTCCAGGATTGACTTTTCCTCGCAGTTTTCGTATATCGCCAATACCGTCGAATAATCCAACGGCGTGAACTTCGTCAGGATCGTCCAAGTGTCCTTGTAGAATACAACTGTTCCAACACGTTCTAGCAAAATGGGTGAAGATTCATTAAGCTTCTCGATTCTGAACGGAAATGACGTTTGTTCGGAGTCTGGGGTAGGGTTCGGTGATGCAGTTTTGTTAGCGATTATATTAATTATAGATACTAAAATTAGGTTAATTATAATATTAAATCTTTTCATTTTTGACAATTTTTTTTTATATCTATGAAGGTTATTTTTTTTTTATTATTCTTAAACTAGGTTTTAGCTCGATCTTCTGAAAAGGGAAACAAAATTATTAATTGAACATAAAAAAATATATAAATGGGACTTAGGAACAACAAAAACGAATTTTGAAAATAAAATGTTTTTAATTATAATAAGGTTTTAAACGGTTGTTATGTACCTTCCTGTTCGTTTTCTTGTTTATTTTTATTGTGATAGTAACAGGGCTATCGATCGACACAATATCGTATGGTCCTATCCATTTTTCTGAGAATTTATTTTTCCTAACGGGGTTTTTAAGTAAAACACTTTGCCCGACATGGAATGACACACACTTGAGATGCTTGTCGTAATGCTTTTTAGTCATAATTTTTGCTCTTTTCAAATTCTCGTTAGCTATTTGGTGACTTTTAGTAAGCTGGTATTTTAAAGAACAAGGGTAATTGTCGCTTGCATATAGTGGAGCAGCCTTTTTTTTAGATTCGTTGGCATTTCAAATTGGAAACCAAATAAGGCGTTAAGATGTGTCAACTTAGTTGCCGTATGAATTGTGTTGTTATGCACGTACATAGCTTGTCTGAGCCACTGATCCCAATGCTTTTCATCGTTAGCGACAAAAGACCTTAGATACTCAGCTAATGGCCGATGGCTCCTTTCTAGGGAACCATTAGACTGCGGGTGGTATGCTGTAGTGTGCATTTTCTTTATTCCAAGTAATTTGCAGGTTTCCGAAAATACTTTAGAAGTAAAATTAGCACCATTGTCAGTTACAAGAACTTTTGGTATTCCATAACGCGTTACTATTTGTTCATAGAATGCTTGAGCTACTGTGGACGCTTCGGCATCTGGCAGTGCCGCGCAATCCATAAACTTTGTCAGATCATCCTGAAAGGTAAGGATGTATCTATTCCCTGAATATGATGTGGGAAGACCACACACCATATATACCTTATCAAAAGGTAAAGATGGAGTGTCAGTAATTACCATGGGCATTTTAGTAGGAGGCGAGCTTTTATTTTTCTGGCAAGCTGGGCACCTCTTTACATAGTCCAATACATGTCCTTTCCACCTGTATTGTTGTCTGATTCGTTGAAAGGTCCTTTCTACACCTTGATGACCTCCGAGTGCTGAGTTATGAAAATTCTTTAACACGGTTTGGATTTCATCTAAATTGGATAGAAGTTTCCAACGGCATGAACCCTTTATTCCGTGTCAGTGCTTTTGGTCTTCTTCTGTGGTTTTTGACAACTTAAATTGTGTTCCCTTTCTTTAGCGGCTTGTGCTCTCGTTATTGCCAGACACTGACTTTCACTCTTAGGAATACGACTCAGTGCATCCGCGTTAGTATTTATTTTCCCGGGTTTGTACTCAATTTTGTAATCGTATTCTGAAAGCTTATGGTGAAAATTTACAAGACGAGTTGTTGGGTCTTTCACGTTAAATACCACTTTCAGTGGTTGATGATCACTTTAGACTACAAATGGTCGCCCTAGTAAATAAGTTCGAAAATTTCTAGTAGCCCATACAATAGCTAAAAGCTCTCTTTCTATGGTCGAATACCTCTTCTCAGCCGGACTTAAAGATCTACTGGCATAAGCGATCGGTCTATCTTCTCCCACTTTTCCCTGTGATAAAACCGCACCCAAAGCTTCACCGCTAGCATCGGTTGTAAGAATGGATGTTTTAGTAAAATCAGGATAGATAAGAACGGGTGGAGATGTTACCGCTCTTTTGAGATCTTCAAAAGCCCGTTGGCAATCGTTCGTCCACTTGAACTGTGTATTCTTTCGCAAGAGGTTGTTTATAGGAGAAGCTATAGCTGCAAAATTTGGACCAAACTTACGGTAATAACTTACAAACCCTAAAAAGGACTGAACTTCTTTGGTATTTTTGGGAGATGGGAAATTTGTAACGCAACTAGTCTTAGATGGATCAGGGTGGGCCCCGTCTTCAGAACAGATATGACCAAGGTATACTACTTCTCTGCACAGAAATTTACATTTATCAGTGTTCAGTTTTAAGCGGTTAGTTCTAAGTTTATCAAAAACATTGAGCAACTTTTGGCTATGTTCTTTCAAGTTCTTCGAATAAATGACTTTGTCATCGAGGTACACAAAACAGTCGATACCATGGAGTCCCGTCAAAACATGGTTCATTATTCTTTGAAATGTAGCTGGTGCACCCGAAAGTCCGAAAGGCATCCGGTTAAATTCATAATGTCCTAGACCTGTGCTGAACGCTGTTTTTTGACGGTCCATTTTGTCTATTAGGACTTGGTGGTATCCATTGGCCAAATCAAGCGTTGTGAAATATCGACAATTTCCTAGCTTGTCAAGAATATCTTCTATTCTTGGCAGAGGAAAAATATCTTTTACAGATACTTCGTTTAGTTTTCGAAAATCAACCTCGACTCTCCATCTTTTTTGTCCATCAGCCCCTACTTTTTTGGGACGACCAAAAGAGGAGAATTCCAAGGCGATTTACTAGGAGAAATAATACCATCCTGAAGCATCTTCTGGACTTGGGAATTAATTTCGTCTCTAGCAATTTGAGGTAACCTGTATTGTTTTTGATTTATTGGCCCTTGGTCCACTTTCACCGGTATTTTGTGTGAAAGAACATCTGTATGGCTTAACTTGTCACAATCCAAATGAAACATATCGTTATACTGGATGCATATTTGTTCGATACAAGCTCTTTCCTCGTTATTGAGGTTGTTGCCAAGGTTTATAGAACTTAATAACTTGGCAATCCTTTTCTGAGGTACTACCTCACTGAGCTTGTGGACTGACTTCATTGTATCAGTTAAGATTTTAAATTGGTTGCTGTTCTTGAATTTAGGCACAAAATTGGGTTCTACGGTGTATGGCTCACTTGTACTGTTCAGAATCGGAACAACAACGTGACCATTTCTAACCGTAGCAATGGTATTTGCAAGATAAACTCCCGGTTTTAACTCCTGGGACTCTACTAATACCTCCCGCAAACCTGTTTTCAAGTGAAGTTTAACCAATTTTTGGGTTCGTGCTTGTATATTTATAATAGTATTTTTATTAACCTGGGACCAGTTCTTAACAGCATTCAGAGATAATAGTGGTATCTCCGCAATTACTTTCCCATCGTTATTGTCCAAGAATCTAAGGGGTTTCGCCACCGTGTCAATAATGGAGCGATTCCATAAAACGTCGCGACCCAAAATACCGTCGGCAGGTATGTCTTTTGAATCACGTATCACGTGCAATTTTGCCTTGACTTTAACATCTTTGGACAAAGGGAAAACTGTTGACAGGGTCCCTAATGTCGATATAACCCCTCCACATGCACCCCTAATTCTTTGCTTTCATTTGTCTGAATCTGTTCGTTATGTGCGAGTGCTGTTCTTTTAATTAAACTGATGTCTGCACCAGTGTCGACCAGCATTGTTATGGACCCAAATTTTGTCTCGGTTAATGGCAGATTAACGAACACATCATGACTTTTTCTTTTACGCATATGCATAAGACTATGCCTTGTTGGGTTATTATATATAATTAAGCGACTCAGCTTCACAGTTATTACCTTGATAATTTTTTTGGCCAATTAAGTGACTTTTAAACTAGTTTGCCCGATTATGTGAAGGTCAACAAAACTGAATTCTGACTTCAATGCGGATGCTAACATTTTTATTGTTGTTGCATATAATAAGCTAAAGAAGTTAAATATAATACCCATGTAAAAGACTGAAGAGTTGACTTATCCGAGGTTTGAAGGACACAGTCTACTAATTTTGGCTGCGCCCTCTTGAGTTTCCCTGCTTTTTCTTATCATAATAACGCTTGTAAGGACACTCCTCCTCTGAATGGCCAATTCGAGCGCATCAAAGACATTTAATTTGGTTCGAGGGGGTTTGCACGGCGAAGACTCTAGACTTTGGACACACATCTAATGTGTGACCGTAAGATGCACACGCTTCACAATAAGGTGTGTTTTTTCTTTGACGGCATTCTGCGTAAGTGTGAATTTGCTTACCACAGAACCCGCATTTAATGTTGAAGTCTTGCCGCATTCGCCTTTGTTGTTTACCCAGATTTGGATCTGGGGGAGACTGAGAGTGATAAAAGTGCTGGTTGTCATTTTCTGCAATTGACACATTGGCAAAGCATAAGGAACAGGTTCTGTATTTAAGCCTTGGTGATTATACAAAGGAATGTTGGGTGCATGTTGAGGTAGGTGAGATACCTGTGAACCAGAGTACCCCATAGATATTTGTTGAGGTTGGTTTGGTGGAGATGTAAAATAACTTGAGTAGCTGGTAGGTATTGTGGGCTGTGTATACTGGTAGTGTACTTGACCACCTCCCATGTAGCCCCTTGGATTGGGTTGAAACAGGAGTGAAGTTTTCCTAGCTTGTTCTGCCATTTCATTCAGATCAGTACTCGTACTGGTCAGCATGAGCTGCCGAAGAGCCAGATCGACTAGTCCTGTCTTAAAGGTTGTGATGACGGTGTTAGCAACCTCCCTTTTGATTCCACCCGATTCTTCTTTTGTGTAGATCGCGTCAATTATCTCCACCGCTATGGCCTGAAACCTTCCCAAGCGCATGGCAAACTCTTTTACATCCTTTCCAATCAATTGATGTGATTGCCTTAACTCGTTCATTACGCTATCAAGTGTTTTAGGCACTAAATAGCAATCTTTGAAGAGTTTTGACAGATCTTCAATTGTCTTGGCGGAGTTTGAGCGTAATAGCTCAAAAGCATCTCCCACTAAACGCGTAGATATTAAAGAAACTAATATCCCCTCCTCCCCCGGCTTAACGGTTTTCAATGCCAGATCACAGGCATTGAGAAACTCATAAACTCTGCGTGGGAGTTCATGGTTACGCTCTCCAGAGAAAGTGGGGACCAGCCTCGAAACAACCTTGCTTATATTTTCAAAAGACATATTAAATGGCAACTCAATTTCTTTTTTTTCTTTTTTTAAAAACTCGTTTTCCTCTATGAGGTCGTTAAGTTGGGCCTCGAGTTGGCTTTTGGCCATTAACTCAACAGAAAAAATACGATTTGACCCCAAATAACTTAAAACAAAGTCCAAACCTTTCCCAACTAATTAGTAATTAAATGGCCAGGTTAAAACCACAAAGAGAGAAACAAAACAAAAACTTCAAGAATAACTAGGAAGCAACACAAACAACCAATAACAAAAAAAATATTCATAAAAGTTAAATGAAGAAAATATAGGTACTAACCTATTCAATTCCTTTGATTAGACTTTTTATTTTTCACTCTTTGATTAATTTTCAATTTATTCGGGTGTAATAACTTCTCGATTGATATTATAATCAGCTTTCACAAATTGTTATTTATTTTATATTTTTTTTTGTTTGACTTGCCACACACTAATTGATCTTTTATTTTATTTTGTCGTAAATAATATTGTTGGCAACTTTCAAGAGTTGTTACTTTTTTCGAATCAAAAGCACCATCAAACGTTTAAGTTCAAGTTTTATTATTTTAAATTCTTCTCACTATCTGAAATTATATTTTCTTTAACTTACGCGTGCGTTCGCGTATCGGCTGCGCAAAAATGTTATACGTTATATGTAAATTTGCGATTTAAAAATAAACACGACCGTTCACTTTTACTTTCAACTTCAGACTCACCAGTCAACCTCCTTAATCCAAACTTACTTGGGTCATCCACTGCCAAATGCACACTTAGACTTCCTGGTTATTTACCTCTTGTGCCAATTGCAAAGGTTAACCAACATTGCTGCGTATGCTTTTGCATAGGCCAGCAATATATTTTCGAAACAGTGTAATGTCTTGAGTAAGTTCAACGCAGGTTGAGCCAAGTGACCCAAATGCAGGGCACAACAAGAGCCAGCACTAGAATACAAAACCCAACGAAATGGCGTACGTGTATAGTGATGGTCCGAAACGGAAAAGTACCACGAAATGATGGGCAGTGAATGAGTCGTCCCCATGGACAAGGTAAAATTTGTATGTGTGTCAAAGCTCTAAATGTTTTCAGAAAGAGGTAATTAGATGATAGAAAATATAGATAGGATGATAGAAAACGAAAATTAATAGTTAGGAAGCAAATGAATACAAAAAGTGTGTATATTAAATGAGAGCAGCTAGTTGTCAAAAACATGAAAGCATCAATTTTTTTATTCCAGCAATTATTTGAAGTAAAATAAAACGAGATAATTATTAGAACGGCAAATCTGAAGTTAAAATATAGATAGTTTTATCAAAATGAAAAGACTAGAAAAATAATGACAGGCGATATCATCAGACCAACAGGTTAAATTGTGAAAAGTAGATGAACCAAATTTTAGTAATCTAGTCAGAAAGGTAACAGACATTGACAATATAATCAAGAAATATAAGTTTTGGTAACAATGTAACCAGAGTAAAAGGCAAAAGTAGCTAAAATAGCAAATAATTTTTCTGAGTCTAGTACTGTCAAAAATCTAAAGTCACTAAATAATGACAATTCAGTAACATTTTTACTAAAATCGTAACGAGAACCTGAAAACATAAAAATAAATATCTTCACGTTGATTACTCACCCTGTTGTGAAAAAATTGTTCTGAACCTTGGTTTAATTTTTTTTGTTGTTAGAAAAATTTCGACTCATACCTTACCTCACTTATTCAGAGTTCTATATAAATTCTTGTCAAGACTCACTCAAGTAAATAAAAAACCAAATTAAAATTTTTTATAATTGTTGTTGTAATAAAATATAATACTGAACGTAGAAAAATCTAATTTTACTTGCATATATGATATTCTAAAATTAATACTTACCATCTATTAGAGAAAAGAGTAAAAAGTAATTAAAACTCATTTCATCACTTCAAGTGACAACCGATGTGAACCATCATCTGAGTCCACGTGTAAATCCATTCATAGTACTAGAGGCGATAGTAGTAGCAAGAAACCTATCTACAGCCAAGTTCGCACCTGACGAATCGTAAAGTATCAAATTCCAATCTGATAAAATTTCGCCCACCCTTGAACGCTGGTAAATTATTTTTACAAATTCTTTTAAATTTTCATCCCCGAAGAATAAAGTTCGACTTCAAATAAAGTGTGAAAATCAAGATCGAAGTAGTTCAACGCAAATAAAACATAAAATCAACCGAAGAATATAAAGATTAATCAAATAAAGAAAGATTACCAAAGAATCAAGTGAATGTCAAGAAGAAAAAAAAAAGGAATATCTGGTAAGAAAAACTTTTTGTAGTTATTAATAAACTTATTTATTAGCATCAGTGGCATAATAATATTCAGAAAATACATCAGAAAAACCATGAGAGTGTATAAAGTAAATTTTTGATTAAAATTTTTTTATGAGATTTAGTAAGCAATCCACCCTTCGACAAAGTACAGTCGAGGCGACTTAAGTGGGGAAGGTACCTTGAGAAAACAAAACGAGAATTCGATCAGGGAAAAACTCCGCCAAAAGAAGTACGATTACTAGCAGACACAAATAGGAAAATCTATAAAAACCAGGTAATCCAATATCCTAGTCATAGACAAAAATGAGAAAAAAGTCTGAGTGAAAAGTGTGGGAATTTTCAAAGAAAATTTCTGGGGCCATCAGTGAATGCACGTGTCGTCATGTGTTTTTTCATTGAAAAGCGCCTAAATCCTCGTCAGAAATATAGGTATATCTAAGGTTTAAATGCAAAAATATAAAAGACAAATCACGTTTTTTTTTATACATTTAATTTTTCTAATCAGATTTTGCAGTACATCAAATGAATATTTTTAGTAGCTTTGAAAATATATACAAATTTATAAATGTCCTTATGAGTAAAGCAAAAATATTAACACAAACTTTCTTACGCAGGCAGGCATCAATTTGGAAGAGTGGCAAAGGACGTGTTTGGTAACACAGTGGTGGAGTGGAACATTCGTCAACCACAAAAGTGTCCACTCACTCACCCAAGTTACCGCCAAAGCTCTGTCCAACTCACTATACACAGCCTGCCTGGTTTTTATTTCTCCTACTGGACTTCCAACCAAATTTTACTGGATTTTAAAACAAAATTTTTCTTGGGACGTAAAAACATAAAATTTACCTCAGACGAAGACTGGTCTGAGAAGGCAAAATCCATGCATGTATAAAAGTTGTTATGCGGCTAGCAACTATATCAACGTGGGACTCAACCTATCAAAGTCATCACGCAATCGTCGAGGGACAAATCTTGGAATCTTCAAAAAAAAACACCATCAAATTAAGTAAGTATCTATTAAATGCAAAAAAAATCAAGAAACATATTATTTTTGGACGCGAGGTATGTCAATTTATACAAACTTTTTTTATGAATAAATCTTTCTGAACTTCTTTGGTGTCCCTATCATAAAAAGAAAACAATTTAAAAGTCATATATTGCCAAAATCGAAACATTTTATTAGGGTCATATATTTAACCCATGTGGAGCCATTTTTATCTGAGCAAAAATTTTAATAATCTATGAAAGTATAACTTTATATTGTGAATATTAATTTGACTAAGTAGTCCCAAGCTCTCCTTAGAGGGGTAAATTCTTTTTTTTTACGTCGTAACGACGATTTCTTATAAGAATATATTGAAAGATACAAGTTTATCTGATTGTTCGAGAAATATTTACATTACTTTAAAATCCTCTTTGAGAAAATTATAATAATTTTTGTAAAATTGTCCGTCCGACTACAAATTAATTTTTTTTACCTGTAAAGAATCACCACAATCCAAGAGAACCTCGTCATATAAAGAACGTGGCTCAATCTTGGACACATAAAAAAAAAGACAATACCTACATTTACCTGCTTTTATGGTGAAATATTTCAATAATTGAATCATTTGAAATCATGTAATAATAAAGACTAAGAGAACAACAAAATACAATAAAAAGAATAGTATCGTGTCGTCATGATGACTTTCTTTTATTGATCATATGTTCATTTATTCGTGTTTCTTTTGCTACGCTATTTTTTTTTTCTTTTTTACACCGGTTATTGGAAATATTTAACGAAGTATTTCTCAAGTCGTGAAAGAGAGGAGGTGATTAACTTCCATCCTCGAATTAATATTGTCCTGAATAAGGCAAAAACTTTTATCGATTTCGTCATTTTTATATAAATGAAATATTACAACTTTTTAAGCCAATTTAAATTCGAAGCAACTAAGTGGTAGAGAATCTTGGATAGTAGTTTTTCTCTTAAAACTTTGTATAGAGATTTTGTGTAATTTAAGTATATAGTCGAGTTTTGAATCTCATATGAATAATCATATAGCTAAACATTTTTTTTTTAGATTGTATTTGAGAGTATTTTTGAGCATAGATAATAATTTTATAAGACAATTCATTTTCAAATTTTTAGTAAGTTTCTTTTTGAATGAATATTTATTCATTTTCTTTATTATTGGATTCATTTTTAATTTATAATATTCACAAGAATAAATCTTTAGGGATTTAGATTATCTATTGTTAGATTTTAAGCATTATTCAATAAAAATTGTATCATGGATTGAATTGAAAACAATACTTTTTCATTAAACCTTTTTTTTTTTTAGTTGGTTGAATACGCGGTTGATTAGCAATTGCAGGGAAGTTTTTTTTGTCTTTCTCAATTATAGAGGTCATGGCTTTTTAAAATAAAAAGGATTAGGAGTCATGGCTGGAATTAAAGTCTTCGCGCCCCAAAATATTTTTCCTAGATAACAACAACAACACCAACAACAACATCTACTTAATGAACAACAACGTCGATCTTCGTGGGGTTTGATTAAATAACCATAATGAGACATTAAGATGTAGACTCGTGAATTTTCGCACCTTAGAGGGATGCATCTATACAAATTTTCGCCAGTAGATTCATCATTGGGAAGGGTTGCAGGGGGAGTTAATTTTTTTTTTTTTTTTACACTATCAGATCTTATTCAAATGGAGCTTAAAGCAAGCATCAGCAGATGAAAGAAGATTCGCCAACACATATAATGTGTCCCACTGGCTCATCACTTAGTGCAGGTGTTAGTTGTTAGTAAGCACAATGCAACAAAAACAAAAACACATGCACATAAAAACATGAAAACATATAAAGTCAAAATTAAAACAAAATGACACAGAAACATTTAGGATCGTGGAGCACTGGTTCTGAAAATAATTTTTAAATTACTTTTATTTAAATTAAAATCCAACACACCCCCATTCAAGTTATATAACTTACTCATCCGCGTGAGAGGCTCATGCATGCCATAATTGGTTCTGTGATGTTCAATATTAAAAAGCTCAGAACTTCGAAGATAGTACGACCGTCCGCGGTAGTTAAAACCAATAAAGGCTAATAGGTCCGACGAATCAATTTGTCCAGAGATAAGTTGATGTAGAAAAATTAAGTCATTGTTTACTCTACGTTGATATAAAGATTGCATCTGCAAAAGCCTTATCCGATGCTCGTATGGTGGCAGGTTATAAGGATCAGCCCATGGAAGGCCTTTAAGAGCAAAGCGAATAAAATTATGCTGGACTGATTCAATACGTTTCTTATGGATTTCATAGAAAGGGGTCCATACTTGTGAGGCATACTCAAAATGCGGCCTAACATAACAGTTATACAAAGAGAGGGTAACGTATGGATCGTTAAATTCCTTTGCCCACCGTTTTATGAATCCAAGCATAGAGTTCGCCTTTTTTACAATAAAGTTAACATGTTCAGAAAATTCCAGATTAGCACTAAAATTAACTCCTAAGTCCTTAAAACTAAAAACACGATTAATTTTATTTTGTGTTATACAATATTCAAAGTCACTTGGAACTTTTTTCTTTGAGAAAGTAATAGTTTGGCATTTTATAGGATTAAGAGTTAACCCATTTTTATTACACCAAATACTGAAACTATCAAGATCAGCCTGCAAAAGAGTATGATCATTGGGAGATTTGATTGTTTTATAATTTTTCATATCATCTGCAAATATGAGAATCTCACTAAAGCGTATAAAAGAAGAAACATTATTTACAGCAAGAATAAATAAGAATGGACCCAAATGGCTTCCCTGGGGTACGCCTGAATGGGCAACGAAAGTATTGGAAAGGGAATTTCTAAATTTAACCTGGTAAGTTCTATTTTCTAGGTATGATTTGATCCAAGATATAAAAAGAGTAAGGAAACCGTATGATTGCAGTTTAAAAACAATAATATTATGGCTGAGTTGGTCAAATGCTTTGGAAAAATCTGTGTATATACAATCTACTTCAGAACCACTTTCTACTGCATTTGAACAATTATGCAAAAATGTAAGAAGGTTTGTAACAGTAGACCGTTTCTGCACGAAACCGTGTTGCTTTTTACATATAATGTTCTTACCAAAGAATAAAAGACTTTCACATACAACCTGTTCAAAAAGCTTAGGGATACAGGACAATTTAGAAATAGGTCTATAGTTTTTGATGTCAAATTTGTCGCCTTTTTTAAAAACAGGAGTGATAAATGATTTCTTCCAGAATGATGGAAATTTCCCAGACTTTAACGAAAGCTTAAATAATAATTGCAAGGGCTGCTCCAATACACGACTACACTTTTTCAGAATAATTGGGGGTATACCGTCGGGGCCATAGGAGCAATCGTCATTCAATAATGACAAAAAGTGTAAGACCCTATCTTGTTCCACAGGAATAGTGTTAAAACTTACTTGCGGGTAGGTGTTCACGTCTTTAAAAAACTTACATGAGTATCAACAAAGGAGTTTGAAAAATTATTTGCGAACGCATTGCAAATATCACTGGGACTATGTACCGAAGAGTTTTCATATATAAAACTTGCTGGGAAGCCATCCGAATTTTTCTTCGAGTTAACAAAATGCCAAAAGCTTTTAGGGTCCTGTTTCAAAGAGATTCCCATTTCGTTAACATAGTTGGAGTATAAAGCTTTTGAAAGATTTTCAAATTCTTCAAAAAGGGTTATTTACTGTTCAAAGATTTTTGGAGAAAGGGTTTTTATGTAAACTTTCCATACTTTATTTCTCTTGTTTCGAAGAGATTTAAGCTCTTGTGTATACCAAGGGTGACAAAAATTATTATTTTTAGATCTTTTCGTAGGTACAGAATTATTTATACAGCTACTGAGTATATTATAAAACCCAGTTACCGCATCGTCAATATTTGTAGAATCTAATATATTTTCAATATTAGATCTACTTATAACATCAGAAAGCAACTGAAAATTTGTCTTACGAAAATCAAACACATATGAACAGTCTTGTGGATAACAATTATCAAGAAGATGGCTGCTCAGGTCAAAAACTATATCCAGAGGTGGATGGTAGTTGTCTATATTAGTAATGCCAGAACTAGATTCGAGAACAACAGTACTAATAGCGTCAGAAGAAAATACTAAATCGAGTACTCGATTTTTAAAATTTTTAATACAGCTTACTTGCTGTAAGTCAGTAGAATAAATACCATCCAAAGAAAGAAGCTCTGTTTGTGAAGATGTTTATGTAGCTTCCTGATAAGAACCATCTTCCGAAGGAACCCACTCTATATGGGGCAGATTAAAATCTCCGAGAAGTAAAATATTGCTGTTGGAGCAAGACAAGTCAATAATAAAATCTAAGGCCATAGCAAGTTCATTATACAATTCGATTGAACTTTTTGGTGGAATATATGCATTTAAAACATATATTAGCTTAGACTGTATTTTTAATTTGATACATACTAAGTCAATAGAAAGAACAAATGGAAAAGAAATAGACGTTGATAAAAGACGATTACGAACAGCGATCAGAACACCGCCTCCTACTTCTTTAGGTTTATCAACATGACGATCTTTTCTGTAAACTAAGAACTCTTGATTGTAAAGTTCTGTGTCCAAATAGCTAGAATTCAGCCAGGTTTCTGTTAAAACAAAGATGTCATGTGAAAAAGCTTGAGAGTTAGTATATAAATTGGCAGTTTTGCTGCGAAGCCCTCTAACATTCTGATAAAAGAGGGTAATCCTGTTCAGTTTTTTGCTGCCGAATTTTTCGATATAACTCGCCGAGGTCTGTTTTTTTTGACAGTTGTGAATTCTTTTACAAGAGCTTCAGTTGGCCAGTTATTATTGTTAATGATTGAATCGAAAAGTGTGGGATTGGCAACTATTTTAAAAGAAGAAACGAAACTATTTACTTTGCTTATCTTCGTGCATTTAATAGACGCTTTGTAAGGAATGCATTTGTTAGATACTAAATGGGAAACAATATCATCAACAACAATATCTGGATTCGATTCAAACGCGATACAAAAATAGACTTTGGTTTCGGGACAGCCTCAATAGGTCTAGGACAAGAATCAGTTGATACAAGAGGATCCGATATGGTTTCACAATCCATATCACCATCTATATTTGAAATAGGCATTAAAGTAGGACTGACGGTCTGAGATGACCCAGGTGAAACCGAAGCATTATTACGGTTTGAACAACTCCTGAGATCACTAATTTTTCTCGTCTCCTCTTCTTACTATTTTGAACAACTGGGGCAAGAAGAGTACTAGCAAATGAAGAGGATTCTGCAAACAAATCTTTGTCAACTGATGAGACAGAAGCAAGGGGAGGTCCTTGGATCAGATCATCAGTTGATGTTGATATGTTAACCTTATCATTTAAAGGACAAAAAGTGGATACGTTTGAGACTGCAGTATTAACATTTGTAAGCAAGTCCTCAAACCCTGCAGACAGTTTTAATATGTTTTCTTTGAAAGAATTCATCTTAAAAGCTAGCTGCGAAATGGATATTTTGCGGCAGTCGGTGCAGTACCAAAAGGCAATTTTCGAAGCTATTATTTTTTCAATGATTGCATTCGTGGAACCAACACATTTGGCATGATAAAGATTGCCACAGGTACCAAAACATGCAAACAAAGGCTGATTGTTTGAGCTATCAGGGCAGGCTGTTGCAGAGCAAACCATTATCGCGAATTAAAAAAAAATAAAAATTAAAAAAATTATATAAAAATGATATAAAAAAAATAAAACAATAAAAAATTATTGTTTTTAGTTAAAAATAAATTAAAATAAAATGATAAAACTAAGGGAAGAAAAAAAAAAATAAAAAAAGAAGATTGCAGACGGTGGGATGCGAACCCACGAATCGAATTTCTGAGAATGAAGTATTATTTTTTTTTTTTTTTTTTTTATAATTCATTTTTTTATTTTCAATTTAACTTATATCTACTTAAATGCTAGACAAAAACCTTAAAAACTAGCTTACCGAATAACTTAACTAACTTACTGGCCCCATGCGGGCGCTCTAAATTATACTATAACTATATATTAAAAATGCCTTTCGACGTAAAAACTAACTTAAATTAAAATTCAATATTTCTTAAAACTAAACGAGAAAATTCTTAAAAACTCGTTTTTCTATGACATTTTATATAATATAAAAACTTAAAACTACCCTTTACCTAAATAAAACTAAATTAACCTAAATAAAACTAAAATATACGTAATAACTATACGTAAAGAACTTAAAACTACTTACAAATACTTAAAATAACTTAAAACTAGAACAGCCACCCGCAGCTTTTTTTTTTTTTTTTTTTTTCGCAGCAGCTTATGCAAATGCACACACACTCATACATATGCATATATGAATATATATGCATATGTACTAGCGCCCAATGTACATATCCACAAGCAAATGCAGTTTTTTTTTTTTTTTTTGTTTTTATAAATTTTTTTGGTGCCACCACTGTCCTATATAATGTCTACCTATTAATACCTAAAAATACGTAGGTCGGCCAAGGCAACAACTTTGGTCAACCATCAATATCAAAGTGGTCCCCCAACCACCAGAATTGTTTTACTTGCTTAACCAAGTCCTTTCTGTCCCGAAGGGGCACAGCTCTACTGAACCGCAGACGCTCTGCTCCGTTCCCAGAGCCGACGTCTCGATCATACAGGAGTCGCCGATCCACAGTTCTACGGCCGACGTGGTAGATTAACGGAACCGCCAATCTATCCTGTATCAGCCCACGACTGTCTAAATAGAGGAATGTCTCGGGCGGGATGAAACCGTTAAGACGAACGCTCTCACTATATTCATTATTGGGGTAGTAAGCCCCGAAAATAAGTCCATTGGCTGAGGACATCGCTCTTGCAATGTGACCCCGAATCAGCTTAATTAAAAAGTTATCTATCCTGTTTATATTGGCCCCGTTGTATAAGACCTCGTTGGCATAATAATGTTTGTACTCCGACTCTGGTGTTCTGTGTAATCCAAGACAGGTCCTAAGACACTGCCTCTCAAACAACTGAATCTTTTCCATTTGAGATGGGGCAACGTTAAACCACACAGGGCACCCATAGGCAATCATTGGCCGGATGAGGGCCATGTAGCAAATCACCTTTACCCTGTTTTCAAGGCGGCTGCTATAAAACAACCGTCTCGTCAAAGCAAACGCTCCCCTAGCTCTGGCCAGAGCAGCATCTATATGTCGATTGAAATATAGATACTGGTCTAGCCAGATACCAAGGTACTTTACTACATCTTTACTCGCTAGTGGATGTCCACTTGGTCCAACGATCACTAGATTTCTCCAGTTCTTTCTTGTATCCCTAGAAGCCCTAGACAAAGGGGTTCTAAACAGGATAGTTTCTGATTTCTGAAAATTAATTTTTAACTTCCAGTCATCACAATATCGCTGAATCTGGTCGAAGTCACGCTGCAAGAGAATTTTGATGACTTCAACTTTTGGACCCGTCCTGTACGCTACAAGGTCATCGGTATACGCAATCGCATGAGTGAGACTACCTATCAGATCGCTGGTGTAAATACTAAAAAGAATCGGTGAGTTCACAGCTCCTTGCTGTAGACCATTTTTAATATCAAAAGTTGTGGTAGAAGTTGCATTGCCACTTTTGACAACAAACTTTCT
Source organism: Baccha elongata (assembly GCA_951217065.1). NCBI lineage: Eukaryota > Metazoa > Arthropoda > Insecta > Diptera > Syrphidae > Baccha > Baccha elongata. The sequence continues at coordinate 1,789,668 of CATNUY010000119.1, read as the reverse complement.
ACCAGTGAGCATGTCATGAAGCATATATAACAGTGGTTTACTTATGCCAAATCTAGATAGCTTCAGATAAAGACCCTCTAACCATACGGTGTCGAAAGCTTTCTCTAAATCAACCAGAACGGCACCCGTGCATTGATTTTTCGTTTTGTTCCATTGAACATCAGAAACTAACTTAGACGCGGCATGAATAGTGTCATGCCCCGCCTTAAAGCCAAACTGATTATCTGGAATAATATTTTTGTCCTCAGCCCACTTGAACAGAGCTCTATTGAGAATCTTTTCGAATACTTTACTGATACTTGGAAGAAGACTTATCGACCGAAGATTTGCCGGATTGGAGCTGTCCTTTCCCTTTTTGGGGAGAGGATGGACCACAGCTGTCTTCCAACTCATTGGATAATATGCATTATTCAATGCGTTGTTGAACAGTGTGGTATAAATGTCTATGGCTTCCTCAGGGAGATGTCGTAACACAATGTTGGGTATACCATCGACCCCCGCAGATTTCTTTTTCTTTAATGTTTGAAAAATTAACTGAAATTCTACCTTCGAAATTAACAATGAACTGGGTCCATTTCGCTCGGCGATGGTGGCGTTTGCCAAGTTTTCGTCATTGAACCCGGTGAAACCAGTATTCTCAGATCGCCATTGCGTTATGTTATTTCCAAGATAGAAATTGTGCAGCAAGGCTCTGTTCTCCAGATCATGATTCGGACGAATGCTAGCATTCACCTTATACACTTGCTGGAAAGCAGCCCCTACAGCTTCTACCTTTTCCTGTGGATCTTCTATCATAAAAAAGTTATCATCGAAAACGGCACCTTCCGGATCAATTCCCGCAATCGTTAGTACGTCTTCGTTATCTGTTGTCCTCTGGAGTTTAAGAGATGGAAGTTCGTTTTGATCATTTCTTCTAAATATCTTATTTATTTGGGGAAACATACTAGGGTCGCTAGAATTAATGGCCCGAATTCTGTTATCCCAATATAAATTAATAGACAATCTATAATTTTGTTTAATCAGAACATTAATGTTTTTGATCGACGACTTCAATGTCCTATTCTCCAGATCACGTGTGTCCGTGAAACGTCTGTACAGAAGTTTCAATCTAGTCAGCAGTCCACTTTTTTGTCGGTGTAGTGCGTCGATTGTCGCGTTCTTGTATAAACCAGTAGGGTCTTGTTCTTTATATTTTGGGATTGTTTTGTCCATTGTTCGTTTTATAGTCGTATCCATTTGAGTCAGGTACCCGTCGATCTCGACGTTCGTCAGGTTTCTGTCATTTGGTGGAGAAACGTCATCGGCACGTATTTCTCTTGCCAAGGCGTTGGAGAATCGTGGCCAGCGTGTCTTACTGTAATTGTAAGAGTGCACAGGCACATACTCATCCAACTCCACTTCGCTCGGAAGCTGTATTACGGTGGCAAGTCCGCAGTGATCGCTGTCGTATTCGATTGTTCGTAAACAGTTTCTTGTCTGTTGATTTGTTGTGTCAGTTATAACAAGTCGTGAGTCAAGCAGTAAAAGATCCAGAAAGCCACCGCTCCTAGGAAACGAAGGTCTATCTGTCGCAAAAAGATCGATCCTACACTCAACACTGTATCGACCCATCCAATTAAAAAGATGGTTCCCTCTAGGATTATGTATTTGGTTTCCCCAATCTACATGTTTGGCGTTCAAATCTCCTGCCATGAGATAATAATTCTCATCCAAGTTCAGTCTTAAGCATTCGAAAAGTTTTTCGAGCTCTGCGATAAAATTAGCAGGCTGAGGTGCGTCAGGTGCGTACACCGCGATTGCGTACATTCTTTTTCCCTGCTGGAGAGGAATGCAAACGATGCAGGCTTCTAGCAACCCGAATCTTCGCACTTCACTATTATATATAACTTTATGTTTAATGCCCTTTCGTATGAAGATTGCGACCCCACCCCCTTGAGAGGAGTTGGGCCGATCCCTTCTTACGATATTGTAATTTTTATTAGTCAGTTTGTGTTTCTGGTTTAGCTTAGTTTCGCTAGCCATAAACACATCAGGACTTTGGTCTTGCAGCAAATGAAAGAGGTTTGCTCTACGTTCGGTCCTAATCAGCGAATTTACATTCACAGCTAGGATCTTAAAGGGTCGCTCAGGCAGCGCGCCTTTAACCATTTAGCGTTGCCGGCAGAATAGAGTAGAGGTAATCTACCCTAGCCGCGTGCTCCCTGATCTGTTTTTGCACGTCGGTTAACTGACCATGAATGGTCAGCAACACCTGCATCAGATCTGCCTCTGGCACAGGAGCCGTAGGCACTTGGACCTGTTTGGCTACCTGTGGTTGAGGCTGTACCGTTTTTCCCTTTCCAGACGCCATTTGGGCGTAAGAAATTGCGGGATTGACGGAAGTTGTTGTCTGGCGTACTTCAGGGCGTCTCACCTCAACTGTTTTCTTTTGGGCTTTGTTGCTTTATCTCCTGAAACTTCGGACATCCCCGATAGTTTGCGGGGTGTCCGGAGCCTCGGCAGAGCGCACATTTTAACTGGGTCATATCTGTGACCCTATCTTGCCCGAGTTTACACTCCCCTGTTTTGTGGGAATCTCCACATTTAACGCAGACTGGGTCCATACCACAGTTAACTGCAATGTGTCCAAACCCTTGGCAGTTCATGCATTGAAGCATGTCTTTCTGCTTGTTTAATTTCTCCCATCTTACAACTTGGTAATCCAGGACTGTTATATTCCTTAGACCACTCAATTTGCTTTGGAGCGAGAGTTGAACTAGGAAGAATGGTAACTTCCGTTTCTCCCGTCTGGCTTTGACTGTGGTAAACGGTCTTACCCCGATAAAATCGAGATCGTCGCTCGCCACTTGACGGAGCTCAGCTAAGAGCGCCTGCGGATCCGTAGAGGATTCGATACCCTTCAGGAGGACTGTTTGAAGCTTGTCTTCCTTTGGGGTGAAACTATAATACTCAGTTTTGGTTTGAGACAGAAGGTCTTTAACTTTTCTGTAGTGCTCTAAAGAAGAGCACTGAATAGAATGCCTGTCTGCGTTTAGCCGCTTAATTATAAAATTGTTGCCTACGACCGACCTACATATTTCAATAGTTTCTTTTATTTCCATTTTGTAAGTATTTATAGGTGGCACCTTACCTTTCTTTGCTTGTGGCTGTTGCTGTTGTTGCTGTTGTTGTGACTGCTGCTGTTGTCTCTGCTGCTGCTGCATCGGCTGCTGTTGGGTCTGCTGCTGTTCTGACTTCTGCGGTTGTTGCTGTTGCGTTTGTTGCTGCTGTTGTTGCGGCTTCTGTGTCTGTTGTCGTTGTTGTTGTGGTTGTGGTTGTTGTTGTTGTTTTGCCTGCGGCTGCTGAGGCTGTTGCTGTTTGGGAAGCTGTTGTTGTGGCTGCTTCTTTGATTGCTGCTTATGTGGCTGCTGCTGGTCTGGGAGTGGTCGTTTTTCCTGAGGAGGCTTCTGTTGTTGCGTAGCTTCAAGTTGCTCTTGGAGCGCTTGTTGGCGGGTGCGCTGCTCAAGAGTCACTTGGCGCTCCTTCTCCCTTCTCGCTTCCTGCTTCTTTCTTAGTGATTCAACCAACTCTATGAGCGAGGAAATCTGCTGCGTCAATGTTTCAATCTGTTCGTCCTCTTCTTCCTCCGACAGATCCACTATCTCGCCACTGACGTAGTGCCCTTCTCCTTCTACTGACATGTAGGATATGGCTTCTTCGGCATCTACGTCAGCTACGTTTTCTTCGCCTGTTACGCCGGCGATCTCGTTGGCTGGCTCTGGTATCTTCGATCCTTCTTCTTCAGCCTCTTTGACGATTACAACATCAGCCTCAGCCTCGTCGTCTTCTCCCTTGTTGTCGTTGTTGTTGTCTTCGTCGTCGTTAGAGGAGCTGTCAAGCTGCCTCTGGATTTTGGCCTGAGCCGATAACTTGGCTGACCGTATTATCCAATTGAGCTACCAAGCTCCTTAAAATGATTTATATTTTTGTTAAATTAATAATAAAAAATACTTAAATTAAAATGAGAAAAGCTCAAATTAAGGGAAAATGTAATGTTAACTTAAGGTGAACACATACACAGAACCACTTAAAAGCACTTACTCACAAACGCAAATGAATTAAACAATTAAAATTAAATAAATACAAATATGGATGATTTAATCAAACAATTGTTTTCACTGCGCACTGGATTTAAACAAATTATTTATTATGAATTTAAATTGAATATATGAAATATCACTAAAAAAAGTGATATTTGTCAAAAATTATAATTTAAACGCAGTATTAAGATGAGAGAAACTAATTTTAAATCGCCACGATTTGTACACGCAACACAACACATTAGAACCAGTGCTCCCACCAGGTAAAACCGTGCTCATTACCCTTTCGCGACTTTCGGACGGGAAGTTAGGCGATAAAGGGGGAAATAAATACACCTATTTCTCCCATTTTTAATAGGGTTCCAGTAAACTTAATCGGATGATATGGAACAAATGGATGGGTTATGGGGCAACGTAATCCGAATAGACTATCATCATCTAGTTTTGTCAACGAAATTTTCACGATTTTCTAACTTCTACTTTTAACTTAACTCAACTTCTTTTTCAAAAATAGTCCTCCGGCCCTTAACTTTTCAGCTTAGCTTTTTAAATTATCTGAGTCAACCAACAACAAGATTCCAGGTCCAATAATATGTAAACCCACTACGCGGTTCTGCAGCATAGACTCACTTCCCTGATGACTGAGCCAGCTGAAGCAACTTTTAGGACCTGTGGCAGCAGTCGAGCGGTAGTACCCTATTCCTCCGAGTTGTTTACCTATATAAAGCTTTACATCGATTAGGCAACTGACTTGTGGAGATTCGAAAGGCTTTTAATAGGAGCCCATGTTTTTTTTTATCTTTTATTTAGACGTGGTTCATCTATTAAGAAATTTGTCTGGCGATTGACTTTAATCTTATTTAAGGTTAAGGAGATTAAATACCTCCTCAAAAACAAATAAAACTCACTAGCAGACATTTTTTTTTTGAATGAAGAGTCTGATGTATAAATGATAAGCCGAATTTACCTTCTAAGTTTAGATAAAGGTATAATCGGAATTCAAGGCAACTTTTTATGGTTTTAGTGAAATGTGTATACTTCATCTACATGCACAAGATACAATCATTTAGTGAACTGACCGGGAGATGGAACTACCCCTTCTGAGTGATCCAATGCTTACTCAAAGAGGGATTGAAATTATCTCCTGCTTACTTCATGGAATAGCAGTATCTATAAATTTTATATGCAGTGTTTAGAGAATTCTAGATGAGTTTACGTAAAAATCAGATTTGCAAGCAATGATACCAAGTTCTAGTAATCGATCTCATGGACACACTGTTTGCGTATGACTCTCTTTTCTTTTCTTGTTACATGAATGGTGCTCAATGTAGAGACAGCGGCATTTCGCAGATGCGGAAATTTTCGCAAGGACCAAATTTTCAAATCAAAGTTTCTTTGTCTGATTTGGAAGTCTCGGTCCAATGGGCGCTGGTTTGGTTTAGTGAGGCTCTTCTGTATTATCTTTTTTCCGTTACATATATGGCGCTCAACGTGGGGTAGCAAAATTTCGCAGGTGTGGAAATTTTCGCAAGAACGAAATTTTCAAAACATAATTTCTTCGTCTGGTTTGAAATTCTCGGTCCCAGTTGGCGCGGTGTTTGATGTAATGTGGGCTCTCTCTCTATTATCCTTCTTTTTTCATTACATATATGGTGCGGAAATTTTCGCAAGAACCAAATTTTCAAAACATAATTTCTTCGTCTGGTTTGAAAGTCTCGGTCCCAGTTGGCGCGGTGTTTGATGTAATGTGGGCTCTCTCTCTCTATTATCCTTCTTTTTTCATTACATTCTTCGGACCAGTTTATCCGCTTATTAGGACATACCATTTTCCTTAACTGGCCCTTCGAATATATTTTTTCAAATTTCGGAAGACCATTTCCAGCTCACAGTTTCGTTTTTTAAGCTTGGTGTTTTAATTTCTAAGCCTTAAGTGGTGGATTAGTTGAGGTTTTTGTTGTTTAATTTTTTGAGGAGTTGTATTAGTAATCCTTTGGTGAGTTATTGGATCAATTTTTACGTATGGTTGATGCCGGTTCTGTGCTTTTGGAGGTGTTTGCTGAATTATTGTCTCAGCACTAGAAATAAACAATGGTTTTTGTTTATGTAGGCATTTAGTCAAATTTAACCTACCGTGATGAACATGGTTCTTGAAGTGGTTGCAGGATCAAACGTTCATGACGTTGTTGTTGTTGTTGTTGCTGTAGGACAGCGTTCCCCGGAAAGAACACGCATTTTTGAGTAAATGTCTCAGTGAGTCTGAAATTTAACAGAATTTATTCAATCAATTTCCTTAAACAAAAATCTTAATTACCTTGGTGAACATTGCTCATTTTTTTCTTGCATTTTTACCAGCAAACCAAGAGAAGGTATTGCATTTCGCTTCAACCGGCGACTTGTATTTGGAGAGCCAATATCAATGGGCTTGCTTAAGGGAGCAAAATCATCTTCGTGAAAATGCTTTCCACAAATCGTAGCAGTTTAAGGGTTTATATTGTCTCTTCTGCAACAAGCATAAAGCCACAATTCACAAACGCTTTCATCTTGCGGGAACCGATAAAACGATACGTTTTCGAGGTTTTCGTTTTTGTTGTTTGAATTGCACCCGAAAACTGCACAACGCATTGTAATTATTGTTCGAATAGGTATTAACTGTATTGTGTTTTTTTCACTCCGATTCTTTATTATTGATTAATAATATAAATTTAATCACAATAATAATAACATAAATTTAATCACGAGAAAAATTGTTTTTATTTAATTCTTTCACGAAACTGTTTGTAGCAAAAATTTATTAGATTTTTCTTGATTTGGCTGAAGTGTCACTTTACTTTAGTAACAGCGCATTCCCAGTGACAGCGGGTCTCCATTTTTGACACATGCGCGAACTTGAACAAAAATGGAAACTCGGAGTATATTACCTTTAATATGTGTACTGTGTACTTGTTCATCCTGAACACACAACCTTTCGAAATATTATATTTCGCAGATCTGCGGATAGTAATGTTGAAGATTGTGAACTGAAAACGGTAACCTTTGGCTTAAATTGCGCGCCTTAACTAACAATACGCACCCTCTTGCAACTGGCAGATGACGTACAACACACCTTTCCTCTCGCGTCCGATGACGTTATGATCAAGATTTTCTTCAGTTGAAGAGAAGACACTCGGAATTCAGTGGAATGCGAAGTCAGATTCTTTTCATTTCTCCTTAAAAGCATTGATTGAAGATTATTTTTTAACTAAAAGAGCAGTTCTTTCGGTAATTGCGAGACTATTTGATCCTGCAGGATGGTAAGCTCTTATAATCATCACTGTGAAGATCATAATGCAGAGAATCTGGCGGGATTGGACGTCCTGGAACACACCCCTTGTGCCCCAAACGTGTCACCGCTAGAAAACGTTCTTTTCTGCACCTCCTGAAATACGTTATATTAAAGTGCCGCGCTGTAAAGTGCCTCACGTAAAGTTCATGGGTTCGGTGACGCCTCCGAACAAACTTATCCAGCAACATTTTATGTACGGGTACAACAGAGTGAGAACAGCTGGTCTTGTCATCTTTTATGCTGCAAAAGCAAAGTTGCCCCAGTAAAACAGCTTGCCCTGCCAAGGCTCGAACTTTGTGGCGCTGTTTTGTTATCTAATCTTTATAAAAAAGTTGTAATTCAACTTGGTTGTTCGCCACATGAATTATTTTTATGGACAGATAGCTCTATAGTGTTGGCATGGCTAAACAAACCACCATGTACGTGGGATACGTTTGTTAATAATCGCGTTTCACAAATTCAAACCAACGTTCCAAACGCAAAAAGGAACCACGTTCGATCAGCAGATAACCAAGCAGACTTACCAACACGAGGGTTATCTCCAAAGGATCTAAAGTCGAGTAGCTTATGGTGGCATAGACCATTATGGTCCTGCCAAGATTCATCTGAATGGTCCAGATCAGCACTAAACGAAAACGAAGACACAAATCTCGTACTAAGGGCCAGAGTTTTCAGCTCAGGTTAAATCTCTGGTTTGGTCATCATAGATATATTATAACCAGTGATTTTGAAACTTGGTTAACCATAGTTCGTCTTTTCACCATTTTGTTTACTTTGGTTACCAAACCAGAGATCGTTCCAGTTTTCCAGTTATTCCAGATGTCAAACGGAATCTCCAGTTAAAGTTTGTTGATATTGTTTTGTTGGTTGTGTTTTGTGTTTCGTCTTACAATAATTTTGCCAGTGAGTATTTTATTTAGGTATTTTATGCATTTGGATTATAATATATAATAATATTTCAGATTTAAAATGCTCGCAACAAAGCGTACATCCAATTTCTCAAAAAGTGAAGAGGAAAAACTTGTAAGTTTGGCGTTGAAATACAAAAACGTACTGGAAAATAAAAAAACAGATGCAACATCAACAAAAGCCAAAAATGCAGCTTGGGAGAAAATTGCCGAAATTTTTAATTCGTCTTCAGATAAAGTAAGCGCTGATACAATTTAAAATCTAATTGCTTTGATACAGACAATAGCTATTTTATTGTTTCAATAAAATTATTCTCAGTGAGATTTAAGTTAATCTTTGCTTGACTTTTTGATTCTAGACTTTTTGATTTTACTACTTTGTGACGTAAGAAAATATTAACAGCTTTCGAGAATAGGTATTCCTAGTAGTTTTTTATATCTTTATATTTCGGATATTTGTGTATTACCATTATATTCAAAATAAACAACCCCGAACAAGAGCTGTACCCACAGGTAGCCACTTCAATATCTGACTGCCAAAATGTTTTCAATCCCGTTGACAAAGATGGCACATTTTATCGACCCACCACCCTAATCAAGGTTCACTTTCAGCAATCCATGACTATTCCAACTAGTTCCATGTATAGCTTCTCTACGGCGTATTCTTGGAACTCCACCCTCCAGTCACTGTCTGTAATAATAATTACTAGAGGTCAAAAATGCATAAAACACAACTCTGTCTCGACAAAAAAGCATATAAAATGCATAAAAATCATCAACGAAGAACTGCCAAACGTTGTGTGGATAGAATCGCGATGTTTTTCTATTCTGATTCTATATTCTGGATAACATCTTAATTGATTCATTCGAAACAAACGCATTCTGGTAATAACGCAGCGTATTATATTCTGCCATTCGCTATTCAATACTCGCTTTACGATTTTCATACTTCATGGTGTGTTGCTTTTATTAAACTATTATGACAGTTTCAATAAAAATCAAATTCAAAGTCGAGTCCAGCTAATTTCAAAGTACCTGAAGACACATACTTATGTTAGACATTCTGATAAAAAAACATACATTTGAAAAGTATTTAATATGGGCTTTTGAAAAGTAAATAAAATTAAGTAACTTGCATTTTGTGTTTATACAAGTTGAAAATTATGTGTCTTTTTAGTTCATATCAACCGTCATCTCAGGAATAACAAGGCCGACATCAATGAAGGTGATATTATAATCAATGAAGAGGACGAAAATACAATTCTTTAAAGCCTATGATCTTAATAATCCAAAACTCAGTGAAAAGAAACCCTTTTTTTCTAGTTTAGATTTGTAAAAGATTTTTGTTTGTTTTAAGTGATGAGTTAAAGATTCCAAGATAAAAGCAAGAAACCGAAAGAACAAAATGTATCTTTTCACTGCCGCAAGCACTCCGTTCGGATTCTTGGGGCTTTTGTTTTGGGTCATCCAAGATACCTCTGAGTATGTGTGCCAAGTTTCAAAACAGTTGAATTGATTTCCATTGAAGAACCTTTATTGACTGGGATATAACAGAAAGTTGTATACGATCTAAAAAGAATTTTTTTCTTACATCGCTGACAGATATCGATAGAGTAGCTCAAATAATATTAATTCTCGCTGCGTGATATTTTGATTTACAGCAGTGTTTGATTAAATTTTGTATACCTACTTGTATAATTGTGTAAGAATCAAAATTCAATTTCTAGTGATAGAACAATAATTACATTCTGACTTCTGTATAGGTAGAATATAAATGTGTGAGGATATTAATTGAAGTACCAAATAAATAAACCCCCAACCCTTGCCCCATTGACATCACCCTGTGCTTTTTTCAGCTTCAAGAGAAAGCTTGAAGTGTTGTATATTCTGCTGTTACCTATTCTGCTGCCATCGAAATTATTGTCATTATGTGTCGACCATGTGCACATTGTTGAACACCTGGCTGGCAGAACGGAATAACATCACCTAAAGTAGCCATTTGACCAAGATATACAGAAAACAAGGTAGTATATTGCGCATGTCGTTATGCTATCTCCCTCTTTTGTGTGACGTCACTCGAATTCTATTTCTTGAAGTGAGTGTAGACTTTAATATAAAAGTAAATAAATGTTTGTGACAAAAGATGCAGATTGCAATAAGTTTTCATCTCTCAACGAATAACTGCGACACCTTTAACTTACCCATTTATGTATTTCTGCGTAAATTATCATATTTAATAAAAAAAAGTATAACACGTTAGGTATAACTTTAAGAACAGATTTTATTTAATTTTCTTTTAAGTTGATCTTTTTTCTTCCAAACATTGTTTATTATGTTTTAATTTTGAATTCTGATTCTAAAATACATTTTACATCTAAAGAAAGTTCTTATCATTTCAGGATCCAAAGAGCAGTCGGCTGCCAAAGAAAACAAATTTTGTATGTAGCCTTCAGATGGTTCGAGAGCATATTCTTCTTCTTCTGAAATAGTTTTCTTTAGTGCAACAGCAGCAGCAGCTTCAGGGCTAAGGATTTCGAAATGTAATTTAATATAGTAAATATTATGCTCTTCATTTTATGCTCACGTGATGGGGTCAAGGTGGTGCTGATAATCGTCTTCGGGAACAATGGCATCAATAATTGATTGGTCTTCTTCAACAGCAGGACTTTTCAGCAAAGCTTCTACCTCTAAACGTCGCTGTCGTTTTTCTAATCGATCACTTCGCTTGTTGTTTTGGTCGATATTCTCCTTGTTTGAAAAACTGGCAAATGGAAGATTTTCTGTAGGAATGGCATCGGATTTCAGTTTTTTGCAACTTTTTGGTGAATATTCCAAAAGTTCATGTTGCAAGTTGCGAATATATTTGTCCCGAGTGAAATGCTTTGAGCAAATGTAGGCCGTTTGCACATTAATTTTATCTGCCACATTTATTCTGCCAAACTTTTGCCAATTCCAAATCTTTCGGAAAACGAAATAGTTTCACAGGCACATTATTTACTTTATTTTTATATTGTTTACTTTTTTTATTATTATTGGTATCACAACCGAAAACTAAACAAACCGCCATAGTTTTTATTTCACAAATTTTTTCTTTTTCAAAACACAACACACGCGATATTATTCATAAGCGAAATGAAAGAAAGGAAGCGCAGCTGTCAAACGACAATAATTCAGATGACGTACATGCGCAGAACATACACAAAACAATGTGCGGGAATATATTACCTTTCTATTCTGTATATCTTGCCATTTGACAGTAAATTCGATACAAGTGTATGTTCTTTGCTACGCCTGCTGTGGCGTTTAGTTTGTCTTTTGATTTTTTCCATGCAATACAAATAAAATAATAGGTAGGAAGGAAAGACTTACTTTATATCTTCAAAGAACAGAGAATTTGTTACCCAGGGCGAGTTGAGGTTTTTCAAAAAACGCTTTGGGGCGCTTTTGATTTTTTCCATGCAATACAAATAAAATAATAGGTAGGAAGGAAGGACTTACTTTATATCTTCAAAGAACAGAGAATTTGTTACCCAGGGCGAGTTGAGGTTTTTCAAAAAACGCTTTGGGGCGACTTCAGGGTGACCTCAGGGCTCAATGAATACAACTAGTAATAGCTAACGATATTGCAATGTCTTCTAAATAAAAAAAAAATCATACAAAATGTTTATAGTTGACTTTATGTTATCAATAGTTAATTATTGTCGTTCTTAAGATCGAAAATAGTTACGATTTGTAAGTTACGATTTGTAACTATTTCCAACTCATGTCGATGATATGAATTGAAAGTGTTTATCTGTGCAAGTCGAAGTGGGAAACCACTTGTTTACAGTTTTGGTATATCGCACGTTGAAAACAAAAGTGTCACTAAACAAAAAACCTAGTTTTGAGATATGGCCTTTTAAAGATTTGGACTTACTTCAATTGTCTATACCTCGCAGAAAAAATATTAAAATGGTGTGTTACTTTGCCACAATAAAGTATATTTATCTTCTTATAAAATGGCATTTTTAGATTACAAAAAAAAATCATGTGTATTAAGAAAAAAATTGCGTTTTGAAAAAGTTCGGTATAGTGGCACGTAATTATAAATAAAATGAAATATTATTATTGTTAGAACGGCACTAAACAAAATATGACTGTTATAAACTAAATGTTTTTTACGGTTAGAACAAGAAAAATATTGAAAAATGGCTTTAAACCAAAAGTGTCTGTTAAATAATTGCACTGAACATAAAATCAATGTTTTTTTTTAGGAGAAAACCGACGTTAAACGAATTATGACATTAATGAATTCACTTTTTAGTATCATAAAAACTCTTAGCTTAAAAATAAATCGACATTATGCAAAAAGTGTCATTTTATCTTTTAGCAATTGAGTGATTTACGTTAAACTTAAAAGTGGCACTAGCGACCTCCTGTGGAAAATAGACGAAGTAAAAAAACGAATATCTTCACAAAAGATGGGTGGTATATATCGGAACCTAGATGTCACTATAACTTTAAAGTGTTAAATTTTGTATAGTGCCACTTTTGTTTTCAACGTGCGATATGTGTTTGCAATTTCAATTATTTGGGATAAGGAAATTTGATTAAAATAGTTTAAAGATGGGATTTAAGTAAATAAAATGAATGAACATTTTATTAATACTTACTTTTTTAGGTTCGCACTGGAAAAGTTTTAAAAGAAAAATATAATAATATTAAACGCACTTTTCGAAAAAGAAGGCCGATGAAAAAGGCAGTTGTTCCTAACTGGTGGAGGTCCACCACCTGAAATAAAAAAGGATCCAGTTTATGAACAACTGCATGAGGTTATACGCGTAAGCATTGACGGCCTGCCATCAAGGTAATTAAGTTAAAGAAATAAAAGTACCTAATATTATTAAAATATAATTTTTAGGTTTGATGATGATGAAGTATTTGTCGTCGATGCAGCTGAATTCCTAGAAGTTGAGTACCTGAGTGAGGAGTTTTTGAATAACAACGACGAAAATATTCCTCATTATTGCGAGAAGCGTTTAATTGAAGAAGATGAAGTTGCAGCCGAAGTTACAGAGGCAGATTGGAGCAATTATAACCCGTCTATGCTGCGAAAAAAAACGGATAATCTGCCCCGCAGCAAAGAAATAAAGCAGAAGCCAATAACATAGGGCGATATTATGGGTTTAAGAAAACAGTTGCTGGAGCAACAAATACGACATAATCAAATAGAACATGACCAAAAAACCAAAGAACATACGATGAGAATAAAAAGTATGGAATTGGACATAAAACTAAAAGAAAAACAGTTATCAACAGGGCCGGAACTGTTTAAGATCATCACATCGATGTAAACATATTGTTGTTTTTTTGACTTTTTTTTTATTTTTTACCGTTTTTAAATGAATTTTTTTGTTCGAAGTGATACCTTATACTGATACTTTATTTTTTATAAGCCTATTTTATAAGATTGTGATGAATTTGTTTATGTTTTTTATTATGTATATATGTATTTATTTTTAAGATTGTGATGAATTTTTTTTATGTTTTTTATTATGTATATAAGTTTTTTTTTCGTTTTGATTTCTGTTAACAGAACAAACTTTTTAAGTTAACATGTTGTTAAAAAAGACAAATGTGAATAAAATAAAAAATATGTTTATTTCATATGAGCTTTTACGTTTATTTCAATCGATTAAGGAAGGAATGCTGAGTAAAGGGAGGAACATTATGAATAGCTGTTTGGATGCAGAAGTCCGGGGAAATAATCAGCCAACAAAACTGCACGAACATTGTCGACAGTATCACGCTCCGATCTTATCACATCTATTGCTTCAACAGGTGGTATGTCCAATTCGTGTCCATCGGGTGGGATTTCTGCTATATTAGTTTACTGCTATATTATGCAGAACTGCCGTTGCGACGATTACATCCTGGACTGTTTCTATTTTAATTCGCATTTGGAGTGACAAAACAGGAAAACGTCTCTTCCATACACCGTATTGTATCTCAACTACATTTCGACTTCTGATAATGGATTCATTGTACAATTACTCAGTTGAATTTGTACATTGAAGCAAAGGTGTTGCCATATAAGATGTATTAGTAACGGGTGATTTTTTAGCTGGTTTGGTTTTGGCAACACTGGTTTTGACAGCTGACGTGTGTTTAGTACCTTGTGTCACTGTCAAACAGCTTCAGTTTGGTTTGCAATTTAACCATGGATCGTCTTACAAATGAACAACGCTTGCAAATCATTGAATTTTACTATCAAAATTCGTGCTCGGTTCGAAATGTTCGAAATGCTTTTTTATCGAAAAATTGTGTTCAGCGATGAGGCTCATTTTTGGTTGAATAAGTACGTAAATAAGCAAAATTGACGCATTTGGAGTGAAGATCAGCCACAAACATTGCAACAGCTACCAATGCATCCCGAAAAAGCCACTGTTTGGTGCGGTTTATGGGCCGGCGGCATTATTGGGCCATATTTCTTCAAAGATGATACGAATCGCAGCGTTACTGTCAATGGTGAACGCTACCGAGCGATGATAACAAACTTTTTTTTGCCCGAAATGGAAGTTCTTGACTTGCATGATATGTGGTTTCAACAAGACGGTGCCACATGCCACACAGCACGCGAAACAATGGCACAATTGCGAGGCGAGTTTGGTGAACAGTTAATTTCACGTTTCGGGCCGGTCAATTGGCCGCCTAGATCGTGCGATTTGTCACCATTAGACTATTTTTTGTGGAGGTATGTCAAGGCTAATGTCTATAGGGACAAGCCCGCTTCGATTGACGCACTGGAAGCCAACATCCATGCATTCATTCGTGAGATACAGGCCGATATGTGTGAAAGAGTAAGCCGCGGTCAACATTTGCATGAAATTATCTTTAAACATTAAATTGCAAGATTCAAACTATCGATTCAAATAAATATTTCATTCATTTTTTCGAATTTTTTGAGTTTTTTTTTTAAAAAAAGTTCTAAACCTCTTAAAAATTAACCCTTTATATCTAGAATCAGCAACCAAAATGTAGTTTCTGACATCATTTGTCTCTAGCCGCATCTTTAGAGCCGAATTGTTAAAGACGGTTTGATCATGCGAAGATCCAGGCCAACGTGTTCAAAAATTTCAAATTAGCTGTACTTACACTTTGCACGTTAAGTAGAAAGTATCCTTTTCTGTTCCTAAAATGCTCTGCATTATTTCCGCCTAAAAATATAAAAGAACAAGTTTTGATATTTTTCTTTTAACGGGGTTTTTTCATTTTTTTAAAGTTTTAACTCACCAGGAGACTCAATTTTCACGTGAGTGCAGTCAATTGCTCCAATCGTGCGTTGAAATTTAGCTAATTTATAGAAAGCGTAACTAGCTTCAGCCAATTCTACATCGGATTCTGGCATTTTTATAAAATCTTTGCGCAGACTTGCCTTATCACATTGGAAATGGCAGCTTTCTCCGACTGAAATAAGCATTGTTCCTAATGCATAGAAGCGAAGTTCAATTAGTAATTTTGCCATTGGAGTTATATTGCGCTTTCTGAAAAATTAAGGTTTGGTTTTAGTTACAAATAGAGAAATATGGTTCTTATGAAAACTTCACCTTTGGCTTTTATTTTCTAATTTGTCTCGTATCAGAACTAATAAATTAGCCACAGTTGATTTTTGGAGCCGAAACCGACGAAAGAAATCAGTATCATCCCATTTATTGAAATGGTCAATTCTTTCGTACATGTTGTACTGACGCCTTTCAACAACAAGTTCTTCTTCGCTATCTTCATCACTTCATGAATCCCAAATAAAATTTCCAAAAGAACTAATCAAATATAAAATTTTTATAAATTTTGTTTGTTAAATAAAAACTCACTCCATTTTTCGTAATAATAATTTTTGATTTTTATTTTTTCTTCACTACGAGCCAGAAAATACAATTGAAATAAAAAATGTCAACACATATATTCACTAATCATAGAATTTCTGTGGTTAGCCAAGCAAATTTGACTGGTTAACGAAATCTCTGTTAACCATAGATTCTCTGGTTAAAATTTTGCTGAAAAGATCAAATCTCTGTTAACCGACTGGAATAATGACACAAACCACAGAAAATCAGCTCGTTAACGTAATCTATGGTAACTACAGATTCTCTGGTTAACATTTTGTTGAAAAGACAAAATCTATGGTTACCAGCTGAAATAATCAATGATTAAACTTAACCAGAGCTGAAAAAACTGGTCCTAAGACCTATAAAATCAAACTTAGAATCCTTCACACCTAACATAGACAGCATTTTAGAAAGATTTTCTTCTTTGTCAAAGACCCTACCTGTAGTTTGTTACGTATTAAGATTTTTTCAAAGAACTCATCGACCTCTGAGAGAAAGCTTTTCTACACATCTCTGACAATTAGCCAAAAGGATATTTGTAGGGAAACCATTTCTTTTACCTATTCTGCGAACCTAAAAATCCACTTAAAATCTCGAATAATGACAATTCATCCTTTTTATCCAACCACCTCTTATCAGAATAACCTGAAATCTAAAAACCCACCCAACTCGAAAATTTCATAAATCTTATTCATTCATATTTCTTTTCAGTGTAGTTATTAAATAAATAAAATCCATCAAGAGCATTACTTCATACACATAAGTCGCTTATACTTTGTGGTATACTAAAAAATTCAATTGAATTCGCTCGTACGAAATGGAAAAATAATAACACCAAGAAAAGAACTTTCAAGCAAAAAAATTAACAACACATACAATTCAAAATAAGACAACTTATTCCAATAGGGCTTTTTAGGTAACAACGATATGTCTCTTTCTCGTTCTCACAGAATTGTCAAAAACAGCAGTATGCAGAACAGCTGAATTTTTTTTATCATTGTTGACAAATTGATTGAAAACAAAAGCGGGAATTTTAAAGATTTGTGCGCGAAAATTGTGTAGTAATTTTAAGAAATAAATATAAACATTGAGAAAATTTGTCTTTCCACTTATATTGGAAGAAAAAACTAAAGGAATAAAACTAAATCACCAATTGTTGGAAACAGGAGCCGATTACTTCAAGGAGAGTATTAAATTGGAAAAAGATAAACAACAGTATGGAACTCTCCCAATATGCTAGATCCTTAGATCCATGTAGCAAAATTCGATATTTATCGAAAATTGAAAATATTGGAAGAGATCCATACCTGTTTTCGTATGAAAGTAAGATATTTCCAAAAAATGTAACATCTTATATTACCCAGGTATTTACTTTCAAATAAGTCAAACTGCACGGGAAAGGAGAACAAAAACAGCAACAGTGTTTGCAAAGCTGAAGGACTCTTCGGCGCAGGATGGCTGAAGGAAATGGCTGGAACTTTCGTAACACGAGCCAATGTGTACATTGTGTTGGGGAAGGTACTTAAGTTTTCTATAAATAAATAGTCAAATTGCGTTTATCAGTTTTTTTTGTATCTACTCAGGTTTTGCATTCCCAGCGCCTAAATGAAAAACCTTTGGAGTCGTGGATCATCATTACGGAGAGTGGAAATGTAGAATCTGAATGTTAATAATGTTTTTGTCACTATTTCGGCCACTTTTATATGTATATACAGATGTATTTGTTGGTTTTGCTAATTAAAATAAATTTTTAAGCAACGGAAATCACAAATTTCACACAAAAAAGAATACCGCATTTAAAAATTATTTACAAATTGCTTTCTGTAAGATCTTGAGTTTGACAGTTTGGAAAAAGAGCGATACATATTTCAGATCTGTCATCTGCGTAGTGTGAGCTGTCATATTTTTTGACAAGATGGTAAAATTCCCTATAAAATTCGACACACAAACAAACAGACGAAAGCTTCATTTAGCCGCCAAGAAAAAAAATCACCACCAACGAGCGCAAATGGCTGACGTCAAGAAATATGAGGAGTAGTGACGCATACATAAAGAATACACAGGTAAGTTCGATGCCCAAAGAGATAGTAGACAGAGGAGACTAAGATAGGGTTTTTGTGGAACGTCTGTGGAAATGATATTAATTCTCACTACTAGAGCAATACATGAAAAGAGTATCTCCCATATGTAGAGTAATTAGAAAAAGTAAGCTGTTATTCTTCACTATTGTAGGCAGTAGTTAACTCTTTATATGAATAAACCTATATTAATAACATCTCAAAATTATTTGTGGAAGGAAAATAGGTAGCGGTTTACACGACAAGTGAGTCGCCGTCTGATGACAGAAGATATCGTTAGGGTAGTCTGATTGTAAGATGTTATCTCCAGAATTGGTTTGAGCGTAAGAAAGTTAGACAAGCATTTAGTAGAAATGACAGAACAGATAAATTGATTTAACGACCGACAAATACGGAACGTCACAAACGCAAATATAAATACCTGATAGATATCGACCCATTCACGAACTTTATAAAGGTTAAAATAATTTCATATATTGACCAAATACTATACGAAGAGACAATATTCAACTTATATGTTCACACATATAAGATACACGATATTTAAACAACACTCTCACATTTATAGCGACGAAAACGGACAAATCAATTATACTGTGGTAGGACCCAAAGAATAAAAAAAATTGTAATGTGGCCTCACCACAAAGATTTAGTGTATTAACACCATAAAGATAAAAGACGAGGGCTGGTGTCAAAAATGAGTTCAGTTGAGTTTTGATTTTCAGAAGAAAAAGTAAAAGCCGCTTCACGGAATATGTGTAATTTTGTATTATAAAAATAATAAAAATATAAATTGAAATAAACATTGTTTTTATAAGACCACTTACAAGCTCAGAAGTGGAATCGTGTAAAAATTTAATTAATTTTTCTGAAAAAAATAATCGCGTAAAAAAAAAGTCAATTTTTTTTTCTCTCTAAATCCATTGCGTTGCAATTAGTTGCCTCAAAAAAAATGGATTCAGTCGAAAGTGCTGAACTGAAGCAGTTTACTGGAACCCAATTAAAATCATGGCTACGTGCGCTGGGGAAGAACTCCACCGGCAGTAAGGCCGAGTTGGTGCTCCGATTATTGGCCATTCCATCGGAGTTGCGCGGTGAATTTGTGCCGACGCAGACGACGCCAAGCGATGCAACGGACACCACATGGACAATGAAGAAGAGAGCTGGCGGTACAAAAGAGAGACAGAGTTACTGAAGAGAGAGAACGAGATGATGACGAAGAAGAAGAGTGTTCCAAAACATGATGACGACGGAAAATCCATGATGAATTTTTCCGTCGTAAAAGATCTGATTCCAGAGTTTGCGGGTGCTGATGACAACTATGAGCAGTGGGAGCTGCAGCTGGGGAGTGTACTATCCGTTTTCAAGTTGGATGAGAACAGTTCCCGGGCACTGACATCAACTAGATTGAAGGGAAGAGCCCTACGATGGTTCCACTCGAAAGCAGATCTGATGTCGGTACCAATTGATGAGTTACTCAGAGAGATGGGTACAATCTTTAAGGACAGAGCCAGCCGGCTTATGCTCAAGCAGAAGTTTGAAGGACGGAAATTGTCGAGTGCTGAAACTTTTCAGGAATACTTTCACGAAAATGTTATATTTGCTAATAAAGTAAGTATCCATGAAGACGAGCTCATGGAGTATCTCATTGAGGGGATACCAGACCAGACCATCAGATCTCGGGCAAAAATGCATTGTTTTAGAGACAAGGAGCATCTCCTGGAGGCTTTCAGGACCGTGACTTTAGCGCGAAAGGCGCCAGCTTTAAACATGGAGCCAAGTACATCGAAGCATTTTAGGTGTTACAATTTTAATGCTTTGGGGCACATGTCCAATAATTGTAAGAAGCCGAAACGACCAATGGGTGCGTGCCGTGTATGTGCTGACATTGGGCACTGTGCTGCTGTATGCCCAAAAAGAAAGGACGTCCATCAGGTTGGAGATGAAGGTGATTCAGATGAAAACGTAAGAAAATTATTATATAATGTACTTTTATAGAATCAAATTTTATTTGTAAATTTTCATTAAGATCTTTAATTGACACCGGTAGCCCCATTAGTTTTGTCCGTGAACAGTTCGTGCCACATATATTAATTAAGAAACAAAATGTAAAATATAATTTCTTTGGTATTAATAAAAGCCCATTAAATGTAATTGGAGTCGTCCAGAGTTGTATTCTGTTTAAGAAGAAGAAGTTAAAGTAGAATTATTTGTAGTAACAAATGAAACGACTAAGTTCCCAGTTATTTTGGGAAGAGAATTTATTAAAATAGCAAATTTGAGATTGATGAAAATAAAAGAAAGTAAAATGAACGAAACTCATGATGAAGAATATAATAATTTAAAGAATATTGAAATTGATGAAAGTAAAGAAACATATATATATAATGAGAGTCTTGATGTTAACAAAAATGAGTGTTTCAGAAAAATATTTAATGATTGTTATTTAAAAAGTGATCGTCCTGATGAACCGGTAATTGAATGTGAGATAAAGTTAAATTTGATTAATGAAAAGCCATTCCATTGCCCACCCCGAAGATTATCGTATTATGAAAAAGAGCGAGTACGGGAAATGTTAGATGATATGTTACAGACAAAGATAATGAGGCCGAGTAATTCGGAGTATTCTTCTCCTATTGTTTTGGTCAGGAAGAAAAATGATAACATAAGAATGTGTGTAGATTATAGGAGTTTGAACAAAATAACATTGAAGGACAACTATCCAATCCCGCTGATTGATGACATGTTGGATGGGTTAGCGAACAAAACAATTTTTTCATTATTAGACTTAAAAAGCGCTTTTTATCATGTGCATGTAAATGAAGAATCGGTGAAGTACACTTCGTTTGTGACTCCGCTTGGCCAATACGAATATTTGCGTATGCCATTCGGATTAAGAAATGCATCTCCAACATTTCAACGGTTTGTAAATATGGTGTTTGATGACATGATTAGGGCAGGGAAAGTTGCGATATACTTAGACGATATAATGATTGTGACGAGTGATTTTGAAGAACATTTATCCATATTAAAAGAAGTTTTTGAGAAGCTAGTAAGTAATAAACTAGAGTTGAGATTGGATAAGTGCAGGTTTATGAAACCGGAAATACGGTGGAAGGTTTTTCAACAAAAGCGAGACCATTATACGATTTAATAAAGAAAAAGGTTTTAAATTTGGTATAGAGGAATTACACTGTTTTGAAGAATTAAAAGCAAAATTATTAGTAGCACCAATTTTAGCAATTTACGATCCTCGAGATGAAACAGAATTACACTGCGATGCTAGTGCTCTCGGGTTTGGTGCAATCCTATTGCAAAAGAAGAGTGATGGAAAGTTTCATCCAATCTTCTATTTTTCAAAAAGGACTACTGACCAAGAAGCTAAGTTTCATAGCTTTGAGCTGGAAACTCTAGCAATAGTTTATGCATTACAGAGATTCCGAATTTATTTACATGGTATGAGGTTTAAAATAGTTTTTACTGATTGTAACTCGCTGACATTGACACTTAACGTTTTCGCCGAAGTTTGGGAAACATGAAGGCTTACTCCATAGTATACCTAAAGGTGACATCCCTTTCGATACAGTCCATATAGAACATTTCGGGCCAGTGATTTTGAGGAGATCAAAGAAGAAATATGTTTTGGTCGTAGATGGTTTTACTAAGTTCAACAGACTATATGCAGTCCGAGGTACTGGTACTAACGAAGCAATTAGTTTTCTAAAGTCATACTTTAACTCTTACAGTCGTCCTAAGATTATAGTTTCCGACAGAGGCAGTGCATTTACCTCGAATGAGTTTAAATCATTTTTGGAGAAAAATGGTGTCAAGCATGTAACGGTTGCAACTGGTTCACCACAGGCCAACGGCCAGCTTGAAAGTGTAAATAGAAGTTTAGCCCCCAAAGATGACTTTAGCAAAGATGACTAGTGCGGGTAATGAAATGTCTTTGGATAAAGTCTTACCTGAGATAGAGCACGTGATGAATAATACCGTGCACAGAAGTACTGGGATGGCACCCAGTGAGTTACTTTTTGGGATAAGGCAGCGAGGAATGATGGAAGATCCGTTAAGGGAGAGGTTAGAGGAAATTTTAAATAAGGAAAAGGATAGGGATTTGGAAGATATAAGAATGAGAGCAGCCGCGAAGATAAAAAATGTCAAGATTACAATAAAAAAATTAAATATAGAAGTAGAATTCTAAAGAGTTATCAAGTAGGAGACTATGTAGTAGTTAAGAATTTCATCAGTCAGCCAGGAGCGTGCCCAATGATAGATACCTCTTAAAAGATGTGACAGGGTTTCAGCTTACCCAAATTCATTACGAGGGGGTATGGGAAGTGGCTAATATGAAACCATGGAAAATAAATAATAAACGTAAAATCGGGACTATTACTTGTCAGGATGGCCGAACTGTGGTAGGACCCAAAGAATAAAATAAATTGTAATGTGGCCTCACCACAAAGATTTAGTGTGTTAACACCATAAAGATAAAAGACGAGGGCAGGTGTCAAAAATGAGTTCAGTTGAGCTTTGATTGTCAGAAGAAAAAGTAAAAGCCGCGTCACGGAATTTGTGTAATTTTGTATTATTAAAATAATAAAAATATAAATTGAAATAAACATTGTTTTTATAAGACCGCTTACAATACTCACCTTCGAAACGACTCGGAAGTGAAAATAACTAATCCTATACGGAAATCTGTAACAATCAAATGTAGGTAAGATTTAGAATTCAATAAATGAAATCATACAATAAATATACCTACTAACGAGACATGACTTTTACAAATATATTTACATATAAAAACTAAATACGAAAAACCATACTTACCTATACAACGAAAACACTAAAATAAGCTATAAAGTTTATACTGAAATACTAATACGAACTAAATCAAAACGAAAATACTATACTTATCACATAACGAAAACATCTACAACAAATAGGAACAAAAATCAATAATGCAAAATAATACTTACCACTAACGCCAACCGATTCAAGCGGTCAAGGCACAGACTACGCGAACAAACCAGTTCCACAGCAATTAGAATCCAACCTACAATACATAAACTGAAGAGAAAAGTGAAATAGAAGATAGATATACGCTACAGAGAGTGCGACAAGGGTAGTGATTTAAAATTAATGTAATCTTAAAAATTAAAAAGGAGAAAAGCAGACAGAAATTGTTTGTTTTGAAAAAGCTTTTTCTCCTTCGGCAATGCTGCAAAATTCAAACGGCATCTGGAAAGTCCAACTGCCGAACTGCAATCCAACCGGAATTCAACAAGAATGTCCTTTGTCTTTTCATCGTTTGTCCAAATCAGTTCATAAAAAAAATAAAACTTTGTTAAAATAAATAAAATTACACAAAAATATTCGTGGTAGAAGGGTGATTATTATTAAGCCGAAAAACCACTAGAAGAATCTGGAAAATTAAATAAACATAAGCATAGGTTATCGACAATAAAGGGTAAGGTAACAAATTTACATAAAACAAATTAATTTTATGTCGCCAAAAGAATCGCCATTTCCTAGCCTTAGCTCATTTTCATTTTTTTACTACGTAGGAAATAGAACTTCAGATATTCTTCGAATACAAATCAACGCACTAAAAGATAAATTTTAACACGATTTTTCGTGATTTCCCACAAACGCTGATCACGATTCGAAGGAATATCTTTGTAACTACGTGCAAAGAGGTTAAAATTAGAGACGAAGTCGCACTCCCAAAGAAGAACTGGGTAATAACGAATCAGCTGTAAGACCAAAATCAAGATCAACATAAAACCAGGTAAAGAAAATAATTGTTTTTAAGCACGTAAAGATTTGATCATTTTAGAACAGCTTATCTGCTTAGAGAATCTTCTTAAGAGATGCGTAGGGGGTGTAAAAATCTCACTCCAACAGTTCTAAACTCTTACGAAGATAATATAAATTTTTTTTACAAAAAAAAACTAGTCTATTGAGAATCCTATTCAGGTAGTTGTCAAATACATCCAAGGGCAAGTGTAAGCATACATATCAAGTAGGAATCTACTCCAAAGAGTGCACTAATTCCTTATGCATTTTGTTTGTATTTAACCATCCAAAACCCTCGGATAGAAGATCGTTTTGGATTGAAACAATCTTAATCTAGGATGTCTTATCCTAATCTGCTGATTGAAGACCTCAGCAGAAAGATGTATTAATCACGTCGTCGAGGGATAATGCTTAATTTGGAATTCCGTTATATTCGTCAGAGACAAAATATACAGTACATCGTGGGAACATAATAGCAGTTATGTTGTAGTTTATTCACCTGTATTAGTTAATGCGGTTCAAAAAAAGTATATCAAAAATCAAGGTATTGTCCATTTTATATATTTTTTTTATTATTAAGTTCTATTCTGCGAAATCCCTGTGAAAAGAAAATTTACCTAAAAGGTATTGTTCCTTCAATTTTACACAATTAAATATTTAAATACGAATTTGTTCATTTAATCAATATCATTTAACTTACTGTGTTTGAATTGAAAATTAAATTAATATAAAATATTATCAAATTATATTAAACTGAAAATGTGCAAATAAATTGGTTTTGAAACCATTCAATGTGTATTTGCATCCAACGCCTGAATTTATTGTTGGATGCGTTGAAAACGAATGTCAAAATGAACTAATATGTCAAAATTATCCATGCGTTTTTTCGAGTTTTATAACTTCCTGTTTTAAAAGGTTAACTTTTTTTTATCTTTTGTTAGACATCGACCAATAAAGAACCCAAGAATTATTAATATATATATTTGCGTCTTTATTCAATTTGATTTTAAAAGATCTATAATTAAAATTTACAAATTTACAACAATTCAAAAAAGCTTGAATTCTAAAATTACATGGTGACCCCGACGTGATACGTTGTCATATTCATATATCCACCACAATCACGATTCAATATTTTTAAAATGCCTGGAGGATCCGACCCAGGATTAGAAAGATTTAAAGATGCTGGTGCTGCTGCTGCTGCTGCTGCTACTGCTGCTGCTGCTACTGCTGCTGCTGCCGCTTCCACCGCTAGTGCTCCACCAGCCACAAAGAGGAAAAGAAGCTGAAAGTAATTAAAATGAGGAGAAGTGTTGCTACCAAGCAACTTGATCGCATCAATGAATTCCACAAGAAAATCAACGAGGACAACCTGCTTTCAGAATTTGAAGTGCGTCTAGAAGCCTTAGAAACAAGTTTTAAGGCCTTTCAAACACTCCAACTCAAAGTGGAAGAAGCAGACCCTAAAGAAACGTTGGATTTTACCAATCTTCGTGGAATCTACGAGGAGATGTACTACACGCTACGTTCGTCTTTCATGGATCACATACAACTTCGTAAGCACGCGCAACTCCCATCGAAAAAGGTTGCACCGCCACAAGCTAAGCAAACCAATCAAATAAAATTACCAGATCTTAAAGTTCCTTTATTTACAAGTGAAGTAACTGAGTGGTTGACTTTTCAGGAGACATTTAATTCCCTTATCCATAACAATCCTAACCTAACCAATGTATCCAAATTTCACTACCTTATTTCATCATTATCTGGACAGGCTGCTGAGACAGTACAATCGTTGGAGATAACAGATGCCAATTACGAAGTCGCAATGAATCTTCTCATAGAAAACTACGACAATAAAAAACTCATCGCATCTGAACATATCAAAAAGATAATGTAATATCCAAGCCTTCGCAAGCCATCTTCAAGCGGCATACGTCATTTACTTCAAGAAATAAATAGTCATATCCGTGCACTCTCTACTTTGTGACGTCCAGTAGCTCACTGGGACGACCTCTTAATCCAGATAATTCTACCGAAACTCGATTTGGAAACACTAAGCAAATGGAGGGATAAAGGACCTGCAGACCGTATGACTAGCTTTCAAGAGTTATCGAAATTTCTTACAAAACGAAGTCATACGCTCACTGAAGACAGTCCACAGGCAAGTACCATTATGCATTCAAAGACAATTAAGAATTCTCGATCAAAAAGTTTTGCTATAGTACGTGAAAGTTCAACTACAGAGAGGTTATGTTGCACTTATTGCAAGAAAGTTGGCCATTTTATACAAAGGTGCTATAAATTTATTAATTTATCAATAATTCAAAAACAACAGTTCATAGCTACCAATAATTTATGCAAAAATTGCCTTAAAGCCAACAGTACAACACACAACTGTCAAATCGCGAAATGCAAAAAATGCAACAACTTTCATCATACATTACTTCATGTTAATAATCAAAACAGCTGTGCATACCCCACTACCACCGCTTCTGCTTCTCCAAGCACATCCAATTTCAATAATTAAAGCACACACAATTTCCACATTCATAGTTTTACTCTCGACTCTCGAAATGCCGCACTTGATTCCACAAGCACTATTTTGGCCACTGCAATAATCCACGTCATGGATAAGCACAATTCTCCAGTGCCCTGCCGCGTGTTACTTGATTCTGGGTCTCACGTCTGCCTTCTCACGGAGAGGTTCGCCAATTTAATTGGTACACGCAGAAAGAGTATAATGACTTCTATTTATGGTCTTGGAGCAACCCCGTTATGTTGTCGCCATCAACTCAGCATCGTCATAAAATCATGACTCAACGGATATGTTGACACTCACCTAGCGCTTATCATAAAACGTATATCAGACTTTCTTCCCGATGTTCCCATTAATACATCGAATTGGCCCATTCCCTCTAATATCCATTTGGCAGATCCGATGTTTGCTACTCCAGGTTGTATTGATATGCTAATTGGAGCAGAACATTTCTTCAGTTTTCTGTCAGTCGGCCAAATCAAACTTGGCAATCATCTCCCTACGTTGCAAAATACAATTCTTGGGTGAATCGTATCAGGCAGATTTGATCAAAAAAATGCAAACACAAACACAAATCTAACATGTAATGCTTTATTTCGAGAACCAAAACAAACTGAAAGCTTAGATCACATTTTAAAATTATTCCGGGAAGTTGAAAATCATAAGGCCAATGACCATACTCTGACAAAAACTGAACAGATTTGCGAAGATCACTTTTCAAAAAATGTCCGACGATTAGAAAATGGTTCTATTGAAGTAAGACTCCCGTTCAAAAGAAATTCTGCATGTAGGTCCAGTTATACAATCAGACTTGTTCTCGTTACTAATTAAATTCAGATCTCATAAATATGTTTTTACCGCTGATGTCACAAAAATGTACAGGCAATTTCGTTTGAATGAGAGTGATCGTGATTTTCACCTTATATTGTGGAGAGAAAGTTCAAGAGATGAACTTAAAATCTATCGTCTCTGTACAGTGACTTACGGAACATCACCAGCCTCTTAACTAGCCACAAAATCCCTTCAGTACCTCTCTGAAATTGAAAAGGTAGAGTTTTCTATAGGAGCAAATATACTGAAAAACGATATCTATGTCGATGACATTTTGACGGGGGCGGCAACTATAGAACAGCTTCTAACAATAAAAATGGAAGTGAGGTCAATCTTAAGCAAGACTGGTTTAGAACTTCGAAAATGGTGCTCAAATTCCCCAGAAATTTTGCATGATATTCCTATTGAAAATAGAGAACCACTTTGCCAAATTAAACAGGATGACGTAGTGAAAACTCTCGGTTTGCTATGGGATCCCAAAATGGATGCGTTCTTATACACTGTCAATCATGCGGAAAATAACAAAGTCACCAAGAGAACAGTTTTGTCAGACATTGCTAAATTATATGACCTATTAGGTTCAATTAACCCAGTGATCGTATCGGCAAAAAATTGTATGCAAACTTTATGGAAAGAAGATTATGATTGGGACGAAGCGCTTCCCCAGTCGCACTATCAAAATTGGATAACCTTCCGAAACCAACTAGCGGATTTAAAATACTTCAACATTGAAAGACTCGTGTTAGTGGCCGATATTCATAACGCTCAATTGCATGCATTCTCAGATAGTTCTGAACGCGCTTATGGTGCCTGCATTTATCTGAGATCTATTGAACAGGATGGTACAATTTTCGTTCGTTTACTATGTGCCAAATCGAAGGTTGCTCCGGTCAAAAACATAAGTCTAACTCGCCTCGAGCTTTGCGCTGCAAATTTGATGGTTCATCTTGTGAAGCGTATTAGAGATATATTCAACGACTGATTTGAGAGCGTACATTATTGGACGGATTCCAACATCGTCTTAGCATGGCTATCATCTGAGTCACACCATTATCAAACATTTGTGGCAAATCGCGTCGCATCTATTCAAAGTCTTTCTTTAACTGAACAGTGGCAACACGTTGGCTCCAACGATAATCCCGCGGATATGGTGTCCAGAGGTGCTACTCCGTATGAGCTAAGCAATTCAGCACTTTGGTTTTCAGGTCCCAATTTTCTGGCTTTGTCTCAAGAGAACTGGCCAATGGCAAAACCTGTACTTCACATTGATGAAACCTTGCTGGAAAAAAGAGCAATTAAATACACATTTACTGTGCAACCAAAAACTGATTTTATTGAAACTCTGAAGCACAAATATAATTTTCGAGTGAGAACCACAGCTTATTGTTTCAGATTCATTCATAATGCGTCTGCAAGAAAAAATAAAAAAGAAACACTAACGGGAGAACTCTCAACAGACGAGGTGGACAGAGCCCTCAATGTAATTTGGAAGCTTTTGCAAGCCACTCAATTTGCAAATGAAATTGAATTGCTGAAGAAGGGAAAAGAAATCCCCTCCAGATCACATATTATATCATTAAGCCCTTTTGTTGATAAAGACGGGCTTCTTCGAGTTGGTGGAAGGCTTAATAATACTAAATTAAAATATGATACTAAGCACTGAATCTTGCTTCCAAATAAGCACTTCTTTATCAGAGTATTCATAAAGTATCTTCACAACAAATATCAAAACATTGGAGTACAAGATTTGGTAGGAAATATGCGTGAGAAATACTGGCCGGTCCACGCCAAACAATTAATTCGAAATGTCATAAGCAAATGCGTGTTGTGCATTAGAGCAAATCCTCGTTTTGAAATACCTGAGATGGTTCAGCTTCCTGCCTGTAGAGTTACACCTTCTCGCCCCTTTAGTGCCGTTGGTACGGATTTTTGTGGGCCTTTCATGGTTCATTCACGACGTCATTATCTCGACAGTACAATAATATAAATATTATTAACGCCTAATATGCCACTACAGTATAAAACGTACCAACTCAAAAATTTTCGAGATATTCCTAAAGTACAAAATCTATTTTATTTTCCTAAACATTCCGAATAATGTTGATAGGAAGAATCAAATTCGGTGGAATGTGTCATAGACACAAACCTCTGCATTCGGAAAGCCACATTACAAAATAATTCCCATTCAGAATATTTAACTACATCTGGTGAACGATAGGGGTAGCTGGAAAAGAAAAGTCGTATCATGGTGGAGTAGTCTGCGCGCGAAACTCACTAGTCCATGGAGAGCACATACATAGACACAGCAGAACGTAATTTTTGCATGGAGCAAAATGTCAACACAACCCGAACGCAAAATGGCAGCCTGTAATCGAGAGCAGATGGAGATATGGATGGAATAGGTTGCACTGGAGGATAAAGTAAACAAAATATCAAGTCTAGTAAAAAAAGGTCGAGCCAATTAAAATTTTTGTGTTAAGTAGCATAAGAGGGCAAAATTAGAAAAATCCGCATAGAAAACTTTATTTTGTTTCAGAATATGTAGTAATCATCCAATTAGTAAAACCTAGTATAGTGAAAATCAAGTAAGAAAAGTGCAGCATTTTATGCGAATTAACCAAGTAGTTAACTTATAGAAATCACTAGAAGTAAAATAGATAATAGAAAATGATCAGGGCACAGCGAGGGTAGTGCAAAGTAACAATGACTGAATCAAATCAATCTTTATACCATTCTAAGTTCCAATTCATCGTCTAAGAGAAAAGTTTTATTTAATCAGATAATTACTTGAACCACGGTTTAACGCCTAGAATCACTGGCATCTATAAAGCAAAAATTGGTAAATTAGAAGAAAATAGAAAATTTAGCGAATAACCCAATTATTTGACATCAGTCAACCTAATCAGAAAAATTTTGTGTCAGCCAAAACTAGAAAGAAATTGAACCACACATATCGTCTGAGATAACAATTAGTTAAATAACAGAAATAGTAGTAAAGATGCCAATAAGAAAAAAGTCGAAAAAGTAGAAACGCACACGAATGATCTGAAAAGAGAATGAAAAAGAAGAAAAAAAACTGAAAAAAAACAATAAAACCTGAAAAGAGAATAAAAATTTTAACAATTAAAATCACGAACCAAAACGATCTGAAAAGAAAAAGAAAAAGATTTAACATGAGCAAAAATAAAAATGTGTCACAAATATTTTTGCGAAAATGAAACTTACCTAAAGATAAATAAAAATACAACTACCCCTCATTACATATTAAAGTGTACAAAATATACGAATATCATACGCACAAAATTTAAACACATAAATGTTGTAGATTTACAACTGAGAAGTTAATCCGATGCGATTATTCATCAGTCACACTGAAATTCGTAAAAATACACACGCAACCTTAAGTTATGCCATAAGCATGAAGCAACAGAGAACGTACGTTCAAACTTAAAGCTAAGAACGGCTAGAGCGAGACAAACATATAATAATCATGACACATAAAGTAAATAAGAGACTATTAAGGGTGAAGTCGTGATAAATTATTGTCTGAACCGAAGTAAAAAGTTAAGAAAAATTTGAGCGCGCTTTCTTTTGGATTAAAACCCTATCATAGACCAGATTCATTTGGCAACGTACATAATTTAGAAGTGAGTGAAAATCAAAAAATTTTCAAGGAAAAAACATACGCCATACAAGGAAAAAACTTGAGAACACACCGGCCGACATGTAAATTTTTTTTTGTGATCATAAAATATTCCAATAAGCGGCGTAATAAAAGAACTAAAGCGTGACAAAAATCTTTTTAGTGCATTTATTAATTCAGACGTGAGGTAGTGAAGAAACAAAGTGTCATTAAATTTCAAAGAAAAATTGTGCTTGAGAAAAAAAAAATCTTTGTGGAATTTCTGTGCTTCAGCCATCTGTTGGCGAAGCAACCAAAGCACACGAAAAGTCCAATCCAGCATCACAGCGTCTTGCAGTCATACGTATATGACAAGGTGGACATTCCAAGTACCCTTACAGGAGACAGTCAGGTAAAATATTAAAAATTCCAATTATAAAAATCAAAGAAAAAGTATAAAAGAATAGTGAAAATTAACATATGAAGAAAAAGCATAATTACAGTATGGTGCATAAATGACTGTACATGCGGTACAGATCTAAGCACATGGCGGTAAAAAAGTTTTTTTATAAAATTTATTAGTAAAACATTTTTAGAAACAGTCGACTAGTAGCAATTAGTTAGTAAAACGAATATTAGAAAGCTTTTAGTAGATTTGGCTCTTCCAACTAGATTTTGAAATTTTGATTTTACTTTTAAAAAACCTTCTAATAATTCTTCTTACGTGACACGTTTAGGTAGATTGGCGAATCATCATCTTAGGAGCATCTCACGAAGGCCGACGGAACATTCCACATCAACAGAAGAAAAAAAAAAAGAAGATCCTACGAGCCCCGAAAAAGAGATATCGTGAATACCCCTAAAGCACTTTTCAACCAATCTGCCTGACTGAAGGCGGAAAACGAGGAAAAAGTACCCAGAAGTACCTCTGGATATTCCATGAATCAGAGACGAGACGAGCACTGACGATTCGGAACATTTTTTGCAAATTTTAAAAAAAGGTATGTACCTGCTTAAAACTCCGCTGTAAAACAACAAAATTAATAAAAATCATTCTTGGAAACAAAAATATAAATCTACGAAATTAAAACATCATTGTAATAAAGATACAGGCTGGTGTGCGAGCCACAGCCAGCCACACATAAAGAAAAAAAAAGATATCAACGAGGGACTACCTACACCATAAAGATACAACATTACATACGACAGGACGAAACAACGGACATCGAGGGATTTTTAGCCGAAGCGGCTAACGCTAAAGATTTACATCGAGGGACAGGACATCAAGACAGTGACGGACAAAACATATGGAGAAGCAGATCACCTCATCTGGGATGTAATGATGCAACAAGTAGCGGATTTATGTAGCTGAAGAGAAAAGAATAAGTAGCAGTATAATAAGGTACTGTAATTCAGTATTATATCCTATTTTATATACAGTATATATTCTATTCCGTTTTGCCTTTTTATTATATCTATAAGCACCCTATATAAAAAAAAAAAAAAAATTAAAATAATATGTATACGTGTGAAAACCTAAGGTTATGAAAAATTAAATCCTTCTCTTTTTATAAGCAAAAATAAAATAAAATATAGAGTCATTATTTATGAAGTCTTTGGGACCATATTGTTCCGTGTCAAATCACCTCCAGTAAAATTTCAAAAAAAAATTTCAAAAAAAAAATTATTATGAAATTGATATGTGTTACAAACACAAATTTTGTTATATCCTATTTCGAATTGGATTCAAACCGAGTTCCGATCAAACTCATATTAAAGTAAAAGTAAATGTGAAAATCTTGAAGTTGCTTACTTGTGAAGAATTTTTAAGTGCGAAAATTATTTAAAATAATCTCTTTTGTTCATGAATCATACTCACTTGGAGTTTTGATCATAATGCATATGCGGTAAATACAAGCTTCACGATTTCCAAATCGAAACATTCATTCGATTATAAAAAAAGAAATAAAAAAAATTAATAAGCTTCGTGTTCATATGTGGATGATAGTAACTTAATAGGTACTTTTACCTACATGTATTTTTGCGGTTGTTAATAATCATTGTTTGTGAATACAAATACTTACATTTTCAGTAAAGCGGTTGTACGCAATATAATAGGTACGGTTACCTACGTTAATTGTTCGGTCGAAGTTAAATTTATAGGTACGGATACCTACCTTTTAATAATTAGCCAAAAGTAAAATCATCAATAGTGAAATACTGTTGTGTACCCAGACTGGTAACACAAAAAAAAAAAAAAAAATATTAATAGATACAGTATATACGTGATTCGTAGCTTTTGACATACGTGTAAGATTTGTCTGCAAAAAAAAAATTAGTATTTCGAAATCGTTTCACGACATAAAGATATAAAATATCATATGCTGTGAAGTAATACATTGGCGAGCAAGAATCACTTGCGGTGATTGAAATCCCATTGATGGAAATTTATGTCAACCTGTTGATACCTGAAAGAAATTTAAGTCTTTATACAATTTTTTTTTGTCTGTTCAGGATAGATACACTGTTGAATAGGGTGCACCTTCTTCGCGTCGTACCTACCTTATTTATTGAACTCTTTGGACCACTATATTGAATTTAATTAAATATATTTATAATTTTAATTAACTTTTGTAATTCCACAGCGGACCGAAATTATATTGAAATTTTTTTATATATTTTAAAGTTTGCATTTTTATAACTGCGAGTACCCATTTTGGTGGAAAGCATACCTATATACCTTTCTTTCTTGTGTTTTGGGGTGGGATGAAATTCTTGATTGGAGACGTCCTACGTTTTGTGTGATTAAAGTCCGTATCCTTGCGAAAGATCTATATCGGTAAATTCTTTCTTAAAAATAAATTCTGAAAACGTGTTTAAAGAAGAAAAAAAAAAGGCGAATGAATCGATTGACTTTGTGATTCGTGTGAGCTGTTATCATTGAGATCGAACTTTTGTCCCAATTCCAGTAAAGGAGTAAAGTTATTTTGATACTTTACTTTTTCGTAAAAAAAAATGATATTTCTCCATAGTTGACAGATATTTCGAATCTGGTTGAAAATTCAGAATATCATGTTTTAATTTTTCGTGCAATCAATTTTATACTTTTAAAGAAAATTAAATTAAATGAGATTAACTTAAAGATTCTAGTAACTGAAACTTAATTTTTTTTTGAAGATCTAATTAGATAAATCCGAAAAAAAAATATGATCAATTTTGTTAATTTTGAGAATTGTAGGTATTGGATATGAATTTAAACCGATTTTGTTAGAAACAAATTTTAGTTAAGAGGTCTAAGGCCTATGGCAGAGATAGTTGGATAAGAAAACTTAAGTTAGCTGTAAGATATAACAATAAATTTGTATATAAGGATTTCTTGAAAGAAAACTTTTCTTTGAATTTTTATTCACTTCTTTGGAATTTCACTTAGCTGCGAATTTCGGGAAGATAACTTTTCAGATAATAGTCGAGATGGAGTAGAGTAAACACTAGGCCAGGTGTCGTGGCTGGGATCTTATCCAACATGGGATAAGCGACTTCCGCAGCAGCAACAATGATAATTACTTCACCACCAACAACAACGACAACAACAACAACAGCAATGGTTTTGCAAAGGAGTTTAATTACTCCTAACACAAAGTGGGAGTTTCTGATAAGATATTTTGGTGCATTTCAGAAGCGTAGGGTGAATGACTGCGATTGAAATAATGGTAGTAGCATTCACTTTGGTCGGGTGTAAAGCACTTGAGGAAAATAATCCATCCACATTCCTCACATCTGAAGATTTTTCGCATTATAATTTCGGAAAAGTGAAAAATCCAGAACATGAAGAACAAATAAAATTCCGACACAATAGTAACATCTTTATTGTCATTTTGGGAAATGTTTTCTGAGTTAGTACACAACTATTTTTATGTCTTTTTGCGGTTTTTTTGTCTCTTTTTATCTCTCTTCGAAGTTTTATATCTTCAATGTCCGTTATCGGGTCCTTTTGCTCATTAGCTTAGCCTTTTTAAATTAACATTTGAGTCAGTCGTCAGCGTGACTCTTTCAGGTCAAATAATATGTAACACCGACTACACTTCTATTGTCTGATCCTCCTCCCTGAACCGATGAGCTGAGCCAAGGCGAATTTCAGAGACCTGAAGCAGTAGCAAAGTGATAGTCACCCTTTTTGTCCGGGCTTGGACGTGCCTATATGATACGTAGGTACTAAAAGTTGACGGGGACAAATAGGTTCTAGAGGATCCATGAAGTGAGTCGAAGTACAAACAATAGTATACCTACGAAGTATATATACCTACGTCGAGACATTGGGTTGGAGAATTAAACCCTCTCCTTTGTTTTTTTTATAAGTACTTTGTGGGAGACAATTGTTTGTAACGAGACAAGCCGATATAGGAATAAGGTGATTTATGCTGAATTAGGAATTTATGGACATCGGATATTGATTTTCGAAACACAATTCTTTTTTTTAGTATCAAGCCTATCAATTCTAGGTGTGATATAGAGACGTACATGCCATCTACGTATGTCAGGTTCTCCCGATGCAGGGAAGAGACACAAAGATAATCGTTTGTTGGTTAGTGACTTCAAAGATGCAAGATTATTCTGTTGTGAGTTTGTGTATTCCTTCCTGGATCGATTGATCCAAAACTCAATTTTTATGATGTGGATCCTACATAAAGTGAAATCAACACAATCAACATTCTATGGATTATTTCTAGATGTGATTCTGATTTGGTTCTCTGTTGTGTACATACACAGATGGACACTCATGACGAGGACTATGAACTATTTGCATAAGTGGAAAA
Organism: Baccha elongata; assembly: GCA_951217065.1. Taxonomy (NCBI): domain Eukaryota; kingdom Metazoa; phylum Arthropoda; class Insecta; order Diptera; family Syrphidae; genus Baccha; species Baccha elongata. The sequence goes on along the minus strand of CATNUY010000119.1, from coordinate 1,753,811 downwards.
TATAACAGAGAATGAAACTGTCCTATTAAGAATTTTTCATCAATTACGTGATATATAGTTTGCAGTCGTTCTTTTCTTATGACGCGTTGTGGAGTATGTGATAGCATTTCCATTGGTCCTTTGTCGTAACGTGTAGATTGATTGATTTCGTTTTCCTTTATGTTCCATTACATAAATGGCGCCCAACGTGGGGCTACGAAATTTCGCAGGTGCGGAAATTTTCGCAAGAACGAAATCCTGAATCATAGATTTTTCTATGTATTATTTTAAGGTTTCGGTCCCCATTGGCGCGGTGTTTGTGTAAGGTTGTTATGTTCCTGTTCCATTACATAAATGGCGCCCAAACGTGTGGGGCCCGAATAACGAGCAATTATAAAATTTTGAAGAGATTTAAAAAAAAAAAAAAAAAAAAAAAAAAAGATAGTTGAGAGTTTTTGTCAAGTGGTAGAAAAAGTAAAATATTTTTTTTGAAGTTAAGTTTTTCTGATAAGAAAAGTAGTCATGTCTAGTTTTGTTTGAGAGTTGGAAATCTTATTGAGATTCAACATCGAAGGGTAGTTGACTTAAGTGTCGACCGTTGATTGGTTGAACTTTTTCCCAGATCATGTCCGTAGCGACAACCTGTTCAAATACCATTTCACTCGTAAGATAAAATTTTTTTGTTCTCTTTATAAAAGAATTAACTCGAAATTAGATGTCCGTGTTGGATGTTCCAATCTAATAGCAGTAGCTTCTAATGGAAGTAGTTCGAACTTAGAGAAGTCTTTATAGTTTAGCCGTTTGTACTTTCGACCGATAGTTAGTTGATCCTTGCCCTGACTATGTCAGCCGCGAAAGCCAGATTGCATAAACAATACGAAAGACAATCCAACTCAAACAAATAACATAGTTTTTTTTTTTTGGTCATCTGCTACCCTTGACAAAGGTAATTGTTGGTAATAAATTTTTGTAACTAGTTGGTCTTGAACTTTTAGTCTGTTTTCCGCTAAGGGATGAAGTTGTTCTTCCTTAGGTCCGCTGTTGCAGGGAGGAAGTGATAGGCGAAACAAAATTGCAGAAGATTACCAATAGTTACAGAAGACGAATCCCGATATAAGAACCTTTGTTGTTCTTAAAGGGTGTTGAAGTAAAGAAGAAATAATGTTGTTGGAGGTTGTTCATGGAAGGTAAAATTCCAGTCACGACTCCGAACCACAATGAAGATTAAGGAAAACATAATTTTTTTTGAAATTTAAAAAAAATATTTTTCGAGTTTTAGAGTAAAAATTTTTTTGAGTTTTAGAGTAAAAATTTTTAAGTTTTAGCATATAGAATTTTGAAATTTAGCATATAGAATATTGAGATTTAATATACAGTTTATTTTTTTTTGAGGAGTTAAGTTATGCCTGGTGGCAATATTTTGAGTTAGCAATTTTTGCAAGTTCTTGTTTGGACTTGGAAATTGGAGGTGCCTGGTGGCGTTAACGCAACATTTGTTGGCGGTTTTGTTTAGTTTGAGATTTTGCCTAGAGGCAGCATTTGAGTTTTAGATTTTAGTTATTGCCTAGAGGCAGCATTTGAGTTTTAGATTTTAGTTATTGCCTAGAGGCACAAGTTAGTAATTAGTTTGTCGAGTAACAAATTGTAGTTAAGATCCGTAATTAAGGAATTTAGTAGTCAAGTTTTGAATTAAATTCATTCATTTAATTTAGAGTAAAATATCAGCACACATTTTGTAAATATTCAGAGGGTTTACCCTATAGAAATATTAGGATTAAGATAGTTAGTAAGTTTTGATAGTTAGTAAGTTTTGATAGTTAATAAGTTTAGTAGGTAGTAAGTTATTAAGAAGTAGTAAGTACAGATTGTTAGTAGATATTAAGTTATATAAAAAAAAAATTTTTTTTGTCAGGATTCTGAAACTAATAACAACAACTTTATTCAAAAAGTTTTTATTAATTCACATCGTAATAGCTCTTATCGAAAGTTATTTCTAAATTTTGATTATGGGTCGCCACGGGAAAAATCACGGGAACAGATCGGAAAGGAAAAAGGATGACAAGACACCTGTTCACACAACGCCTGAGCCACACAGAACAGCTACACCCGGAGATCATGACACACGGTATCGCAGACGGCAAAACTTGTTTCACAACATGACGATGGAAACAGCCGCCGCTGCAGATATCAGTCAGATGGAAGATGCAGCTGGTCCGTCAAATTCAGGAAATGTTCAAGAGGAAATCAACCAAATCTTAGGAGAAGTGATGGAGGTGGACCTAACTCAACAACGAAGTCAACATCCGTCTCGACAACAGGGTGGTAGACATGAAGCGTCGTATCAGAGAGATAGCAGATGGGAAGAATATATAAAAGAAATATATAAAAGAAATTTTGCGCAAGCAACTGTAGGATTCGGACGAGCTGAGGATCGGAAAAATCTACAAGAGGCAATAGAACGAAGTCAAACGCAAATCCTTGAGAAAGTTGGTCAAGTCATCAAAGCAGCCTTAGAGAAGAATACAGCAGCAATACCACCACCAGCTCCAGTAGTTCCATTATGCGATATGCCTACTCCTGATACATGCCAGTACGACATCGGAAGGATTCCAAACCCAGCTACTGTTACGAGACCCAACGTTGTAGAGCTACAGAGAGAACCACCGAGACGCGAAACCTTACCACCTAGAGTTGAAAGCAATAGAGATAATGCACCTGATTTTCCGACAGAAAGACCGAGAAGGCCACCATCACCGCAATTAGCTGAAGCATCAAGACGGTATGATCCCAGTTTCTATGAACGGTTGGATCAGATAAGAATCGAAAATACATCCGCTAATCGAGGGTATCGTGTGCCAATGCCATCACCAGCTACTTCAGTATTACGATCGCCACACTACCACAAGTGGGGAATAACATTCAATGCTAAAAACATGTCGATCGACGAATTTCTGTTTCGCCTCGACAAGGTGAAAGATAGTTATGGAGCCTCGTGGGAGGAAATAGTTGCCAACTTTCATCATTTTGTCGGCGGCGCAGCAGAAATATGGTACTGGATGTTTATAAAAAACAATCCTTATTCGACTTGGGCAGCATTGAAGTTAGCATTAATCGAACAGTATAGAAGCTTAGAGACTGATTCGGAACTGTCCAGGCAAATGGCAGAACGAAAACAGGCTCAAGGCGAAAGCTTCGATTCATTTTATGATGCGATCCTAAAAATAAATTCCAAAATGAAGAATCCCAGGCCGAATGAGGAATTGGCTGAGATCATTAAACAGAATGTGCGGAGACGTATGGGAGAACTACTACTAACATTCAAATCTACACATTTAGCAGATCTAGTATTTACGTGTCGTGATATGGAAAGGTACCTGGCACAATACGATCCAATGAGGAACCGAGCACCACCCATTTATAGCAACCCACCTCGAAAGCAAGTACACGAAATAGAGATCCAAACGGATTTCCAATCAGAAGAAATGTCTATGGCTTTGGAAGCGTTTCATCGGGAGCGCAACCGAGATACAAAACCGAATTTAGTCAACTAGTCAAGTGCTGGAATTGTCTAAAGGCAGGTCACGGATTTCGTGATTGCGACGATTTGCAAAGGCGTATATTTTGTTACAGGTGCGGCCAGCCATACGTTCTATCTCCAAATTGTACCAGATGTGCATTAAACCCAACCAAGAGTCAGACGTCATCCGAGAGGGCACTGACGAAGACGGGAAGCTCGGGAAATCCGTTTGTAAGTCCATTAATAACACCTGAAACCAAGATTACAATTCTACAAAACCCGGAAACCCGAACTAAAGAAAATACATTACTAAAAATTTCGAAAATACCAAGATTAAAACCTATTAAATCCCTTCATCGAAGGCAGATTGAGTATAATCTGGCCCGAAAGCGAATATATACATATCCTAAACACCTGAAGAAAATACAAAAATTGAGAGACCGAATTTACTTAAAAAAACTACAATATAGATCTATAGCTTCTACCAAACTAGCAATTGAAACAGATGATCCACGTCCTTATGTGAAAGTCAACTTTCTTGACGAAACTTGGATGGGACTTCTAGACTCAGGGGCCAGCGTAAGCTGCCTAGGCAAAAAAGCAGTTAGTTGGTTAGAGCAGAGCAATATTCCTTACAAGAAATTTGACACAAATGTTTCAACTGCTGATGGTCAGAAACAAGCTGTCATTGGCGTTATTAAAGCGAAAGTAAATTTTAAAGAAGAATTTCATGTGATGAGTTTATTCTTAGTTCCTTCTTTAAACCAAGAACTTTATCTTGGAGTAGATTTCTGGTCAATGTTTAGATTAGCACCTCACATAATTTCAGCTTTAAGACCTATCACGGAAAACAAACCAGAGAAGCCAACTTTCGAGGAATGTAAATTAACTCCAGATGAAAAATTACAGTTAAAAGAAACCATCAAGTTATTTCCATCTTTTGCAGAAAAAGGACTGGGGATGCTTTGCCCATAAAGCAACGCCATTACCCTATATCTCCAGCGGTACAAGCCCTAGTGTACGCGGAATTGGACCGCATGATCTCTTTGGGAGTGATTGAAGAGAGTTCAACCCCTTGGTCTTCACCTGTTGTTTTAGTCAGAAAACCAGGGAAGAACCGAATGTGCTTGGACTTTCGGAAAGTCAACTCCGTAACAAAGAAGGATGCGAATCCAATTGCGCATATAGAGGGATTGCTAGCACGCCTTTCAGAGACACGTTATATTTCTAGCGTGGACCTGAAGGACGCTTTCTGGCAAATACCTCTGGAGAAGGAGTCCAGGGAAAAGACTGCCTTCACAGTTCCAGGTAGACCCTTGTATCAATTTTGTGTTATGCCATTTGGGTTGTCAAATGCAGCTCAAAGTCTGACTTTGAATAAAGTCATACCATCAAGTCTTAGAGATCAAGTTTTTATATATTTGGATGATTTGCTAGTCATCTCAAAGTCTTTCGAAGAACACATTTCTGTTCTGAAAATAGTAGCAACTCGGTTACTGGAAGCAGGGCTTACGATAAATGTCGAAAAGTCCCGGTTCTGCTTCCAGGAATTGCAATACTTAGGGTACGTCTTTGGGCAAGGCTGTCTCAAGGCTGACCCGTCAAAAATTTCAGCTATAGTAGATTTCCCGGTACCCACCTCAGTTCGACAAGTTCGCCGATTTTTGGGCGTGGCTGGATGGTACCGGAGGTTCATTGCGAAATTTTCAGAGGTAGCCGGGCCGATTTCCGACACTTTGAAAAAAGGGGCTAAGGCGAAGGGGCGCTAGCGGCTTTTAATCAAATTAAAGTAGCTCTCACTACAGCACCTGTTCTTCGCAACCCCGATTTCAGTAAGCAGTTCGTCCTATTATGTGATGCATCGTCAACTGGAATCGGGTGTGTATTATGTCAGAGGGATGATGAAGGCAACGAACTGCCAATCTACTATTATTCCCACAAATTGAATTCCGCGCAACGTAACTATTCGGTTACAGAACGCGAATGTTTAGCTGCAGTTATGGGTATTTACAAGTTCCGTCCGTATATTGAAGGATACAGGTTCTTGGTAATTACCGACCACGCTAGCTTGAAATGGTTGATGAGTGGGAGAGGGATCCAACTGGGAGGTTAGCTAGATGGAGTCTGAAGCTTCAGAGCTTTGATTTTTCGGTGGACCACCGTCGTGGAAGTTTACATGTTCTACCAGATGCACTCTCACGTATGTATGAGGTAGAGGCACTAGGTGTAAACGAACCACCGGCGGAATCCATCGAAACCAGCACATCAGAAGTGCTACATATCGATTTAGAGGATCCGTCTTTCAAGTCGGATGAATACCTCCAAATTATTTCGCACGTTGAGAAAAATAAAGAACGTTTGCCGGATCTACAGGTATCCGACCAATTTGTATATAAAAAGATCCGACACGTTACAGGTAACCCCATCCAGGACGATCAAGCTTGGAAACTTTGGATTCCATCGAAGCTAACTGAAAGGTTGATCTTTCAAGCTCACAACCCACCTCGAGCAGCACACGGCGGGATTGCCAAGACCCTGTATCGCCTTCGTCAACAAGTTTATTGGCCAGCGATGGCAGCACAAACAAAGTTATTTGTAAACAATTGTGACACTTGTAAAGAGACAAAAGCACCCAACCAAACACTTCGTGCGGAAATGGGCAAAGGCTATATAGTAGAAAGGCCATTTCAACATCTCTATACAGATTTCCTAGGGCCATACCCTAGATCGCGTAATTGCCAAGACCCTGTATCGCCTTCGTCAACAAGTTTATTGGCCAGCGATGGCAGCACAAACAAAGTTATTTGTAAACAATTGTGACACTTGTAAAGAGACAAAAGCACCCAACCAAACACTTCGTGCGGAAATGGGCAAAGGCTATATAGTAGAAAGGCCATTTCAACATCTCTATACAGATTTCCTAGGGCCATACCCTAGATCGCGTAAAGGAAATACTTTTATAGTAATTGTAGTAGACCAACTCACTAAATTTGTGGTAATTAAACCTCTAAAGAAAGCAACTTCAGCAGAAGTAATAAAATTTTTAATTAATGATATCTTTTTGATATTTGGAGTTCCGGAAACTCTACTGTCCGATAACGGATCGCAATTCATAAGTAATGAATTTCAAGCTCTTTTGAAAAATTTTGGTATATCCCATGTGAGAACTGCAGCATATGCACCTCAAGCTAATGCGAGCGAGAGGGTGAATCGCTCGATCTTAAGCGCAGTCAGATCATATATCGATGAGAAGCAGTCGAATTGGGATGAGCATTTGTCATCAATTAGCAGTGCATTGAGAACTTCGGTACATAGTACCATTAATATGTCGCCATATGAGGCTTTGTTTGGGCAAAGAATGATAGAGCATGGGGCAGACTATCAACTTTTGAAAAAGCTAGGAGGACTCAATCAATCAGAGATTGATTGGCTACCTAAATCTGCCAAGATGAATATCTTACATGCATATCTCAAGACAGCCCTTAGTCATGCTCATGACACATATAAAAAGATATATAACCTGAGAAGTCGAGTTATATCATACAATGTAGGTGATGAAGTGTTTAGACGCAATCACACCCTAAGCGATGCTTCTAAACACCGTAGTGCAAAATTATGCCCTAAGTTTATAAAAACACAGGTAATAAAATTGATCGGAAACAACTTAAATAGAATGAAAGATAAAAATGTTTACGAGACAGTAGTACATACAAAAGACTTACGAAAGTAAGGTCGTTTCGTAAATCATTTGAAGAATTATTTATTTTTTTTTTGCCCGGCTTACAGTCCGTGCATGAGACACAAAAGGGTCGTGGGTGAATACTTAATCTCAAGCGGAACATGTACAAAGCCAACTCACGAAAATAATGAAAAGTGTCTCCGTTTCATCATCGTTGCTCGAGCTCACGCAACAAGCAACTATGAAGTTTTGTAGGGAACCACTTAATTATCTCGACAGTACAATAATATAAATATTATTAACGCCTAATATGCCACTACAGTATAAAACGTACCAACTCAAAAATTTTCGAGATATTCCTAAAGTACAAAATCTATTTTATTTTCCTAAACATTCCGAATAATGTTGATAGGAAGAATCCAATTCGGTGGAATGTGTCATAGACACAAACCTCTGCATTCGGAAAGCCACATTACAAAATAATTCCCATTCAGAATATTTAACTACATCTGGTGAACGATAGGGGTAGCTGGAAAAGAAAAGTCGTATCATGGTGGAGTAGTCTGCGCGCGAAACTCACTAGTCCATGGAGAGCACATACATACACACAGCAGAACGTAATTTTTGCATGGAGCAAAATGTCAACACAACCCGAACGCAAAATGGCAGCCTGTAATCGAGAGCAGATGGAGATATGGATGGAATAGGTTGCACTGGAGGATAAAGTAAACAAAATATCAAGTCTAGTAAAAAAAGGTCGAACCAATTAAAATGTTTGTGTTAAGTAGCATAAGAGGGCAAAATTAGAAAAATCCGCATAGAAAACTTTATTTTGTTTCAGAATATGTAGTAATCATCCAATTAGTAAAACCTAGTATAGTGAAAATCAAGTAAGAAAAGTGCAGCATTTTATGCGAATTAACCAAGTAGTTAACTTATAGAAATCACTAGAAGTAAAATAGATAATAGAACATGATCAGGGCACAGCGAGGGTAGTGCAAAGTAACAATGACTGAATCAAATCAATCTTTATACCATTCTAAGTTCCAATTCATCGTCTAAGAGAAAAGTTTTATTTAATCAGATAATTACTTGAACCACGGCTTAACGCCTAGAATCACTGGCATCTATAAAATAAAAATTGGTTAATTAGAAGAAAATAGAAAATTTAGCGAATAACCCAATTATTTGACATCAGTCAACCTAATCAGAAAAATTTTGTGTCAGCCAAAACTAGAAAGAAATTGAACCACACATATCGTCTGAGATAACAATTAGTTAAATAACAGAAATAGAAGATAAATAAGATAATGAGTCAGTAGTAAAGATGCAAATAAGAAAAAAGTCGAAAAAGTAGAAACGCACACGAATGATCTGAAAAGAGAATGAAAAAGAAGAAAAAAAAACTGAAAAAAAACAATAAAACCTGAAAAGAGAATAAAAATTTTAACAATTAAAATCACGAACCAAAACGATCTGAAAAGAAAAAGAAAAAGATTTAACATGAGCAAAAATAAAAATGTGTCACAAATATTTTTGCGAAAATGAAACTTACCTAAAGATAAATAAAAATACAATTACCCCTCATTACATATTAAAGTGTACAAAATATACGAATATCATACGCACAAAATTTAAACACATAAATGTTGTAGATTTACAACTGAGAAGTTAATCCGATGCGATTATTCATCAGTCACACTGAAATTCGTAAAAATACACACGCAACCTTAAGTTATGCCATAAGCATGAAGCAACAGAGAACGTACGTTCAAACTTAAAGCTAAGAACGGCTAGAGCGAGACAAACATATAATAATCATGACACATAAAGTAAATAAGAGACTATTAAGGGTGAAGTCGTGATAAATTATTGTCTGAACCGAAGTAAAAAGTTAAGAAAAATTTGAGCGCGCTTTCTTTTGGATTAAAACCCTATCATAGACCAGATTCATTTGGCAACGTACATAATTTAGAAGTGAGTGAAAATCAAAAAATTTTCAAGGAAAAAACATACGCCATACAAGGAAAAAACTTGAGAACACACCGGCCGACATGTAAATTTTTTTTTGTGATCATAAAATATTCCAATAAGCGGCGTAATAAAAGAACTAAAGCGTGACAAAAATCTTTTTAGTGCATTTATTAATTCAGACGTGAGGTAGTGAAGAAACAAAGTGTCATTAAATTTCAAAGAAAAATTGTGCTTGAGAAAAAAAAAATCTTTGTGGAATTTCTGTGCTTCAGCCATCTGTTGGCGAAGCAACCAAAGCACACGAAAAGTCCAATCCAGCATCACAGCGTCTTGCAGTCATACGTATATGACAAGGTGGACATTCCAAGTACCCTTACAGGAGACAGTCAGGTAAAATATTAAAAATTCCAATTATAAAAATCAAAGAAAAAGTATAAAAGAATAGTGAAAATTAACATATGAAGAAAAAGCATAATTACAGTATGGTGCATAAATGACTGTACATGCGGTACAGATCTAAGCACATGGCGGTAAAAAAGTTTTTTTATAAAATTTATTAGTAAAACATTTTTAGAAACAGTCGACTAGTAGCAATTAGTTAGTAAAACGAATATTAGAAAGCTTTTAGTAGATTTGGCTCTTCCAACTAGATTTTGAAATTTTGATTTTACTTTTAAAAAACCTTCTAATAATTCTTCTTACGTGACACGTTTAGGTAGATTGGCGAATCATCATCTTAGGAGCATCTCACGAAGGCCGACGGAACATTCCACATCAACAGAAGAAAAAAAAAGAAGATCCTACGAGCCCCGAAAAAGAGATATCGTGAATACCCCTAAAGCACTTTTCAACCAATCTGCCTGACTGAAGGCGGAAAACGAGGAAAAAGTACCCAGAAGTACCTCTGGATATTTCATGAATCAGAGACGAGACGAGCAATGACGATCCGAAACATTTTTTGCAAATTTTAAAAAAAGGTATGTACCTGCTTAAAACTCCGCTGTAAAACAACAAAATTAATAAAAATCATTCTTGGAATCAAAAATATAAATCTACGAAATTAAAACATCATTGTAATAAAGATACAGGCTGGTGTGCGAGCCACAGCCAGCCACACATAAAGAAAAAAAAAGATATCAACGAGGGACTACCTACACCATAAAGATACAACATTACATACGACAGGACGAAACAACGGACATAAAGGGATTTTTAGCCGAAGCGGCTAACGCTAAAGATTTACATCGAGGGACAGGACATCAAGATAGTGACGGACAAAACATATGGAGAAGCAGATCACCTCATCTGGGATGTAATGATGCAACAAATTGAAATTTATAATAAACTTACACAGCAACACTTATACTAGTACCTAGAATTACACAAAATACATACAATACATATAATATCATTTTGTATATAACAATTTGTATAAAAACTGAATTCCATTTACTATTTTCTTAGTCGTTCAATAAATATTATAACGTTTAGTTAAAACTCTTGTTTGTTTGCGTATTTCCTTTTTAAATTTGTGCAACAAAGGTTATGGGCCCAGTCCCAGAGTCGCAATAATGAGTACCGGGCTGTATCGAAAATTACGATTGCTGGAAGGTGCAAATGCAATCCATATTGGTTCATAGTGAACTGTGGGATTACGTATCTGGAGAGATTGCAGAACCTACGGTAGCCACTGACGTTCCTGCGTGGAAGACTAAGGATGGGAAGGCACTGGCAACGATGTTATTATCTGTTAAATCATCACAAGTCCTTCACATAAAAAGTTGCCGCACATCCCAATCAGCATGGCAGAAGTTGGAAGAAGTCCATTCCCCACGGGGACCTGCTAGAAAGGTAACGTTATTCAAATATCTTTTGAATCTTAAAATGCCAGAAAACACATCCGTTGTCAGTCATTTGAATAATATTTTCGATCTGTTCGAGAAAATCAAAGAAGTAGACATAAAAATGCAAGACGAATTAATTTCCATTATTCTTTTGTCGAGCCTACCCAAAAGCTATGAAAACTTCGTCATCGCAATCGAGTCTCGCGATGAATTACCCAAACCTCATTTGTTAAAGACGAAGTTAATAGAAGTGGGAAAAAGACGAGAAGGAGACAATCTGCATGAAACTACAGAAGCAGCATTTTTCTCCAAGCAACACCGGTATAAAAATGTACAACAACAGCATACACCATCTCATGGGCAAACAGTACAAACACCTAATTCGCATATACAAGTGCAGCAACAGAAACGTGGTAAGTGTTACAAATGCCGTAAGAGGGGACACTATGCATCATCGTGTCGAACGTCAACGACCACTACGAAGCCGACTGCACATTTTGCAATGTTAAATGCAGTTAACTACACAGACACAGAGCTCACAAAATCGACTTGGGTTTTGGATAGTGGTACTACCAGTCATATGTGTTGTGATCGGAGTATGTTCGTCTCTCTCCAAACACACAAGGAAAAAATTCAGCTAGCTGCAAACAACTATATATCATCAGAGGGGATCGGTGACTTATGTATTGAAACTAAAGAAGTGCAAGTTAAATTACATAATGTTCTTTTTGTTCCGTTACTTAGCACAAATTTTATATCGATTAGTAAGGCAGCTGAAAATGGTAACGTTATTGTGTTTAAAGACCAGAGCGCGGTAATTAAAGATTCAACTGGCAAAATTGTTCTTACTGCAGTTAAAATGCATAACTTATATTTGTACGATACTAGGGAACATTTCTTTCATATGAGATCGGAAAATAACGATGATGCAAAGTGGCACCAGCGTTTTGGCCACATTAACTTCAAGGACATTAATTTAATGAATGCGAAAAAAATGGTGCACGGATTAAATATAAAAGAATTCAAACCGTTTGATTGTGAAACCTGTCTCAAGGGCAAATTGTGCACCCTTCCATTTCCTAAAAGTGCCACAAATCGAAGCACAAAAATATTAGAAATTGTGCATAGTGATATTTGTGGGCCTATGAGGGTTTCCACCCCAGGGGGTTATAAATATTTTTGTCTTTTTATAGATGATTTCAGTCGGAAAATATTCATTGACTTATTAAAAAATAAAAGTGACATTTTTATTTCATTTAAACTTTTTAAAGCTAGAGCTGAACGGGAAACATCAGAGAAGATAAAAATACTCCGCACTGACAATGGGTGTGAGTACCTCAGCACACAGTTTTCACAGTTTTTGGATGCGGAGGGCATCCAACGTCAACTTACCGTCCAGTACACTCCCCAGCAAAATGGTGTCGCGGAGCGCGCCAACAGAACCATTATGGAGATGGCAAGGTGCTTGCTGTTACATTCAAGTCTTCCAGAGATGCTTTGGGGCGAAGCAGTCAAAACCGCCGTATATTTACGAAATCGTTCGTTTACCAGATCCTTGGATGCTATGACGCCTTATGAAGCATGGCATTCGAAAAAACCTTCAGTTGAACACCTCAAAATATTTGGTTCAAAAGCAGTGATGCTTGACAAACGCCCTGGAAAATCAAAATTCAGTCCAAGGGGAATCGAATGCTACATGGTGGGGTATTCTCCTGAATCAAAAGCATATAGGTTGTATGAACCGAAATCCAAGAAAATTTTTAAAAGTCGTGATGTCAAGTTTTTAGAACACATGGATAAGAGTTTTTTGCCCAACGATTCTAATGATTATAAATTTATAGTTTTTCCAGAAAAAGAAGTTCTTCCTTTGATGCAAAACACTGATGAGATTGATGGTGGTTCGAGTGATGCAGTTCAGTCTGTTCTTCCTTTGAAGCAAAACGATGATGAGATTGATGGTGGTTCGAGTGATGCAGTTCAGTCTGGTGAGAATTTTGGTGATTCCGATGCCGCTTATGAGATTGATGGTGGTTCTGTGAGTGATTGTTCTGAAAATTATGCCGATGCCGATGATGAAGTCAATGGTGGTTCTGTGGGTAACAATAATTCTAATGAGGTTTACGATGAGGCGCTTGAAAGGGATAATGGAAATGGAACACGTAGTCCACATTTGCTCCGTTCACGACAACGACTCAATGCTCATGTAAGTGATCCTTGCCAATTTCTTAATCCTGTTACAGTAAAAGAAGCATTGAACCGGATAGAAAGTAAACAATGTCTAGAAGCGATGAGACAAGAATATGATACACTTTTTGCAAACAACACGTGGGAGTTAGTGGATCCCCCAGAATCAAAGCAAATCATCAAATGTAAATGGGTGTTTAATATCAAAAGGGACAAGCATGGAAACATAGATCGCTACAAATGTCGGCTGGTAGCAAAGGGTTGCAGCCAAAGGTTCGGGGTGGACTACACCGAGACATTTTCGCCCTTAGTGCGTTTTTCATCATTGAGACTCATATTGCTGCTGAATACAATTTAATGGTGCATCAGATGGATGTGACTGCTGCCTACTTAAATGGAGAGCTAAGAGAAGATGTGTTCATGTCTCAACCAGAGCACTTCATTAAGGAAGGAAATGAGCAGAAGGTATGTAAGCTAAAGAAAGCGTTATACGGTCTCAAACAGGCTGGGCGAGAATGGAACGCCAAATTACACAAAGTTCTCACACAATTAAAGTTTAAGCAGTGTAATGCTGATTCCTGTGTATACACGCTGAACATAAATGATGAAATAAACATAATCGCGATATATGTAGATGATATCCTCTTAGCCTGCTCCAATTTAAACGTTCTCACTCACATCAAGACCCAAATAAGTATGGAATTCGACATGGTGGACAAGGGACCTATCGATCAGTTCCTGGGAATAGAGGTAGTACGTGAAAGCGATGGGAGTATAAGTATCTCTCAACAGCAGTTCATACGCAGCTTATTAGAAAAACACTACATGGTTCAGACTCGAAGGTGTAGCACTCCTTTGGATCCTGGTCAGAGATTTTCAAAGTGCAGTGGCTGTTCAGGATGTGGTGAAATCGACAGAACAACATACCAGTCAGTAATTGGTTCATTACTGTACTTGGGTGTGTCAACGAGGCCTGACATTTTACATTCAGTGAATAAGCTTTCACAATTCAATGTAAACCCGCATGCAGAACATCTGACAGCTGCCAAACATATCTTAAGGTACCTTAACAAAACATTAAATTTTAAATTCTTTTACAGAAAGACTAGTGGACAGTTAAAAGGCTTTGCTGACGCGGACTGGGCTTGTGCCAGTGATGACCGAAAATCCTACACCGGTTATGCTTTTTTCATTGGCGATAAGACAGCGGCGATTACTTGGGAGTCCAGAAAGCAGCCTTCAGTGGCCTTAAGTACTACTGAAGCCGAATATATGGCGCTATCCGCAGCGACAAGAGAAGCAGTCTACTTAAGGTCTTTCATCAAGGAGCTTGGTTTTCCGGAGCTAGTAAAAGAACCCATCGAGTTGAATGGTGACAATCTGAGCTCGCATCAACTGGTAAAAAACCCTGTATATCATAGTCGTAGTAAGCACATTGATATTCGAGTGCACTATGTGCGAGAAATCTTTCAACAAAATATAATTTCACTTAACTATGTTCCTACAGATGAAATGTTATCAGATATTTTTACAAAGAACTTATGTAAAGTAAGACATTTGAAATTTTCTAAAATGTTAGGTTTAGAATTATAAATATATTTTTTGTAACAACACTAACGCATACATATTAATATCCTTATACTAGTATAGTTTTGAGAGGTAGTATTGAAATTTATAATAAACTTACACAGCAACACTTATACTAGTACCTAGAATTACACAAAATACATACAATACATATAATATCATTTTGTATATAACAATTTGTATAAAAACTGAATTCCATTTACTATTTTCTTAGTCGTTCAATAAATATTATAACGTTTAGTTAAAACTCTTGTTTGTTTGCGTATTTCCTTTTTAAATTTGTGCAACAGGATTTATGTAGCTGAACACAAAAGAATAAGTAGCAGTATAACAAGGTACTGTAATTCAGTATTATATTCTATTTTATATACAGTATATATTCTATTCCGTTTTGCCTTTTCATTATATCTATAAGCACCCTATATATAAAAAAAAAAAAAAATTTAAAAATAATTTGTATACGTGTGAAAACCTAAGGTTATGAAAAATTAAATCCTTCTCTTTTTATAAGCAAAAATAAAATAAAATATAGAGTCATTATTTATGAAGTCTTTGGGACCATATTGTTCCGTGTCAAATCACCTCCAGTAAAATTTCAAAAAAAAATTTCAAAAAAAAAATTATTATGAAATTGATATGTGTTACAAACACAAATTTTGTTATATCCTATTTCGAATTGGATTCAAACCGAGTTCCGATCAAACTCATATTAAAGTAAAAGTAAATGTGAAAATCTTGAAGTTGCTTACTTGTGAAGAATTTTTAAGTGCGAAAATTATTTAAAATAATCTCTTTTGTTCATGAATCATACTCACTTGGAGTTTTGACCATAATGCATATGCGGTAAATACAAGCTTCACGATTTCCAAATCGAAACATTCATTCGATTATAAAAAAAGAAATAAAAAAAATTAATAAGCTTCGTGTTCATATGTGGATGATAGTAACTTAATAGGTACTTTTACCTACATGTATTTTTGCGGTTGTTAATAATCATTGTTTGTGAATACAAATACTTACATTTTCAGTAAAGCGGTTGTACGCAATATAATAGGTACGGTTACCTACGTTAATTGTTCGGTCGAAGTTAAATTTATAGGTACGGATACCTACCTTTTAATAATTAGCCAAAAGTAAAATCATCAATAGTGAAATACTGTTGTGTACCCAGACTGGTAACACAAAAAAAAAAAAATATTAATAGATACAGTATATACGTGATTCGTAGCTTTTGACATACGTGTAAGATTTGTCTGCAAAAAAAAAAATTTGTATTTCGAAATCGTTTCACGACATAAAGATATAAAATATCATATGCTGTGAAGTAATACATTGGCGAGCAAGAATCATTTGCGGTGATTGAAATCCCATTGATGGAAATTTATGTCAACCTGTTGATACCTGAAAGAAATTTAAGTCTTTATACAATTTTTTTTTGTCTGGTCAGGATAGATACACTGTTGAATAGGTTGCACCTTCTTCGCGTCGTACCTACCTTATTTATTGAACTCTTTGGACCACTATATTGAATTTAATTAAATATATTTATAATTTTAATTAACTTTTGTAATTCCACAGCGGACCGAAATTATATTGAAAAATTTTTATATATTTTAAAGTTTGCATTTTTATAACTGCGAGTACCCATTTTGGTGGAAAGCATACCTATATACCTTTCTTTCTTGTGTTTTGGGGTGGGATGAAATTCTTGATTGGAGACGTCCTACGTTTTGTGTGATTAAAGTCCGTATCCTTGCGAAGGATCTATATCGGTAAATTCTTTCTTAAAAATAAATTCTGAAAACGTGTTTAAAGAAGAAAAAAAAGGCGAATGAATCGATTGACTTTGTGATTCGTGTGAGCTGTTATCATTGAGATCGAACTTTTGTCCCAATTCCGGTAAAGGAGTAAAGTTATTTTGATACTTTACTTTTTCGTAAAAAAAAAATGATATTTCTCCATAGTTGACAGATATTTCGAATCTGGTTGAAAATTCAGAATATCATGTTTTAATTTTTCGTGCAATGAATTTTATACTTTTAAAGAAAATTAAATTAAATGAGATTAACTTAAAGATTCTAGTAACTGAAACTTAATTTTTTTTTGAAGATCTAATTAGATAAATCCGAAAAAAAAAATATGATCAATTTTGTTAATTTTGAGAATTGTAGGTATTGGATATGAATTTAAACCGATTTTGTTAGAAACAAATTTTAGTTAAGAGGTCTAAGGCCTATGGCAGAGATAGTTGGATAAGAAAACTTAAGTTAGCTGTAAGATATAACAATAAATTTGTATATAAGGATTTCTTGAAAGAAAACTTTTCTTTGAATTTTTATTCACTTCTTTTGAATTTCACTTAGCTGCGAATTTCGGGAAGATAATTCAAACATTTTTCAGATAATAGTCGAGATGGAGTAGAGTAAACACTAGGCCAGGTGTCGTGGCTGGGATCTTATCCAACATGGGATAAGCGACTTCCGCAGCAGCAACAATGATAATTACTTCACCACCAACAACAACGACAACAACAACAACAACAATGGTTCTGTAAAGGAGTTTTATTACTCCTAACACAAAGTGGGAGTTTCTGATAAGATATTTTGGTGCATTTCAGAATCGTAGGGTGAATGACTGCGATTGAAATAATGGTAGTAGCATTCACTTTGGTCGGGTGTAAAGCACTTGAGGAAAATAATCCATCCACATTGCTCACATCTGAAGATTTTTCGCATTATAATTTCGGAAAAGTGAAAAATCCAGAACATGAAGAACAAATAAAATTCCGACACAATAGTAACATCTTTATTGTCATTTTGGGAAATGTTTTCTGAGTTAGTACACAACTATTTTTATGTCTTTTTGCGGTTTTTTTGTCTCTTTTTATCTCTCTTCGAAGTTTTATATCTTCAATGTCCGTTATCGGGTCCTTTTGCTCATTAGCTTAGCCTTTTTAAATTAACATTTGAGTCAGTCGTCAGCGTGACTCTTTCAGGTCAAATAATATGTAACACCGACTACACTTCTATTGTCTGATCCTCCTCCCTGAACCGATGAGCTGAGCCAAGGCGAATTTCAGAGACCTGAAGCAGTAGCAAAGTGATAGTCACCCTTTTTGTCCGGGCTTGGACGCCCAACTAACAATTTTACTTGTGTAAGGTCCAATTTGAAAAAAATAGTAAGCTATTATTTCTTTAGTGTTATCATAAGGCTTATTTAAAGATGTCAACTGTTATTTGTTGAATTTTTTAAATAATAGCTTCCTTAAAGCATTTGGCAGAAAATACTCGCAAGCCATACGGAGGGACGATACAATCGCTTTTCATAAGGTCGCTGTAAGGTTTGTCAAAGTTAGTTAGACAAAATCTAAATGTAAAGGCTTGTATAAAGCTTTATACTCGAAATCAATGACAAGGCTTGTTAACCGAAGCAATTCGAACAGTCAAAATATTTTCTTCCAAATTAAAAACGTGTGATTTAGAATTTTATTTATTCAAGTCCATCATTATTTTATAAAATGTAACTATTAATTGTATGCAATAATAATTTTTAAAACGTTTTATTTTAAGATAATATTGATACGTTGAATTTATTATATATAAATGAACGATAACCCATATGACTTGTATAGAGTTATCACAAGACTTCTTTAAGGTTGCTAAACATTTAATGCGGCTATATGCAATCGTTGTTACATTCCCCGCGCCAGATAGTAGTTTTTTTATATTGGTTTTAGGTTTCGCCAAAATGTCATGTGGACAGACACGTTTAGTTTTCACCATTTACTAAATTTTAATATTAAAAGATACACAGTAACACAATAACACAATAACACAATAACACAACACTTTATTTTGCACAAAATTTCCTTGCGATAGCTATTGCTCGCATAAAAGTAAACAAAGAAATGTGCCACATTGATTTGTTTCTTGATAACTCACATAAACAAAGTATCTCTTCTCTTAGTAGTTAATACCAAACTAAAGAAAACTATAGTTCCCTTAAGAAAGCTATTGCTCGCTAACATAATTATACCACGTGTAGAGGCGTACCGAGAGGGGGGTGTGGGGAGGTGTCTCACCCCCCCAAGAATTTCCAGAGTCGGTCAAGTCGGCAATTTTGAAAATTTTAAAATTTATAAAACTGCAGTCGGCATTTTCAAGAGTTTCAAACTAAGTTCAGCATTAATTAAAGGTTTTTAAATTTACAAAACAAAAAAGTCGGCATTTCCAATTTTTTGAATTTTTAGTATAAAAGTTGGCATTTTCATAGGTTTTTATACTAGCAAGAAAGTCGGCATTTTCAATTTTTCGTATTTTTCGTGTGAATTGCTGGCTTTTATACATATTCTAGCAAAAAAGTCGGCATTTTCAATTTTTTCGAATTTTAAGTGTGAAAGTCGATATTTTTGCAGGTTTTTATAAATATTCTAGCAAGACAGTCGGCATTTTCAATTTTTCGAATTTTTCGAGTGAATTGATGGCTTTAGCATTATAATACATATAATTGTGTTTATAATTATAAAATGTTTAATTAATTAACTTTAAAATCAAAAACATTCATTAAAAATAATAAATATTCCCTTGCATTATATATATGTATTATATAAATGTATTATATAAATCTAAATTCATGATACTACTTCATTATTATTTTCTTCTTATATAAAATACTGTTGCATTAATTATTTATTTATTTATTCCATTTATATTATTGAAAACTATTCATAAAAACAAATTCTTTTAACTAGATACATATTTATTAATATTTTAAATAAATACATTGCTCTTAAAAGAATTCACGTGTTATATTTTTTCAATATTACAGTTGGTACTCAATATTTTTACACAGTTTCATGGAAATTTATTGATTATTCAAAACATCCAGTCATTTTTTTACTTTTTAGTATAGCGATGACTGCAGTCGGCAAATTTCCAAAATAAGTCGGCAAATTCCTATAATAAAAGTCGGCATTAGTAAAACTCACCCCCGACGGCTCGACCTCACGGTACGCCCCTGTACCACATGGAAAATATGACAGGTGGTTTGTTTGTTAATGACAGCTATAGCTCACATAAAAAAAGTATCTCTTCTCTTAGTAGTAAACAACAAACTAAAGAAAACTATAGTTCCCTTAAGAAAGCTATTGCTCGCGTACATAATTATACCACATGGAATATATGACAGGTGGTTTGTTTGTTAATGACAGCTATAGCTCAAATAAGAAAAGTATCTCTTCTTTTAGTAGTAACAAACTAAAGAAAACTATAGTTCCCTTAAGTAAGCTATTGCAATACGAAATTATTATTATTATATTTTACCACCAGGCAAGTAATATAATAATTATAAATTAAAAAAAACTACTTATGCTGAATTTTAAATCGAACTGTATAGCTACATATCTGTTCCTATAGTACAAAGTAGGTACCTACATGGTATCAACTGGTTAACATTCGATCTTTATTCTGTATACATAACATTGGCCTGGTGGATGAATGTTTGACAGTCGTTCAGCAACCGTGGAAGTGTGCACATCGTTGGCGGCTTTCACAGTGTAAATTTCAAATAGAGACGCGAGTGCGTATAGTAGTGAGTTAGATCTACCAAAACCAAGTGGCAAGTTAGCCTAGGTGGTAGAGGAGCAGATTCCAGAGTGGAAGGTCGTGGGTTCGATTCTCACCCCGGGCAAGGCCTTTTTTTAAATAATTTCTGGCAGGAGGTTTCAAAGAGAAGGAAACAACAGCAGCAACAACAAGAAGAGCAGATGGGAAAACCAACGGGGACATCGAAAGATGGTCCCCCAACAACAAGGAAGACAGTTGGAGGAACATCAGGTGATGTGTCATCCGACAGTCAAATAGCGGGGCCATCAGGCCAAGCTGAAAGAGAAACTGTATCAGGGCAGTCAAAAGCCCAAAAAGCAGCAACAACAGCAGCAGCAGCAGCAGCAGCAGCAGCAGAACCAGTTAAGCCCAAAGTGGCAACAACAACAACAACAGCAACGACAACTACAACAACATCGTCATCGGC
Source organism: Baccha elongata (assembly GCA_951217065.1). Taxonomy (NCBI): domain Eukaryota; kingdom Metazoa; phylum Arthropoda; class Insecta; order Diptera; family Syrphidae; genus Baccha; species Baccha elongata. The sequence continues at coordinate 1,733,017 of CATNUY010000119.1, read as the reverse complement.
ACGTGCCGAGGTCGGTACTAGCAGCATAGCAACTGCTAAGACATCAAGCCCTATTAAAGGGAAAAAGCCAGGACCGGCATGTGCCGAAGAACAAGATCCTCTTAAAAGAAGGCGCTATATCAGGTACAGACCAAACCTGATAGTTAAAAAGAGTACCTCAGATGTGGAAGCAGCGCAGAAAATAGGAGGGCGCGGACGTTCAGCCAAGGCCTCTGCTCAGGCAAAAATACAGAGGCAGCTGGATAGCTCCTCCAACGACGATGACGATAACGACAAGAACGTAGAAGGCGACGATGAAGCGGAGGTGGATGACAGGCACGTCAAAGATACTGACGGAGCGATCGCCGCCGTCAATCCAAATGTTAAGGACGCCAGTCTAACCGGCGAAGAAAACGCCGCTGACGATAATGCGGATGACATCTCCTACATGTCAGTAGAAGGAGAAGGACGTTACGTCAGTGGCGAGATAGTCGAGCTGTCTGACGAGGAAGAGGACCAGCAAATCGAGGCGTTAACGGAGCAGATCTCTTCGCTCATAGAGCTGGTTGAAGCGCTCAAGAAGAAGCAGGAGGCAAGACGGGAGAAGGAGCGCATAGCTGCTCTTGAACAGCGCACCCGCCAACAAGCGCTCCAAGAGCAAGCTTCGCAACATCAGGAGCCTCCTCAGGAACAAAAACCACTCCCAGACCAGCAGCAGCCTCAGAAGCAGCAGTCAAAGAAGCAGACACAGAAACAGCTTCAAAAGCCACAACAACCGTCTCAGCAACCACAGCATCAGCCTCAGCAACAGCAAGCAAAACAAAAACAACAACAACAACAACCACTACAGCAACGACAACAGACACAGAAGCAGCAACAGCAGCAGAAACAACAGCAACAGCAACAACCGCAACAGCAACAACCACAGCAGTCACAACAGCAGCAGACCCAACAGCAGCCAATGCAACAGCAGCAGAGACAACAGCAGCAGTCACAACAACAGCAACAACAGCAACAGCCACAAGCAAAGAAAGGTAAGGTGCCACCTATTAATACTTATAAAATGCATTTAAAAGACACAATTGAAATATGTAGGTCGGTCATAGGCAACAATTTCATAATTAAGCGGCTTAACGCAGACAGGCATTCCATTCAGTGCTCATCTTTAGAGCACTACAAAAAAGTGAAAGACCTTCTGTCTCAAACTAGAACAGAATATTATAGTTTCACCCCGAAGGAAGACAAGCTTCAAACAGTCCTCCTGAAGGGTATCGAATCCTCTACGGATCCGCAGGCGCTCTTAGCTGAGCTCCGTCAAGTGGCGAGCGACGATCTCGAGTTTATCGGGGTCCGACCGTTCACCACAGTCAAAGCCAGACGGGAGAAACGGAATTTACCATTCTTCCTGGTTCAACTCTCGCCCCAAAGCAAATTGAGTGGTCTAAGGAATATAACAGTCCTGGATTACCAAGTTGTACGATGGGAAAAACTAAATAAGCAGAAAGACATGCTTCAATGCATGAACTGCCAAGGGTTCGGACACGTTGCAGTTAACTGTGGTATGGACCCAGTCTGCGTTAAATGTGGAGATACCCACAAAACAGTGGAGTGTAAACTCGGGCAAGATAGGGTCACAGACATGACCCAGTTAAAATGTGCGCTCTGCCGAGGCTCCGGGCACCCCGCAAACTATCGGGGATGTCCGAAGTTTCAGGAGATAAGGCAAAACAAAGCCCAAAAGAAAACAGTTGAGGTGAGACGCCCTGAAGTACGCCAGAAAACAACTCCCGTTAATCCCGCAATTTCTTACGCCCAAATCGCGTCTGGAAAGGGAAACACGGTACAGCCTCAACCACAGGTAGCCAAACAGGTCCAAGTGCCTACGGCTCCTGTGCCAGAGGCAGATCTGATGCAGGTGTTGCTGACCATTCATGGTCAGTTAACCGACGTGCAAAAACAGATCAGGGAACAGGCGGCTAGGGTGGATTACCTCTACTCTATTCTGCCGGCAACGCGAAATGGTTAAAGGCGCGCTGCCTGAGCGACCCTTTAAGATCCTAGCTGTGAATGTAAATTCGCTGATTAGGACCGAACGTAGAGCAAATCTCTTTCATTTGCTGCAAGACCAAAGTCCTGATGTGTTTATGGCTAGCGAAACTAAGCTAAATCAGAAACACAAACTGACTAATAATAATTACAATATCGTGCGAAGGGATCGGCCTAACTCCTCTCAAGGGGGTGGGGTCGCAATCTTCATACGAAAGGGCATTCAATTTAAGGTTATATATAATAGTGAAGTGCGAAGATTTGGGCAGTTAGAAGCCTGCGTCATTTGCATTCCGCTCCTTCAGGGGAAAAGAATGTACGTGATCGCGGCGTACGCACCCGAAGCACCTCAGCCTGCTAATTTTATCGCAGAACTCGAAAAACTTTTCGAATGCTTAAGACTGCACTTGGATGAAAATTATTATCTAATGGCAGGAGATTTGAACGCCAAACATGAAGATTGGGGAAATCAAATTCAAAATCCGAGAGGGTACCATTTATTTAATTGGATGGGTCGTCACAGTGTTGAGTGTAGGATCGATCTTTTTGCGACAGATAGACCTTCGTTTCCTAGGAGCGGTGGCTTTCTGGATCTTTTACTGCTTGACTCACGACTTGTTATAACTGACGCAACAAATCAACAGACAAGAAACTGTTTACGAACAATCGAATACGACAGCGATCACTGCGGACTTGCCACCGTAATACAGCTTCCGAGCGAACTTGTGGAATTGGATGAGTATGTGCCTGTGCACTCTTACAATTTCAGTAAGACGCGCTGGCCACGCTTCTCCAACGCCTTGGCAAGAGAAATACGTTCCGAGGACATTTCTCCACCAAATGACAGAAACCTGACGAACCTCGAGATCGACGGGTTTCTGACTCAAATGGATACGACTATAAAACGAACAATGGACAAAACAATCCCAAAATTTAAGGAACAAGACCCAAACGGTTTATACAAGAACGCGACAATCGACGCACTACACCGACAAAAAAGTGGACTGCTGACTAGGTTGAAACTTCTTTATAGACGTTTCACGGACACACGTGATCTGGAGATTAGGACATTGAAGTCGTCGATCAAAAACATTAACGTTCTGATTAGACAAAACTATAGATTATCTATTAATTTATATTGGGATAACAGAATTCGGGCTGTTAATTCTAGCGACCCTAGTATGTTTCCCCAAATAAATAAGATATTTAGAAGAAATGATCAAAACGATCTTCCATGTCTTAAACTCCAGAGGACAACAGATAACGAAGACGTACTAACGATTGCGGGAATTGATCCGGAAGGTGCCGTTTTCGATGACAATTTTTATATGATAGAAGATCCTCAGGAAAAGGTAGAAGCTGTAGGGGCTGCTTTCCAGCAAGTGTATAAGGTGAATGCTAGCATTCGTCCGAATCATGACCTGGAGAACAGAGCCTTGCTGCACAATTTCTATCTTGGAAATAACATAACGCAATGGCGATCTGAGAATACTGGTTTCACCGGGTTCAATGACGAAAATTTGGCAAACGCCACCATCGCCGAGCAAAATGGACCCAGTTCATTGTTAATTTCGAAGGTAGAACTTCATTTAATTTTTCAAACATTAAAGAAAAAGAAATCTGCGGGGGTCGATGGTATACCCAACATTGTGTTACGACATCTCCCTGAGGAAGCCATAGACATTTATACCACACTGTTTAACAACGCATTGAATAATGCATATTATCCAGTGAGTTGGAAGACAGCTGTGGTCCATCCTCTCCCCAAAAAGGGAAAGGACAGCTCCAATCCGGCAAATCTTCGGTCGATAAGTCTTCTTCCAAGTATCAGTAAGGTATTCGAAAAGATTCTCAATAGAGCTCTGTTCAAGTGGGCTGAGGACAAGAATATTATTCCAGACAATCAGTTTGGCTTTAAGGCGGGACATGACACTATTCATGCCGCGTCTAAGTTAGTTTCTGATGTTCAATGGAACAAAGCGAAAAATCAATGCACGGGTGCCGTTCTTGTTGATTTAGAGAAGGCTTTCGACACCGTATGGTTAGAGGGTCTTTATCTGAAATTAACTAGATTTGGCATAAGTAAACCACTGTTATATATGCTTCATGACATGCTCAATGGTAGAAAGTTTGTTGTCAAAAGTGGCAATGTAACTTCTACCACAACATTTGATATTAAAAACGGTCTACAGCAAGGAGCTGTGAACTCGCCGATTCTTTTTAGTATTTACACCAGCGATCTGATAGGTAGTCTCACTCATGCGATTGCGTATGCCGATGACCTTGTAGCGTACAGGACGGGTCCAAAAGTTGAAGTCATCAGAATTCTCTTGCAGCGTGACTTCGACAAGATTCAGCGATATTGTGATGACTGGAAGTTAAAAATTAACTTTCAGAAATCAGAAACTATCCTGTTTAGAACCCCTTTGTCTAGGGCTTCTAGGGATACAAGAAAGAACTGGAGAAATCTAGTGATCGTTGGACCAAGTGGACATCCACTGGCGAGTAAAGATGTAGTAAAGTACCTTGGTATCTGGCTAGATCAGTATCTATATTTCAATCGACATATAGATGCTGCTCTGGCCAGAGCTAGGGGAGCGTTTGCTCTGACAAGACGGTTGTTTTATAGCAGCCGCCTTGAAAACAGAGTGAAGGTGATTTGCTACATGGCCCTCATCCGGCCGATGATTGCCTATGGGTGCCCTGTGTGGTTTAACGTTGCCCCATCTCAAATGGAAAAGATTCGGGTGTTTGAGAGGCAGTGTCTTAGGACCTGTCTTGGATTACACAGAACACCAGAGTCGGAGTACAAACATTATTATGCCAACGAGGTCTTATACAACGGGGCCAATATAAACAGGATAGATAACTTTTTAATTAAGCTGATTCGGGGTCACATTGCAAGAGCGATGACCTCAGCCAATGGACTTATTTTCGGGGCTTATTACCCCAATGAAGAATATAGTGAGAGCGTTTGTCTTAACGGTTTCATCCCGCCCGAGACATTCCTCTATTTAGACAGTCGGGGGCTGATACAGGATAGATTGGCGGTTCCGTTAATCTACCACGTCGGCCGTAGAACTGTGGATCGGCGAATCCTGTATGGTCGAGACGTCGGCTCTGGGAACGGAGCAGAGCGTCTGCGGTTCAGTAGAGCTGTGCCCCTTCGGGACAAAAAGGACTGTTATAAGCAATTTCAAACATACTGGTGGTTGGGTGACCACCTTGACATTGATGGTTAGTTAATGTTGTTGCCTTGGCCGACCTACGTATTTTTAAGTATTAATAGGTATATTTTAGTAGAACAGTGGTGGCACCAAAAAAATATAAAAAAAAAAAAAAAAAAAAAAATGGCATCTGTTTGTGTGTATGGGCATTTGGCGCTTTTAAATATATATATAAAAATATATATATTTATAAACGTGTGCACATATGCATTGGCTATTGCGCAAAAAAAAAAAAAAAAAAAAAAAAAAAAAAAAAAAAAAAAAAAAAAAAGCTGCTGGTGGCTGTTCTAGTTTTAAGTTATTTTAAGTATTTTTAAGTAGTTTTAAGTTATTTACGTATATTTACGTATATTTTTATTCTATTTAGGTTAATTTAGTTTTATTTAGGTATAGGGTAGTTTTAAGTTTTTATATAAAATAAAATATATGTCTTGAAAAACGAGTTTTAAAAAAATTTTCTCGTTTAGTTTTAAGTAACTTTGAATTTTAATTTAAGTAGTTTTTACGCCCAAAGGCATTTTTAATATATAGTTATAGTATAATTTAGAGCGCCCGTATGGGGCCAGTAAGTTAGTTAAGTTATTCTGTAAGCTAGTTTTTAAGGTTTTTGTCTAGCATTTAAGTTAGTTATAAGTTGAATTGAAAATAAAAACATGAATTAAAAAAAAAAAAAAAAAAAAAAAAAATGTTTGACTGAGGTGCGTTGGGTCGCAAGTTCGATCCCTGGTTGAGGCAAGTAAGTTTTTTCAATAATAATTAAATTAAATATCTAGTTTTCAGAAAAGGCATTGAAGAAACTGAGCACTTGAACGAAGAAAATATGGTCTCAGAAAAAATTAATCGAAATAAAAGATAAAGAAAAAAATAAAAGAAAAAAGTCGTTAAAAAAATTATTTTAAATTTTGTTTGAATTTTTTTTGTTTCGGTAAGATTTCCGTAATGACTTCTGTAAGTCCCTAGCGAAACACTTTAAAAGAAATTATTGCCTCCTTAAGAAAGTCTTGTGACAACTTTTTAGCGAAACAAAAAGCCTTTCGTAGCAAAGTATTGTTTCCATTGCAAAGCCTTCACCAGGCCTTATCCAAACTGTTTATGAAGAGTTATAACTTCGCTTATGTGCGCCAAATAGGTTTCTATAAGATTGATTACAGTTAAAATAGAAATAAGAAAATAGCTTCTATTGGCCTTTATGAAAATTAAATTGTTACTTGGGCGTGCCTATATGATACGTAGGTACTAAAAGTTGACGGGGACAAATAGGTTCTAGAGGATCCATGAAGTGAGTCGAAGTACAAACAATAGTATACCTACGAAGTATATATACCTACGTCGAGACATTGGGTTGGAGAATTAAACCCTCTCCTTTGTTTTTTTTTATAAGTACTTTGTGGGAGACAATTGTTTGTAACGAGACAAGCCGATATAGGAATAAGGTGATTTATGCTGAATTAGGAATTTATGGACATCGGATATTGATTTTCGAATCACAATTCTTTTTTTTAGTATCAAGCCTATCAATTCTAGGTGTGATATAGAGACATACATGCCATCTACGTATGTCAGGTTCTCCCGATGCAGGGAAGAGACACAAAGATAATCGTTTGTTGGTTAGTGACTTCAAAGATGCTCTTGCATCTTGTGTTGTGAGTTTGTGTATTCCTTCCTGGAGCGATTGATCCAAAACTCAATTTTTATGATGTGGATCCTACACAAAGTGAAATCAACACAATCAACATTCTATGGATTATTATTAGATGTGATTCGGATTTGGTTCTCTGTTGTGTACATACACAGATGGACACTCATGACGAGGACTATGAACTATTTGCATAAGTGGAAAATATAACAGAGAATGAAACTGTCCTATTAAGAATTTTTCATCAATTACGTGATATATAGTTTGCAGTCGTTCTTTTCTTATGACGCGTTGTAGAGTATGTGAGAGCATTTCCATTGGTCCTTTGTCGTAACGTGTAGATTGATTGATTTCGTTTTCCTTTATGTTCCATTACACTTTCCCCTATTTCCGAAGACCCTAACGACCTGCAACCACTCACGCCTGGTCATTTTTTGACAGGCACTTCACTTGTAGCGCTTCCTGAACCAGATTTAACAAACAAGAATATTTCATATTTACATAGGTGGCAACGAGTTCAGTGGCCGATGCAACAATTTTGGTCGTTGGCAATCAGAATATTTGCAAACTTTGCAACAACGAAACAAATGGCGTAAAGGTTGTCGTCAATTAGAGGTTGATGATATCGTTATTGTCAAGGATGATAACCTTCCTCCCTTGAAGTGGAAACTCGGAAGGGTAATTGAAGTTCATCTTGGAGCCGATCACATATGTCGAGTTGTGACTTTGAAGACGTCAAATGGTATCATCAAGCGAGCTGCAGCAACATTATGTAGATAACCTATTGTTGAAGAGCCTTAAGCTCTTCAAGAGGGGGAGTATGTTCCTTCAATTTTACACAATTAAATATTTAAATACGAATTTGTTCATTTAATCAATATCATTTAACTTACTGTGTTTGAATTGAAAATTAAATTAATATAAAATATTATCAAATTATATTAAACTGAAAATGTTCAAATAAATTGGTTTCGAAACCATTCAATGTGTATTTGCATCCAACGACTGAATTTGTTGTTGGATGCGTTGAAAACGAATGTCAAAATGAACTAATATGTAAAAATTATCCATGCGTTTTTTCGAGTTTTATAACTTCCTGTTTTAAAAGGTTAACTTTTTTTTTATCTTTTGTTAGACATCGACCAATAAAGAACCCAAGAATCATTAAAATATTTTTGCGTCTTTAATTTAATTTTAAAAGATCTTTAATTAAAATTTACAAATTTACAACAATTCAAAAAAGCTTGAATTGTAAAATTACAGGTATTGTAAAGTATATTAAAGTTTGTTGAAACATATTTACCTTAGGTAATATAAATACTTAGTATGAAGATACCTACATACTTAAATCATGTCGTAAACGGGTGCTGAACAAAAATTCAAATATTGATTGTTAAACATACCTACTAGTTGAAAACAAAGTCTTAGAGTTCGATTTTACTAAAATATAAAAGTAAATAATTGTTTGAAAAAACCACTATGTTAAAGGTTATGATGAAATTTTAAATTATTTCGTATAGATATGCATTTGTTGAGAATAGTAGCCTCTAATTTTCAGAACACACTCCAGTGTATAAAGCAAAGTCCAGTAATAATTAATTACATTTAAATAAGACTCATTTGAGGAGATTTTCAAAATCTAACTGGAGAATATACTCCTAAAATCAGATCAGTGTTGAACGTAAGTAAATTTTGAGAATCTCTTATTAAACGTTAATTGATCTAACGTTAATTTTTCTTGAAATTTGACTCAATAAAATATATTAAAGTATACTTTGAATAGTACCTACATACTAGGAGTCACGTAATATAAAGTTGATCTCTCCGATTAAATAAAATTTTTCAATAAGGAAATAATACAAAGTAAAACTGAGACAAACAAGTTTTATTTATTTATGAGTTGACGTGAAGTCAGAAGTAAGAAGTTAATAGGAGATTAGTTTTATATTCTTTGTAAAAGAACCAATTTCAAAAAGGAGAAGCTATCCTTTTGTTTTCGAAAATTACCTATTTGGGAAACGTAATCCTGAATAGTATTCATAATAAAGGTTGAAATAATTACCTGAATACTTACATGAAAAATACCTGAAAGAAATAAGGCTGAAAGAAAAAGAAACTAAAGTAAGGATCACGTATTAATAAATACGCGACTCAATTTCTCGTGATAAAGTAAAAGAAGATACCTACTGAGTTTGATTACAATACTTACGTTTAATGACAATAATTTCTTTCGCGTTTATCTGGAAAAAGAAAAATAATAATAATTAATTAAATAAATTCCGTGTTGTAATAAAGATACAAAGAGTACTTACGTGTGTTGTTTTATAAAGCATCTTTGCTAAAAATAAAAAGTGAATATATGTGACAGTGTAAAATAAAAAAAGTGAAAGATAAATACTCACTTTTGATTCACTCGATCATCAGTCAATTTGCGGTCGAAATTGAACAGGTTTTAAGAAAATTTTGTAATAATATGTAGGGAGACCATTTCCAACACCTATCTGTTAAGCCATTAACATACTGTAGAATAGAGAATCCTACCATAGCAAATACCTATGTACGACAGATTATTATCAACCCCTATCTCATCTACCTACCAAATTCGAAAATTTTCATGAACTAATTTCGTTACACCTTTTTTCAGTGTAACTACATAACAGATAAACCTACATCAGCATCCAACTCAACTTTCAAATTTCACACCACCGTTGTGGCATACAACAAAATTCATTTCGCTTCACTTTAGTAAAAGCAAAATATTTTAATTCTAAAGCAAAAATGAGCTTATTTGAGCCAACAACGCCCTCTAAGAAATGATAGCGAAAGCTAAATATTCAGTTGAAAGCTACGTGTATAAAAGGAATAAAATGAAAGTTTATGGTTTGTTGCCGAGAAAATCCACGGTCAAGAAAAAGCGCGATTAAATGATGGAAGAAAATCCGAGTTAAGTTCACAACCAAAGGAGTGCTGCCCCTCAAGTTAGTTCCACAACAAAAAGTAGCATACATAATGAACAACAGAGTAAAAGAACGAGACGAGCGGAAAATAAGTATTATAATTTATCACAGTTAGAGTCTCATATCGAAAAACAATTGAGATAATATAGTTAAACATGAAGAAATATTGGTAGAAATAGTAGTTAAAAAAGCGTTCAATAAATTATGAAAAGTCTCAAAAATATAATAACTAATTTTCATTCATGAACTAATCTGAAAGTCAAATGATTGATGAGTCGCAACAAATTATCGTCAAACAAAACAGATAATCTCTTAACGAGAAAAAGAAACATCTGTCGAAAGGTATTCACTTGTACTTAACTTTAGTACCCGTAGAGGAATATTAAACTTCAATCATAGAACTGTAAGGTAACTAAAACGAAGCATGAACTAAACAATATTGCTTGACGTGACTTTTGTATAATTCTCATTACGATCCTTTCATCACCTTCTCAAATGTCAAATTATGTGACAGATTGACATTAAATTTCCCATAAGTTTAAGAAACATACTTACATGAAACTTACCAGTACCTGTAAGATACACCATTTACTAATACTTACACATTTAGTCGTTCTTTCAAAGGACTGACAGACGTATACAAACTATAAGTGACATCGAAGATGTCAACGACAGTCCTATACGGACACTTAGATGACCATACTTACCCAAACCGAATATAACACACTGAAACAGAAACAAATTAACAAACGAAAAACTTTACTAAACTTTCGAATACTTACCACATCTGAAAAAAAAACATACATAAATACTTACCGTAACGCACTTACCTCACCTGAAAAGAAACAAGACCGATACACACACGACAAAATACTTACCATTAAATTATATTACTCATGTCAGTAAAGAACACAATTTTTAGTTCTATCTTTGCAAGAAATAAATTTTCTCATCAAGCAAAAATCGAAAAATTCTTATAACTAAGTCAAGAGACGTACCACTCGACTCAGTCATGCCACAAACAAATCCAATTTCAGACGCGACCGTAGCGCAACGTGATCAAATGAAATAAGTGAAACCAAACTGAGAAGTTAGTTGCCACAAATTAAAATTGACCAATAGGAATAGGCCACGTCGACAGTTTGTCCCAAACGGCTATTCAAAATGTGCTATAGAGGCAAAGAAACGAATACGTAACGCAAAGCAGAAAAATTGTAGCTTAGTTAAAAGTCTTTCCAATTTAGTCCGCCACAAAGTTAACTTCGTCCAAGCAAAAATTATAAAAAGAAGTAAAAATCTTTGAAGAAAATTTATAAAAAGTATTAAACAATATAGAACAATATAAGGAATATTCATAGATATTAACAAACAGGTGTTAATGGCTGGAAATCAGAACAATCCCTTTATTCCTAAAATCGGTTACATAAAAGACGAGAACGGTGGTGAAAATCAACACTACGTGCACACAGAAGGCGCATCCGAGTCACCTAAAGCTGTGCGTAGGATTTTCACCAACGGAACCAACTTTATCATTTCACGGAAAGCTAGCGATATTCGCTTAAAACCAGCAGGAAAATCCGATGAGGATCTCCTGGAGCAGCAGCTGTAAATCATTATCAGAAAAAATTAAATACTTACCAGCAATCTTTGTGCAAAGAGCAAACCCCAGGCAAAATCGTGCGCAGGAATCCACTCAAGGAGCGGACTCGACCACGTACCAAAATTACCCGAGGATCCTGCGTACATAAATTGCTTGCACACATCGTCGCACCAGATGCTACCTGGTTTTTTTTATAATAGTGTACAATTTTGTTTTGTTACCGAAATTCACGTTTAATAGTACTTACCAAGTTACAATGAATACTTACTGAAGATGCAAAAAAGGATAAAATATGTCATCAATCAGTAACCATAATTAGTTATTCATATTTTGTGTTGAAGCAGAAGTGCTGGACATATAACACTATTCTGCCACCGTTGGGAAACCTCAAGAATCACATACAGTTGATGCTGGTTCGAGATATACCCTAGATGTCATCTAATTCAACAGTAACTATTTTTATGAAAGAAAAACTAAATATTCTGTAAGTGATTCGAATTATTATTTATTAGTATTTATACCTAGGTATATTATTCTGTGAAGTGAATCGAAAAATTATAACAAAAAAAAAGAGAAATATGAGAAATTATCTTAATTATTTACGGCCTATATTACACGACTAATGTGAATATCTATATATCAAACTTACCTAGTGCTGCATAATCTGCTAGAGTAACTAAAAAGAAAGAAAAAGAGTGTTAAAATATTTTGAAGTTAAACTTAAAGTAATTGGAAGTGAGAATTACGCAATAAAAATCACGCAACTCAATCACTACATAAAATTGAAAGTACTTACCTACGTGTTAAATACAATTTGAAGAAATTTACTCAAGGATAATTAATTTTACGTACTATTGTTTTCGACGGTATCGTCCAATATTTTTTCTTTGTTAAGATACCAAGTATCTTAAGAATTAACATCCGGCCTGGTCCAATCCAGTCAGTTTTAGCAATTTAACGTTGCCAATTTTGTTTATTGTATCTATCTATATGATTTAAAAGATATTTTTTTTATTATTTAAAGTTTTTCCTACACACGTAGAAGGCGAAAGCATAATTTATTTTTTTTTGTTATTACATTCAAATAATTTTATTTGAAAACTGATCGGTACTTACCTCAGTTAGTTTATAAACATAATCACAAATCGACCTTGAGTCCAAATCATACATTATTGAAAGGATTTCCAAAACCTGTAAAGGAATTGACTTCAATTATAAACGATAATTAGATAAATAACTTTGAGTACTATTTGCTCACCTTAAGTATATTATACCATTTAAATTACGTTTTCGAACATAAGTAGAATTCGAATTTGAAGATAATCTGAAAAGAAAAAGAGTAGAAACTGATGAGATTAAAGTGATTGTTTTTTTTTGGCGTGCATACTTACGCGTAATCGTAATATCAAACGTGGTTAATTTCGAAATTGGTTTTAGTACTTACGTCCAAAGGTACCTACCTGTATACGGTCGTGACTGATTACCTACAGTTTGAATACAAGGTAAAGTCAATATTTTTTTTTGAAACGGAGTTTAAAGTACCTTCGTATTTGCGGGCTGAACTACCTACAAGTAGTTATCACTATTTTTCACAATTTTTGTTTATATGATTTAAAGATTCGGTTCAGCGTACTGAATTTTTCACTAAAGTGTATATAATTATACACCGTGTTTAATTTAACTGTTACTACGTTTTGTTCGTTTTTATTTGTGACTGGTCCATTCTACGAATTCATGATAAATCGGAGTTAGACTACTGTTGACTAAGTCTTTTAACTTAGTTAGATAAACTAAAGTACCAATACAAATAATAGGTACTAACACTTAAGTCAAGTATCGTCAAGGATACTTCAGTAAAATAAAATTTAAGCTGTAGGAACCCATACCCTTCTACGAAAACAACCTTTAACTGATTTTTTTTAAGACCATAATCAAAGAAAAAAAGTTAGAGAAAAGGTGCACCTTATCTTTAAGTAGATTTTTATTAAATTTTTAATATATTTTATAATATTTTATAATTATATATATTTTACATTTCATTATATAAACATTGAATTTACAGGTCATCGTTGAATTTTAATATCTTTTTACCGCGATTTCATTGATCTAATTTTGCTGATCTATTTTAAATACTGCTATTGGTTGTCTTTTGGGAATTCGTGGGAGTGCATTGCACTTTAAACTCTTGAGTTTTTCCTTTGTGTTGGAAAGTGGTTTGAATTTTCTGAGGATTCATTCTACTGGGATATATAGTCTTGAATTTTATGTTCCTCTTAGGAACATGGATCATCTGTCATTCAACCGTGTCGTTTTGTTTTGTAACCGTGGTCCCGAACGAAATTTTATCGCATCGTGACGACTAGAGCGTTTACATTATCCTATAACTATATAGAGGTAATTCGTCACATTCCGTTGCGATAGATTAGCTGTTCACTTATCCGATTAAAGATTAAAGTCGTGTTACGTTAAATAATACCTCGGACAACTTATCGAAGTTATCCAAGGTCGCGAAAAGGGGTGAACCGTGATCACTACCTGCGATATTGTCGTCTGTGATTCACTTACATAGTGAACTAGACTTGTTGTCATTGAACGTTACAATCTCTATTAGAGATTTCACTTTTAACTTACTCGTCTCAATTCTTTACACGAAGATTATTTTCCGATTGGATTAAAGAATTTTGAGATTAGTGTAGTTTTTTTTGCTAAAGATTGAAGTCAGTCCTAGTGGAATTCTAGTTAGAGTAATTTTTCTGTTTGAAAATCAAAAATTGAGTAAAAAGTAAAAATAGTTTTTGAAGTTTTGTTATACAAAGAATATATTACAACAGATTTAAAAAAAAAAAGAAGAATAAGATAATTTGAAATTTATTTAGTTTCATTGTTAGAGATAAATTTTAAGATTATATGAATAAATTTTGTAATTAAGTGAAAGAAATATTCGAGTCTTTTTAAAATAGTTTCTTTTGAGAAAAGCAGTTTTCTTTGGGAAGATTTTTTTTTTATTTTTCATCCAGGTTCGGGCATGAGTATTGATTAGCAGGATGCAATGCTAAAACAATAGGTAGAGGGGTCGCGACTGGAACTGGCGTTTACCAAATGTGAGTACATCATCATCATCAAACGGTAATCGGAAGGTTTAAGACCTTCCGTCTTCAAAGAGGGAGTTCTTGAAGTAAATTTAGTGCATCCAAGAACCATAAAGGGTGATGAAGAGAGGTGGTCTTTAAGATTAGCTCTGTTTATCCTAGGTAGGGAAGTTAAGCACCGAGGGAATTCATCAACACCTGAATTTTCCCCAACGATGTCGCAGTACCTTACTATGGAAGCGATGAGAAGTAGGTAGATACTGTAAGGTATATCTATAGTAGTAGTAACAGCGAGGCTACTGTCGTACGTGTTATTTGTAGTCTCTTTTTCAAGTTTCACTTTCTCTACAATGTCTCCATCGGGTCCTTTGCAAACTCTTATAATCTAATAAGTTAATATCATCTATACTTCAGGTCTGAAATAATGTGACACTGGTCGTATTCGAATTGCAAGATCCTACCCCACAACTCGGCGAGCTAAGCAATGGCAACGAGCAGACCTGGTGCAATGGTAGAATGACGACCGCCCTGATTTCTAGGGGCGTGGACGTGCCTTCATCCTGGTGAGGACAAGGTACTAAACGTCTCGAAGGAATCAGGTGTAGGATCCTTCGAAGGGATGTTATTTCGAGTCGAACGCTTTTCTGTTATAAATTGGTTAGGATATCTTTTCTGATGCCAGGAGGGATTAAGTACCTCTCCATATTATGTAGCCCTAAACAGAAGATTGTTTCGGATTGATTCCATCCTTCAGCGAACATACTAAAATTAACTTTTCGTCTCTAATCCTCAGCGACAACTCGAGTTAATCATTTAATGAAAGACTTTAGTTTAGTTGGTGGATTACAAGGAAATCCTGATCAGACGTAGGGTCGAGGTTTCCTAGTGTCCGGAGAAATCCCATACATCCCATCAACGTATGTCAGTGATTCATTGGTAGGAAGAGTGGGGTAAAGTAGTTCGAATCTGAACAACAATGTGTGGATGACATTGAGATTCGTCCTATGGAACTGCTTACTCTTTCGACTGATGATTTCACTCCTTTTTTTGTTGGATCCTATCCGTTGACTTTCCACTCTTGGGACTACGAGCATCGAAGTTGAATATTGTCGTGACTTCTGAATAAATTTTAGAATTCTTGGTGATAGTGGGAATTTGTACAAGGTTTAGTTTGGAAACATGGTCAAGACAATAGGTCAAATGTAGCCCCCAATAGGAGGCAAGATTAACGGATTATTATTTTTTTTCATTACACAACAACGCATCATCCAACATTTTTTAATCATTTGAGATTCAATAATTAACAATAATATTTATTATCGTTTCTTCTCATATAAAGAATAAAATTCTTAATCAAAGTTTTCTTTCGTTTGATTAAAAAGAATTTCGATCTTTCACAATGTGTTGCAATGTAATGAAAGGAAATAATATTTTTTGTATCCGTTACAAATGGCGCTCAAACGCGTGGGGCCCGAATGGAGTTTAGATGTTGTAGAAGTTGGAGGAATTTGAAAGAGATTCATTTGAGATTAAGTACATGTTCAAGATTTCATAATCGAGAATATGTTAGTTTTTTTTTGGTTTTCTTGTAGTTGAGAATTTTTTGTTGAGATTTTCCATCGGGAGGTGAGTGACTTATGTGTCTGCCGATGAGTGGTGATCTTTCCTATTCATGTCCGTTTGTGACAACCAGATCACACATTCTCTCACTCTCGCAAAAATTAATTCGATCCATTATTATGGGTAACTTTCGGTCTGATGTCCGGATTGGTTAGTTGAAGCCAGTTGCTGTAGCTTCGGAGGATAGTTATTCAATTTGTTTTTAGTTCGAAGTCCTTGGAAGATGAAGTGTTAGATTCTTCGACCGGGTGAGTGGTTGAAGTTGTTCCTACTCAGGTCTGTAGCGAAGAACAATTATGCTTTATTCGAAGTAAAAGACAAACCAACTCAAGAAGAAGAACCATACCAATTTTAAATAACAACTTTTATAGTAGAATCTTTAATTTTTTGTTGTATTGAGCGGTATCTTGAAATAGTTTGGGATGCGATCTTAACCTACTGTCCACTAGGCAACGATGTCTTCTTACCTAGGTTTGTAGCTGTAGTATAGATCAAGTGTCGAATTATGGATAGGTAGTTATAAGATGCAGTGACAAATAAGCCGTGCGATCTAAAACGAAATTTGATTTAATAATCAAAAAAAATTTTTTTGAGATGATGATGTGGTTGCGGCAGACGACAGTATTCTAGTCGCGATCCCGAACCTGGAATGAATATAGAGAAGTTTAAGAAGAAGTAAGATTTTGAAGAATATTTTTGAATTGAAGAATTTAGATATTGTAGTTTTTTCTAAAAATTTAAAAGATTAAAATTTTTAGAATTTGCCTGGTGGCGTTTTGAAGTAGCAGTTCTTGCAAATACTTGTTTGGATTTGGGAACTGGAGTGCCTGGTGGCAATTGGAGTTAGCAGTTCTTGCAAATTCTCGTTTGGGTTTGGGAACTGGAGTGCCTGGTGGCAATTGGAGTGCCTGGTGGCGATAAAGCAACATTTTCTTTTGGTTGCAGTTTTTAGATTGTGCCAAGTAGTTTTGGGGAATTCTAGTTTTTGTTGGTCAGAAGTTGGAGAGGATCACTTCTGAAGTTTTGAGTTAGTAGTTTTGATCAGAAGTTGGAGAGGATCACTTCTGTAGATTTTAGTAGTAGGAAGTTGGAGAGAATCACTTCCAAAGTTAGTAATTTAGTTT
The DNA here is from genome assembly GCA_951217065.1 of Baccha elongata. Classification (NCBI taxonomy): domain Eukaryota; kingdom Metazoa; phylum Arthropoda; class Insecta; order Diptera; family Syrphidae; genus Baccha; species Baccha elongata. The sequence continues at coordinate 1,715,739 of CATNUY010000119.1, read as the reverse complement.
TTTTTGCAGTTTAGCTATTTAGTAAAAAAATCTGGAAAGTCAGGAGGAGAAGATAATTACTCCTGAGGTTTCCAGCTTTTTTTTTGTTTGAAGTTTTGGAGTTTTTGAGGGTTTACCCTATAAAAGAAATTAGGTTAAGTTAGTTTATAAGTTAGGTTTAGGAGATAGTTTAAGGAAAAACTTAGGTTTAGTAATTATAGTAGCGTAGAATTAGAAAAAACTATTTTTTTTGTAGGTTCTCTTACAAGACAAAATATTTTGTTTTGAATTATCTTTCTTGAATTTTCAATCTATAATATTATCACTCAATAAATACCATCTATCAAAGCGGGAAACATATTCAGTCTTATGGGAGGTAGAAAAGACAAACACCCTACCGCGGAAAAACCTAAAAAGAAGAATTCACGAAATCCCAGTACTCCAGGGGATCATCTTACGAGGTACCAGAAGGCATTAAACCCAGCTCGGGATTTAACAATGGAAGCTGGAGACGCTGCGGATGTGAGCCAAATGGAAGAAATTCCAGGCACCTCACAGGGACAGCAAGCCATTGATGAAAGTCCACATGTAGTGGAAGAGAACCGACCATCTACCCCTGAAGCACTGAGACAACGTCGATTGGAATTTTCACCGACTAGAGAGGACCAAATGCAGCAGTACATTAAGGAGGTAGCGTTAGCCACAATCGGGTTCAGCAGAGCCGAGGATAGGAAGAATCTGCAGGAGACTTTAGCGGCAAGTCAAATGCAGATGCTAGACAAAGTGAACGAAGCAATTCGGACAGCTTTGACTATTAACACGCAGAACACACAACCTTCCAGACCGGCGATGAACCTTTGTGAACAACCTACTCCAAGAATATACCCTGCAGAAAGAGAACCACCTATCATCAGACATATACCTGACACACCTAACTTTCCGCGCGATCTTCCTAGACACCCAGGAACTTTTAGAGCAGAAGCAGCAAGAACTCAAGGAGTCGACTTTTATGAGAGACTAGATCGGATGACATTCGAAAATCCTTCGGGACATGATCGAACCAGGATGCCATCACCATCACCAGCAGGCTCTTATTCACGTTTTCCACATTATCACAAATGGGGAGTGAAATTTAACGCGAAGAACATGACGGTCGACGAGTTCTTGTTTCGCTTAGAACGGGTAAAAGATAGCTACAACGTTTCATGGGAAGAGGTTGTAGCGAACTTCCATCACTTCATAAGCGGAGCTGTCGAAACATGGTTTTGGATGTGGTTGAAGGAGCATCCACATTCTTCATGGGGATCCTTACGTTTGGGTCTCATTGAACAATATCGTGGATTAGAAACCGATTCAGAACTGACTCGTCAAATGGCCGAGCGAAAACAATTGCCAGGCGAGAGTTTCGACACCTTCTATGAAGATATATTGAGGATAAATTCCAGGATGCGTACACCTCGACCAAATCAGGAGATCGTGGAGATAGTAAAGCAGAATGTGAAAAGAAGGATGGGCGAATTATTGCTCACAAGCAAAGTCAGTAAGTTGTCAGAACTGGTACACACTTGTCGCGAGATGGAGAAGTTTTTGAATCAGTATGATCCAAATCATTCTCGAGCACCACCACCATATATCGCACAGGCAAGGAAACAGGTCAGTGAAATAGAAGTTCAAACGGTAGAGACTACACCTCCAGAATTTTCAAACGCTATTGAAGCCTAGAATCCACAATTTAAACGCGAGAATAAACCCCCTTTCAACACTGACAACGTAAAATGTTGGAATTGTCGAAAGGTGGGTCATTCGTTTCGCGACTGTACTGATACACAGCGAAGACTGTTTTGTTATAAATGCGGCTTACCTGAAACTGTAACACCTAATTGTCGTATTTGTTCGGGAAACTCACCACGGAGCCAGCTCTCATCCGAGAGGGATCTGGTACGGACGGGGGACTCGGAGAGTCCGTTGTAAAAGAAAATATTACTGAGAAAATAACTATTTTGAAAAATCCTGATCTGAACAAAACTCAGAATAATGAATTACCAAACTTACCTAATAAAACACTTTTTTTAAGACCCCTCAAACCTTTGCATGTTAGACAAGTTGAATATGATCTAGCGAGGCAAAGAATATATACTTACCCTAAACATTCAAAAAAAAATAAAAAAGTTAAGAGATCGTTTCACTCAAAAGCGAGTAACTTTTAAAAATATAGCTGCCACCAGAATAGCGATTAATTCGGGCGATCCTCGTCCATATGTTGAAGTCAAATTTTTTGACAAAAATTGGTTAGGTTTACTGGACTCGGGTGCCAGTGTCAGCTGCCTCGGAAAGGGAGCAGTTGAATATTTAGAGAAATTGAACATCCCATATAAAAAGTTCTCTACAGACATTTCTACGGCCGATGGTCGTAAACAACCAGTGATTGGAGTAGTAAAGGCGAAGATCCAATTTAATGATAAATGTCTATCAATGGATTTGTACATAGTACCTACCCTTTCACAAGAGTTATATTTAGGCGTAGATTTTTGGGCTCTGTTTAAAATAGCGCCAAACATAATCTCATCAATAAGTTCCATTTCCGAGGTGGTTTCCGAACCGCCAAAAATTACGGAATGTGACCTGACACCTGAGGAGTCAGATATATTAAAAGAAGTAGTGAAGTCTTTTCCATCTTTCGCTCTTAAAGGACTCGGAAGGACTCACTTGTTGGAACACAGAATCGATACGGGAGACGCCGAACCAATCAAACAACGTCATTATCCCATATCGCCAGCAGTACAAAGCCTAGTCTATGCGGAATTGGACCGCATGCTTTCTTTGGGTGTGATCGAAGAATCTTCAAGCGCATGGTCATCACCTGTTGTTTTGGTGAGGAAACCAGGAAAAAATCGCCTGTGCTTGGATTTTCGGAAGGTCAACAGTGTTACCAAGAAGAACGCGAGCCCAATTGCGCATATTGAAGGACTGCTTGCACGACTTTCAGAAACACGTTTCATTTCGAGCGTGGATCTGAAAGATGCGTATTGGCAGGTACCCCTGGAGAAAGACTCACGGGAGAAGACAGCGTTTACTGTCCCCAATCGACCTCTGTACCAATTCAAGGTAATGCCTTTCGGTCTTTCCAATGCGGCACAGACTTTAACTTACCTCATGAATAAAGTTATTCCTTCCAAACTACGTGAAAATGTATTTATATATTTGGACGATTTACTCGTCGTATCATCATCATTCAAAGAACATATATCTATTTTAAAAATTGTAAGTAAGCGACTATCGGAAGCAGGACTTACGATAAATGTCGAGAAGTCTCGTTTCTGCTTCCAAGAGTTGCAGTATTTGGGTTACGTTGTCGGTCAAGGTTGCCTGAAAGCTGACCCCGGCAAGATATCAGCAATTGTTGATTTCCCGGTACCAACCACAGTCCGTCAAGTCAGGCGATTCTTAGGAATGGCCGGGTGGTACCGTAGGTTCATAGAAAACTTTTCAGGAGTAGCCGGTCCGATATCGGATACTCTAAAGAAAGGGGTGAAATTCGAGTTTGGAGAAGAGGCTATGGTTGCTTTTAATAAAATCAAAGTGGCGTTAACTTCAGCTCCAGTACTTCGTAACCCCGATTTCAGCAAGCCATTTATTATCCTTTGTGATGCATCAGCTACTGGAATCGGGTGTGTATTATGCCAAAAAGATGAGTCTGGAGCTGAGTTACCAATTTATTATTACTCCCAAAAATTGAATTCGGCCCAGCAAAATTATACGGTCATTGAACGTGAGTGTTTGGCGGCGGTAAAAGGAATTCATAAATTTAGGCCATACATTGAGGGATACAGGTTTACGGTTATAACCGACCATGCGAGTTTGAAGTGGCTCATGAGTCTGAAAGACCCGACCGGTAGGTTAGCTCGATGGAGTCTTAAACTCCAAGGGTTTGATTTCGAGGTTCTTCACAGGCGTGGAACTTTGAACGTTCTGCCTGATGCTCTGTCTCGCATTTATGAGGTGGAGGCAATATCGTCAAATGTTTCCACGCCGGTATTTACTCCAGCAAACCCGTCTGAAGTGTTGTATGTAGATTTAAAGGATCCGGCTTTCCAGTCGGACGAATACCTTCAAATCGCTGAACACATCAGTAAAAATAAAGAACAACTGCCAGACCTACAAGTATCCGAAAATTTTATATACAAGAAGGTCCGACATGTTACAGGCAATCCAATCCAGGATGATGAGTCTTGGAAACTTTGGATTCCATCGAGTCTGGCTGAAAAGTTGATAAGTCAGTCACATTGTCCACCTAGAGCTGCGCATGGAGGTATAACTAAAACGTTGTATCGCTTACGCCAACGATTTTATTGGCCAGGGATGTCGTCACAAGTCAAAACTTTTATAGGTAATTGCGATACGTGTAAGATGGTTAAAGCACCTAACATTACGTTGATAAATGAAATGGGAAAAGTTTTCGAGGTCGAAAGACCTTTCCAGCGCATTTATGTGGATTTTTTTTGACCATACCCACGCTCGAGAAGAGGTAACACTTTCATCGTAATAGCTTTAGACCAACTAACCAAATTCGTATTGATCAAGCCTTTAAAAAAAGCAAATAATAACGAACTCATTAAATTTTTAGCCGACGAGGTATTTTTATTATTCGGGGTACCCGAAACTCTTTTGTCAGATAATGGATCTCAGTTCTTGAGCAACGAATTCATTAAATTTCTCAATAACTTCGGCGTTAACCACGTAAAGACTGCGGCATACGCTCCTCAAGCGAATGCGAGCGAGAGAGTTAACCGCTCAATCTTAAGTTCTATAAGAGCTTACATAGACGACAAGCAATATGATTGGGATGCGAACTTGACATCCATAGGAAGCGCATTACGCACCACCATTCATTCCGTGATAGGCATGTCCCCGTACGAAGCACTCTTTGGGCAACGTATGGTGGAACATGGAGAAGATTACAAGTTATTAAGGAAGTTAGGAGGATTAAACCAATCGGAAATAGATTGGATCCCAAAAACCGCCAAGATGAACATAGTCCACAACTACATTAAAACAGCATTGAACTTAGCCCATGAACAATATGAAAGGGTTTACAATCTTCGAAGTAGAACCGTCAGATACGACATTGGTGACACAGTCTTCAGGAGGAACTTCACCTTAAGTGACGCAACAAAACACAAAAATGCAAAGCTTTGTCCCAAGTTCATCAAAGCTACAATTACAAAAATCATCGGAAATAATTTGTACAAAACCAAAGACGAGCGAGGTTTTGAGACAGTAGTTCATACTAAAGATTTAAGGAAATGAAAATATAATACATTCAAGTTAAAAGATAGTCGCCGGCAAGTCAGCTGAGCATGAGACACAGCGGGTCGTGGGTGATTAACTGATAGGGCAATAATATGTTAGTACAAAGTTTCAAATACTATTTTAAACATGGCTCCTTTCCTCTTTCGTTGAACAGGCTTACGCTCTATTAAACGAATGAGTTTTGTAGGGAGACCATTTCCAACACCTATCTGTTAAGCCATTAACATACTGTAGAATAGAGAATCCTACCATAGCAAATACCTATGTACGACAGATTATTATCAACCCCTATCTCATCTACCTACCAAATTCGAAAATTTTCATGAACTAATTTCGTTACACCTTTTTTCAGTGTAACTACATAACAGATAAACCTACATCAGCATCCAACTCAACTTTCAAATTTCACACCACCGTTGTGGCATACAACAAAATTCATTTCGCTTCACTTTAGTAAAAGCAAAATATTTTAATTCTAAAGCAAAAATGAGCTTATTTGAGCCAACAACGCCCTCTAAGAAATGATAGCGAAAGCTAAATATTCAGTTGAAAGCTACGTGTATAAAAGGAATAAAATGAAAGTTTATGGTTTGTTGCCGAGAAAATCCACGGTCAAGAAAAAGCGCGATTAAATGATGGAAGAAAATCCGAGTTAAGTTCACAACCAAAGGAGTGCTGCCCCTCAAGTTAGTTCCACAACAAAAAGTAGCATACATAATGAACAACAGAGTAAAAGAACGAGACGAGCGGAAAATAAGTATTATAATTTATCACAGTTAGAGTCTCATATCGAAAAACAATTGAGATAATATAGTTAAACATGAAGAAATATTGGTAGAAATAGTAGTTAAAAAAGCGTTCAATAAATTATGAAAAGTCTCAAAAATATAATAACTAATTTTCATTCATGAACTAATCTGAAAGTCAAATGATTGATGCGTCGCAACAAATTATCGTCAAACAAAACAGATAATCTCTTAACGAGAAAAAGAAACATCTGTCGAAAGGTATTCACTTGTACTTAACTTTAGTACCCGTAGAGGAATATTAAACTTCAATCATAGAACTGTAAGGTAACTAAAACGAAGCATGAACTAAACAACATTGCTTGACGTGACTTTTGTATAATTCTCATTACGATCCTTTCATCACCTTCTCAAATGTCAAATTATGTGACAGATTGACATTAAATTTCCCATACGTTTAAAAAACATACTTACACGAAACTTACCAGTACCTGTAAGATACACCATTTACTAATACTTACACATTTAGTCGTTCTTTCAAAGGACTGACAGACGTATACAAACTATAAGTGACATCGAAGATGTCAACGACAGTCCTATACGGACACTTAGAAGACCATACTTACCCAAACCGAATATAACACACTGAAACAGAAACAAATTAACAAACGAAAAACTTTACTAAACTTTCGAATACTTACCACATCTGAAAATAAAAACATACATAAATACTTACCGTAACGCACTTACCTCACCTGAAAAGAAACAAGACCGATACACACACGACAAAATACTTACCATTAAATTATATTACTCATGTCAGTAAAGAACACAATTTTTAGTTCTATCTTTGCAAGAAATAAATTTTCTCATCAAGCAAAAATCGAAAAATTCTTATAACTAAGTCAAGAGACGTACCACTCGACTCAGTCATGCCACAAACAAATCCAATTTCAGACGCGACCGTAGCGCAACGTGATCAAATGAAATAAGTGAAACCAAACTGAGAAGTTAGTTGCCACAAATTAAAATTGACCAATAGGAATAGGCCACGTCGACAGTTTGTCCCAAACGGCTATTCAAAATGTGCTATAGAGGCAAAGAAACGAATACGTAACGCAAAGCAGAAAAATTGTAGCTTAGTTAAAAGTCTTTCCAATTTAGTCCGCCACAAAGTTAACTTCGTCCAAGCAAAAATTATAAAAAGAAGTAAAAATCTTTGAAGAAAATTTATAAAAAGTATTAAACAATATAGAACAATATAAGGAATATTCATAGATATTAACAAACAGGTGTTAATGGCTGGAAATCAGAACAATCCCTTTATTCCTAAAATCGGTTACATAAAAGACGAGAACGGTGGTGAAAATCAACACTACGTGCACACAGAAGGCGCATCCGAGTCACCTAAAGCTGTGCGTAGGATTTTAACCAACGGAACCAACTTTATCATTTCACGGAAAGCTAGCGATATTTGCTTAAAACCAGCAGGAAAATCCGATGAGGATCTCCTGGAGCAGCAGCTGTAGATCATTATCAGAAAAAATTAAATACTTACCAGCAATCTTTGTGCAAAGAGCAAACCCCAGGCAAAATCGTGCGCAGGAATCCACTCAAGGAGCGGACTCGACCACGTACCAAAATTACCCGAGGATCCTGCGTACATAAATTGCTTGCACACATCGTCGCACCAGATGCTACCTGGTTTTTTTTATAATAGTGTACAATTTTGTTTTGTTACCGAAATTCACGTTTAATAGTACTTACCAAGTTACAATGAATACTTACTGAAGATGCAAAAAAGGATAAAATATGTCATCAATCAGTAACCATAATTAGTTATTCATATTTTGTGTTGAAGCAGAAGTGCTGGACATATAACACTATTCTGCCACCGTTGGGAAACCTCAAGAATCACATACAGTTGATGCTGGTTCGAGATATACCCTAGATGTCATCTAATTCAACAGTAACTATTTTAATGAAAGAAAAACTAAATGTTCTGTAAGTGATTCGAATTATTATTTATTAGTATTTATACCTAGGTATATTATTCTGTGAAGTGAATCGAAAAATTATAACAAAAAAAAAAGAGAAATATGAGAAATTATCTTAATTATTTACGGCCTATATTACACGACTAATGTGAATATCTATATATCAAACTTACCTAGTGCTGCATAATCTGCTAGAGTAACTAAAAAGAAAGAAAAAGAGTGTTAAAATATTTTGAAGTTAAACTTAAAGTAATTGGAAGTGAGAATTACGCAATAAAAATCACGTAACTCAATCACTACATAAAATTGAAAGTACTTACCTACGTGTTAAATACAATTTGAAGAAATTTACTCAAGGATAATTAATTTTACGTACTATTGTTTTCGACGGTATCGTCCAATATTTTTTCTTTGTTAAGATACCAAGTATCTTAAGAATTAACATCCGGCCTGGTCCAATCCAGTCAGTTTTAGCAATTTAACGTTGCCAATTTTGTTTATTGTATCTATCTATATGATTTAAAAGATATTTTTTTTTATTATTTAAAGTTTTTCCTACACACGTAGAAGGCGAAAGCATAATTTATTTTTTTTTGTTATTACATTCAAATAATTTTATTTGAAAACTGATCGGTACTTACCTCAGTTAGTTTATAAACATAATCACAAATCGACCTTGAGTCCAAATCATACATTATTGAAAGGATTTCCAAAACCTGTAAAGGAATTGACTTCAATTATAAACGATAATTAGATAAATAACTTTGAGTACTATTTGCTCACCTTAAGTATATTATACCATTTAAATTACGTTTTCGAACATAAGTAGAATTCGAATTTGAAGATAATCTGAAAAGAAAAAGAGTAGAAACTGATGAGATTAAAGTGATTGTTTTTTTTTGGCGTGCATACTTACGCGTAATCGTAATATCAAACGTGGTTAATTTCGAAATTGGTTTTAGTACTTACGTCCAAAGGTACCTACCTGTATACGGTCGTGACTGATTACCTACAGTTTGAATACAAGGTAAAGTCAATATTTTTTTTTGAAACGGAGTTTAAAGTACCTTCGTATTTGCGGGCTGAACTACCTACAAGTAGTTATCACTATTTTTCACAATTTTTGTTTATATGATTTAAAGATTCGGTTCAGCGTACTGAATTTTTCACTAAAGTGTATATAATTATACACCGAGTTTAATTTAACTGTTACTACGTTTTGTTCGTTTTTATTTGTGACTGGTCCATTCTACGAATTCATGATAAATCGGAGTTAGACTACTGTTGACTAAGTCTTTTAACTTAGTTAGATAAACTAAAGTACCAATACAAATAATAGGTACTAACACTTAAGTCAAGTATCGTCAAGGATACTTCAGTAAAATAAAATTTAAGCTGTAGGAACCCATACCCTTCTACGAAAACAACCTTTAACTGATTTTTTTTTAAGACCATAATCAAAGAAAAAAAGTTAGAGAAAAGGTGCACCTTATCTTTAAGTAGATTTTTATTAAATTTTTAATATATTTTATAATATTTTATAATTATATATATTTTACATTTCATTATATAAACATTGAATTTACAGGTCATCGTTGAATTTTAATATCTTTTTACCGCGATTTCATTGATCTAATTTTGCTGATCTATTTTAAATACTGCTATTGGTTGTCTTTTGGGAATTCGTGGGAGTGCATTGCACTTTAAACTCTTGAGTTTTTCCTTTGTGTTGGAAAGTGGTTTGAATTTTCTGAGGATTAATTCTACTGGGATATATAGTCTTGAATTTTATGTTCCTCTTAGGAACATGGATCATCTGTCATTCAACCGTGTCGTTTTGTTTTGTAACCGTGGTCCCGAACGAAATTTTATCGCATCGTGACGACTAGAGCGTTTACATTATCCTATAACTATATAGAGGTAATTCGTCACATTCCGTTGCGATAGATTAGCTGTTCACTTATCCGATTAAAGATTAAAGTCGTGTTACGTTAAATAATACCTCGGACAACTTATCGAAGTTATCCAAGGTCGCGAAAAGGGGTGAACCGTGATCACTACCTGCGATATTGTCGTCTGTGATTCACTTACATAGTGAACTAGACTTGTTGTCATTGAACGTTACAATCTCTATTAGAGATTTCACTTTTAACTTACTCGTCTCAATTCTTTACACGAAGATTATTTTCCGATTGGATTAAAGAATTTTGAGATTAGTGTAGTTTTTTTTGCTAAAGATTGAAGTCAGTCCTAGTGGAATTCTAGTTAGAGTAATTTTTCTGTTTGAAAATCAAAAATTGAGTAAAAAGTAAAAATAGTTTTTGAAGTTTTGTTATACAAAGAATATATTACAACAGATTTAAAAAAAAAAAAGAAGAATAAGATAATTTGAAATTTATTTAGTTTCATTGTTAGAGATAAATTTTAAGATTATATGAATAAATTTTGTAATTAAGTGAAAGAAATATTCGAGTCTTTTTAAAATAGTTTCTTTTGAGAAAAGCAGTTTTCTTTGGGAAGATTTTTTTTTTATTTTTCATCCAGGTTCGGGCATGAGTATTGATTAGCAGGATGCAATGCTAAAACAATAGGTAGAGGGGTCGCGACTGGAACTGGCGTTTACCAAATGTGAGTACATCATCATCATCAAACGGTAATCGGAAGGTTTAAGACCTTCCGTCTTCAAAGAGGGAGTTCTTGAAGTAAATTTAGTGCATCCAAGAACCATAAAGGGTGATGAAGAGAAATGGTCTTTAAGATTAGCTCTGTTTATCCTAGGTAGGGAAGTTAAGCACCGAGGGAATTCATCAACACCTGAATTTTCCCCAACGATGTCGCAGTACCTTACTATGGAAGCGATGAGAAGTAGGTAGATACTGTAAGGTATATCTATAGTAGTAGTAACAGCGAGGCTACTGTCGTACGTGTTATTTGTAGTCTCTTTTTCAAGTTTCACTTTCTCTACAATGTCTCCATCGGGTCCTTTGCAAACTCTTATAATCTAATAAGTTAATATCATCTATACTTCAGGTCTGAAATAATGTGACACTGGTCGTATTCGAATTGCAAGATCCTACCCCACAACTCGGCGAGCTAAGCAATGGCAACGAGCAGACCTGGTGCAATGGTAGAATGACGACCGCCCTGATTTCTAGGGGCGTGGACGTGCCTTCATCCTGGTGAGGACAAGGTACTAAACGTCTCGAAGGAATCAGGTGTAGGATCCTTCGAAGGGATGTTATTTCGAGTCGAACGCTTTTCTGTTATAAATTGGTTAGGATATCTTTTCTGATGCCAGGAGGGATTAAGTACCTCTCCATATTATGTAGCCCTAAACAGAAGATTGTTTCGGATTGATTCCATCCTTCAGCGAACATACTAAAATTAACTTTTCGTCTCTAATCCTCAGCGACAACTCGAGTTAATCATTTAATGAAAGACTTTAGTTTAGTTGGTGGATTACAAGGAAATCCTGATCAGACGTAGGGTCGAGGTTTCCTAGTGTCCGGAGAAATCCCATACATCCCATCAACGTATGTCAGTGATTCATTGGTAGGAAGAGTGGGGTAAAGTAGTTCGAATCTGAACAACAATGTGTGGATGACATTGAGATTCGTCCTATGGAACTGCTTACTCTTTCGACTGATGATTTCACTCCTTTTTTTGTTGGATCCTATTCGTTGACTTTCCACTCTTGGGACTACGAGCATCGAAGTTGAATATTGTCGTGACTTCTGAATAAATTTTAGAATTCTTGGTGATAGTGGGAATTTGTACAAGGTTTAGTTTGGAAACATGGTCAAGACAATAGGTCAAATGTAGCCCCCAATAGGAGGCAAGATTAACGGATTATTATTTTTTTTCATTACACAACAACGCATCATCCAACATTTTTTAATCATTTGAGATTCAATAATTAACAATAATATTTATTATCGTTTCTTCTCATATAAAGAATAAAATTCTTAATCAAAGTTTTCTTTCGTTTGATTAAAAAGAATTTCGATCTTTCACAATGTGTTGCAATGTAATGAAAGGAAATAATATTTTTTGTATCCGTTACAAATACCGTGTACAATTAAACTCAATTTATCAGAGGTTCATTACCCGTCTTACTTTGAGATAAAGATAAATTTAGTTTGGTTTAGTACTCGCGTCTTTATTTTTTTTTTTTTGTTAATGGTCGGATCGCTACGTCGAGTTATATTTTTTCTTTATTTCTGAAACTACAGTAATCAACGAAATAATGACTGAATTTTAAACGACAAGTTTAAGAATATAATCGATTTAGATGGAATACGAATTAATTATTGAAAGTTAATGGTGTAACGGACGGATGGGATGGTTCCCCCGCTACATAAAAGGAAAATTAAAATAAATAAATAGAGAAAAGGAGATACATCAGATCGAATCAACGTGGCATTATAAAGATCGCACAACAGACGAACGTAACTTGAACTTGACTGAATCTCATAATTAGTAACTCAAAAGAAAGTATCTTTTAACTCCATCTTACCATCACCTTAACTTCCATGTAACGAGAGATTTCCCTACCTTGGATCCTGACATGAAATATGAATTTCATCGATACTAAGGTATCAAAGGTGGTTAGTGACCTAGTGACCTATTCCAATAGAATAATTTCACCTCTTCTTCCCAGTATTAAGGAAACCCAACGTATGTAGATAGAATATACGTAGTTCGTATCACACCTAGGATCATCAAACCTATATCAACAATGTAAGAATGATGAAATTTTGTATTTATGGTGACCTTTTTGACATCTGTTGTCTGAGAGTCTGTGATGAAATTAGAAAAGGTATTAACTCCTCCACCTATAAATAGTACGTAGGTATCACTATCTAGACAATCAGCTTCTCACAAAGATTACTAAAAAAAAGGATCCTACACTTGCCAACCTCGACTTCTAGTACCTATCGCTAGGCACGGCCGAGACCAACAAGGTGAGGCTCCCGGAAATTACGCCATAGGAAATTACGCCAGATTTTTTTTTTGGAAAAAACGCCAGAATATTTCTTTTGGTTAAAATTGGAAAAAGCACCAGAAAATAATTTGGAAAAAACAGCAGAAACATTGGAAATTGTGCCAGACAGCTATGGAAAAAAAGTCGGAAAATGAAATGGAAATTAGGCCAGAAAATATTACATTCTGGCTTAATTTCCACATTTAATTTTGGAAAATGAACCTGAAAAATAATAAATAATTTCTGGTCTAATTTCCTCATTTCATTTTGGAAAAAAGGCCAGAAAAGTTTTTTTCAATTCTAACAAAAAAAAATGAATAAAAGTAAGTAAAAATACAACTAGCTGTGATCTGGAATAAGCGATTGTGTACCTACTTACTAGGGGAGGGGAAAGGGTCAACAAATTAACGGCCGGGGGGGGCGTCGCGGGGCGCGCTTGCGCCGGGGCCGGGCGTTGCACCGCGTCGCGAGTCCGGCTACCATCGGCGGCGCGCCGCGCGGCGGGGGGTGGGGGCGCGTCGCGATACCGCAAACCGCGACACCCCGCTGCGGACCGCCGCACCCCGCACCGCGCGAACCCGCTACCCGGCGCGCCGCCGATGGCAGCCGGACTCGCGACGCGGTGCAACGCCCGGCCCCGGCGCAAGCGCGCCCCGCGACGCCCCCCCCGGCCGTTAATTTGTTGACCCCCTCCCCTCCACTAGTAAGTAGGTACACAATCGCTTATTCCAGATCACAGCTAGTTGTATTTTTACTTACTTTTATTCATTTTTTTTGTTAGAATTGAAAAAAACTTTTCTGGCCAATTTGTTGCATCAAAAAAAAAGAAGTAAAAACAAATGTTTTTTATAATTTTGTCTTTTAATTTGTACCCTACCATACAAAAATTAACATTTTTTAAGAAAAACTTTAACAATAAACTATATTACTTAAAATAAAGTATAAGAAAATTAATAAGATTAACAATGTAACAAAAACTTCATTTACTAAGTGTAAATTTGCATCGTGTCAATTACGATCTCTCGGCAGCATGGACATTTATAGTTTGGTTGTGAAACTGCAATTGCTTGCGCTTCTAACTTCATGTTACATTCTGAACATATTTTCATATGTTTGCATGGCAACAGCACTATGTTTGGCTTCACAACCTTGCACACAACACATAAATCCACTTCTAAATGCCTAGTCTCTTTCGGAGATTCCTTCTTTTCTTCGTCATCTGAATAATCGTTAGTGTCAACATCATTTGAATCTGAAAAAACACTCACATATAAATATTTTAAAATGCGGTTACTAGCAAGGAAAGACCAACCTTCAAAAACGTCATCATATGATTCTAAATCTGTACAGATACAGTTTTTTTCATACACCATTCTGTTAATAAACATGATTGGTGTTATTTTTTTATCAGCTAGAAGTTGACTCGCTTCTTCAATTTTTCTGCTCTTGTCCTTGTATTTTTTCTTTTTTATAGATCCCGTTGCACCACCAGTTTCAACCATATTATGGAAGTCTCGGCTTTTAAAAAACTCCTCCTCTCGCAAAATTTTAACAAACTTAAAAAAATTTCCTTTTCTTTGTATTAAACGACCAAGAACTCCGTTGTAAGCCTCCACAGCAGATGTTGTCCTCACTTCGTTTGAATACACGGATATACTTTCAGGCTTCTCCTATTATAAAAAAAAAATTAAAAACCTTAACTTGTAATCAATATCGATCGCCAGATTTTTTTCTGGCTCTTTTTCCAAAGCAAAAAAAGGAAAAAACGCCAGAATTTTTTCTGGCTGTTTTTCCAAAACAAAAAAAGGAAAAAACGCCAGATACTTTCTGGCTTTTTTTCCAAATTTTTTTTTTTCTGCCTTTTTTCCATTTTATAAAATGGAAAAAGCACCAGAATTTTTTTTGGAAAAAATGCCAGAAAATCGGAAATATTCCCAGAAAAATTTTGCACTTTTTTCCTAGGAAAAAACGCCAGATTTTGTATGAAAATTTTTTTGGCTTTTTTTCCAAAAAAAAATCTGGCGTAATTTCCTATGGCGTAATTTCCGGGAGCCACAAGGTGACTACTGTTCAACTGCCGCTGCAGGTCTGCTAAATTTCGCTTTGGCCAGCTCAACGGTCCAAGGAAGTGGGTCATGCTGCAGGAACAACTAGTCGGTGCTACAATTATTAGACCTGGAGTCTAGGTGACGGATGACTCTAATTAAGTTTTCAGAGCCTAAGCTAAGGAGCAAAAGGGCCATCAGGAGTAGACTATCGAAGAAATAGTCGAAATTGAATAAAAATAGTTGAAGGAAAAATAGAGAAATTAACATAGACAGGACTTGATGATAATAGTCCTATTAAATTGACACACAATAAATATCAAATATCAAAATAATATCAAATACCCGACCTAAAAGTAATGAAAAGATCTAAATCAATGAAAACTTCCCAATTGACGTATCTATTGGCGATAAATTATTATAGATACATTCCTCAAAAGAAAATAAAGTGACATGTCATCACATTTAATTGTCCATATGAAAAGTATATGACTCTAATGAGTCATGATGATTGATGATGTATTGATTTGTTGTTGTTGTTGTTGGGGAAAAGTAGGTAACTCAACCCATTCAGAAAGATATCCCATCCACGACCCCTTTTCCTTAAGGAATTAATGCTCCATCTTGATCTGTGCTATAGAAAGAATAACTAGAAAAACTTCCCTATGGTTGTTGATCAATCTCAAGATGCAAACGAAAAGCTTCATATAGAATCAAGAAAAAGAAAAGTTGATTTAATTCAACAACTTAACATATTTTATTGAAATAAACTTAATAACTAACAAAATCTTATTATCATCTATAAAAATGATATCTTTAATCAATAAAAATTATTCTTATCATTTTACAATGAAAAACTCAAATTCATAAATAATGACTTTATATTATGATAACTATATCTAGAATGAACTTTATTTTTTTTATTATTGTGAAAGAAAACTTTAATTTTATTTAACCTCATTAAAATAGTTTTAAAAATTTCAAACTGATTCAAAACAAATAATCTAGAAAATTTCTGGTTTAGAGAACCTCTACTGTAATATCTACAAGTAGAGATTGCAGCGAAATTTCGATTTACCAAAACGATTGAAATCGAGCGTGAGAAAAAAAAATAATTTTTGCCTTGTTCAGGCCGTTTACGGTCTGAGGTAAGAAGATAACTCTTCCCCTCTATCTGCGATAGCGAAGAATATTTCGGTAAATATTCTTTTAGACGGATTCTATAGTGATAAACAAACGATATTAAATGAATCACCTTTCTGTTAAATTTATGTAGCGGCTCTTAACTCTGCTATCGAAGCTGTTCGATACCAGTTAAGGAAGACGGATGAGTGCCTTAAATTTAAAAGAATTGGATTCTTGGCCGACTGATTATTGAATCAGTATTAAACATTAACGCGAAAAAAAATATAGACATAAGTTTACTAAACGATTTTTAAGAAAAGTGAAACAAAGAAATTCCAAACGGAGGATGTTTCTTCGCTTATTCAAAACAAAAGAAATCTGACGCTAAACGTCACGATATGAAATGTCCCACACCCAAATTAAAAGAAATATAAAATTGTATTTCCAAAATTACCGAAATTGGAAACATTGATTTCAAAAAAAGTAATAAAAATCAATATAATAAAAGCAATATAATGAAAAATCAATATAATATCAAATGTAATCAATATAATTTTTAATATAAAGAGAAAGGTTCGAAGTCGGAGAAAGTGCACTCTATCAGACAGGGACCTAAAGATTATGGACTGTTATCAAAAGATAGGTATTGCATGTAGTTCCAGAAAAAATATGTTATAAAAAAAATATTTTCTTTGTTTTAGGTAATAGACCAAAACTAGACACTGAATTATTGTTACCGATGAATAAAAAGTAGGTATTATGATTTATGTTTTCTAAATACAAAAATAACGAAACAAAACGCGATATAGTGAAATGTTATTTACTCATATAGTGAATGTTTTATCATATAAATATCAAAACTGATCTTGAACTATATCTTTGTTCTTTTCAAATGGATCAGAACCAGTAGGTAATTCAAAACCACTTTTATATTTAATTGAACGGATTTTATTATTAAATTACTTATGCTTTCTTTTCAGCATCAAAAAATAAAACGAATGTGTGAAATTTATCTAAGTACTTAGTAAGCAACTTGAAAGTTAAGTCCAATGACCTTTACTTTATACTTGCACAAATTTCACTAATAAATAAAATTTTCATTTTAGCCGAAGGCTTTTCTAAATATTTCACTTTCACTATAAGATTCACAAATAATTCTATAGATTGTAAGTATTCAAAGACGAAATTTTATTAGCAATGAAACTTTAATGTAAAAATTTAAATTTGTCTTTATAGGTACTAAGACGATGATCGATTTTTTTTTTTTTTTTTTTTTTTTATAATAGGCACGCACTCAAGGGGTTTTTGTTCCCTTTTTATGCCAAAGCACAGTGCGAGCGTTAGGAAAAATGGGATAGACGGAGAGGGTAAAGGATGAGGTGTCGGTTAACATTAGTCTTAAATTCCTGAACACTGCAATGACTGGGGAAGACAGAGTGTGGAAGAGAGTTCCACATTCGCGTAGTACGGCTAAAGAACGATTCTCTGAACATGACCGTACGTCCGAAGTTGGGCTCGAGGGTGAACTGATGGGCATTCCTGGAGGCGCGGGTATTACGGTTGAATATCTTAAGGGGAGGAATGCAACTGGCTATTTCACTAGAGCATAAACCATTAAAGTAACGGTAAAAGAGGGTGAGGCATGAGACATTACGTCGATGTTCAAGTGACGTAAAAGTCTCAACGATGGTACGGTCACCAATCATCTTAAATGCTCTTTTCTGGATACTGTCCAAAAGACTTAAGTACGTTACTGGAGCACCAGCCCAAATGTGGGAGTTGTACTCAAGCTTTGGCCGTATGTAAGTTTTGTAGATGGTAGCCAGATCAGAAGGGGAAAAGAAGTTCTTGCATCGTCTTAAAAAACCTAGACATCTTGCAGCATTTTGTCAAGAGGTGGTCGGTGATACACATACCAAGAATCTGGAGATGTTCGGTTTCACTGATGCAAGTGCCACACATGGACGGTGGCAAGGGGGGTATATCTCGCTTCAACGATACAAGACAGCATTGAGTTTTCAAAGCATTAAACTCTACGCGGTTTTTTATTCCCCATTGTACAATGCTGTTTAAGTCAGAGTTTAATGAGCTTATCATATTTTGCCGTTGCAGTTCCACACCCGAAAGGGAGGGATGTGAGTCTGGGAACGAATATGAAAAGCTAAGGGTACTATCGTCAGCGAAACAATGAATTGGATTAGAAGTTACAGACAAGAGATCATTTATAAAAATGAGAAAGAGGGTCGGAGACAAAACGGAGCCCTGGGGCACACCAGCATTTATTTTGTGGGTTTCAGACTTGAACCCGTCCAGTACAACTTGTATTGAACGGTTCGAAAGAAAGTTTCTAATCCAACGAAGGAGGAATTCATCAATACCGAAGGCACGCATTTTCGATAAGAGAGCCTGGTGCCAAACTCTATCAAATGCTTTTGAAATATCGAGTGCAACAATCTTACTTTCTCCAAAACGATGTAAAGATTTGTTCCACTGTTCGGTGAGATATGCCATCAAATCACCAGTGGACCTGTTGCTGCGAAAGCCGTACTGCCGGTCATTAAGAAGCTTTCGTTCTTCAAGATATTTCTTAAGCTGATAATTTATCAGCGTTTCCATGACCTTAGAAAGAAGGGACGTAAGTGCAATCGGACGATAATTGGAGGGAGAAGAGGATTCGCCTTTTTTGGGTATAGGCTGGACAAATGCTGTTTTCCAACTACTCGGAACGAGCCCAGAAGAATAGGATAGATGGAAAAGCTTACGCAATGGTTTGCCAGCGTTGAAGAACACCTCTTTAGAACAATAGCGGGGATACCATCCGGGCCAGCGGATTTGTGTATGTTGAGATCCTTTAGGACCCTCGCCACAGTACGAGTGCGAAAGAAGATTTGTCCCATGGAATCATTAACGCGCTCAAGAACTGGCGGAGTCATGACACTCTCTGGCAGCGAAGAGTTGGCGGCGAACTGCCTAGCAAAAAGGTAAGCTTTCGCAAGAGAGCTAACCACTGGAGTATCATCATCGATGAGCGTTGGGACCGAGGAAGTGGAAGAATTCTTCATGTTTTTCACAAATGACCAAAAATTTTTACTGCCTTTGGGACATTGCAGTATTTTTTGCCTTAGTTTTTGGTCATGTAAAAATTTGGTCCGTCGAATATGGACATTGCAGGCCTTCCTGGCTTGTTTAAACTTATTCCGATTTTCCTCAGTAGGGTTGGCTTTGTAACAACGGAAACTTACCTCTTTAACCCTGATAACCTCTTTACAGCTCATATCAAACCATGCGTTCTCTTTAGGTCTGATGCTTTTAACCCTATTCGGGATAAAAGTTCTCATTCCCAAAAGAATTAAACTTGTGAGCATATCCGCACTGGAATCTACGTCACTATCGAGGAAGCATAGTGACCAGTTAAAGATCCTGAAAAAATTATTGAGGCCGTCGCAGTCGGCTTTCTCGTACTGCCAAACGGTTCTCTTAGGAGCTCTTTCTTTAACTGGGATTTTTCGGCACGAGAAATTTGCGGATATGACACAATGGTCAGATCGGCCTAGAGGCGATAATACACTTATTGCATATTTATCAGGGTCAGAGGTAAGGAACAAGTCAAGAGTGTTTTCTGCTTGGCCGTCAATGTCCGGTATTCGAGTGGGCTCGTTGACCAACTGAGCAAGGTGGTTAAACTCAGCAAAAATCTCAGCACACACTCCTTCGGGTGTTGTCTTGCTCGAATGGAGAAGCCAGGAAGAATTGTGTACATTGAAATCGCCCGTAATAACGATTTCAGTGCGAGGATACAAGGAAACAATTCTTTGAATGGAGTCGGACAGTGAGTCAAATTCGTTAGCAGTTGAAACCCTGTCCGAATTTGGGCTTCTATAAATGAAACAGTAATGGATGATGTGCTTATTAACGGAAAATTTGAACCACATAAAATTAAAGAGAGGATTTAAAAAAGAGCTGTTCTGTGGTTGAAATTGGTAAGCAACATCACTTTTGATATAAACGGCGAGGCCATGGTGGGGAAGGAATAGTGGCACTAGGTTATACCCTTGAATATAAAATTCAGTAGGATCGGTAGCCTCACCTACTTGGGTTTCACTTAGTGCCAGAACAGCTGGCCTGTTTAAAACAGTGTGGAGGTACGTCGACAGAAAATTCATTCTTAACCCACGAATATTACTATAATTGACCCTGAAATTCTCAGTCATTGCAATACTTAAAGATTTCAAAACTAAAACAGACGAGCTCTAAGAAGATAATTGAATTGAATCTCAGACTTCGTTTCGACTCAACGCCCCTGTTAGTGTTATGCCTTAACAGTGACGTGAACCGACCCGACCCTGGAATTCAAAACAATAATCCTCTATTCGTCTGTTGTTGGTGACAAATCATGAACATACATTGTGTGAGCAAAAAAAAAAAGCACATTGCAACGTAATGCACATGATAAGCCATACAACTGTTTGTGCAAGGAGGGAAAGAGGATGGGTACTCACTGTGCTATGCTAGGCATTTTTTTGTAGATTTTTTTTTGGAGATGCTGTGCTTTTGACTTTTTTTTTGTTATTGCTTTTATATTATTGCGGGATCTTATCGGCTTTTATGTAAATGGTTTGCACTATTGTTTTTTTTTTTCGAGGTTTAGCGTTTGATTATTGTTTATTTCTATTGTTTTTGTATTTGTAATGTGTATATTATTTATCACGAGTCACGACGAAAACGATGAATATGACGCACGGACACGACGAATAAAAACAGAACGGAGGAAAATCGACACAGCAGACGACACACAACACAGAGGGGACCTTCCCCAACGAGAGCACTGACAACACTGATATATTATACTCGGACGGATATTTTTAACACACGGTAAGTAATAGATAAGTATTTTAGACTTTATGGTGAAGATCGAATCGCGTTTTTCTTAAGACGAGGTTCTCTTAACCAAATGAAATTCTTTACAGGTATCAATATACTATGTTTTCCAACAAAAAGACTAAATTATCGTAATTGTGTGACCAATTTTTTTTTATATTGTCACCACATCTTAACTTCATTTCATCAAAGTATTTCTATTAAACATTAAAGATAATTTAAAATTATTTTTGGTCAGTTTCAGTTATATGACATTGAAACGAAATGTCTAAACTTGTAAACTTTTAATTTATAGTATCAAAAAAATGATTTTTAATAATTGTTTCGTTAGTTAATGTTGGATTTAATTTGCAAAAAATACTTTTTAATTAAACGAAAACACTTTGATTTTTATTACCACCAGCTTGGCGTGTCTAGAAAGTTCTTTTTATTTAAAACGAATAAATTGAATTGAAAGAATGCGACAATATGATATTTTTGAAAAGAGAAAAAGATACATTGCAAAGATACATTTAAGAGATACATAAAAAAGAAAAGACAGGATGTGTCATAAACTGTGTTGCCATTAGGTATTTTATTAATACTAACGACACCCCCTCTCAACACAGGTTACTCATCTTCTTCTAGGATACCAAAACCTAGGATGCATTTGCGATGTGATGGTCCAAATAAGCTCTTAGTAAGGACGTCAGCGATCATTTCAGTAGTTGGTATATATTCACTTCTATTTCACCTCGCTGGAAAACTTCTCTGATGAAATGGTGTCGAATATCTATGTGTTTGGTTCTAGAATGGAATATCGGATTTTTCGCCAGCTTTTGAGCACCCTGGCTGTCACAATAGATGGTTGTAGGTTTGGAATCTTCACACAGAAAACCAAGATCAGTTAGGAGGCCTCGAAGATAAACGGCTTCCTTTGCTGAATCAGTAAGCGCCATATATTCCGCCTCAGTACTTGATAAGGCGACAGATTTTTGTTTTCTGGACTCCCAGGTTACAGCCGCATTGGCTAGTTTGAAAACGTATCCGGTGTATGACTTGCGGTCGTCGATGTTACCACCCCAATCTGAATCTACGTATCCGATTAGTTGTGATGGTCCATCGGATTTTCGATATACAAGAGTGTAATTTTGGGTTCCTTTAAGATATCTAAGCACTCGCTTAGCAGCTTTCCAGTGCTCTTGACCCGGATTAGAATTGTATTGGCTGAGTACACTGACCGTGTGTGCGATATCTGGGCGTGTGGAAACAGCTAGGTACATGAGTGAGCCCATTAATGAGGAATATGGTTTATTTTCCATTTCAGACTTTTCTTGGTCAGTCTTTGGTCCCATCTCTTTACTAAGCTTCACGTTTCCATCCAGTGGAGTTGTCATAGCTTTCGATTCGCTCATGCCAAAATTGATTAATACATTTTGAATGTATTTGGATTGGTTCATAGTCACAATATTTTTTGCTAAATCTTGATTAAATTCAATACCAAGACAATAATGCAACTTACCAAGATCCTTCATCTTGAAATCAGGCGACATATGATTTTTAAGTTCTTCATAGGCCGTTAAGTTGTTTGTTGCAATGATGAGGTCGTCCACATAGATAACCACGACCATATAGGTTTCTTCAGTCTCAAGTAGGAATATACATTTTTCGGTGTTCATCGGTTTCAGCCCAAGATCTAGAAGTTTTTGCTCGAGCTTGATGTACCACCTTCTGCCAGATTGCTTTAACCCATACAAGGCTTTCTTCAGGGAGCAGACAAGATGTTCTTTGGCTGGCTTCACAAATCCCTCAGCTTGTTCCATGAATATTTCTTCTTCGATGTCACCGTTGATGTAGGCCATCTCAACATCTAGTTGAAAAAATTGAAGATCGAACTCAGCTGCGAGTGCCATTACGATACGAATTGAGCTTTGTCTAGCTACCGGTGCGAAAGTTTCGTGGAAATCAACCCCAGGCTGTTGGGAACAACCTTTAGCAACTAATCGCGCTTTGTGTCTCTCAACACTACCATCAGAATTAAATTTAGTTCTTAACACCCACCTGCAGCCAATGACCTTTTTGTTCTTCGGACGTTCAACGAGTTTTCAAGCTCCAATGTCTCGAAGGGCATTGAACTCTAAATCCATTGCAGCTCTCCATTCGATGGCGCTTGAACTTTCCATGGCTTCTTTTACTGTTGGGTTGATCTGGATGTTAACTATATTTGCTTCTTCTGCGACTTCAGCTTCATTTTAACATTTTCTTTGCAGCATGCTGAATAACTTTCGCGGTCTGCCTCTTCTGCCAGTTCTTTCAATTGTTGGTCTTCCAGGCCCCCTCTTAAGAGGAGTGCCTTCAGGATCATTACTTAAATTTTCACACTCAGCTTCTTCTTTGTGTTGATTTTCGGATTCAGTCATTATTTGTTCATCGACTTTGCTGTCAATCTCGATTTTGTCAGTTTGTTTTTTGAAATTTTTGTCTTTAGTATCTGCCGGATTTGTTGTCATTTCAAAATAAAAAAAATCTTGTTGAGGTTTCACGGTTTCAATACACTTCGACTGTTCGATGAATTTGACGTCTCTGCTCACAATTATTTTTCTTGAAGCTAGATCCCAAAGACGGTAAGCCTTTGATGTTGTTGAATAACCGACGAACATGCATTCCGTTGACCTGGGTTCAAATTTGCCTTTACCTGGTTTCTTGTTAAGTGCAAATGCCTTACAGCCAAATGTTTTAAAATGCGAAATGTCTGGCTTGTGACCATACCTGACTTCAAACGGTGTCATGTTGTTAAGTGACTTTGTTGGACATCGATTTCTTATGTACGCAGCAGTTGCAATGGCTTTGCCCCAGAAGCTAGGAGGGACGTTCGATTGAAGCATCATACATCTGGCCATTTCCACCAGCATTCTATTCATCCTCTCGGCGCAGCCGTTTTGCTGAGGTGTATACGCTACTGTATTCTCTCTTCTGATACCTGCTTGCACAATTAACTTGGTGAAATCTTGTCCACAATACTCCAGGCCGTTGTCAGTTCGTAATGTTTTTATTTTAAAGTCGGTTTGGTTTTCGATTAAATTTTTATAATTTATAAAAGAGTCTTTAACATCGCTTTTTGCTTTCAGAAAATATACATCTACATATCTGGATTTGTCATCAATAAATGTGGCGAAGAAAGAAGCACCGCCAATAGTTTTCGATCTCATTAGCCCACACACGTCGGAATGGACTATCTCGAGTAAATTTGTTGTTTTTGTCAACGACTCTTTGGGAAATGGTTCCGCAATCTGCTTACCTCGTATGCACACTTCGCATATTGATAAATGCTGAGAAGCCAAATTCGGGATTCCATTAACCATTCTTTCTAAGACAACCTTCTTGAGATCATTTTCGTTGAGATGTCCATAACGCTGATGCCATTCTTTGATTTGTCAATTGATTTGATTTGTCGCTTACAGCTGATGTTGATTCTGTACTGGCTTCAAGAAAGTAAAGATCTCCTTTCCTGGATGCGATTAAAGTCAATTCGTTATTATTATTTTTGAAAATCGCATTGTTTTCATTAAATTGGATCTTGTATCCATTCGAGACTGCTTTGGAAATAGACAAAAGATTTGTCTTTAGTTCTGGGACGTATAAGACGTTATTTAACCGTATAGTTTTAATGTTCTATCCTAGATTGACGTCTAAAAGAACTTCACCCTTTCCGAGAACATCAGTAGTCTTGTCAACAGCAAGTCTAACGCTTTGATTTTCTACTTTGGTTAGATTTATAAATTTTGTTTTGTCATTGCACATGTGGGATGTTGCCCCACTATCTATACACCAGTCAACAATTGATTTGAGACGAGCCTGAAGAGCGATGCCACAAGTATCTGAATCTGGAAAACTATTTTTGAAGGCAACAGCTGCAAATGCATCTTTAGCGTTTGACACACTCTGCTTTGAAATTTTGTTTTTGCCCCCATTCTTACTCCAACAATCGGCTGCTTTATGTCCAGCCTTTTTGCAAAAATTGCATTTATATAACTTATTATTTGTTTGTTGATCGTTTTTACGTTGGAAATATCTATTTTGCTTTCCAGACTTCGCATAAAAATCATCTGCTTCTTGCTGTTGCTGTCGCTGTCTCGCTTGGATACTTTTTTCTTTTCGTGCATTCGATTCTTCGAGAAGTTTAATTTTCAATGCTTCGGGTGTTGGCAAATCATCTCTTTTGCCTCTATTGCACATCTGAAGTTTTCGTATGTTTCCGGTATACTATAAAGCATAAAGCAATAAAATCGTCAGCAAATCTTCAGCAATGCCGATGTCCATCTCTGCAAGCTTGTCTATCGTGCCGAAAAAATTGTTTAAATGGTCCATCATGCTCTCACCGTCTCGCATTTTTGTGAAAAGCAATTGCTTGAGCTAGGTGGCGTTTCGAGCAGGACCTTTTGAGTGGTAAACTTGCTCTAGTTTCGTCCATACGTCGTTTGATGTGCAGCAATGCTTGATGTGGCACAACTCAGACGGCGACATAGACAAAATAATGTCTGCCCTTGCTTTCTGGTCAGCCACCACCCATGCATTTATTTCATTAGCATTGCTTACTACGCCTGCACCTGTTACGACCTCGACTGGTTTTTGGTTTGAGCCGTTTACGTAATCCCAATGGTCATTTTTAATCAAAATCGCACACATTTGGAGTTTCCATGTGTCGAAATTATCCTTTTGCAATTTTTCGATGTGAGCAATGGCTCCTGCCATTTTGATGATTTTTTTTTTAGATTTACGTAGAAGCAAACAACAAACAAATCTACTGATCTCAAATAAACTCACATTCTTAATTCTTAACGCAGTGAGGGTCTGGGCCCATAACCTGTTGGATTTAATTTGCAAAAAATACTTTCTAATTAAACGAAAACACTTTGATTTTTATTACCACCAGCTTGGCGTGTCTAGAAAGTTCTTTTTATTTAAAACGATTAAATTGAATTGAAAGAATGCGACAATATGATATTTTTGAAAAGAGAAAAAGATACATTGTAAAGATACATTTAAGAGATACATAAAAAAGAAAAGACAGGATGTGTCATAAACTGTGTTGCTATTAGGTATTTTATTAATACTAACGACAGTTAATACTAACATCAAGATTTTTTTTTGTAATATACCTAGGTAATTTCGCAAGAATACCATAAAGATGAAAGATTTGTTTTTATTTCATACAAAATTATAAGCAATAAGTTTTCAAATCAAGGACTTTATAAATTGAGATGTTTATAAACTTTTTCTTTTATCAAGAGCACTTTTCAACTTTATGTATACAGACGTAAATGTAGATATTATAATATATTGTTAACTAAAAATTACCATACCTCATCTCCTGATAAATGTTATATAGGTACTTAAATATTTGATGCTTCACATGTCCATTTTACCGCAATTGAAGTTTCATTCCAACTGTATTTGTATGAGGTCCCTCGATGAATTCTACAGTTAGCCGCTTAACCGTAGGATTTCTCGTTGGATCTAATTAAATCCAGATGATATTTTCTGCTGTTTCGATGATTTTAGCATCTTTCTTATTGGAACAAGATGCATTTTCGTTGAAGTTGACCAATGTTGTAAATTTTCCTCTATGTCTTTGACATAGGTATTAATAAAAAGCCAGGCAGGGTGTTCAATGGGGTGTTCGTTGGGATCCTTGGGTGACTGGACGTGACTGAAGTACTTTTGGTCGTCCGGTATGAGTACTTTTTTCCGCTCCAGGTCACCAAGGATATGTCGTCACACCCTTTTGTAAAGGCTGCCTACATGTGGGTAAACGAAATGGTTATTAGATAATGTATTTTTCACTATTTTAACTAGTATCTACAATAAATATATTTAATTCTCAAAGCCAGCAAATTATATAGTTTTCTTAAAGTATTTTTACCCTTGTATTCCAACTACCTAGAATTGGTCTGGGATGCAAAATTTCTTATTTGGTGTACGTGACTCATGTACATGTTGTATTCACGTTGAATGCAATTTTTTTTTGTACTGCGTTTTTTTTTCAGTTTTTTTTTTTTGTTTCTTTTTGCACCAAAAATAAAATTGTATAAAAATGTTTTACCTGGCTAAATTCGTAAGATATGGTGTTAATTATTGGTGTCAATCTGATTCCTACAGAAATGATTGTCTTTGCTGTTGCTCCTTTTTCAACGCCTCGTGGTATTTGACCAAGTACTCCTTTTTGTGTGGCAATTTTTGGGCGCGTAGGACTCGAGAAAACCGCCAATTATTCTCGGAATCACTAGGCTTTTCTTTTCGGTTTATGCGCACTTTCTTATCGCTTTTTAATGCCCTTGCACATGGACATAAGATGTTTTTTTTTTTTGTTTTAAAAATTTTTCACTGATTTGAAATGTGGTTGAAAGGAACTAATACATATATTAGCAAAGGTTTCTAAGCTACACGAATTATGAAAGAAAAATGGTTTATTCTTACCTTAAGCTTTTTTTTTATTATAGTTTAATAAATCTTTGATAAAATTTTTTTCTTGCCGCACTGAATTTTTCTTGCGTTTTTTTTTTTTTTTATTGTTCTTACTTATGATTTTTTTGGTGTTCACTTTTATATTTCTTTTTATGGATCTTTACTGTTCGGTGGTCACAATTGAAAAGAATTTGTACAATTTTCTACTTTTTGATTTAGTTAATTTTTCTTCGTTTTCTTACTTTTTTTCTCTGCCAATTGGACTCCTTTTTATTTACAATCGATTATGACGTTAAGTTTTCACGAACTTGGCCGTGGTTATCGATTTTGCACAGCTGTTGATCTACTACTGACGATCACTTCGCTTGTGTGTTTCTGGATGTTTTCATGTGTGTGTCGCGTGAGTTAAAGATAAATATACATGAGAATATCAGATACATAATAAGATAAGATACATATACATAAGAATAAGATAAGATACATATACATAAGAAGATAAAAGAAAAATAATGTATAAATACAAGAGAGTGAACCTCAAAACAGGCACTCTTAATTCAGTGTTGAGGACATCAGTATCCTGATGGTATAAGTAGGCATTTCTAAGAAGAAATAAATAAAGGACATATAGTCCACAGTTCTTTTTAAAAAATATAAAACCAAACTTGTTTTATTAATTGGCGATCTTGCCAGGAGTATTTTAAATTGAAATACTTTTCGGAGACCAACCTCGGGCTAACTTTTTGAAGTTATATCAACTAGCAATCATACTCCACCAGTAAAAATTCGTGTATACGAAAGGTATGTAAGTAGAGTGCAAATAAAGTGATAATAATTCAATAAAGTGACCAAACTACGACGTAGCATAGCACGTTAATATAAATCAGTGATAATCTACATAAGCATAGAGACTCACGTAGTTAATTAATTTTCAACCTAATTCTACATACCTACGCGTAAATAAAATTAAAAATAATTAAAATGGCAGACATTGCGAGAATCTTGGCTAGATTAGAGCTAATAGAACAAGAAAACGCTACCTTGAAGAACGCTCTGTTAAACCAAGACAAGGTAAATTCAGACATCAGAGAGCAGTTAACTAATGTAAAAAAAGTGGTACAACCTCTGAACGTAAATGTGGTACCCTTACAAGAAATAATAACCACATATGGAACTGGAAATGATATCCAACTGGACGCTTTTAAAAGTCTAAGTAACTTCGATGGAGAGAAAGCTAACTACAGAAATTGGCGCGACGAAGCCACACGGTTAATGGAAAGCATAAAAGGTTTCCAGACGCATCCAAAATATGCAGCCGCATTAACAATTGTAAAATCTAAGATACAAGGCCCAGCAGCTAATATATTATCTAACCATAATACAATTTTTAATTTTGAAGCTATAAAAAACCGACTAGATTACACGTATAGCAACCAGGAACCCTTATACGTTCTACAAGATAAAATGAAAGCCATAAGACAAGGAAGAAATAATCTTAGCGACTATCATGATAAAATTAATTGTATCCTGAATGAAATCATAGGCAAACTAGCTATGAGTGGCGAAAACAGTGCGGTTAATGAAAAATTAATGCAAAATAATCGAGATGACGCAGTTCGTATATTTATAGATGGTATAAATGACACATTTACAAAAGGAGCTCTCTACACAGCAACAATCCAAAGTTTGGAAGAAGCATTCGCTATAGCAAGGAAAATAGAGCACGATAATATACACAGAGGTATAAATGTAAAGCACTTCAGTGAAACAAACCATCGTAAAGAAAAAATTGAAGATAAACACGAACGATGCCCAAACGTAAATCACCACCACATTCAACATTCAAATTATATTCAGCGTCCGCCTAATACAAATAATCAGTTTAACCGACCAGAGAATATGCAACAAAGAAATCCCTTCAGGTATCAGAATAACACACCCATGGAAATAAATGATCGAACAAATCTACATGCGAATAGAAATTACGAGAGGCAACCAGGCAATAATTATCAGAATATGAAGCGAGAAAGAGAAGATTCCGGCAGGTATAAACAACCGAATCAACATAATCAACAGAACGACGCGACTGCAGCATATAACAAGCTACAACGAGTGAACAGGAATGAATTCCGAGAAGATGAAATCAGTAGTACCCAAGGTGAAGCAGAACAACAAATATACAATACTAGGTATGACAATTTAAACTAATTAAAGGGTTGCTTTGCTTAAATTTAACAAGTACATTATAGATATAAAATAATGATCGATACAGGTGCAACCCATAATTATATTAAAAAATCCTGTAATAATTGTATTAGAATTAAAATCAAAGAAACAAAAACAGTTTCAATGCACGGTACATCCGTAATAAATTATAAAAAGGAAATTTATATCTTGGGAGAATTAATTACATTTTTTGAATTAGATGAAATAAAAGACTTCGATATGATTTTAGGTCTCGAAGGTTTACGGAAATTAAATTCTGAGATAGATGTAGAAAATCTTACACTAATTACAAAAAAGAAGGAAAACCTAGTTAGTTCGGAGCAAAATATAAACTACATTGTAGAAGAAAGTATAAGGCCCGAATATAAAGAAAGAATTGAATATTTAATGAAGGAAAATACGGGCATAGGACCTCTACCCTTTACAGATTTTATTCAATGTACAATTCGTACAAAAACCGATGAACCGGTATATGTGAAACAATATCCATATCCGATATCAGACAATGAATTCGTGAACCAAGAAATTCAATCATTATTAAATAAGGGAATTATACAAAAAAGTAATTCACCTTATAACAGTCCAATCTGGACAGTACCAAAAAAAGGTACAGATGAAAATGGAAGACCAAAAAGACGCATGGTCATAGATTTCCAGAAGCTAAACTCTCAGACTATTTCTGATAAATATCCTATTCCAGACGTGAATATGACAATCCAGAATCTAGGTAAAGCCAAATACTTCACGACTTTAGATTTAGAATCAGGTTTCCACCAAATCCTCATCAATAAGGACGATAGAGAAAAAACCGCATTCGCAATCAACGGCGCTAAATACGAATTTGTTCGTATGCCATTTGGTCTGAAAAACGCTCCTAGTATTTTTCAACGTTGCGTTGATGACATTTTGAGAGAATATATAGGCAAATTCGTACATGTATACATTGATGATGTTTTAATATACTCGAATACTCGAGAGGAACACATGAACCATATACAGACAGTATTCGATGCTTTAAATAAAAATACGTTAAAGGTCTCAGATGAAAAATCTAAGTTCTTCCAGGAAGAAGTAGAATACTTAGGTCACATAATAAAAAATAATAGGATTAGTACAAATCCAGAAAAAATAAAAACAATTAAGGAATTTCCCATTCCAAAAAATATAAAAGAATTGCGAGGATTTTTAGGATTAACGGGATACTATAGAAAGTTCATAGAAAACTACGCAGGAATATCGAAACCCCTTACAATGTATTTGAGAGGAGAAACGGGTAATTTTAACGGAAAAAATAGTAAACAAATGTTGATTAGTTTAGACAAAATTGCCATAGAAGCAATGAATAAATTAAAAGACAAGCTAGCCGAAATCACAGAGTTATTTCAACCAGATTTCAATAAACCCTTTGAGTTAACAACAGATGCAAGCAATTACGCATTAGGTTCAGTATTTAGCCAGTTTGGAAAACCCATATTCTTTTTGAGTAGAACACTCACAAAAACAGAAGAAAATTATTCCACAAACGAAAAGGAATTATTAGCTATCATTTGGTCATTACAAAAACTTAGGAACTATATATATGGTATAGCAGATTTGACAATATATACAGATCATCAGAGTTTAGTATATAGCATTTCAGATAAAAATCCCAACACGAAACTTAAACGTTGGAAAAATATAATTGAAGATTATGGCGCAAAACTTGTGTACAAACCAGGAAAAGAGAACGTAGTAGCTGACGCGTTATCACGCCAAGAAATCAACACAAGTACAGCCGAAACTGTACATTCTCAGGAAAGTTCCAAGGAACCTATAATCAAACACGTACCCAAGCCATTTAATGCATATGGCATCCAGGTCGAATTGAGACTCGACAAAAATGATAATAAAACTGAAACAAAGAATATCTTTGAAAATAGAGTTCGTCATGTAGTCACGTTCACAAATAAAAAGGACCTCATAAAATCATTGAAAGAAATATTGCGACCAAACCGAGTCACAGCAATACATACCATACCCGAGTTAATGTATGAATTCGAAGAAATAATAAAAAATACATTTGAAGGCATAAACTTCGTATATACGATAAAGAAACTCGAAGATGTAACCGATCGTGAACAACAACTAAAAATAACCCAAGAAACACATGACAGAGCCCACAGATCTTATAAAAACAACGAACAAGAAATATTACTGAAATATTATTGGCCGGAAATCTCGAAGGACGTCAAAACATATAATAGAAAATGCATAGCGTGTTTGTACGGAAGGTACGAAAGACACCCACACAAAGAACCACTTAACGAGGGAACGATTCCCACGGAAGTTGGAACACATGTACATATGGACATATATTTCATAGATAAAGAAACATATATCAGTGCTAAGGATAAGTATTCAAAATACATGATAATCAGGCACATAAGCAGCCGTACACAAATGTACAGTCGCGTTGAAGAAATCTTAGTCAACTCTTTTCCAAACTGCAAAAGACTCATGACAGACAATGAGAACTGTTTAAATACGACACAAGTTCTTAAAATATGTGAGAACTTGAACATAACAAAAATTTGTACACCAGTACATCGTTCAACAGCAAACGGTCAAGTCGAAAGAGCTCATAGTACTCTAACCGAATTAAGTAAAATACTTACGATACAAAATAAAACGAATGTATCGGACGAAATATATATCGCGGTAAAAGAATTAAATAATTCAATACATTCGGTAACAGGTTACAAACCTAGTGAAGTATTCTTCAACAAAATTAAATACAATAATAATAGTGAAATTATTAATAAATTAAAAAAAGCTTCACAGCAAGTAATCGAACGTCTAAATAAAAATTCTAAACATAAAGAATATAAAAGTGGAGATATAGTGTTTTGTATTACAAAAACAAGAGACAAAACACATGTAAAGAACAGAAAACATACTGTACAAGAAGATCTTGGTGATACAATAAAAACTACGAAAGGAACAATAATTCATAAAAATAATTTAAAGGTGAACAAATTATCGGAAGATGAAGACTTGGATATACCCAATCTTACTCGTGCAGGTACCATTGCAAATCCTGGCCATCGTACAGATAAAAACGGTCCGAAATCAACAAATAATAAGAAACGCCGTTGAAGACGCGTACCTATTCGAAAAATATGAATATCTATATCATATTACAAATTTAACGGAATTAATGAATCCATTTGAAACTATAGTAAGTTCAAGTTACAAACCAAATCGAGAAGAAGCATATTGGATAAGGAAGACCACCAACATCATCGAACAACTTAAGGACCACAAGAGATCCAGAAGAGCTATAAATTTCTTGGGAACAATAATTAAATACATATTTGGAAACCCGGATAACGATGATTTAGTAGCAATAGAAACCACATTAAACAATTTAATTGCAAATAGTAACAAACAGGTAATAATCAATAAGGGATTACAAGATTTAACAAGAAATCAAAATGGTGAACTTTTAGAACACATCATTTTAGAAGATATCTATTTAGAACTTACTAGTGTTATTAGAAGCATTAACGTAGCAAAAGGCAATTTATACCTTTCAGAATCTATAAACCTAAAAGACATAAACGAAATCATTTCACACGAAAATATTTCATTACCTATAATAAATATATTAGAATATAGTAAAATATTCACAACATTCACTAATGATCTCGCAGTAATCATTTACAAATATCCTATTATAAAGAAAAAATGTCAAAATAATATATTAACGACTATAAGTAGTATAAAGGGTAAGCCCATAGTAGACACAAACATAGCTATTTGTAATCAAACCTTTACAAGAATAAAAAATTGTCAAAACTTTATGAGCAATACTATATGTGAAATAAATAACGAAATAGACAATTGTACAACACAATTATTATTGAATAAAGAATCAAATTGTAAATTCTTATTAGAAAATAATCCTCCAATCAAAGAAATTGATTCAGGAATAATATTAATAACTGGTGAACATACAGTAGATCAAGAAGAAATAAGTGGAAAGAATCTTATAACCTTTTCAAAAAATATAAATATAGACGGAAAAATATATGTTAATCAAAAAAACGAATTAAAAGAGGTTATATTGCAAAGACACAATAATACTATAGATATTATAGAATATGTTAAATCGAACTCAAATCATGCATTTGATAATATAGATATATTAAAACCATTCATTATTCCTTTTGAAGATTCAAATTTTAATATTGTGTATCTAGTAATCAATATAATAATTATAATAACAATAATAGTTGGTTTTTACAAAATTATAAAAATATGCATATTATGTAAAAAACAAAGAAACGAGGAAAAATTTAACAAAACTTATCAAGAAGAATTGAAATTAAGAAAAAAATTTAGTCTAATAAATGTTTGAATTTTAGGGACTAAAATTTTTAAGAGGGAGGGGAGTTAAAGATAAATATACATGAGAATATCAGATACATAATAAGATAAGATACATATACATAAGAATAAGATAAGATACATATACATAAGATAAAAGAAGAATAATGTATAAATACAAGAGAGTGAACCTCAAAACAGGCACTCTTAATTCAGTGTTAAGGACATCAGTATCCTGATGGTTTAAGTAGGCATTTCTAAGAAGAAATAAATAAAGGACATATAGTCCACAGTTCTTTTTAAAAAATATAAAACCAAACTTGTTTTATTAATTCGTGAGGCGTTTACATTTCATATGAACTCTTCTTACCGTTTCGACTAACAAACATTATTTTATTGATCTAAATAGAATTGATTCACTTGAATATTCTGATGTTAAGGTGAGTAAACTTTATTGAATTTCTGCTTTTAATATACTTGACTTATTTTCTTTTCTTTTTTTCAGATATAGGTGGAGTAAAATCCAATAAGGTAAGTTTAGTCAGTATTTCAGACTTCGGAAAATGTTCTTTACTTGTGGTAAGAGTACTAATTAGAATTAATTAGATAACAAATTTTTAGTGAATATTAATGTTGAATATGATTTTTACGATTTTTATTGATTCTATTAACAGGTTCATATCAACTATATTTTGCCTATATTTTCTAAGTATATGTGATGTTTTCTATCGTTTTACTGAATTTTCTGCGCGAATTCTAAACTATTTACCTACGCGATGATTCTAATATTTAAACCTTGGTTCACCTATTGTTAGATATTTTAAACTTGTTTGTTTGATGGTACCCTTTTGTCTCATTTGAACTTTTTCTTGACCTGCTTAGAAATATTATTTTTCGCTTTACTGTTCCTGACTTAAAGGTGTAATACTGGTTTCAGATTCGGATGTAAGTTCCTAGAGTATTTTACCTGTCTAAATGGTACGGACTGATCATTTATTAATAGTACGTCTATTTTCTATTCCGGGAATACAACTATTTTTTCTGTTTCGTTCTGTCTGATAACTATTACCTTAGAGTTCAATGCTCTGATATTTAGCTAACTTGCTACTTTTCTGTCTTAAACAATTTTATGGCTCAGAGAAAAAAAATTATACCATTGTACCGAAACCATTGACTGTATCATGTCATTTCTTCTCCTTTAACTCTGCCTTGTGCCAGCTGCCATTTTCTCTGCCCCCTATACGTGTTCGTGTGATAGTGGTAGTGAGTAATTTTTGTCTATTTCCCAACAGAGGTATATTTTATAGATGCATTGTATTAAAATTGATTTGATTTTGCCTCAGTTATGCAAAGTGGTATAGGGTGCGGTTGGCTAATTTTGGTAATGTATTTGAATATTTTTACCAAGTACCTTATGTGAAGACAAAAAAAATTTTTTAATGGTCGCTATTGCGATATTTATTGGCTATGAATACTTTATTATTTTAAATGATGCTTTCGTGATGGGTTGGTAGATTTTCCTACAATGGTACTACCTACACTTGAACTTAAGTACCTATACCCTATAGTTTATACATACGTCTATACGTCGTGATAAGTGAACAGTTCAATTATCCGAGTAATATTTTTTTTTATACGGTATAATACGATTTAGTTTGGTTTGCAATTTACTTAACGAAGTAAATTAACGTCGCGAGGAGGGGAATGACCTTAACCCTCAACATTTAAATCCCATTACGTTGATTAGATTATCTTTCCCTTTGAAAGAATCTAGAATTTTGATAAAGAACAGTTTTGATAATAGATTGGAGTAGTTCGAATAAATTTCTTTCAGTTCTATTCTAGTGGATCGTTATTAGAATTAGTTGAGATCTTTTTAAGATCGGTTCTTGAATAGTAAGTTAAAATTATTTTTATGCGGTAAACTATTAATAAATTAAATAGGTTATGGTAATTTCAGATGTAATTGTATGTAGCTAGAAGCCAAAACTATTGAAAGATTAATAAGGTTAAAATTAAGATAGAATCGAAGTTAAATTAAGTAAGAATATATATTTTTGAGTTTTGGAATAAATATTATAAAGATTAGTAAGAAAATATAAATCTTTTAATCATTTTGAAGTCATGTGTCTTTTTGGGAAGTTTATTCTTGATTTGCAAGCAGGTTTGGACTTAGCGAGATGAAGCGTTAAGATCATAAGGTAAAGGAGTCGTGACCGGTATCATTATTAACGCCATGTAAGTCCATCATCACCACGATTAACGGGAGGTGAAGACCTTCCGTTAAGCCTATTCATAGTGATAATAACATCTACATCACTACTACACTGACCTAAACATGTCTTTTCTTCGTGTTTTCTTTCTGTTCTAACTCTCCTCGGGTCCTAAGCACACTTTTTAATCTAATAAGTTCACTTTATCTATACTTCAGGTCTGAAAATGTGACACTGGTCCTATTTGAATTGCAAGATCCTACCTTACAACTCGGCGAGCTAAGCAATGGCAACGAGCAGACCTGGTACAATGGTAGAATAGAGACCACCATGATTCTTCGGGTGTGGACGTGCCTTCATTCAGTAGGGAATATGGTACTATACGTCTTAGAGAGAATTATGTGTAGGATCCTTCAATATGGAAGAGATTTCTTTTCTGAAGTCCGGAGGGATTAAAAACCTCTCAATAGATTTCCTTTTGAAACAGAGTTCTTATGAACATCAACATGCACTCGCATAATACAAGACATTTCTTATCGTCTGAGATCAATGGAATCAATTTAAGTCGTTTAAGCAGTACGGTGAATGGCATTATTTTCTTCTATTAAACAAAGGAAACCATGATCAGACGTAAGGTCGAGCTTACCTAGTGTCCTGGGAAAACAAAATATATAACATATACATATGTCAGTGGGTTGTTTGTTGGAAGAGAGGAACTGCGTATTTCAAGTCTAGACAACAATACGTGGATGATATTGAGATTTGTTATACTAATCTTCTTACTCTTTTGTCAAATGACTCACTTCTTTTTTTTGTTGGATCCTATCCCTAGCTTTCCACTCATTAGGCTACTTAGGTTGAATTTGATTATTGTTGACACATTAGACAGATTTTATTTATTGGTGATAATTGGAATCTTGGTAGTGTAGGGTTTTTGTTAAGGTCGAGACAATAAGTCAAATGTAGGCAAGTGAAGTTGAAGGTTAGCGGATATTTTTCCCATTACAAAACAACGCATCATCATCCTCATCTCTTGATTGAAAAATAACATCAATATCTCTTTTCATTTAAAGAATGAAATTCTTAATCAAAGTTTTCTTTCGTTTGATAAAAAGAGTTTTGATCTTTCACAATGTGTTGCACTGTAATGGAAGGTTACATATTACAAATGCTAGGAATAGCCTTATTCGTTTGACTCAATCCTTTTATTTTAACGACGAATACCAAGCTCTTTCAAAAAATGATTGTATCCCAAGGAAATTTTTGGGGGCTCTGAACAGATTTATTGCAAGACGAGGTATGCCGAAGACTATATATATGGGACTAACTAAGTTGGTGCCAGTAAAACTCTGACTAAAGAATTCAAAGAAATGCCTGCTACTCTTTCCCCTAAAATTTCACAACAATATAAATTGGAAATTCATTCCTCCTGGGGCACCTCATATGGGTGGTATATGGGAGGCTGGAGTTAGAAGCTCTAAGCTCCATTTTAAGAAAGTTCCAGGAACTAACAAGCTTACTTTCAAAGAGTTTTCAACTCTTCTCACCAGAATTGAAGCTTGCTTAAGCTCCAGGCCTATCTCATCCATATCAGAAAATGCTTCCGACATTCCTCCGTTGACTCCCGGACATTTTCTCAGAGGTGGACCTTTATTAGCTTCTCTAGAACCTCCTGTCGACGAGAGTCCTTTAAGCTCTGTCAAGCGATGGGAAAAAGTATAAATGTTACACCAACAATTTTGTCAAAGATCGAAAAACGAATATTTAAAAGAAATGAACAAAAGATATAAATGGAAATTTCCCAAAAAAGACGTGGCAATAAATGATCTGGTAGTCATAAAAGATGAAAATCTTCCCGCAAATGAATGACGTTTAGGTCAAGTAGTTCAGGTCGATCAGGTCGAGTACGTGTCACGGATATAAAAACTCAAAATGGAGTTATCACCCTACCAATCGGCAAACTATGTGTACTACCACCGTCATAAAAGGTTTCAAAATTGTATCCAATAATTATCATAAAGTAACTGAAGTTTAAAATTTGAATATTGCACTGGTTTTAAATTATGGTATACCGTATCTATATTTTTTTTATATATTATGTATTTTAACTTCTTTTTTTTTAATTCTTTTAAAGCATATTGTTAAAGTGAAAGCTTATCTATATATATATTTTTATTATAATTTTATTTATTTTAGTGGTTTCTCCGATTTTTTTTTAAATTTTATATTAATACTTTTTTGATTTTAATGTATTATTATATCTAAAATGTAATGAATTATATATCTTACAGCCGTTGCTGCAAGGCGGCCGGCAATATTCAGATTAAAATCTTAAACTGAACAGAACTATTAAATTATTGTAGTTGTTTTTAAATTTGACACTTAGATGTCTCTTGAATTTATATCATTAACTTTTTTCTAGAATCGGAAACTACATCTTCATATTTGCTTTTATTCTGTATCCTTCTCCTTGATTCAACCTTTAATGTGGTAAGACCTACATAGAAAATAAAGATTTTAATTCATATCGATCGAAACATTTTCTTTTATTTTCTCCACGAAATCATCGAGCAACCAGCGGGGATAGTTTTCTATCCCAACAGTCATTTTCTCGCTTGTGAAAAACGGTTTTTTGCTTGCCAAAACGATTTTTTTTCTGGGTGTATAATAGTGGAAAACAACTTAAAATACTCTTCTTATCACCCTCAGTTCAGTTTTTGAATTTATTCCCCCTCTATTATGTAGAAGCTGCCACAGTGTGTTACGACGTTCGGTAATAGTTTAGTAAAATCGATTTTTTTAGTGACCTTTGTATCGTAAAAGATATATAATTGTTATTTGTGGGCTATAGTTCGATTGTAATAAAAATATGTTATTTATTCATTGCAACGTTTCGAGTGTGTTTGTACTCTTGGCACGAGTACGATAACTTTGGCGCCAAGAATTGATAACGGTTTTTTGTAGAACAGTTTAAAACAAGCATTTTTTACTATGGGTGGGGGGGGTCTATCTCCCTCCGTTTGGGCGGGAGGGGCAATTTTATAAAAACAGTGCTAAAAATTTAAAACAAATATTAAAAAATAATGGTAATACATACAACTAAGTTTTATATCTTTTTTTAAAGCCAATACTTTTTTCTATTAGATGTTTTTTAAATCAATTGAAACCTATGCATAGTCTTTGAAAAAACGTACTTTAAACTCAAAAATTGCGAAAAAAAAGGTAAAAAAAAACTTTGAAGTGTGATTTTTCAAAACTGTAAAATAAAATACTACTTTTTTTTATAAAATTCGTTGCTCATATTAATTTTAAATCATAAACTGAAAAGAAAATGATTTTATGTTTTCTGGTTTTTGAGAAAATGGAAAATTACTAAAGTGTATAAACAGTGAGGTATGTAAAGGGGGGCATGCTGCCCCCATGCAACCCCCCTGCTTGGACACACTATAGGATTTGGGGTTGGTGCGAGGTTGGGTGTATGCAAAGTTTCTTTTGCATTTAAAGATGTCCAAGCATCATTACAAAAACGAACCTACGTACAACATTCACCGTATACCAACATAAAAAAGAAAACTCTTATAAGAAAGAAGTTTTAGTAATTTTCCATTTTCTCAAAAACCAGAAAACATAAAATCATTTTGTTTTCAGTTTATGTAGTATTTTATTTTACAGTTTTGAAAAATCACACTTCAAAGTTTTTTTTTACCTTTTTTTCGCAATTTTTGAGTTTAAAGTCCGTTTTTTTCAAAGACTATGCATAGGTCTCACTTGATTTAAAAAACATCTAGAAAAAAGTATTGGCTTTAAAAAAAGATATAAAACTTAGTTGTAAGTATTACCATTATATTTTAATATTTGTTTTAAATTTTTAGCACTGTTTTTATAAAATTTCCCCTACCGTCCAAACGGAGGGAGATAGACCCCCCCCACCTATAGTAAAAAATGCTTGTATTAAACTGTTCTACAAAAAACCGTTATCAATTCTTGGCGCCAAAGTTATCGTACTCTCCCCGTACTCTTCATCAGGCCTTTATTATAACAAAAGAAATAAAATATTACATACATATATTAGTATACAATTTATAAAAATCATTTTTGAAAAATGTGACGTCAAAATTATCTACAACAATTATCAATAAACAAAGAATATTAAATTAAAATTAAATGTAGGTAGACATCAATTTAACAGTAACTAAAAAAACAAAATCAAACATTTTTAAACTAATTATTAAAAAGAAAAATGCTGACGACAGTTAAAATTTTCCATTACACTGCACTACACAATCACCTAATTTTGATCCAACTTATTGTTGCTGGCCTTTTTATAATTTGGCTATAGGCATTGCTCAGATTGTCGCAATCAGACCTACGGTTGACGGCATTAGTGTTGTCTAAGATATTCAACATTTCTAGCAACATTCGTTTAGAATAATGTTATTCCGTTTGAAGAATTTCAACACTCTCTAAGTCCGGTGTATGTTTCTCTTCTATGCAATGCTGAGTTAACACCGTTTTATGAGAAGCTCCGCTATTTAAATCAGACCTATGTCCAGAGCACAGAGGAGCTAACAGAGAGGGAAATCCTGTCATTTAATTTGACGTTACCTACAAGCTTCGATATTAGCTGATCTCAGCTTAGGTGAGAAAGTGTGCGTGAGAACAAATTAAAACTGCACACACTCTCACCTAAGCTGAGTGGTGGATTCATTTTCCTGCCTTTTTCAAAATCATCCGCTTTTTGAGTCTGTTCACAAACTCGTTAATTTTTTGGTAAGGCTGTTCCTACACCGGTAACTCATTACTTCACTAGTTGCGTGTTCGTTTGTTTGTTTCGATATAAAAAAAATTTCCATGCATTGAAATTAGTACCTAATATTTCGAAGGTTGAATCATAGACAACAAAAAATACTAAAAGCAAAACTTAAGGATGTAGTACACGGATTGTAAAAAACCACATGCGAATGTGTCTCTGACGTCCCGTACCAATGGTGTATTTGTGTTACCAGCGCAACATTTAGCGGTTATATTCACGAATATTTCGGTAGTAGGTACACCGCATGTTTACCCAAAAATACACATGTGCAATTTTAACCAGAATGGTTGCATTCGATGTGGTTACATAAGAATGCACAGCACATATATTCGGTGTTTACGTATGGCTAGTATAAGGCATGTAGTCAAATGTTTCACTGCACACTATTTGACATTTAAATGTGGTTTGCTAGTACACGATATGGAAACATTCATGCAGCGCTATCATTTTTTGAAACATTATTTTTGGTGTTGTGTTCTATTTTAATATAAATTATGCAAGAATATACAAGAAATAATTAAAATAATTTGTTTAAAGTGCCAATGACAAGAAGAAACATTCCAAACTGAAAAAAAATCTAAATTTCATTACAACTCTTAATATTAAGAAATTATCAAACAGTTATTCGCACAAAAACCCAATATTAATTTTGTTTAGATTAGATTTAGATACAACTTTATTTTCCATTAACATAATACATACAAACAAATTTATAAAGCAATTTAAGGCATCCGTCTCCCGAACCCAAAAATATATGAAAAAAAACTAAAATATTCTTTAAGAAACCACGAAATAAAAATATGTTTCCAACAAATATATACATATAAGTTACGCTTTTGCTTTTGTTACGATAATGGCGTGCTAAAATAGAGTACCAGCTGAAAAAAACAAGTGTGATCATAGCTTAGCGTGCATTTATGAACATATCCTTTACAATACGTTTAAAAACATTCAGAAACATTTATTAAAATAAATCTGAAGCCGCAAATACTGTTAAATCAATATGCGTTTTATATTAATACTTCTAGTGTTTTCAAACAAGTTTCAAACTTTTTGGGTCTGTTCATAAACTTGTTTATTTGTTGGTTAGGCTGTTTCTACACTGGTGACTCACAAGTTAAAGTGAGGCTTATAATGAGAAATACTATATTTGTATTTGCATTTTCGTTTGTTTGTTTGCTTCGATATAAAAAGAAAAGAAGGTAAGGAATTCACTTCAATTGAACTATAAGTTCAGAACCTACTTGCAAAAGAAAAATGAAAACAGTGCTTTTTTGGCACCATTGAAATCGACATTGGTCCTATCATATTATTTGATGCAAAATATGGAAGTGAATCGATGACAATAATAACATAGAATAGTTTTTCCGTTTTTTACTGTTTCAAACACAGTAAACATTTTACTTTAGCAAATTGAATCCAGAAAATAAGCTTAAAAGGTATACAGTCTCCTTTTACTACTGATGCTATAAACGCGCAAATGTAAAAGAAGTAATTTTTCACTGTTTTCATCATGGATTTTGTGGAATGTAACTACACACAAACACTGCATAAATTCATCAACAACCCCTTTCAGTGGAATAAATAACTGAAAGTTAAAAAAGTGTTTATTTTTGAGTAAAAGCATTGTATATAAATTTCTATAGTACAACCGTGGAGCAGCGCCATTTAAAGAAAGTTGTGTACCGCACATTTGGAGGTTCTTACAATTACTAATTGTCTATTATGTTACCCTACCAAAAGTCGTCAACAAAACAAATTAATAATATATAATGTATTTTATTGGCTCTAAAATCCATATTTCTTTGACAAGAGTCGTAAGCAAAACAAAAATTATATATGTTTACGACTGTTATCAGGGTTACAGAATAGACAACTAGTAAATGCACGAACTTAAAAATTTGTTATTCACAAGTTTCTTAAGATGGCCAGGCGGTGATTATTCAGCATGAAAATACTATAGAAATGTATATATGTACAATGGTAAAAGTTAGACAACTGTTCTAAAATTGAAATAATGCTAAGTGGTGTCACGTTAATTCCTCAAATATAGGTTGACTATAATTTTGCGCAATTGATTTTATAACATAGAGAAATTATGTGGAAGTTTCAAACTTTGCTCGTAGGATGTCGTTACTATCGACTTGTTTTTTTTACTCTAGTAGCAATTATTCTTGAGTTAAGAGGCAAGAGAAATAAAGAAAAACAAATACAAATATATACAGAAAAATTTTGTTCGGTTTGGGTTGAGGGATTTTCGTTACATGGAATTATTGCAATAATAATTCCTCGATATGATCATTAAGCAACATCTACTTCGGTGAGTTTGAAACCATCTTGATTCCTCCATGTTTATAAACTCAATGTTATAACCTAGCTATAGTCCGGGAATGCGCAAAGCTGTATCTGATCTTGCACTTGTGTCTTGTCTTAAAAAGTTTAGATACGTAAATAAAGTACAAGGATATCCGATATTCAAAAATAAAAATAAAAATTGAAAAGACACGAAAATAAAATATAATTTGCTGTTTTGCTTCTATTACGAGATAAGCGGGCTAAAATAGTACCAGCTGAAAATACAAGTGTGATCTTAGCTTAGCGTACATTTATGAACACACCCTTATTCGGGAGAATCCTACCTCCATTCATGATCGAAATCCACCACAGCTCATGATTTTAAGGGGAAACGTAAAATAATCATGAACTATAATTGCCGTGTTGCGTATTAAAAAACAATCTGTAATATTTGGAAGACATTTAAAAAACATCCAGAAACAAAATAAAAATAACACAGCAAATATGGATAAATCAATATGCATTCTATATTTTAAACAAGATTCTTGACACTGGCATTTAATGTTTAAAATTCATCTTTTCGAGTGGCATCAAGCGTAGCGATTCCTTTTGATTTCTG
The DNA here is from genome assembly GCA_951217065.1 of Baccha elongata. Lineage (NCBI taxonomy): Eukaryota > Metazoa > Arthropoda > Insecta > Diptera > Syrphidae > Baccha > Baccha elongata. The sequence goes on along the minus strand of CATNUY010000119.1, from coordinate 1,671,700 downwards.
AGGAAAATCATTCTGTTGTTTTGAGGGAAATTAATTAATAAAAACAATTCAGACTTATTTTGTAAAATATTATTTTCAAATATTGATAGCATGTGTTATTATTTTGTTGCTAAATATCACAAAAAGACAAACGAAACTTACTAAAATAACAAAACAAAACAATGGAACTGTCAAAACAACAAAATCTACCTCGATTTGTTATTGGTCCACGTTACCAACTTCACACGTATTCACAGACGCAAAATGCAAAAAATGTAAACATTGGGTAACCGGAGGGAAGGACGTGACGATAGATTTTTATCTTTATTAGATAATCTATGGTCCAGAGATGCGATTTTTTAAATTTTGTTTCGAGGTTCCTATGTTAATAGAAGAACATGTCGTCTCCTTCCCTCCTAAGCAATTAATCTTATATACCACATCAAAGGAAGAATGGAGACTTTGGAGAAAGCAGATGTGGTCTATAAGATTAATTGCTTAGGAGGGAAGGAGACGATATGTTCGTCTGTTTACATAGGAAACTCGAAACAAAAATTAAAAAATCGTATCTCTGGACATAGGTCTGATTTAAATAGAAGAGAAACATACACCGGACTTAGAGAGTGTTGAAATTCTTCAAACGGAACAACATTATTCTTAACGAATGTTGCTAGAAATGTTGCATATCTTAGACAACACTAATGCCGTCAACCGTAGATCAGATTGCGACAATCTGAGCAATGCCTATAGCCAAATTATAATAAGGCCAGCAACAAAAAATAGGATCAAAAGTAGGTGATTGTGTAGTCAGTGTAATGGATAATTTTAACTGTAGTCAGTATTTTTCTTTTAAATAATTAGTTTAAAAATGTTTGATTTAACTATTGATTTTGTTTTTTAGTTACTGTTAAATTGATGTCTACCTACATTTAATTTCAATTTAATATTCTTTGTTTCTTGATAATTGTTGTAAATTATTTTGACGTCAAATTTTTCAAAAATGATTTTTAAAAATTGTATACTAATATATGTATGAATTATTTTGTTTCTTTTGTTATAATAAAGGCCTGATGAGAAGTTCAAACACACTCGAAACGTTGCAATGAATAAATAACATCTTTTTATTACAATCGACCTATAGCCCACAAATAACAATTAGGTAATAGTTTAATATATTTTTACAAAGTAAAACAGCAATATTTTCAATATTCAAATTGACGAATCGTTGATGACCATTTTTTGATTTTGTTTATTTTCAGTTAATAGTTTCAAATTGGTTTAAGTTTGAATTAAATTAATCTTTTCTATATTTTTCTTATTTACATAAATTCAGTTGTCCAACAATTTTCTTTCAAAATATATATTATATATCTTGCATTAACAATGTTTGTTTATTTTTCTTATTTTGATACATGTATGCATAGTACTCTGATTCAATAATAATTGTCTTTAACAGCAATATTTAATTTTTTTGATTCATTTATGTATATAGTATGTAAGTATGTATATACTTTTTCTGTATTTACTTTTATATTTTTTCTCATTTTGATGTTTGTGTTTCTTGTTTCTATTTTGTTTTAAATATTGATTTACATTTAGCTCACATATCACAGTGTGAAATATGTAAATAAACTCGTATAGATATATTTAAATACATATATATGTATACCTATAATAATGTTTTTAAGTTTTTATTAACGTCTGCATGCAGCATAGGAAAAATGTGTGTTGAGATTTAACAGTTTTGAAACTTTTATGAAAAAATATCTATATATGCTCTTAGTTTTAATTTAATTTTTTTTTTCTTAAAATACTCTTTTTATGAATAATTAACAACGTTAAATTTTCAATGAATGTCTGTAATTTTATTATTTTAATTAATTATAGGTAATTACAGTTTTTTTTTGTTAAATCAAAAAAAGTACATAGACACATTTATGCACCTATCTTCATTTATATATTTTGCATTTTGTAAACATTTACATATCAAGTAGACTTATTTATTCGGTTAGCTATACATTAAACATATACCCTCAATTTAACTCGAAAAAGTTAACAACAGTTAATTTATGTATATAATTTATCTTCTTGTATGGGTTTTGTTTGATTAACAAATCTTCATCATTATATGAAAATAATTATATAAATACATATTTTATATTTCTTTTTTAAATCTGATTTAGCATTTATGGGAAGCGTGGAAAGGTTCTTGTAAATTTTCATATTAATTTCATAAATTTAAATTTGGATTTAGTTTTTATAAAGAATAATTTACATTCAATTGATTCTATTTTATTGAGTCTATCTATTGTATTAATTTCTGTTTTATTTGCAAAATATGGACTTAATACTAAGGACATTCAAGGCGTTATAGACTATACATTTTTGAGTGATGAAAAAATATTTTAAACTTAAAACATTTCGCGAAAAAAGTTCGTATTATTTCAAAATAAAAGTAAGGGTACAACGAAACAAAGCACAAAACATAGCAGTCGTACCTTTACCTATTAATGTATATTATCTTCTTGTACCGCGTAATAACCATTTTAGCAGGGACACATTAGTTACCAGTATACAGCTTTAAAAATGTATAATAAATGATTAAATCATAGATCAATAACGAAATTTATAACTTAAAATAATACAAATATTGTATCTATTTAATATGCCATGATATTTCTCGTAAGGCTCATCCCTAACAAGTCAATCAAGAAATATATAATAAACTTGGCTGAATGAACTGACAAAGACCACACCCGCAAACTAAAAACGGTCACTAATTTGCGTGTGTGAACATGGAACATGAACACACTCACTGAGAAAAAAAAAACCGCTGCTGGTGGCTGTTCTAGTTTTAAGTTATTTTAAGTATTTTTTAGTAGCTTTAAGGTATTTACGTATATTTACGTATATTTTAGTTTTATTTAGGTTAATATAGTTTTATTTAGGTACAGGGTAGTTTTAAGTTTTTAAATAAAAAATGTCATTGAAAAACAAGTTTTTTAAGGAATTTTCTTGTTTAGGTTTAAGTAATATAGAATTTAATTTACACTAGAATTTACGCCGAAAGGCATTTTTAATATATAGCTATAGTATAATTTAGAGCGCCCGTATGGGGCCAGTAAGTTAGTTAAGTTAATCTGTAAGCTAGTTTTTAAGGTTTTTGTATAGCATTTAAATTAGTTATAAGTTAAATTGAAAATAAAAATGAATTTAAAAAAAAAAAAAAAAAAAAAAAAAATTTTTTGCAATGATTGTCTGTTTGGTCGTGATGGCAAGCGTATAAATATTGCGTTCAATAATAAAGACGATCGAACTTTACCTATAATTATATGCCATAGATAGGTTTCCATCATTATTAATCTTCGTTGAGATAATGAGTGAATTTGAAATATATTTAACCTTTCATCGTAAATATTATGATTTGAAAATAATTTATATTGCAGATATCTGGAAAATTTACGTTGGACGTTTTCTATAGCTATTGAGTGTGTTCTATAAATAGGAGACCATACGACCGCTCCGTACTCGAGGATACTTCTGCATAGCATGTTATAAAGTTGGTAGAAAGTTTTAGATTTTTTGAAATATTTCCCGACCCTGAAAATGAAACCCATGGGTTTAGATGATTTATTAATAATAAGGCCATAATGAGATTTAAAAAGAAATTTTGAGTCAAATATAATTCCGAGGTCTTTGTGTTCTGATGTTTTTTTTAGTTGATTTTCATTAATTGAATAGTTGAAATCAATTGTATTAAGTTTCCTGGAGTAGGACATTATACAACATTTTTTTATATTGAGATGTAAGTTATTTTTAAGACACCATTCAAACAAAGTATTGAGATCTTTTTGAAGAACGACACAATCCCTTACATTATTGATAACATGAAAATTTTTTAAATCATCTGTGTAAGCTAGAGACACAGATAATATATTTGTTGTTATATCATTGATGTATATATTGAATAATATAGGGCCCAAAATTGACCCTTGTGGGACCCCTGAAGTTGGGTAAAATGGACTTGATAGTAAATTTGACAAAACAACATTATTATGCCTATCTGCAAGATAAGACTTGAACCACTTAACAAGGTTTTCATGAAATCCAAAATTGCGTAATTTTATCACCATAGTTGCATGATTTTTTTTTGTCGAAAGCTTTGGAAAAATCGGTGTAAACTACGTCAACTTGTGTGCCTTTGTCTAATGCATCTGCCACAATATGCGAAAATGAGGCTAGGTTTGACACCGTCGATCGGCCACTCACAAATCCATGCTGATTATCGTTTAAATATGGAAGTATATGAGAAATAAGTGAATTGTAAACGCATTTTTAAAAAATTAGGGACAAGGCATTTAATATGGATACTGGGCGGTAATTTTTGATGTCAGATGGATTACCATCCTTAAAAACCGGTGTAACAAACGACGGTTTAAAACATGCAGGGAAAAGATTATTCTCAAAAGACATGTTAAATAAGGAACACAAAGGTTTAGCAATCGAAAGTTGACAGTTCTTGTAAACAATATTGGGAATACCATCAGCGCCCGCATTTTTAGACGTATCAAGGTTCTTTAGAACATTTATAACATCATCTTCTGTCAATTGTGGAACCTGTATATTTGTTAATTCAGAAGAGTCGTTAACTAAATTTGTAACTGGTGGAAAATTTGAAGAAGTAAAGCTTCGTTGAAAGTATGATGCGAAGGCTTCAGTTATAATTTGATTTGTGGAACAAACTTGATCGTCAAGTGAAACTACATTGGGAATATTATTTGATTTTCTTAATTGCTTAGAATATGACCAAAAGAACTTAACGTCAGTTTTAAGTTTTGTCTCAACATTATTAATATATTGATGGTAACATGAATAGATCTTCTTTTTGACAAGTTTGCGCAAATATTTAAAAGTAATTATGTCATCTGGCCTATTAAATAAACGGACTTTATTAAGTATCTTCTTTTTTTCTTATATAGTATTAACTAGGTTAACAGAATACCATTTTGGATATGATGCATTGCGTGGTTTCCGAAATGGAACATTTAAACTTATTCCATTCTGAACAATTTCACTAAAATAATCAAAGGCAGAGTTTGTGTCTAATGTGTTGAGAAAATCCCAATTCGCATTACAAAGATACTCATTTAAATTCTCAAAATTAGCTTGAAAAAAATTTCTTTGCAAAATAAAAGAATCACTTAAATATCTATCTTTTTGAAAACTGCAGTTTATAGAAAGTGGTGGATGATACATATCAATTTTGGAAATAATATCATTGCTCAAAGAGACTCCGATGTTATAGGAGCGCATAGTTGAAAAAACCAAGTCAAGCAGTCTATCATCACAATTTCTAATTGCATTGAACTGCGAAAAGTTACAAAAAGACGTTGAAACTAAAAGAGATTCAGCTTGGCGAGTCGTGAAACTACTTGGTATTAAACTGTTAGACCTTATATCGGGAGTCCATGCAATATTTGGAACATTGAAGTCACCTAAATATATCACTTCAGAATCAATAGGAAAAGATTGAAAAATTGTGCAAAGATTATCACAAATCTCATCATAAATATCAGGCGTTGTTTGTGGTCTTATATAATTACAACAGAGAAAAATTTTCCTCAAGTTTATTGGATTAGTTAAACAAATCCAAAGGTCTTCGAAACGAGTTTCTAAATTGTCAAGCCTTATAGCTGGGATATGATTTTTCACTGCAATCAAACAACCACCCCCCCACATGAATTAAAAACCTCATTGTTTCTATCGGAGTTTCGTTTGAGTCGTCAACGAGAACAGACGTGCTTATTAGTACAGAGTGATAAATTTATTATTTAATTATTACCCATTCCCCAATTTGAAGCGGATTTGCTCCGCAAATATTAATTTTTCTTCCCTCTGAGACAGTGACTCTAAACAGTGGAGAAAAGTGAAAAGTTAAATCCAGATATTCCAGCTTCTAAGCTGGAATATATAAAAAAAAGTGTTAATCTAAATAAAACTGCGAGTTTAACACCGTGCAAAAAAAATTTGCCAAAAAAGGCGCCAAACCTCGAAATCACTCAATATACATTTGATAAAGACAATTACGGAGATAATCCCCTCCAATCTCATTCCTTAATAATGAATCAGTTTTCTTCTCAATCTCTCGGTGACGAAGCCAGCAATGCTGCGCGAGCACATAATATAATGCATTCTAATCCAGCTATACCTAATAATACTCAGAATTCTCAAACATTTGATGAGAATAACTCAATCAACATTCAAGGCCAAGCTATTGAAGAACACGACGAAAATTCTACTCAAGAAATGGAGTGGACAACGGTTATCAGAAATCTGAAACGTGCTGCAAGTGATTTTTTACCAAATCAAGGGAAAAAACAAAAAAAATGTGAAGAATCAGTCATCTCCTAACTCACAAGAGCACGGAAATCTATCAAACAACGCATTTGCACCTTTATTAAATCTGGGTTCATCTTTGCCAAACCCATTGATTAAAAACCATAGCCATTGTAATACTAATAGTAATAAGCCTACTAATAATACTTCTAATGTTATATCACCCAATGATACTAACCAATGTGATGTAAAAAATATAAATTTTTGCCCACCAATATTTGTTTTTGGTGCGAATTGCGAACTCTTAAGTGAGGTTGTTGTTCTTGCAGCTAATGAATGTAATGTCTCCAATCTCAAACATAAATTTGTCAATATTGGTTACAAAAAAACGAAGGTCTATGTTAATAATTCTAATGTACATTCGTTAATAATAGAGAAAATGCGTGGTACGGGTATTGGTGCCTTCTCGTTCTCTCCCAAAGAAAATAAGCGTGTTACTATTTTGCTGAAGGGTCTTGATGGTGACACTCCTATAGAGAAGGTTAAACAGGCATTAGTTGCGACGTCGCCTAACCTCAAAATTCATAAAATTTCTCCATTTTCCACGGCTAGAACTAGGGAGCAGAATGTTAAACTGAACATTTTTTCAATTCAATTAGATTCAGGTGAATCTACCAAAGATCTAACTTGCATAAGGTATTTACTATTTCAAAGAATTTATTGGGAAAAACCTCATTCCAAGTCTGTTATTCGATGTTATCGGTGTCAGAGATTCGGGCATTCGGGAGAATGTTGCGCATATAACAGCAGGTGTGTACTCTGTGGAGAATCACACGATTCAAAGGAATGCATTGATTCTGTTAAAAACCTTCAAGAGGCTAATGGAGATATTCCAACCCCAAAATGTGTTAACTGTGGCGAAATAGGTCATGCAGCCAGTTATATAGGTTGTCCCTACTACTTAAAATATAAAGAGAAAAAAGAATCTCTATCTCAGAGATCCAAACAAGCTACCCAGGCTAACCAAATGTTAGCAAACGAGAATATAAATAGTTTTGTAAACTCAAACCTTTCTTATGCCAATGTTGCCCAAAAACATGTTAATCAAACTCGACCTAACCTTTCTAGGGCACAAGTCACTACAAATGTTTTAAGTCCACCAACTAGTGAGCTAAACAACTTCTTAAATGAAGCTAAAAATCTTTTTAATTTATCATTCCAGGATCTTTTGGTAAAAGTTCGCCAATTTTGGCCGAATTACCAAAAATTACAATCTAAAGAAGAGAAAATGTTCGCATATCTCGACTTTGTTGCTTCTATTGTAATATGATGGATTCAACAAACATTAAAATAATATCAACAAATTTTAATTCAATTATCTCTCATGACAGAAGACTTGCACTGTTAAACTTGCTTAATAAAAAAAAACCCAAATTTGTTTCATATCAGAAACAAGACTTAAGATAAGACATAAACCGGTTTTTAATGACTATAATATGATTCGAAACGACTCTGGAAGGGGGTCTGCAATCTTATTAAATAAAAAATATAAGTACAGTATATGTAATTTTCCGAGCGAAATACTCTCCGTTGCCCTATGTACATTAACCTGTAACAGTGCAGGAGCCACAAGTGAAATTCTAATTGGAAGTATATATATTCCTTCTAAGGCTGGTGAACCGTTGAAAAGGGAACTACACAAATTTTACGCTTTTACGGAAACATTTGATGCTGTAATAATCGGAGGGGATTTTAATGCACGCCATCCAGATTGGGGTGATTCAAAAAGTAACCAAAATGGAAATATGCTCCATAGTTGGTTTTTCGATGGTCCTTACCTAACACTAGATTTAGTTTCTCCTTTTAGCCCTACTTTTCCAAGGTCTTCATCAGTCTTAGATTATTTCTTGGTCTCATCCACTTTGGCGTATGCGTACCCTCCCATATGTGCTACTTTCCCAACAATCGCAGACCATTACGGAATCTCTCTCGATTTTAATTTTACAAACCTGAGCCCACTTCTTCAACCTCCAGATACATATGTCAGCTTTAAAAACACTAATTGGGAAATTTTCAGGTATGAACTGCATAACCGCATTTCACAAATTAATATAAACGATCAAAGCAACGCATCCAATTCGGATATAGACTCACTTATAGGTGAGATAAATGATCAAATTAATTCAAGTGTTGAAAATCACTCCGAAATATGTCATACAAAATCCTTAAGATACCATAATATTTCGGATTATACTAAACAATTACTTAAACTACGAAATATATGGTTACGACAATTAAAGAGACTTTTCCATCGACATTTCAATAGGGTGAACTCAGAATACCAGCAATTGAATTCTAGAATTCAGTGTTTAAACAAAATAATCAAAGAAAGGGTTAGATTAGAGATGAATGAAAGATTTAAACAGAAATTGGAAATTATAAAACCGTCTCCCCAAGCGTTCAGAGAAATTGACAAGATAACGGGCAGAAAATTTTTCGGTACTGATATTCGCAAGCATGCGCTCAGTAAAGATGGTAACACTTTAGAAAACATAGACCAAAAACTTGGAGCATTTAAAAATTTCTATTCGGAATTATATTTGGAAAATATACCAACGTACGATATGACACTCACAAATGAAGTAACGTCCAAGATCATTGAATTCCGTCGAACAGAAATGATACATCCATTAACAACATTTTCTTTTTCTAACTCTTCAATTGATCAAAATGACTCGCCATTCACATCCTTAAGTGAAGTTTCCTGTTTGAGAAGCAGTCTAAATAATAAAAAGTCGGCTGGAGTTGACAAAATTTCCAACTTTGTTTTAAAAAAATGCCCCCTGTCCCTTGACGTAGCTCTGACATCGACATTTAACCATTGCATAAACATTGGATACTTTCCAAAATTGTGGAAAATAGCCAAAATCATCCCGTTAGCGAAAAACAAAAACGCAAAAGATGTAAAAGATTTCCGCCCAGTGTCTTTACTTTCAAATATTGGCAAACTTTTTGAAAGAGTTTTAGTTGAACACATTAATAAAATATGCAACGATTTAAATGTTATCCCCAGTAATCAATTTGGATTTAAAAAAACCACTCCACGGAACATGCTTTGTTGGTTTTACATAACAAAATAACACAAAACTTAAGAAACAAAAAAGTTTCTCTATGCCTTGATATAGATCTAGAAAAAGCATTTGATAGTATTTGGCACAAAGGTTTAATATTCAAACTTATTAATTTAGGCTTTCCAAACTGGCTTACTAGAATCATTGATAGTTTCTTAGAAGACAGGTTTTCATCTGTTCACATTGGGCAAGATTTTTCAGAACAAATTGCAGTTCTTTCAGGAATAGCTCAAGGATCGATATTGGGTCCAACATTATTTAACATTTTCCTTCACGATTTTCCTTTAAACGATTTTGCAAATCAAGACCCTTGTGCCTTACTGTACGCAGACGACACCATTATCCTGGCAAATGACAAAAAGCCGACCGTTGCCTTAGGTAAAATTCAAGAAAAAATTCCAATCCTAGAAAAGTACTACAAAAGATGGGGTTTAAAAATTAACCCCGGAAAATGCTATCTCACTTGCTTTAGAAATGCTAGCGGAAAGGGTTACTACAAAGCTGTGAAAGAAAGCAAATCTTTAGCCTTACAAATCGATGGACATAGCGTCCCACTCATATCTGAGCCAAAATTTTTGTGTATAAACTTTCACAATAGATTCGTCTTTAATAAACATGCTCTGAATAAGGCAAAAATGGTAACATCTAATTTGAAACCGTTGTTGTCATCTAAACATATGCCTGGAAACACAAAAATTTTAATGTACAAAACTCTTATAAGACCCATATTAACTTATGGGTTTGGAATATGGTTCTCGATTTCCCCAACCGTTGCCAAGGAGTTGGAAAACTTTGAGAGAAAAATTTTAAGATTCTGTAGCGGCAAGTTTCGAAAACAGAACAAAAAATGGTTTTCAAACAAAGTTTTGTATGAACATACTAAAGTAATACCTTTGATGGTGTATCAGACTAGCCTTTTAGAAAGAAGACTTAAAAGCTGCAGCTCACATTCGAATCCACTAGTTAAAGCCGTGTTTGAGTCTAATAGCAATGAGAGTGTAAATGACAACTATTATCTTTCCCCAGTTAACCTTCTTCATAGCACATCACTTATTCATTTAAGACCAGATGCAATTAGAGACTTAATTGTGCCTTTTTATGATAAGGCACTACCCGGTAATCTGAGAGGATGAATTCAAACTGACCTAAAGTACATAATTATATTTTATATAGACCGACGTTGAAAGTATTTATTTTTTTTTGTTCATATATATAAGTATATAATACAATAAGGAGATAAAGAAAAGCAACGTTTATGTACTTATTTCAGTTAGGTAGGTGTAAATATTTCATACATCCCTTTTCATTATTCTTTTTGAGACTCCTTAAAGGATTTTCCATTTATTTTTTTAAGTTAGATGTAAGTTTTATGTATACAAAAAAAAAAAAAAAAAACAAAAAAAAAAAAAAAAATAGTTTAAGGGCTCAACACAGAAGCCAATACTGATTTGTAAGCCGGTAGCAAGCATACTCTTAAATAAGAAAACAGATCCAATTAACTTTAAAATTAAGTGTATTACCAATATGTATTACCTACTTTATATATATATATACCCAGCCAGACATACTTTTAATAGTCGGCTACTTTATTTAAACGTAAGACTGAACAAATGTATTTATTATGAATTGTCTAAATAAAATGAATTGAATTGAATTGAATTGAAAATTCATTGTTTCTATCTTTCCTGAAAACATTATAATTAGTAGGAATAAGTTCATTAGAATAAATACTATTATTAAGATTAGTCTCAATAGAGCAGATGACATCAAAATCAGTACTTGAAATAGCTAGTTTGATATTGCATGTCTTGGTAAGAGCTCTGTTAATATTTTGGTAATAGATATTTAATTTATTCATTATGGTAAATTACAAAGTTATTGAATGTATACTTGCCGAGTATTTTAATTATTCAATTTAACTAAAATCAGTTAATGACGAAAGTTTGCAAATTTTACTAGTTTCAGTCCTCCTCAAGTAAATATTGCCATTTTTCCTCCATAGAAATTTAAAGTTATGCTCAATTTTGTGCCTTTGCTTTCTTATATAATAAATAATCTGAAAGAGAGATGTATTCATTTATATAAACAATATTTGTATTATTATCAGCAGCATCAGATTTAGAAAAAGAAATAGAATTTTGATTTTGCGATACTTTTATACGATGTAATTTAGCTGCAGTCAGAAATCGTTGACATACATGCTCGTTCTTCATTTCAACAACAACTGGTCCAGGTTAAGTTGACTTGCTTGAAAGCCTCTTAATATTTACAATGTCGTCATCTTTGAGAGGCACGTTAGATAAAGCAGTCTGGAGTTGGGTGATAACAGCTACCAAATCTTCACTCGGTTCGACAAATGGAATATTATAGATCATTATCTGCTTATTAGCCTCTCTTTTCTCCAATTGATGTATTCGATGATGCTGAGAGACAATTTGATGTTTCAGTTGTATATTTTCAGACTCTAGCGCAGTTATTTTCATTCTGTTATCAGACATTGTTTTTGCCATAGATTGAATCTCAGAAAGTTGTTTACACACGTTAGAGACTGAATTAGTGAATGCCAACTGATTGGCTTTAATTTTTTCCAACACTTCCTGCATTTTATGAATAGCTTGGCCGAAGTCTGTTTCAGATTCTGAATCTGTGTCACCCATGCTGACATTAGTGAGGTTATGGGCAGATATGGTTTGCCTGCAAGGTGTACAGTTCCATGCTGAAATTTCCCCAGATGTGAGCTTCTGGAACATTTCCTCATCGATATCACCACATTTAATATGGAAATACTTTTGACAACCACAGCAACGAACACCTGGGTTATTTCTGGTTACGTTGTTTTTGCACAATAAGCATTTAGCCACCATGATAGTATTCACTTTATGTTGACGATTGAATATTATATCAGATTATAATTTGCACTTTTAATTGCAGCAAAAATAGTATTTATAAAGATTTCAACTTATTTCTATTTGATTAAAGTAATTTTATTAGTATTTTTATTACATATATATTTTTATAAATAATAAAACAAGAGCAAAATTAAAAGCGTGTGTTTCCTTTGACAGATTGTGATTCAGCTAAAAACAATTGAATGCTTACCCCAATAATCTACAACAAACAACAGAAAATGCTCAGTTCGTAACAACAAGGTTGCGACAACCCGTCGAATAAGCACCAAAGCTCAATGAAACTTTCGTTGGCAACACATGTACGTCTATGCCAATCACTAAACAAGCCAATACATACTTAAATAGCAGTACACAATTATTTCATTATACAAATAACGGTCCCACTCTTCCAGAATTTCAACGTCATTCAAATGCAAACCAACCTACCTCTGGAATTTTAAATAATATACCAAATTTAAGTAGTATGCAAATAGAAAAAAGACGAGCTTCCAAGAAATTACCGGTTACGCTGAAGAGTGACCCATTTTCATATCATCTTATGAGAATTCTAGTCGCTCATGTTGGTTTAGTTGTGACAAAAATCTTCTTCGTTTACAGAAGTGTCTTCAGGGAAGAGCGTTAGATGCTGTCAGATTGAAACTTACGTACTGTTGGTCGCCCAGAAACAGTAATTGACTGCTTAATAGATAAGTTGAAAGGTGAACGACCACCCAAGCATGACCGTTTAGGTTCACTGGTTACATTTGCACTTTCTGTAGATAATATAGTTGACACTATGAAAGCCACTGGTCTATAGTCTTACTTAAACAATCCATATTTATTGAAAGAGCTTACTAAAAGACTGCCATATCAAATTCGTTTGAATTAGGGAGCCTATAGATTAGAACAAGGAGATGTAAACCTCTCAACTTTTAGTACTTGGCTCCACCAAATAGCTCAAGATGCATGTGAAGTTACAAATATGACATGCTCTCGGGTCGCAGAAAGGTGTCTGGAAAAGAGAAGAACAAGTACAACTTTTTTCAACGGGAATCATAAGCAAGTGACAAACAACAACCATGTCCAACGATCATTAATTATTTGCAATAACAACTGCAAGTCTATAGATCAATTTTTTTTTTAATTTTCATGTGTGTGATTGCCAAGAAGATACTGGTAGAAAGCTTTATGAACTCGTTCGTAATTTTTTTGCAATCTATAATATTGGTTCCATAAATGTTAAGCGCCATTTGAGTGAAAATTATGCTAGAGCAAACCCACTTTTGGAAAGCTCTACAGTACGCGTTGGCAAACGATTCAGTGTCCCACTATTATGGAAAAGCCAATGCATAGAACTACCTGATAGCAGACCTGAAGCGGAGCATAGAATGATATCCTTAGAAAGAGACTTAAAAACGACCCAATGCTCGCAGCAAATCTTTGATCGCTAATTCAAGACTATCTTTTAATGTGATACACACGTAAACTGATTGAAATTGAAAAGCAAGATATTAAAGGCAAAAGGATTTGGAACTTATCCATATTCCTCGTCATCAACCCCAATAAGCCATCTAAGGTACGCATTGTTTGGGATGCTGCTGCATCACTTAATTCCATGCTTTTGTCTGGGCCAGACAATCTTCCATCGCTTCCAGAGATTATTTTTCGCTTTCGCCAAAGAAAAATTGCAATATGTGGAGACATTAAAGGAACTTTCCACCATATAAGAGGTCATGAATCGGACCAAAACACTCAAGGATTTAAATAAATAGTCTGGGCACTTAAGAAGAAGCTATCGAATTGGCAAAGGAAGTCATTCATATACATTACCAAGGGGGATACGAAATCATAAATTTTATAAGCAATTCATTGAATGTAACAAAAGAACTTGGAGAAACAGCTTACTGCGACAAAGATTTTAAACAACGCTCTGGTATATACACAGCTGAAAAGATTATAGCAATGTGGTGGTCCCCTGCTCAGATATTTTTAGCGAAGAGCTTATACCATCCAAAAGAGACATTTTGAAGGTTCTTATGAGTGTTTTCGATCCAATTGGTCTCATGGCACACTTCTAAGTCTTGCTCAAAATACTCTTGCAAAACGTCTGGAGGCAAAGCACGAAGTAGGTTGAAGGAATACAATATGATTAACTTCAATTATGGCATGAATGGGTTAAGCTATTACCTTTAGGCAGACAAATACAAATAGGAAGAAGCTACCTAAACGAATTGAAATTTGAAATTGGATGTTCTGTGGAACTCCACATTTTTGTAGACGCAAGTATGTCAGCCTATTCAGCAGTAGCCTAAATCAAATCGAGGAGATCACACTGAGTGGTTTCTTGTATGTTCAAGAACAAAAGTAGGTCTCATAAGGCAAATATAAGTGCCACGTATATAACTTGAAGCAGCTGTGTTGGGCGTAAGACTTGCGAAAACAGTTATTAAAGGGCATTTTATTAAAATTCATAATCGCTAATTCTGGTCAGATCACAGTCGGTTCTTTGCTGGATTAAGAACGACAATCGAAAACAGTTTGTTATGTTAAGAGTTAGAGAAATTTTAGAAAACTAAAACGAAAATAAACGGAGATGGGTTCCTAGCGATGACAAACCAGCAGATAAGGCTACTAAATGGAATTTAAAAATTGATTTATCATCTGAAAGTCGTTGTTATCACGGGCCAGAATTTATATATCAATCTAAAGCTACATGGCCATCAAGCACGATAAAATTTCACTCATGACATATTTTAGCTTCAAACTATAGTGGAGTACACTCGATTTTCTTCCTAGATAAATTTGCGAGACACTATGTCTCATGTTTAACGTTTTCTCGATATCAAACTAAAAAGAAGAGAACCAGATGAGATAAAATATTAATCTCGACAAAAGATATCACCAGAGCTGAATTATTTCTCTTCAGATTGTGCAAATTTGAAGCTTATGCGGACGAAATCAGTGTCTTGAAGGGAGATGCATGAACTTGAAACTACAGTGAACGAGCTACGCCAGTCTTACTACATCTCCCATTTAAGAACAGTTTTAAACAGGAATCAACACAGGTGTCAAAGATGCAAGAATAGGAGAGCAGCCCCAGTTCCGCCAATGAAGGGGAACTTACCTCCAGCACGGTTTCAAGCTTTTACTCGACCTTTTTCTTTTTTTTGACGTTGATTATTTTGGCCTGATACTAGTAACGGTAGGAAGACATAGTAAAAAACGATGGGGAGTGTTATTCACTTGCCTAACCGTTAGAGCAATTCACATATCAATTGCACACAGCCTCACCAGCGACTTGTGTATTTTGGCAGTCCAGCGTTTTATGTCTAGAAGAAGGAAACCCATAGAGATTTGGTCAGATAATGGGACTTATTTCAGAGGAGCTTAACTGATCAAGAGCTGAACTGAAAAGGTTAATTCGAGGCATCTAACCTACATACCTATTGACGAGAACAGCGACGAGGTGTTAACACCCAATCATTTGCTGACATGCTGATATGCTGAAATTTTTGGGCGTGGTGTTGGAATATCTTCCGACTTTAACAAAAAGAAAAAAAAGGAACCGGCAAAACCAATATCGGAGAGCGATATTGTAATTATAGTGGATGAGAAATCTCCTAGAAATACCAGGGCAAAAGGAAGGATTCTACAAGTTCACAGGAGCAAAGATGGCCAATTAAGATCAGCTGTAGTCCAAACCATGACCGGCATTTATACACAACCAACAGCTGAATTGGCAAATCTAGATTTGAAACGGTTTAACGATAGTGATGGTAATCCGGCAAAAATGTCCAGCTTACCAGGGGGGAATGTTGCCAAACCTGGCAGCACCTAATTCTTAAGCCGAAATTGATTGATAGCTGATTTTCAGTGGAGCCAACAACAAGTCGACACAACGATGTCATCCTTCAAATAACTCGATGAAAAAAATTATGGAAGATTAGATTTTGCCGCCATTAGAAATGACGAGAGAAAAACGAAACTTTTAGTCTCTCTTTTAAAATAAAATATTATAACTAACGATTTCAAGGTATAGTTCTTTTTCATTTAACGCGACAACACTGCACTCTTGCACAAAATGCTGCCTACATCACAGCTTTAATGCAATGCTGATGATGAAACGAATGTTTCTCGAAATGCATTCAAGGTTCGTTCAAGCTTATGTTTAAATTATATTGTTTTATGTTACTACATAATAAATTAAATTAAATATGTTTAACGTGAATTCTGTGACATCAAATAAGGTCATGTTGATTTTAGGAAAAAGAATTAAGTGTTGTTTGAAAGGCATTTTTGTGGACTATTTGATTCCTAAATCATTTTTTTTTTATGCTTTACTTCAGAAGCTATAAACATTTATTTGGCAATTTTTTTTTCGTATTTCGCCAAATTTTCTGATATTTGGTTCGAAAACTTCAAACTCAAATATCTTAAAATTTTTAACACCGATTTTTAAAATATTTGGCATTCTTATAGAACTTAGAATTTAGAACTTACTAATTGGTACCTATCTGATCTACATATATACATTGTTCTAAGCCCAGGTTCCATACTACAATGGGCCATCTCCTTTACTCTAATTTAGAGATGTCATATTGGCTCTAACTTAGAGAATTTTTTGTTAGAGAATGCCGAATAGCACTAAATTTAGAATTTTACTCTAAACTCTAACTCTAAATTGTTAGAGAATCTCACAGTTGAGATAAATAAAAAAAATTTTGATCCATCAGTACGTCAAATGCCGATCGCGAAACGAAAAATACGGATTTTTTCCGAATTTCTCACGAACAAAGAAAAACTCCTTTACGAATACTGTTTGCAATCTTTAAAATAAATTCAGTTCTCTCACAGAACAAATAAAATTTTTATTTTTCTCTTTCTCAAATTCGGGAGAGATCGAAAAAATAAATTTCAGGTACAATTTTGTTTTCTTATGAAAAGGAACTGAAAAGATCCGAACGGCATTCAGTATTGGGTGTTGTGAATAAAAACTGAGTGCGCAAGTTCACTACTTTTTATAGCAAACACTCTGTTTGGTGTGAATAAAAAGATTTGACGAAACTTTTGAAATAAACACTTTTCCTCAAAATTGGAGTGTTCCCTCAGAGTTTGAGGGTTCTCTCATTTATTGCTGAGGGAACACTCCACATCAGGAAGGGTGTTCATGAGCATCCTTGAAATTCTTTAAGACAGGCAAAAAGTATTATTTGAAAGAAATAGGAAATTTGTTTAATTTATTAGTGTTATAAAGTAAGTATACTTTTATCATAACGAACTTATCAAACTTGAACAGTAGCAAAACCCTTCTTTAACTTTTTTTAAAATGTAGGTTTATGTATAGGTACTTCATCCAGCAGTCGTTTGTCACTTTACATTTACAACCAAAAGCAAAATTTGTGTGTTGATACCTACATGATACAAATATCCTGAACTTAACCAGTGTGTATTCACATATTTATGTCAGCTTTATTACAAGGTGAGGTGTTCATAGTTTTATACTAATTTAAAAAATATGTTTGGTAGTTATTCCCCAAACACTCAACTGTGTCTCAGTTTTTATTCAAATAAATAAATACGCAACACTCATAGGTATAGGTATAAAGATGTTCATATTGTCCCTACTTTTATATGTAATAAAAACATTCCAAAATAGGTAGGTATGACTGATACATTTACCTACATGTATATCTATATATATATATAGGTACCTATGTATGTATAAATATATATCTATATAAAACCGGTATATACATATATATTAAACATATTATATATATATTTACATAGGGATCTACCTACCTAAACCATGTCAACAACTGTGATAAATTTCTTCGCATTTGAGTTTCTATGATTGAACATTTTTTTTATTGGTGTCAACCGAAATACCTGCCACCACAATAAAAAAAATCCGACGCCATCAAGCGGGAATCGAATGGACTTCCTCCAGAGCCGCAGTAGGATTTCATAAAATTTTCCCGTCCGACTCTCTACCCATTGTACCACGCATTGACGTACTATATACTACGTCAATGGTACCACGGACTCGATGTTATTGGGGTGACTATGTTGTAATTTTGTTGGCTTAATAGTTTATTGAATTATAAAAAATTGAACGAAACTATTTTACGGGAAAACTTTGTTCACACCGAATAGAGTGTTCTCTCCAAAGAATGTGCTTTATGGCTCAACTATAATGCGCATGAGTAAGCATGAGCTGCTGTCAAAATCAAATGTGTAAATGAGCAAATACACACAGTCATTATGGCGTTGGCTAAAATGGATGGACATATGCGAAATTCGTTGCGTTTCGTTAAAAATGAGCTCCGCATGAGCTGTGCATTCATCATGTTTGTATAAACATAACGAAACAGTTCGTTAAATTTTGACAGTAGGTGATGTTAGCTCATGCTCATTATAGTTCCTTTACTCTAGAGGGCACACTTGGAGTTGGAGTGTTCCCTCAGTTTTTATTCATACCACCCATTGTGTGTAACTGGCGGTGTATGATTGTGTTTTACGCTGTTGAAGGTATCAAAAATTAAATAAGGATGAAAAGGGTAGATAAGGGAAAAGTGAAATGGAAATATAGAAAGACATAATTCATAAATATATTACGCTAGTTTTACTTATGCGTACTCAAATGAGGAACCTTCAGGAAATACATACAATCATTTTACTTTCAAGTTTAGCACGCAAACTAAAAAAAAGTTTTGTGTTTGTATTGTAAAATACAAAATTGGTATCAAGATGGTAAATCAACTTTATGACGCTTTTTCCAAAAAGATCATAAAACGTTCCTGTGTTTTTTGTCTTACTTGATTACGAACAGTAGCTACTTACTGCGAAATAAGTCAGTAGTACTTACTCCTTTCAATATTTAAACTAAATAAAGGTAAGTTGAGGTTATCCAATAAAAAATAAAAATCAACTAGCTCTCTATCCATTGTACCAAAACAATTCTTTACTATCTTTCTATTCCTTCTAACTAGTGTCAAGCAACACCTGTTGTATTTAAAAGGCAATGTGCCTTACAGACACATAGTTAAAATATTATTATTATTATTATGAATTTCGAACATGGCATTAAATTAAAATATAAGAAAATAAAGTTATACGAGTATAAATATTGAATATAAGCGGGGCAGTATAATAAGTCATTCCTTACTAGCTATGCATCTTCGAAGTTTTTTTATAAGGTATTTTTTATAAGGTACGAATGTTTTTTAATTATTAAAATAAATAGATATAAAAAAAATATATTCATATATTCATTTTTATCAATAAAATCTTTACCTTATGCTTGATACTTCACAAATGTTTGAATAAATTATTAAATAAAACAATAGAAAATTATAGAAGGAACCAGCATACGTACTATGTATGTATTTTAATAAATATTTTGTATTATTTCCCTTAAGTTGTAATATATATAATAGATTTTTATTAATGTGTGTTTTTATATATTTATTTTAAAATCATAATGAATGAAAAAAGTAACTTGGCAGTGATATCTGAGTGCGTAATTAGTGAAATGTTTTAAATATTTTGTTTCGTTATCTAATTTTTCCACATATAAAATAATTTAAAACACATTTATGCTTTTAATAATAATTGATATATCTTACTTTCTTTTGCGAATAAAACTGACTTAATTAGATACCTACAAATTTTATGAAATAAATTCGCCTTATTCTATACAGTAATATGTAAGACATTATTTATAGGTGTTTGAATTTTTGTAAATGAGATTTTTTTTAGTAGAGGAGATTTTAATATATTGTTGTCACCAACAATGTGAATACCAGAAATATTCACAAAAATACTTTCAAATTGTTACATATCAGCTCACTCCAATTCGTTTATTTTCGTTTTATTCGTATATATCTATATAAGTAATTTTATATTTCATACTTTTCTCCCTGATTGTCCTTGTTAACTTTTCCATAACTTCATATCTTTGTATCTTTTATTGCTCTCTTCAGTTGTATATTTGTTTTTGAAATAAAATATTATTCACTGTAGATCAAACGAAATTTTTTTTTAATTTTTTTTAAACTTAGGTAATTGTGCAATATGTGACATTTGTGCATTTATAAAACACATAACACTTTTCATATAGAAGTTTTATATAAAATGAAGATTATAAATGTTACAAATAAATGAAATGAAATATAAATTCAAGTGACAATAGCGTCGTAATTTGATTATTTTTTCTCTTATTTTAATGTGACATTTAACACTATTTATCGCTTTAATTAGCAAAATAAAAAATGTATCTATCTTGTTCTCTATTGTTTTAAGGACACCTAGTATCTAATAAAAAAATTGTTATTATTTATATTTTTTTAAAGAGGATATTGAATAAATAACAAAAAAAAATCAATTTGTCTCAAGAGTCTTTAAAATCTCCAGCCGTTGCAAGCACATATATGTATATTATTTTAAACAATAAAACAAATATTATATTTTAGGTAAGTTAATATATTACTTAGATAAAACAAACCTTATTAGTAGAAGACAGTGAACGTATTGTCACGTACATTATAACCAACTGTTTGCACCATGCAGAAATAGTTTTTTGGACTTTGCAGCAACTTATTTATTACCCCCCGTTTGTCATTGGTATATCATTTCTATCTTTCTTGCCAACATTTCTTATTTTTTCCATAATTTCAAGAAAAAGTTTCTCAGTATATTCACAGTATAATTAATGTGAAGTTAACTCGAAACTAAAGCAAATTAAATTTGAAACAAGGCTAAAATAATTTTGTGTGCCAAATATAGACAAGTTTAAGTGCAGTTCACTTTAAAGACTTACATCAAAATTGACGGTTTTCACATTAGACTCACTCAACCGACGCATTTTGACGTCGATAGGTATGTTTTGTCTCATTTGCACTTCGTTGTAAGAAAGAAACGAGCTTCTAATTATTATTTTTCGATTTTGTGGGTTCACATTCGCTATTCTGATATTTGTCAAAGGCTTTCGTCTTCCAGATTCAATGCACGTTTCCATTGAAGTAGAGGATGGGCTTATAGTCCAGTCAAAGCGTAGTTAAAATCGCCCTCATGTCACAAAAAATATACAAATGGATTTTTTTTCGAATTCTTTGTTTTTTGGGTCGTGGAATCTGAATCTGAAGAAATCCAACAAAATTTCTTCGTGCGCGTTGATATATCCGCGAAAAACTGCGGTTTCAGTTTCTTGCTTTCGAAACTATGCGTCTTAACTGAAATTTACGCACAACAAATTTAAAGACCATTATAATTAAGAGTAATATATATTTCAATTCACAATAAGAGTACACTTTTTAGTCTGTGAAAAGTTGACAATAATTATAAGTTGCGATAATATTAAAATAAGATTTATAAAGTAAAATAAGATAATGAGTTTATGAGTGTGCAAAGAATGAGAAAAACACAATTTAAAAAAGAAAAAAAAAAGAAAACATGAGAAAAAAAGTCGAGATAACAATTACATAACCATATCAATCTTTGTACTTTAAAATTTATCTCAAATCTAAATTTAATCTAAATGTTATATTAGTTGAGTTTGCTTGATAACATGAAGAGGGAGGGGGAGGGGGCTAATTGGTTAAATTAATTGCTTTGGTTAGTGAAGAACAGCCTTAACTCGTTCTTAAATCGATGCGTGTCACTTAGCTCTCTCAAATTGCGCGGAAGTGTATTCCAAAGGCGTATAGCAGAAATAAAAAATTGTCTTTCGGATGTTAGACAGGTAAACTGTGGTAAAATCAAACAAGCAGATCTCTTGGATGCCGAAAACCGGATTTTATCGTAAAGATATATTGGCTGCCTCACTTTTATGATTTTAAATAATAAAAACAGGGTTCGAATATTTATATAGTTGAAAAGAGACATATCCAATAAGTTGTTTTCCAAATACGAGATATGGTCAAATCTTCTTAAATTATAGATGTATCAAAGTGTACTATTGAATGCAACTTGAAGCTTCCTTTTAGATTCAGTATCACAGTTGTTAAATATTTCACAGCCATAAATGAGTACTGGAATAACTAAGGATTTAGCAAGAATTAATTTTGTTTCTGGTGGTGTAAACTTCTGAGCCGTCCATAAAGTTCGAAGAACTCCATAAGCTTTGCCCACAATCTCATTTATGTGATTATTCCACGTTAATGTCCTGTTCGTCTGGTCAGCCATCAGACGAATAGGGGGAATAACATGTAGCATATGAAAACATGCACGTGCCGTAACTATTCGGGACTGGTGGAAGTGTGATCATAGCCTCTTTGCGGCGGCCGCTAGTAACAAGCCTTTTAAAAAAGGTTTGGCTAATATGATCAGGCTAGTTCCTCAGGTTGGCAACAGGTTAATTCCCTGTTCCGTAAAATTTTAGAATTACGAACCCGACAACAAGCCTCGGAAACGGACTGATCTCACGACGACAACCAACGCAACGAAAACGGCAAAACGATTTACGAATTTTCTTATGGAACGTACGATCGCTCTATAGAGCTCGAGCTGCTCAGCAGCTAGCCGATGCCCTGTCAAAATATAGAGCTGACATAACAGCACTACAAGAAATCAGATGGACAGGGAATGGTGTTTTACAGAAGAAAGAATATGACGTATACTACAGCTGTCATACAAAACACCATGTGCTCGGGGTAGGCTTCCTAGTCAGCGAAAAAATGAAGTCTACCATCATCGGCTTTAACGCTATAAGCGAAAGGCTATGCACCCTTCGCGTGCGAGGCAAATTTACGAACATTAGCCTCATTAACGTTCACGGACCTACGGAGGAGTCCTCAGACGAAGAAAAAGAGACTTACTACGAACAAGTCGAGAGGACCCTCAATGCCTGTCCAAGGTATGACGTAAAAATCATCCTTGGGGATTTGAACGCAAAAATAGGTCGGGAGCCGGTATTCAGGCATTACGCAGGCACCCATAGTTTGCATGAGAACACTAATGACAATGGACTTCGAGTCTTAGAATTGGCAGCATCGAAAAACATGGTCGTTGCGAGTACCAGGTTCCCGCGAAAAGATATCTACAAAGCCACCTGGGTATCACCTGATGGAGTCACTCGTAACCAAATAGACCACGTGTTGATAGACCGTCGCCACTACTCGAACTTGATGACGGTACGAACGTACCGAGGCGCCAATATCGACTCGGATCACTATCTTGTTGGTATGGTCTTCCGAGGGCGGATTGCCTTGCGAAGACGTATTGCATCCGCCGATCAAGTTCGAATCAACACGGCTGCCCTGCGCAATGAAAATGCCAGTAACACCTTTGGTAATGCGTTAGGACTCGCCCTAGAATCGCTTGATTTAGGGAGAGTAAGTCCTGGGGCCAGTATGCTGGGCGTAGATGAGAAGTGGACACGCCTTAAGAATACTGTCATTAGTACTGCCAACTCCATCTTAGGCAGCAGTCGTAGAAATCGGAACGACTGGTTTGATGATGAATGCAAGCTAGCGACTGAACGTAAGAATGTTGCGTACCGAGCAATGCAGCAATCTCATAGAACGCGGGCACGCGAAGAAGAATATAAAGAGCTCAGAAGAATAGAAAAACGGCTTCACAGACAGAAAAAATCAGCCTGGGAGAAGAACTTAATCTGTGAAATAGAAAAAAGCCGAGAGCGAGGTCCGCACCAGGCGCGGAAGTTCTACCAATCCATCCGAAACATGACGCAGTACACACCACGCTGCACATACTGCAAGGACGGAGAGGGAAATCTGATCACCGATCCACAAAGCATACTGGAGCGATGGGAAGTGTACTTTAATGAATTGCTAAATGGTCAACTCACTGCAGAAGTGGAGGCTCCACTGCTTCAAGACGAATACCCTATGTTGCCGTCACCAAGCATAGAAGAGGTTGAGAAGGCTATAGACCGGCTAAAGAAAAACAAAGCCCCGGGAGCTGATGGTATACCAGCCGAATTATTTCAACACGGTGGGCCAGCTCTACGTCAGGCAATTCATGATATTATAGTGCACGTGTGGGAGCGTGAAGAAATGCCAGAAGACTGGCGAAAAGGTATAATATGCCCCATACATAAGAAAGGAGATGTCACAACGTGCAGCAACTATAGAGGTATCACGTTGTTGAGTACCGCCTATAAGATACTCTCCTCTATCCTACAAGACCGGATAACCCCATACGCTAAAACCATCATCGGACAATATCAGTGTGGTTTCATTCCAGGCAAATCAACAACTGATCAGATCTTTACCCTTAGGCAGGCGATGGAAAAATGTCTAGAATTTAACATCCCAACATACCACCTGTTTATAGACTTTAAGGCCGCCTATGATAGCATAGCCAGGGTAGAACTTTACAAAGCCATGAGAGAATTCGGCATCCCAAATAAATTGACACGACTATGTAGGTTGACCATGACCAACGTAACAAGCCAAGTAAAAATAGCCGGATTGCTATCCAGACCAATCAACATCTTTAATGGACTCCGACAAGGGGATGGTTTGGCCTGCCTCCTCTTCAACCTGGCGTTGGAGAAAGCAATCCGTGACTCTGGCACGGCAACAAGAGGGACCATCGTCAACAGGTCCAGCCAGATACTGGCTTACGCAGACGACATCGACATCATCGGAAGAACCGAGCAAGCTGTACACGATTCCTTCATCCAGATCGAGCAGGCGGCACAAAATCTGGGGCTGCACATTAGTGAAGGTAAAACAAAGTACATGGTGGCGTCGAATGCGAGAGGAACAGTTGGTCAAACAATCAAGGTAGCGGAGCACGAATTTGAAGTGGTGCAATCCTTTAAATACCTTGGGTCAATAGTAGCAGCCGATAACAATATAGAAGAAGAAATACGCGGGCGGCTTCTCAAATCCAACAGAGCCTACTACAGTCTGTCAAAGCTCTTCAAATCCAGAAATCTCACCATAACTTCAAAACTACTGCTGTACAGGACCATGGTTCTGCCAGTACTCACATATGGATCCGAGACTTGGGTGCTTAGCAAAAGGCACTCTGACCTCTTAGCCGCGTTCGAGAGAAAAGTCTTAAGGAGAATTGTTGGCCCCATATGTGAGGAAGGACGATTCCGGAGACGGTACAATCATGAATTGTACGCAATCTACCTTGAAGCAGATATAGTGACAAAAATTAGGCTCGGTAGACTTCGGTGGGCAGGGCACCTAGCTCGCATGAGCGAAGAGGAACCTGCTCGGAAAGTTCTTTGTGGTACATTCTATGGCAGACGACAGCGTGGTAGACCATGCTTGCGCTGGAGAGATGGCGTAGACCAGGACGCCCGGAGCCTTGGGGTGCGCAACTGGATGGCGTCGGCTCGAGACCGGGATAGGTGGAGAGACTTGTTGAAGGAGGCCAGGACCGGACCCCGGTTGTCGAGCCGATGATGATGATGAATGTCCTGTTGAATACCAAACCCAAGTTTTTCGAACTTTCAACAAATTAAATAGGCGAACAATCAAGCTTTATTTCTTGAAAATAAGAAAGCTCTAGCTTCTTTTTTGATATGACCAAACGCTTACATTTCTTCGGGTTGAGTGAGAGACCATTATTCAAAGACCACTTCGAGATCCTTTTTAAGTCTTCGTTCAACTCATAAGCACAGTTTTCGATAAGACCAAGAGGGCAACTTTTATAAATTTGAATGTCGTCAGCATAAAAATGCTTCGATGAGTTCAAAATTATGTTTTGAATATCATTTATATAAAGGGAGAATAACAGGGGGCCCAAAATCGATCCTTGTGGTACACCCTGTACCAAAGGAAGAAATTCTGACAAAGTATTTCCTAGGGATACAGCCTGTTTTCTTCCTCCAATATACGACGAGAATAACTTTACAGCCGAAGAAGACATGTTGAAGCATTGACGTAACTTATAAATAAGGATAGAGTGATCGACCTTATCAAATGCTTTTGAAAAGTCCAAAAGGATAAGAAAAGTAACATTGTCCTCGTCTAATTTTGCTCTTATATCTTCTACTACGTTCAAAAGTGCGGTGGTACAACTATGTGTGGCACGAAATCCAGATTGAACAGAAAGCAAAAGCTTATTACGTATGAGATACTCATTAACTTGTTTATGTATAATTCGTTCGCAAATTTTGGACAGATAAGGCAGAATTGATATGGGTCTGAATTCCTCACCAGTTGAATTCTTGGGTGTTGGTATTATTTTTGCCATTTTCCATTGACAAATAAAAACACCGGTCATTAGAATGGTATTCAATATGTGCGTAAGATACGGAAGCAATAACGGAAGTATAGCTTTCATAAAGACCGGATGAACTCCATCAATTCCTATAGCATTAGATTTTATGTTTAAAAAGCTTTCCACTACATCTGTGCTCTCTATTCTTGTGAAAGAAAAAGGTACATCTGTAGAGACAACAGGACTATAAAAGGTTCTATTACCAGAGGAATCGATAAAAAAGTGCGATTGAGCTCGTTGCTATTAATATTACTCTTGCAGGTCAATTTCTGTTTGCCTATCCCTAGTTCACGAAGATTTTTCCACATCTTTCGACCATCTATATTAGGATTAATTTGATTGGAATAAAACTGTGTTTTAGCAATTCTTATTTCACGAACAACTTTGTTTCTTTTATCTTTGTAATCACGAAGATGCTCTTGTATACGGAAACGCTTCCATCGACGGTAAGCCTGATCTCTTTGAAAGATTAACAAACGAATTTCATTCGTAAACCAAGCACTTGCCTTTGGTTTCACCCTACCGATTGATATTGGAACGTGTGTATCAAAAAGGTAACTAATATTATTATGAAGAAAATCAATTTGATCATCCGGCGATGTCATACCGTAAACGAGATTCCAAGGAATGAGACGAATATGATTTTCAAGAGCAGCATAATCTACATTTTTAAAGTTTCGGAAATTATAAGTTGTCGTACTAGAACGAATATTTATATCAAAATCGAATGTAAGAAAGATGAGGTCATGCTTTGAAAAACCAGGTGCGGATAATTGATCATAAAAAAGTACCTTGTCAGTTTTATTAACAAAAAACAAATCCAAAAGAGTGCTTGATGTATTTGTAAAATGAGTAGGCATTTGGGTATTTACTGAATGTAGATCAAAAGCAATCGTGTTTTCAGTAATATGATTTTCGACTAAAATATTGCTGTTAAAGTCACCACATACAATAACATCACTCGCTGTGGTTGAAAACTCTTCCATTAAGGAGTACACAGGTGTTAATTCAATAATCCTATTCGGTCTATAAACGCTACCTAAACGAACAGAATTTTCTCCGCAATTAATATCTACAAAGAGGTATTCAATAGGACATCCGTTGGGTGAAATACATTTCAGCTTACAACTCAGACCTTCTCTCACATAAATAGCTACACCTCCACCAATGCTATTGTTTCTTTCTGACCGAAAAATTTTGTAACCATTAAAAGCATAGACGGCATCCGTTATATCTGGGGAAAACCAAGTTTCCGACACACAGATCGCATCAACTTCAGAATTAAAAAATATTTCTCTAAACTCATCTACTTTTGGAAGCAAACTCTGTGCATTAAGATGACAAACTTTGAGCCCATGCCTACGACCACAAAACACCCCGATCATTGATCGCAATATTATATCACTACTATTACCCGTAAAGATCACTCCGCTTTCATTTAAATTCATTTTTTTTTTTTTTTTTTTTTTATATATAGTTTTAGACATAGGAGAACCAGGCGACACACATAGATCGATCACAGGCACCTCATCTATTTTCCAAAGCAATAACATTGATACAAAGGGACAGGTACTAAAAAAGAAATCGAGCAAAATCATTACAATAACAAAAGCATTACAAGAGAAAGAAGCAAAAGATAGAAAAGGTGAATAAATAACATAATCAAAACAAAAATATTTTAATACTTGTTGAGTGGTGAAAATCATAAATATTGTTGTTGTTGTTTGTGTGGTTGTTGTTGTTATTCTTCTTCTTCAGTTTGATAACTCGTGGCTATAATATTCAGCATTCTATCATTCTCCACTAAAATGCCCCTTTCCCTTGCACTCTTTCTCACATAAACGGAACCAAGATGTGTAAAAACAGAAAACAGCTGTTTGTTGTGCTTGAGACGTGAAGCTTTGTGGTAGAGTAATCGATTCTTGCTGGTCATGCTCCCATACATATAGATTTTTTTATATAAAATGTTTTTGTTATAATACAAATTCTTTATACCTACATTGAAAAAATTTATAAATATAGAATAATAAATAAAAATAATTTCAACTAAGTAGAAGACTTAGCATTAAATTTAGTGGACTTGTTGAATTATTGATTCAAATTGAATCTATAGATTTTTTTATTATTTTCTGCTTTGATACCAACGTCTTCGAGGAATAGTTGTCTTTGGTTTTTGCAAAAGAGAGCAACTGCTTGCAGAACGGTGTTTCTTTCTTTCGGAGAGTGAAATTTAACTATAATGGGTGTGTCTGTCTTATCCATGTTAGTCGGTCCGTTATTTTGGTGAGGTCTGTGACAGCGAAAAATTGCGTTTAGTGTTGGCGGAATGCATTCAATGATATGACAAATGTGATTAAAGGTTGTCTTCAAATTTTCTTCTTGCATCTGTGGTACACCAAAAATAATCGCGTCGGCTCCAATTACACTTCGCTTGAGTACATCGCATCGTTTTTCCAAATCAGCCACTTCCCCCTCGAGTACTTCTACTTTAGCAATGTGTTTCTCAATCTCGATCGATTGTAGAGTTTGAAGAGATTCCTCTGCATTCTCATTCTTATTCTCAGATTTCTTTTGACGGCATTCTAACTTTTTAAGAGCAGCGTCGAAATCTTTTGTGTGTGTAGCTAAACGTTCCTCTGTCTTTTGAATTTCGAGATCAGTTTTCTCTTGACGGCATTCCAGCTTTTTAAGAGCAGCATCGAAATCTTGTGCATGTGAAGCTAAACGGTCTTCAATAAGTGATATTCGATCTATTATGTCTTTGCGCAAAAGATTTATTTCCGTAGAGATTTGGTCTGTTATTTTTCGTGTCAGCAAAGAAAATCTTTCTTCCAAATCAATAAGTGACACACCTGGGACAGATTTAAAAGAACCCGAAGTTGAACTCCCCATGTTACCTTGTTTTCCAACAGGTGTAGTGTATTGCTTTGGTGTTATTTCTTCTGTTTGTGCAGTTCGAACTCCCCCTACCCTTGGTGTAACTGTTGACTGCTTCTCCTTATCCGCAGATCGCGTTTTACCCGCCATCGAACGTATTTATTTTATTTATTAAAAATGTCTTTATAAAATCGATTAGTTGATGAAACTCGCAAGTAAAACACAACGCAATAGTAGATACGAGAAAAATTTTATATTTTAACTAAAAATTTAAAGCAGAGTTCAAATAGAATTTTGAAAATTAGCCGGACGAGATTATCAATACGTCTATTCACTCTTACTCATACTATTAGTATGTTTTTTTTATTTAGTTTTTTTGTAAGGATGGATAAATCTAAGCATATGTTTTATTAAAAAATATGTTTTCTCATCATATATCACCTTCACCTATGATCTCTTTTACCAAATAGAACTTCTTTTACTAAATTCGTATCTTGTCTCAGTGACTTCTTAAAGATAGCACACGAATTTTGCGCCTTTC
Organism: Baccha elongata; assembly: GCA_951217065.1. NCBI lineage: Eukaryota > Metazoa > Arthropoda > Insecta > Diptera > Syrphidae > Baccha > Baccha elongata. The sequence continues at coordinate 1,641,740 of CATNUY010000119.1, read as the reverse complement.
TATTTTCTCGGCACGTGTTAGTACGTATCACTACCTTAACTTCAACCAAAAAAAATCTATTTTATTTTATTTTACCTGGCTTTATTTTTCAGATTAACTATTAAATCTCGTGTATACTGTAGGACTTCGTATACATAAGTGGATTCTTGGACAAATTCCCCAGCTGTACTTTACTCTGACGCTGTTTCCAATTGGAATATTTTTGGTCAATGGTTTTTGATGAACTTAGCTCCACAATTGTCGCAGCGTCACACAATCGACTTTCGTGTGGTCTAAAGGGAATCACTGTCCTAGCACGAGCAGTGTCCCTGTCACCACGTAATCTAAATTTTCTGACAAATGTGCTTTAATAAAATTCCGTCAAAACTTTTTTCAGAGGTTTTTTTTTTTTATTCAATAATTTTTTAAATGTTGTGTATGACGTTAGCACGTATGTAAAACTTCGTTTTAGCTACATTAATTGTTTAAATTGTTCTAACCTGGATTTTTGAAAAAAATCCTTTTTTTTTCTTTTTCACGATGCTCTTTTAAATTTTTTTTCTTCGTCAGGTCCTTTAGGAAATTATTTTCCATTCTTTCACTCGCGTTGTAATCTCGGATTTTTTTTCTTGGAGAATTATATTTTTCGCTTTATTAAGACTTACTTTAAGTTTTTCCCGGGTTCTTGATTTGTCGCTAGTTAAAATAGAAAAGACTTTTGCTAAATTTTTACCACGTCTCCTTAGTTGAACTTTTACTATTAGAATTATTTTCCTTGCGAAACTTTCTTCTATCGTCAAGCGCCAACTTGGCCGTAGTTAACTTTGCTTCTTTTTCTGTCTAATCTATTACTGACCTAAATTCTATTACTGACTTATGTTCTGCTCACACTATGTGTATCGTGAGGTAGTAAACTAATTTTAACTATGTCTCGTGATTAATTCTAATCAAAAATAAAGAAATAAACAATTATATCGGTGACTTCTGTTACTAGGTTAGTTTTCTAGCATAATCAATATATTTTTTTTCAGATATGGACTTCGTGAATGTTTTGAGTTGAACCACAGGTAAGTAAAAATAACCTTTGGTTTCGAATAAATTTCTCTATTAATGGAAAGTAAGTATGTATATAATAATGATTTTTACGTCGCAAGAGGATAACTTTAAGCGTCAATAATTCTTTTCATGTTCATAAATTACTTATGACCATTAAATTTCCTACAAAATTCATGCATATTGTTTATTTCTCAGACGTACCGTTAGCCCGTTTGAGTGCGTAGAAATGCCATAATTTCCCATTTCTATAAAAAAAACAAACAAAACAAACCGTTAAATATGCATAAGTAAGAACAAATTGTATTTTTACAGAAATGGGAAATTATGTTGAAATTTCAACGCGCTCTTACGGGCTAACGGTACGGCTGAGAAATAAACAATATGTTTATTAAGTGTATTATTTGGCTGGAGTCTTGAGCTGACCCATTTTTGGCCAGTATATCTGCAATTTCGTTGCCATAAATATCAGAGTGCTTGGGACCCGTTTCAGAGTAACTGTATTTGTTCTGCTCCGTATTCTCAGTTCTCTTCGACAACGATACGCAAGTTTAGACTTCGTTGCTATTGATGAAATCGCTTTAATTGCCGCCTGGCTATCAATAAAAAGGTCAATGTTTTCTTGACCCAGATTAAGTGTTGCGAGATATTTAGCTACCTCACACACTGCTAGTACTTTAGCTTGAAAAACACTACAGAAATCTGGAAGTTTTATCGATTTGGCTGAGAAAATACCTGAGCCTACAATATATTTAGTTTTGAACCTGTCCGTGAACACCGATACATGGTTTTAATTTATGACCCGGTTTTCCTTCTATATTTCACTTGATGGGATGTCTCTTAGGGCTACTGGATGGAAGTCAAAATATGGTGTTATGTAGTTGGTCTCTATTTCTATGTCAGTGAATTTATCGATTTTGCTATGGCCGCAGTTACACTTTTTTCCAGTTATTACACTGCATTAACCTGATGGCATTTTTGGCCGTCATTTCTTTTGTGAAGAGATCAAAGGGGTGATTTATAGGAACGTTTCTAGGGCCGCGGTTGGTGTTGTTTTCATGGCACTAGTTGTACCAATAGAAACAAGTCTTTGAATTTTTGTCATATTTTTAAGATTTGTGTCTTCATCTAAAGAGGGCCACCAGACGAAACATGCGTAGGTCAGAATGGACCTTATAATGGCCGTATACATCCAATGGATATTTTTGGAGTAAGGCCCCCATCTTTTTCTGCTACATGTAATTGAGGCTTTCTTTTCTCTTTCTTTTAAATTTTCTTTCTAGTTCAGTTTACTATCCAGAACCAGGCCAAGATACCTTGCTATACTAGCAACCTTCAATGGAATTCCATTTATGGTTGGCGCATCTATGACAAAATCGTAAATATAACCAGCTCTGTTATCTGTTGGTCTAAATTAAGACCGCAGCTATTGGCCCAGCGATTGAGCTTGTTAAGGGCAGATTGTATGAGCGTGAGAAGTGTGAGGATATTTTTGCCTGAGGACATTATAACGATGTCATTTGCATACGCTACGGCTTTTACACCACTTAGATTGAGTTTGAGCAGAATCTGATTTACAACCAGAAGCCAAAGTAAAGGTGATAGTATACCGCCTTTTGGTGTCCCTCTACATGTTCTTACCTTTAACTTGCTGTACCCCATTTCAGCATTGATCAGTCTTATTTGAGGCATGGTATCGATCCAGTTCGAAAGTGCTGGATCAAAATTGATTGAAAAAAGGGCTTGTCGAATCGCATTGTTTTCAACGTTATTAAAGGCCCCCTTCAATGCCGAAAAATACTACAATCGTGAATTCTTTACAATTTAATGATTTTTAAATAGTGCTAACTACTTCATGAAGAGCTGTCTCTACATATTTGCCCTTCATATAAGCATGCTGGGCTTGTGAGATAACCTCTGTGTTTATTTTACGGCGAATATGCGTCGTTATTAAACTTTCAAGGGCCCTGAGAAGAAAGAAAGATAAGCTTATAGGCGTAAAGTCTTTCGGTGCAGAGAAGGAGGGCTTGCCAACTTTTGGAATGAAAATGACATTGACTTCTCTCTAGCTGGATGGAATGTAGCTCAGCTCCTGAAAATATCCACCAGAACTGGTACAACTAAATCTTTGGAACTTTGCAACATGATGGGCATTATACCATCAGGCCCAGCAGATTTGTACGCTGAGAAGGAATCAAAGGCCCATATCACTTTTTTATTGTTTATAATTTTTTTTTTTTTTTTTTTTATATGTAGCGCGCACTAAAGGGGTTATGAATACCCTTATAATGATTAAACACACTGCGAGCAATTAGGAAATGAGGATAGGATTAGAAAGGAGAAACCGATGCACATTTGTTTTGAATGTCTGCAGACTGTAATGAGTGGGAAATACTGTGTCTGGTAAAGCATTCCACATTCGCGTAGTGCGGCTAAAGAAAGAATCTCTGTACTTAACAGTACGTCCGAAATTGGGCTCAAGGGTAAACTATGTGCATGGTAAGTATGTGCATGCCATATCTTCTAGAGGAGCGCGAGATCAAACAGCGATGGTTGTTGTCAAAATTAATTCACGAAATGCTGCGTGGACAGTACTCAACAACACAAAAGATTTTAAGGGTACACAAATAAATATACAAAAGGATCTGCCATACAACGTGCGACAAGAAAAGGGCAAACTACTGGCCATCGCCAGATTCTTCCGGGAGAAGTATCCCCTGAATGAAGTGAATCGAGCAGTGACCGACGCACGTAAGCAATGTGAAAAGCAAAGATTAAAAATATATTTTTAATCTTTGTTGAAAAGTAAAACGTCAACTGGAACCGAAGTTGGCAGTGGTTTAAGCACACATTTAAGCACTTTGGGTGTGCACATAAGTCCGCTTCGAAGTGAAAATGTAGTGGCTCGTACGCTTCCATCTGAATGATGTGAATTTATCTACCAGAAACAAATTACAACAATTCTTAAATCTATTAAGAATATTAGGGTACAGTATCACGTCATAAAAAAAATATATTACTATGAATTTCTTCAATTATGTTAAAAGTTTCTATATATTTATACTTAAGGGTGGGTCTTCCTCGTAAATGTAGGGTACTACGTGCACAAAACTTAATATATCTCCTACATTTGAAAAGATATTTTGATGAAATAAAATTTATTATTTAGTCAATGAACATATCTTAAAACATATGTCCTCAATTTTATGTTTTACAAAAGTTTGTGCTTTTTAGGGAAGGAATTACACATTTTGTCCCCTTTATTTTGGCTGATTTATGCATTCCTTCAAGGGGCTCTCGTGTGATTTGTTTTTTTATTTTGTTGTTAATGTTTTTCAACTGTCAATGAATGTATGCTTTTCATAGGATACACATGCCATGTACAACTTTATTATTATTTTTGTATTTTATTTCAATATTTTTTGCTAAAGTTCCAAGTGAAGAAAACAATATCACACGCATAAACAATTTTATATTTAATTTTGAAAAAGCATCTTTTTAACGATTTTGTTAATCCAAATACGCACACAACGATATTTAGTTCACGAAACTTCCGTCGAAAGAGAATATTATATTTTCGCTGTTCGCACTCTCTTTAGAATCAACTTTTTTTTTTTGTGGTGATACACAAAACACAAATGGTATGGTGATGGTGAATGGTGTACATCAGCGTTGCCGCCGAGAAAAGAAAATGCCGTGTCACATTTTAAAAACTGCTTGCCATGAAAAAACTATAAATCTTCTGTTAATAAAATAAAACTTTATTTCTGTAATTTATTATATAATTTTCCATCAATATTAAAGTAAGATATAGGCAATGATAAAGTGTGCGATATTGAAATGTTTCGTGCCACTGTGCCACAAGAAAAAATTGTCGTGTCAAAAAAGCACGATTGGTTAACTTCGGCAACGCTGGTGTACATACGATTCGTAGGTATACCGACGAGCGGCTGTATCTATAAAACTTTTTGTTGTCAATTGGATAGCGCCAGTAAGGAAAAGAAAATCGATTTTTGTTTTGTTTTTTTTGGTGGCTACACAAGCATACATATGTTTATGATGATGATCGTTGTTTTTGGTGGTGTGGTTGGACACGATTAGTAAATTGTGAGATAGTGGGAAGAGGGAATGTGTATATTACAATTGTATATCTATGCTCCTATTTTTATTTAGAAGCGATTTTTTTTTCATTTCGCGTGTTGACGGACATGGAGTGGTAGGTAATTGCAAATAAGAATGTGTGTGACTGAAATGTCTTTGCGGGGCCTTTGGCATGTGCCGAGGGAAAGGGTATTATGATGACGATCTACGTAGGTACCTAGCCTGCAATGAAAATACTCATTTTTCTTCACTGGCACCTAAATAAAAGCATTAGGTAAAAATAAATCAGAAATGAAAATTATCAGATCTTACCCATTATTTTCCAAATTATTTGGGGTTGATTTTGTTGAAAAAATAAATGGAAAATAATTAAAAAAAATGCAATTTGAATGATTGAATTGTTGTTTGCCAAATAACTAATATACTTCAATCAAAATCTGTGGGGAGAGTACGATAACTTTGGCGCCAAGAATTGATAACGGTTTTTTGTAGAACAGTTTAATACAAGCATTTTTTACTATAGGTGGGGGGGGGGTCTATCTCCCTCCGTTTGGGCGGGAGGGGCAATTTTATAAAAACAGTGCTAAAAATTTAAAACAAATATTAAAAAATAACGGAAATACTTACAACTAAGTTTTATATCTTTTTTCAAAGCCAATACTTTCTTCTATTAGATGTTTTTTAAAATCAAGTGAAACCTATGCATAGTCTTTGAAAAAACGGACTTTAAACTCAAAAATTGCGAAAAAAAAGGTAAAAAAAAAACTTTGAAGTGTGATTTTTCAAAACTGTAAAATAAAATACTACTTTTTTTATAAAATTCGTTGCTCATATTAATTTTAAATCATAAACTGAAAACAAAATGATTTTATGTTTTCTGGTTTTTGAGAAAATGGAAAATTACTAAAACTACTTTCTTATAAGAGTTTTCTTTTTTTTTTTTTTTGTATACGGTGAATGTTGTACGTAGGTTCGTTTTTGTAATGATGCTTGGGCATCTTTAAATGCAACAGAAACTTTGCATACACCCAACCTCGCACCCACCCCAAATCCTATAGTGTGTCCAAGCAGGGGGGTTGCAGGGGGGGCAGCATGCCCCCCCTTACATACCTCACTGTTTATACGCTTTAGTAATTTTCCATTTTCTCAAAAACCAGAAAACATAAAATCATTTTGTTTTCAGTTTATGATTTAAAATTAATATGAGCAACGAATTTTATAAAAAAAAGTAGTATTTTATTTTACAGTTTTAAAAAATCACACTTCAAAGTTTTTTTTTTACCTTTTTTTCGCAATTTTTGAGTTTAAAGTCCGTTTTTTCAAAGACTTTGCATAGGTTTCACTTGATTTTAAAAAACATCTAATAGAAGAAAGTATTGGCTTTGAAAAAAGATATAAAACTTAGTTGTAAGTATTGCCGTTATTTTTTAATATTTGTTTTAAATTTTTAGCACTGTTTTTATAAAATTGCCCCTCCCGCCCAAACGGAGGGAGATAGACCCCCCCACCCATAGTAAAAAATGCTTGTATTGAACTGTTATACAAAAAACCGTTATCAATTCTTGGCGCCAAAGTTATCGTACTCGTGCCAAATCTGTGAATGTTAAAAAGTAACTTGTTCACAAAGAGCCTCAGAAAAAAAATTTACAGGAAAATAACTGTGACATGTTTTTTGAGCTTTTTATCCACAGTTTCGATTTTTTTTTCAAAATAAAAAGAGAAAAAACTTCGTATTAGGGTACCACAACCTTGTAGAGTTTTTAAAAAATTTAAATTTGGAAAAATGGGGGGAAGCACCTAATTTCTGAAAATCACATTTTTGGATCTAGTTTTCGCAATTTTGAAAGTTTTCAAAATTCACCCCTTTGCAATAAACCCTAAAGTAATTTTCAAACAGGTCAAATAGTTATATTGACCTACCTCACACTTATCTTACACAAAGCTTCCTAAAAAAAAACTATTTCAATGTACCTACCTACCTACATGTGTAACGTAAAAATAAAAATAAATGTTTTTCTTAGAAAAAGGTGGTTTTGGTTTTTTTTTAATTTCTTGAGAACGACATAAAATTTTTGCATCCGGTTTTCTTATTTAGACTTAAAATTAATAACAGCATTGAATTTTGAAATTAGAATTAGCACTTAATTACGTAAAATTTTGAAAAAAATTAATTTGAAATTTTTTTTTCAATTTTTTTTTTCAAAATTTTGACTTTGAAAATTAATATTTCAAAAACTATTTCTTAGAATAGATTTATTTAAACACAGAATGAAAGAAAAAGTTATTGGCTTTTTAAAAACGTATCGCACAGCATTGTGAATGAAGCCGTTGATTTTAAATAATTTTTTTCCCATTTTAAGTCAGTTTTTTCGAAAATTGCCCCTCCCGGCTAAACGGAGGGGAATAGACCCCCCCCATACGATTTTTTTCTTGTCTCAACGCAACCTACACGCCCTAGCATTTTGTTGCATTGCTCATGACTCACCCTGTATAAAACTAGCTGTTTTGGTGAACTTCTTTTCGCAATTTTGGGTTTTTAAGATTTTTTCAATTTTCCAAAATTTAAAACTTTCGGCTCCATTGTGTGAACCTGGTTCAATAAAAATCCAACAAAGAACTCCCAAGTCCCAAGCAAGTCGGATAATTATTCAGCCGAGTTATCCGCGTACAAACAGACACCAATTAATTTGTATTTATATAGGTACCTATCTACATAGGTATATAGATTAGGTTATATTACACCTAGAGGTAGGTACCTACATCCAAGATGATACAAGTTCTAAAAACTCAGAGTTGGGCGATTTCGCATGTTTATTAACATACCTATGCCTCCCTGATTCCAAACATCAAAAAATGATCATAGGGCATACCTATATACATAGCTAGGAATGTAAATGCTGCACGACTTTTCTGTTTGGTCATTTTTATTTTTATTCTGAAAACAAAATGTACATAGGTAGGTAGGTTTTCCCACGTGACAATGAAGTGACAATGTTTCAATTGCAAAACAAATATATACAGTGTTGTGCTGTTGTTTGAAATCTGACAACAACAAAAATCGAAAGGAAATCTCAAATTTCGCACATTACAAATGAACAAGTTACCTTATTCTTCCAACATCCTTACTTGTAAACTCCAAAATTCACCCCTTTGCAATAAACCCTAAAGTAATTTTCAAACAGGTCAAATAGTTATATTGACCTACCTCACACTTATCTTACATAAAGCTTCCTAAAAAAAACTATTTCAATGTACCTACCTACCTACATGTGTAACGTATGTTTATGCATGTTCATTTGATGTGTCCTGACCTTCATCAAGATCTCGATCGAGTCACAAACGAGTTCACATTTTTTTGTTACTGTTTTTCCAGTTCCAGCAACAGCAAGTGAAATTGAAGAAAAAACAACTAAACGAAAAGAGAAAAAAAATTACTCACATTTTAGCTATACCTACTCATGTGTTTTGAAAACAAAATTGAAAAATATCCCTTCACCCTTCCATAAACAGAAAGCATAGAACTCATCATTCCCATTCAATTCGAAAGGATAACAAAACCACAAACCTATTTTGAAAAGAGAACAAGAGTAGTTGAGCGTATCAAAAACAATAATGAAGAGAAAAGAATATCGCACTACCACATTGAAATACGTTTACATGAATTTTAAATTCTATTGTCATGAAGACCCACCCTTAATGAAACTCATGTATTAGAATGTAAAAAGGAGATATTTGATGGAATGTTTAAAAATTATAAATTAAAATGGATCCCAGCAGTGAAAACAAATACTTTTGGAAGAGGAAGTGGAGGAGAGCTTTTTGGCTATAGTAGATTTCAATGCAAGAATCGGCTTGTCGAAGAATAATTTTTTAAGTGGAACCGTTTCAAAAGTTATAAATCCAACCCGCAGTTTAAAGAAAGAAGTCTCTAATGTAAAAGGTAAAAAGATACTGGAGATTGCAGACTCATTTGATGCAAGGGTTTTGAATAGAAGTTGTGAAGGAGATCCTAAATGGGAATATACGTATATTTGAGGAACGGCCTACTCGGTAATAGACTATTACTTCGTGTTAGGAACCTGGAACTCAAACTTAAACAACTCCAAGATAGGTGAACGAACTTTCTTAAACGGGAGATTCAATAAAATTGGATTGTCTTTCCAAGCATTTGAACTTCGAGACTTCTTTGACAAACTATTCAATACTCAATTTTCCCGCTGCCCCATTACGCAGCTCCATTTTTCACGGAAGAGATTCTCGATCTTCCATTTACGCCTTTTGAAGTTATGAATGCAATTGAAAATGTTAAAGAGGGAAAAGCTCCAGGAGATGACCGAATACATGCGGAGTTTTACAAGAACTGTTCAACTGAATTTATTTATGCACTGGCTGAGGAGTTTAATTAATGGTATTCCAGGTTTAGAAGAGCACAAATCGATGCTGTATAATGCAAAAACAATATCAGACCTTAAAGATCTCTACGGCACATACGAGAAGTTTAAAAGCAAAATCAGTGGGGCAAGTTTTGGGAACAGCAGCAGATATGGTAGGTTTGGTAGTGGAAGCAGCAGCAGCGGTGTAGAAACAGCAGGAAAATTCACTTCATGGATAAACAACGGCCGGCGCTCTTCAGAGCATTGTTTTATCTGCGGAGCATCAGACCATCAAAGAAAAGACTGCAGAGAAGAAACAAAGTGTTTCAGGTGCAACGGCAACTTTTGGAATGAAAATGACATTGACTTCTCTCTAGCTGGATGGAATGTAGCTCAGCTCCTGAAAATATCCACCAGAACTGGTACAACTAAATCTTTGGAACTTTTTTGCAGCATGATGGGCATTATACCATCAGGCCCAGCAGATTTGTACGCTGAGAAGGAATCAAAGGCCCATATCACTTTTTTATTGTTTATAATTTATTTTTTTTTTTTTTTTTTTTTTTATATTGAGCGCGCACTAAAGGGGTTATGAATACCCTTATAATGATTAAACACACTGCGAGCAGTTAGGAAATGAGGATAGGATTAGAAAGAAGAAACCGATGCACATTTGTTTTGAATGTCTGCAGACTGTAATGAGTGGGAAATACTGTGTCTGGTAAAGCATTCCACATTCGCGTAGTGCGGCTAAAGAAAGAATCTCTGTACTTAACAGTACGTCCGAAATTGGGCTCAAGGGTAAACTGATGGGCATTCCTAGCAGTACGGGTATTACGGTTGAATTGTTTAAGGGGAGGAATGCAACTGGCTATTTCACTAGAGCATTGTTTATGAAAATAACGATAAACAATGACAGGCATGAGACCTTGCGGCGGTGTTCAAGAGATTCAAGTGTCTCAGTAAGAGAACGATCTCCTATCATTTTTAAAGCTCCTTTTTCAATTCTATCCAGAAGTCTCAAGTACGTTATTGGGGCTCCAGCCCAAATATGAGAGTTATACTCAAGTTTGGGACGAATAAAAGCTTTGTAAATTGTAGCCAGATCAGAAGGGGTAAAAAACTTCTTGCATCGTCGGAGAAAACCTAAACACTTAGCAGCATTTTTGGCGATGTCAAATATATGATCACTCCACAGCAAGTGGTTTGTGGTGCACATACCTAGGACCGATAGTTGTTCGATCTCCTCGATGCAAGTACCACCCATGGATAGTGGCATTGGGGGAGGGTTACGCTTTTGCGACAGAAGGCAGCATTGAGTTTTCGAAGCATTAAATTCTACACGGTTTTTAACTCCCCATTGAACAATGCTGTCAAGATCAGAATTTAATGAGCTTATCATACGCTGCCGTTGGTAGTCCACATCCGAAGAACAAGGATGAGAATCTAAAAACGAATATGAAAAGCAGAGGGTACTGTCATCAGCGAAACAATGTAGTGGGTTAGAAGTTTCAGACAAAAGATCATTTATAAAAATAAGGAAGAGCGTCGGAGACAAAACGTAGCCCTGGGGCACACCAGCGTTTATTTTGTGGATATCAGATTTGAACCCGTCCAATACTACTTGAATTGAACGGTCCGAAACGTAATTTCTAACCCAAAAAAGAAGAGATTCATCAATACCAAAAGCACGCATTTTCGATAAGAGAGCTTGATGCAAACTCTATCAAATGCCTTTGAAATATCAAGTGCAATAATCTAACTTTCTCCAAAACGATGTAAAGATTTATTCCACTGTTCGGTGAGACAAACCATGAGATCACCAGTGGACCTATTGCAACGAAAGCCATACTGCCGGTCATTAAGAAGCTTCCGTTCTTCAAGATATTACTTAAGCTGAAAATTGATCAGCGTTTCCATGACCTTCGAAAGAAGGGACGTAAGTGCAATTGGACAATAGTTAGAGGGGGAGGAGGATTCACCTTTTTTAGGGACAGGCTGGACAAATGCAGTTTTCCATCCACTCGGAAAGAGACCAGTAGAATAGGACAGATGGAAAAGCTTACGCAGTGGTTTTGCCAGCGTTGAAGAACACCTCTTCAGAACAATAGCGGGGATACTATCCGGGCCAGCGGATTTGTGAATGTCAAGATCTTTTAGGACTCTAGCAACTGAACGAGTGCGAAAGAAGATTAGTCCCATAGAATCGTTTACGCTTTGAAGTACAGGAGGAGTCATGTCACTCATTGGCAGCATTGAATTAACAGCAAACTGTGCTGCAGGCAGATTGGCTTTATCAATCGAGCTTACAAAAGGAGTGTCATTGGAAACGAGCGTAGGAACTGACGATGACGTAGTGTTGCGCACATTTTTTACAAATGACCAGAAATTTTTACTACCTTTGGGACATTGTAGTATTTTTTGCCTTAATTTCTGGTCATGCAAAAATTTAATGCGAATATGTCCGTTACAATTCTTTCTAGCTTGTTTGAACTTATTCCGGTTTTCCTCAGTAGGGTTGGCTTTATAAATCCGGAAACTTACATCTTTGATCCTAAAAACCTCTTTACAGCTCGAATCAAACCATGAGTTTTCTTTAGGTTTGATAGATTTTACCCTATTCGGGATAAAATTTCTCATTCCTAAAAGAATTAAGTTTGTAACCATATCTCTGCTGGAATCCACGTCACTATCGAGGAAGCATTGTGACCAGTTAAAGTTCCTGAAGAAGTCGTTGAGACCGTTCCAGTTGGCTTTCTCATATTGCCATACGGTTCTCGTAGGGTTTTTCTCTTTAACTGGGGTTTTTTGGCATGAGAAATTAGCAGATTAGCAATGTTGGATGAATCGTTTATGGAAGGGCCTCTATTTGAAGGAGATGTAGCCATAACACATCCTGGAAAATGAGTGCTCATAGGCAAATTAAGGCTTTCCGAGCAGGACCATGTCCTTTTAAGGAAGCCAGGAAGAGTGTGTACCTTGGACATGACTTTTCTTAGCCTAGCAGCGTCATTTGTGGACTCGATGTCAGTACAACAATGGGGCATGAATTTTCATAGGCACAATGAAAGCCGTCGTTAGATCATTAACTAGTTTTTCAATAATCGAACAGTTCACAAAAGTTTGATTGTTATATTGACCCATTCCCATCTTTATTACTCTTTCTTACTAGTGTCGTCCAAAACCTATTGCATTAAAACGACAATGTGTCTTACAAACACATAGTAAAATGCTGGTAAGTGCACTGAGGAAATAGGAAGATACGACTGAAAAGGCAAATGCCGTTTGCACTAGCCTGCTAGGTTCGTTTGATGGCTCTGAAATTGAGTATGTGCATGCCATATCTTCTAGAGGAGCGCGAGATCAAACAGCGATGGTTGTTGTCAAAATTAATTCACGAAATGCTGCGTGGACAGTACTCAACAACACAAAAGATTTTAAGGGTACACAAATAAATATACAAAAGGATCTGCCATACAACGTGCGACAAGAAAAGGGCAAACTACTGGCCATCGCCAGATTCTTCCGGGAGAAGTATCCCCTGAATGAAGTGAATCGAGCAGTGACCGACGCACGTAAGCAATGTGAAAAGCAAAGATTAAAAATATATTTTTAATCTTTGTTGAAAAGTAAAACGTCAACTGGAACCGAAGTTGGCAGTGGTTTAAGCACACATTTAAGCACTTTGGGTGTGCACATAAGTCCGCTTCGAAGTGAAAATGTAGTGGCTCGTACGCTTCCATCTGAATGATGTGAATTTATCTACAAGAAACAAATTACAACAATTCTTAAATCTATTAAGAATATTAGGGTACAGTATCACGTCATAAAAAAAATATATTACTATGAATTTCTTTAATTATGTTAAAAGTTTCTATATATTTATACTCAATGGAACTCATGTATTAGAATGTAAAAAGGAGATATTTGATGGAATGTTTAAAAATTATAAATTAAAATGGATCCCAGCAGTGAAAACAAATACTTTTGAGTCGCGTCTACTCTCTTGTAGTGATCACACGTGTTTTCCCGCATAAGATAAGCTTTGTATGCTTTTGCAATTGTAAAGCTAAACTTACAACAATAAAACGTAATCGCGACATACATCTCGTTGATGTTGACTCTGACGAGTCAGAAAGCACCGTCAATGAGAGAAAAAAACCTCATACAATGTTAATTAATAAAGTCCCGCATAGTTCGCGAGCTAAAAAACAGTTGCCATCTGGCAGCAATTGTGCCGATAACGGCAAAACTGGAAATGTTAATCAATTCTTGCCTCTTCAGGCTCTTATGGATGCTGATGAAGAATCTTGTGACATGGTTTTGCATGCTGAGGACGCTGCAAATAAAGTTTCAATCCCTAAACCACCACCTATAAATGTTCTGAAATCAAATTCTTCAAGCATCCACAAGATCTTGACTGCTGGATCAATTGCAGATTACGTTATTAAACACATGTCGATTGGCATAAAAATTTTATCATCGACGATTGAGTCTTACAAAAAAATATGCTCAGCCCTGACAGCAGCAAATTGCGAGTACTATACACATAGTCTGAAATCCGAACTACCATTTAAAGTTGTGCTAACTGGCTTAGAAAAAACAGATTGTGATGCCATTAAATCTTTTCTTATTTCTTCTGGCATTAAGTGCATTGATATCAAAGTAGTGTGGCGTCAAATAAATCAAATTCAACACACTTTCTTTATAGTTTATTTTGAGAAGGGCAGCATAACCTTAAAAGAACTTCGTGAAAGATTTGGTGTTATCAACAAAACGATTGTGCGGTGGAGTTTCCAAAGAAGACTTCCTAAAAAAGTAACCCAATGTTATAACTGCCAGATGTATGGGCATGGGGCAAAACATTGCCATGTTAAGACTTTTTGTTCCATCTGCTCAGGAGAGCACCAATCCTCTGCCTGTAATAATATTGAAGGCAATAAATGTGCAAACTGTGGGGGTCAACATAAATCTACTGATCTTCAGTGCCCCAGTCGTCGAAGATATGTCGATTCTCGGGAAAAATCTTCAACGAAAGCTCCAATAAGGAAGAATTTTAATCGGGATTTTGTAAGAAATGTTGACGACTTTCCACCACTGAGAAAATCAAACCAGAAACAACAGCCACGTGAGAGTACATGGTCAGGACAGAAGGATTATACTTCTAGTAATGTTAATATAAATACTAACAATGTAGATAGTAGTTCTAATTTATTTTCAATTAATGAAATTCAAATGCTTACTAACGATTTAGTTTCTAAATTAAGATTATGTAAAGATAAATTTGAACAGTTCAATGTTATTACTGAACTCGCCTTAAAATACTAAAACTATGGATCAAAGTAACTTAAACATAATAACTTGGAATGCTAGGGGTGTTAGGAAAAAGCATTTGGAATTCTTTTCCTTCATTATCCGAAATAAAGTAGATATTGCCTTGGTCACAGAAACCTGGCTTAAACATGAACATTCTTTTTCTCATCCAAACTATCTTTGCTACCGGTTGGACAGCAGAGTTGCAGGGGTGGTGGAATAGCTATTTTTCTAAAAAGAGAACTAAAGTCAAGTTTTTTACCTGGGTTACAAACCAAGGTTATTGAATCATTGGGGGTTGAAATTATAACTGACAATAATCAAACTATTAAAATTGTGTGTGCTTATTTTCCAGGTCGTGGCCATAACAACCGCACTAAAGACTTTTTAAGAACTGATTTCATTAAGCTCACTCGTCTATCAAGTAACTTTATTGTAGGCGGTGACTTTAACTGTCGACATCAATCTTGGGGATGTCTGCGTTCTAATAGATGGGGTAATGTTTTGCATGAGTTACACGCTAATTACCCATTTTCATTATGGTATCCGCCTGATCCAACATATGTTCCTAAAAATGAAAGGACTACCCCTTCTGTGCTCGATTTTTTCCTTACTAACTGCACCCAAATCATTTCACATCCTCAGGTAATTAATGATCTCTCTTCTGATCATCTACCAGTCATGATAAATATTTGTAGTACTCCAATCTTGAGAGAAAATGCTATATATAACTTTAAAGCTATGAATAAAAAAAAATTTCAAAATACTCTAAATAGCAAACTTCGAAACGTAACAGGAATCTCACTTGCTGACATTCAAAACAGCTCAGATATTGACGTCATGATATCGAATCTTACAAGTGCCATAAAAGATGGTATCGAGGATTCAGTTCCTCGTTTTTCTCGTGTCAATACCAACTCAAAGATCCCATCATATATTCGAGATACTATGTTAAAGCGCAACAAAGCTCGAAGAAATTGGCTACGCTACAGACAACCTTTTTACAAACTTGAACTTAGATATCTTAACAAACTTATCAAATCCTTCGTTCAAAATCACAGGAATGAAAAATGGAAAAAACTTCTGAATGGACTTAAAAAGTGTTCACGACCATTTTGGAACGCGTCGCGAATTGTGAAAAACAAACGAAGACCTCTTCCTGTCCTCAAGCAAAATGATGTTAATTACATAACATGCATTGAAAAAGCTGAACTATTTTCAAAACAATTTTCTTCAAATTTCAGAATATCGGCGAATCTTAGTAACCCTATAACCTCGAGTTTAGTCGAAAGTTCTATAAATCAACTTGATTCATCCGCTCACGAAATGCCTCCTGGGTGGTTTGTCCGACCTAAAGAAATTAAAAACATAATTAAGTTGTCTCCGATACGAAAGGCCCCGGGTCATGATGGAATTGGCAACATATGTCTAGCTAACCTATCAAGAGTGGGCATCATTTATCTCACTCATATCATTAACTCCTGTCTTAAGCTGCAATATTTTCCAAATGCGTGGAAAATTGCAAAATAATCCCTATTCCGAAACCCAGGAAACCTTCCGACGATCCTTCCAGCTATCGCCCAATTAGTCTTTTAAGCAATCTTTCAAAAATTTTGGAAAAAGTAATTAAAAGAAAACTAGTAAATTTTATTGAAGAAAACTCTGTACTTCAAAATGAACAATTTGGTTTCAGATATGGGCATAACACATGCCATCCTGTTTTAAGAACTGCCAGGCATATAAAAACAAATTTTAACACGAAAAAATCTACAGGCGTCGTGTTACTTGATTTTGAATCTGCTTTTGATTCAGTATGGCACGATGCCCTTATCTATAAAATGATACAGTTTGGCTTTCCTTCTACATTGACGGCTTTAATTCGAAGCTTTCTAAAAGACCGTTTTTTTAAGGTCCATGTCAATTCCGCCGTTTCCACTGAAAGACTCATAACAGCTGGAGTTCCCCAGGGATCGGTTTTGGCGCCAATTTTATATAATATTTATTTGGCAGACTTTCCCAATTTACCAAACTGTCTTTCGTCTATTTTTGCCGATGATACTGCCATATACAGCTCGAATGAGCTCCCCAGCAATGTTTGTTCTGATCTACAACAAAGTCTTTCGATCCTTAGTGCCTACTTTCATAGATGGAAGATCAAAATTAACGAAAACAAAACTCAAGCTATGTACTTTACTCGTAGAAGAAATCTTCGTTTTTTTCCTAACAATACACTTAATTTAAATGGGTGCATCATCGCTTGGGTGGAGAATATTAAATACCTGGGTATTACCTTAGATAAAACTCTTACCTACAATGTTCACATTAGTAATACAATAAGCAAAACAAATGTTTTGATAAAAATTATGTACCCGTTTATAAATAGAAGGTCCACATTAAATTTGGAAAATAAGCTCATTATTTACAAAGTAATATTTTAAGCTTTAATGGTTTATGGTGGCCCGGTTTGGCATACATGTGCACGTACTCATATTAAAAAACTACAAATCTTGCAAAATAAGATCCTAAAAATGATTCTTGACTTACCGTGGTATTTCTCCACCTCTGATTTACATAATATGTCAAATGTTAACTTCGTGTTGGATAGAGTTAACTCCCTAGCTTCCAAATTTTTCGAAAGATGTTCTTATTCTGACAATCCACTTATCAGGCAACTTTTGCCTTCTTAGTTTGTAAGTTTTTTTTAGGTAGACAGTAAGTTAGGCTAATAAATAAAAAAAAAAAAAAAAAAAAAAAAAATCATGGGTTTTTACAAAGCTAAGGTTTCCCAAAACTATTATGTCAAACAATATATTATTTCCTCTCGAAAACACAAATTATAAATGTCTTAGTTGAATAAGCACTTGCTTTAGCACTTAAAATGTGAATTCCTATTATATATATGTGTGTAATATCTTTTAAAATAAATGAAATGAAATGAACAAATACTTTTGGAAGAGGAAGTGGAGGAGAGCTTTTTGGCTATAGTAGATTTCAATGCAAGAATCGGCTTGTCGAAGAATAATTTTTTAAGTGGAACCGCTTCAAAAGTTATAAATCCAACCCGCAGTTTAAAGAAAGAAGTCTCTAATGTAAAAGGTAAAAAGATACTGGAGATTGCAGACTCATTTGATGCAAGGGTTTTGAATAGAAGTTGTGAAGGAGATCCTAAACGGGAATATACGTATATTTGAGGAACGGCCTACTCGGTAATAGACTATTACTTCGTGTTAGGAACCTGGAACTCAAACTTAAACAACTGCAAGATAGGTGAACGAACTTTATTAAACAGGAGATTCAATAAAATTGGATTGTCTTTCCAAGCATTTGAACTTCGAGACTTCTTTGACAAACTATTCAATACTCAATTTTCTCCGCTGCCCCATTACGCAGCTCCATTTTTCACGGAAGAGATTCTCGATCTTCCATTTACGCCTTTTGAAGTTATGAATGCAATTGAAAATGTTAAAGAGGGAAAAGCTCCAGGAGATGACCGAATACATGCGGAGTTTTACAAGAACTGTTCAACTGAATTTATCTATGCACTGACTGAGGAGTTTAATTAATGGTATTCCAGGTTTAGAAGAGCACAAATCGATGCTGTATAATGCAAAAACAATATCAGACCTTAAAGATCTCTACGGCACATACGAGGAGTTTAAAAGCAAAATCAGTGGGGCAAGTTTTGGGAACAGCAGCAGATATGGTAGGTTTGGTGGTGGAAGCAGCAGCAGCAGCGGTGTAGAAACAGCAGGAAAATTCACTTCAAGGATAAACAACGGCCGGCGCTCTTCAGAGCATTGTTTTAACTGCGGAGCATCAGACCATCAAAGAAAAGACTGCAGAGAAGAAACAAAGTGTTTCAGGTGCAACGGCAAAGGCCACATGTTAAACACATGCACACAAAAGCCAGGTTACATTCGAAAAGAAACTAATTCAATATCTGTATTGAATTGTAAAACTAAAATAAAGCTCGTGGGATTGAGATCAGCAAAGTCTCAGACGATTGGCAGTTTTGACGGACATTTGGTTATTGATCAGATAAGTTTTCAAGCTCCAATATTAGTTGTTCCTAAATCTGCAATAAATTTTGAAGTCATCGTCGGAAGCGATATAATTTCCCAGGCAAAGGTAATATTTGATAAAGGTGGTCCAACATTTTACGACGCGGAAGCGAATAATTTCATCATGCAATCAATATGAAAATGCTGAATTTGATGTTCCCTTGCAGTATGCTGAAGACGTTGATTGTCTTATCAAACATTACAACCCAACAAAGACGAACAGCTGTCCCATTGAGATGACTTTAAATTTGGAAGATGAGATTCCAGTTTTCTCTGCACCTCGTCGGCTTCCGTTCAGTGAAAAGCAGGTGGTTAAGCAGCAGGTGGACGCATGGTTGAGAGATGGCGTCATACGTCATTCTCATTCACCTTACAGCAGTCCCGTTGTCGTCGTTAAAAAGAAGAACGGATCCTCAAGAATTTGCATCGATTTCAGAAGACTTAACAGTAAAACAGTCAGAGACGGGTTCCCTTTTCCTTTAATTGAAGTTGTTTTGGATAATTTGGCAGACGCATCAGTTTTTACAACATTGGACTTAAAGAATGGATATTTTCATGTCCCTGTTGCAGAATCTAGCAAGAAATATACGGCTTTCGTTACAGATGATCGTTTGTTCGAGTTTAATTTCACACCGTTTGGACTTAAGAATGCCGGCGCAGTGTTTTCTCGGTATATCCAAATTATTTTTCGAGCTTTGGTGAGTAAGAAAATTTTAGAAGTTTACGTTGACGATCTGATAATTTGGGGAAAAACTGAAGAGGAGAATCTTATGAAGTTGAATATGGTGCTGGAAGTCGCAGCAAAATTTAACCTTGTTTTTAATTGGCCAAAGTGTAAATTTTTACAACGAAAAGTTGAGTTTTTGGGTCACGTTGTCGAGAAAGGTCCTGTTCGACCTTCTGCGGAAAAATCAAAAGCCATCGAGCATTTTCCTGAACCAAAGAAAGTGAAGGATGTGCAAGCGTTTCTGGGTTTAAGCGGATTTTTCAAGCGGTTCATAAATGGGTATTCGGTAATGGCAAGACCTCTATCAGATTTAACGAAAAAAAATTCAACATTCATTTTTGCTGCACCACAGCGACAAGCATTCACAGCACTTAAAAATGCATTAATTAATAATCCTCTTCTGGAACTTTACAGACAAGAAGCCAAATCAGAGGTTTACACAGATGCCAGCAAGCAAGGCATAGGAGCTATCCTCTTGCAAGAAGATTATGACGGTAAGCTGCACCCTGTATTTTACTACAGTAAGAAGAACACACCAGCGGAAGAGAAAATGCACTCGTACGTCCTCGAAGTATACGCTGTCTACAAAGCTTTAGAAAAATTCCGAGTTTACCTTTTGGGGAAAAGATTTAAAGTAGTAACCGATTGCATTGCTTTCTGACAAACTGTTTCTAAAACTGATCTTCCGAATTCCGTAAGTAGATGGATAATGTATTTACAAGATTTCGACTATTCCGTAGAACACAAACCAGGCACACGCATGGCACACGTTGACACCTTGAGTATGTACCCAGTCATCTACGCACTACAGCCTGAACTTTTGGTGAGATTGAGAAAAGCGAAAGACGAATAGGACTTTAAAACATCAGTGAAGGAGATACTGAAGCTGAAACCATATGACACTTTCATGATGAAGGGTGAGTTCTTGTTTAAGGACGAAAATGGATTTGAACTTTTGGTATGCCGCGCAGCATGGAAAAAGAAGTCATAAAGATGAAACATGATCAAGGGCATTTCGGTATTTTAAAAACATATAACCTAATTTCTCAGGAATTCTATATACCAAAGATGCGATCCAAAATTCAAAGTTGTATTGACAATTGCGTGAAGTGCATTTTAGCTTACCAAAAATCTGGGAAACAAGAAGGTTACATCGAACAGCTAAACAAAGGAGATAAACCACTCGACACCTTACACTTGGATCACATAGGCCCTATAGACGTAACGCAGAAGCAGTACAAATACATTTTAACAGTGATTGATGGATTTTCCAAATACACGTGGATTTTTCCCACAAAAACTTTATCCGCAGATGAAGTTCTCAAAAGGTTAAAGGATAAGCAACAGGTCTTCGGAAATCCTAGTGGTTTCATCACTGATCGCGGAAGTGCCTTTACTTCAGATGTTTTAAATAACTACCGTAAGAAAGAAAATATTGAACACGCTTTAATAACAACAGGTATGCCGAGAAGCAACGGTCAAGCAGAGCGAGCAAATCGTGTAATTTTGGAAGTACTAAAGAGATTTTCAAGTGATTTGCCAGAGAAGTGGTATCGATTTGTCGGCAGTGTTCAGGTCGCAATCAACAGTTCATTTCATCGTTCTCTTAACCAAACTCCATTTGAAGTCCTGTTTGGAGTACCAATCCGGAAAAAAGACAATATGGAAGTGAGGCCATTGGAGATCTAGTGGCGATTAAAAGAACTCAATTTGTCACTGGTAAAAAACTATCTTCTCTCTTTTTAGGTCCTTATGAAGTGACATCCAAGGGCAGAGGTAACAGATATTCAGTAAAAAAGTGTTCACCAGCCTCAGAGGATCCAAACAAAACCACAACCAGCACTGAGTTCATGAAGCCATGGAGTAGGAGTGATGAGGAGTTCACATCGTCCGAGACGGACTATTTGCAGGATGGCCGGATGTAGGGGCGCTAACAGAAACACCCTATAAGATGTTTGCACCTTAATTCACCAACGACCATCGTACATCAACATCACTAATTATATCAATAACTGGAGATTAATTTTAATACTGTTCTTCAAGCAGTTAGTTTTTTGCTAAGCTCCGATTGTGCAGAGGTACAGTCGTTCTCTTTGATTTCTAAGCCGTCAAGCAGTGAAGCTGTAATTTTTAAAGCTGTACATTTGTATTTTTCCAAACTTTAATTTCATTTAATTTCTTATTTTCCATATCACCCTATGTTAATTTAATGAATTTTAATAAATCGTAGCGAATTTAAATGACCTAACCGTGTTTTCCTACATACATTTGAAATAATACATGATTTAACTTATCATCTCTTGAATTACCACTCTTTGTTACTATATACCTTACCTATCTATATAACGTTTGTAACGAAAAGAAATCAATACAAGTATTGCATTATTATAGTCTTAGGGCCAGTTTCATGTGTTCCAACTAAAGTCTCGGTTAGCCTAACCAGCGCTTAAGTTTCAACTTAACTCAAAATTTCGGTTTCACATGTCTCAGTTAGTGATAATTGACAATTAAAGTATCGGTTAGCCTAACCGACGGATCAAGTGTCGGCAAAGGTCTTTAACCGGAACTTAAGCAAGCGTAGAGTGCAGTCACAAGTGTCCTAACGGTACAAACCATTATTGCGATTCTTTCAAACAAAAAGTAGTAGGTAGGTCTTTATTTCTTCATAAAAAGTGGTATCAGTTATTTTTAATTCAATCAAAAAATAGAACATATTTGAACATCTGGTTGCCTTTTTTTGACTTAAAGTTAAAAAAATCTTAGTATTTTGAAAATTAGCTGGCCCTTAGGGCCGGTTTCATGTGTTCCAATAAAGTCGCGGTTAGCCTAACAGGCTCCTATGATCCAACTAAACTCCAAATTTCGTTTCATATGTCTCGGTTAGTGATAACTGAGAGTTAAGGTTCTTAACCAGAACTCTAGCAAAATATTTATTTGAAGTGGCTGGGAAAAATACAGTTACAGTTTCATTTGTTCGTTGACGAGCGTAGAGTGCAGTCAAAAGTGCCCTAACATGGATTTCTTTGAATTCTTAGAAGACGAATTTGATGAATACTTTGACTATATTTCATGGCCTCGTAGGAACAGAGTATTTTACCGAAGACCAAATTATTTCGAAGCGCTCCACGATGAATATTTTAGAATTCGATTCCGTCTTAACAAAATCGCTGTAATAAAAATTGTTCAATTAATAGAAAATGATATAAGAACTTCAACAGACAAGTAAGTAGAATATGAAATACTAATCTACATAAAAGTAGAAAACATTAACATCTGGTTGTTTGTTTTTGACATAAAATTAAGAAAAGAATAATATACCTACTTCGCAAAGTTAAATTGTGGAAAAAAATGATTGAACTTTTTCAAAACTGTTCTCTCAAACCACTTTAATTTTAAAAAATGGAACAGATTTGTAATCTTACAAAAGAGTATAGCTTAGCGTTGTAAGTGTTGGCCTTTGTTTTTTTATAGTGTTTTCATTTTCAGCAAATTTTAAAAAAATCGTCCCTCACCTGATTCCAAAATGGTGTATAATATACCCTGCTCCCATTTTTTTTTTATATCTAGTTTTTTGTCACACCTTATGCAAATCCCCCTATATGTTTACATTTTTTTATTCTTTTCAATAATCTCTTACATTTATTTATTTACCATGACGAATATTTGATTTTCTGTAGTATCGTAGTTCCACAAAGGAGTTCCACAAAAAGTAGGTAATACATTTAACCATCACTTAGTTTAACCGAGACTTGGACGATAAAACCGAAAAAAAAGTTATAGGTACATTTTAGTGGTGGTTAGCGCTAAGTGCTGGTTAACTAACCAACACTTAAGTTGGAACACATGAAACTGGCCCTTGGTCTTTGGAGCTTTCTCTGAAAACTTCTAAGTAATTTATTTCACACTGCATTGTTGTGCACTCCTTGCATTGTCCTGCATTCCTCGCATATTTTGAAATGCATAAAAATGCGAAGAATGCAAAGAAATGCAAGTAATTCAAAAGAATGCAAGGAGTGTAAGGGAATGCAAAAAAGCAAAAGAATACAGGGAATGCAATAGAATGCAATTAATGCAAAAAAAAATACAAAGAATGTATGAATTCTTAAATGACTGCATTCAATTGATTGCTGCCAAATGAATGGGGACAAAACTGATTGCAATCTTTTTGATGTCACATGAATGGTGATTGTGAATATTGTAAGTCTTAATGTGAGGTCAATGAATGCTATTTGAATTTAATTTTAAAAAATTGCATTTGCAAAATATTGCATTGTCTTACAAGCATGTCCGTCTTTTAAGAACATTATTATGGCTGGTATAGCTAAATCATTTGCTTTACGAAAATAATACGTCCACTGATACATGAATTTAACAATGAAGATGTTGTTGTGCCCTGCATTTGGGTCACTTGGCTCAACCTGCGTTGAACTTACTCAAGCCATTGCACTGTGTCGAAACTATATTGCTGGCCTATTCAAAAGCGTACGCAGCAATGTTGGTTCACCTTTGCAATTGGCACAAGAGGTAAATAACCAGGAAGTGCTAAGTGTGCATTTGGCAGTGGATGACCCAAGTAAGTTTGGATTAAAGAGGTTGACTGGTGAGTCTGAAGTTGAAAGTAAAAGTGAACGGTCGTGTTTATTTTTAAATTGCAAATTGACATATAACGTATAACATTTTGGCGCAGCCGATACGCCAACGTACGCGTAAGTTAAAGAAAATATAATTTCAGATAGTGAGAAGAATTTAAAATAATAAAACTTATACGTTTGATGGTGCTTTTGATTCGAAAAAAGTGACAAGTAACAACTCTTGAAAGTTGCCAAAAATATTATTTACGACAAAATAAAAAAAAAAACAGATCAATTAGTGTGTGGCAAGTCAAAAAAAAAAAAAAAAAAAATATAAAATAAATAACAAAGAGTGAAAAATAAAAAGTCTAATCAACGCTAAGTATATTTTCTTCATTTAACTTTTATGAATATTTTTTTTTGTTATTGGTTGTTGCTTCCTAGTTATTCTTGAAGTTTTTGATTTGTTTCTCTCTTTGTGGTTTTAACCTGGCCATTTAATTACTAATTAGTTGGGAAAGGTTTGGACTTTGTTTTAAGTTATTTGGGGTCAAATCGTATTTTTTCTGTTGAGTTAATGGCCAAAAGCCAACTCGAGGCCCAACTTATCGACCTCATAGAGGAAAACGAGTTTTTAAAAAAAGAAAAAAAAGAAATTGAGTTGCCATTTAATATGTCTTTTGAAAATATAAGCAAGGTTGTTTCGAGGCTGGTCCCCATTTGTTCTGGAGAGCGTAACCATGAACTCCCACGCAGAGTTTATGAGTTTCTCAATGCCTGTGATCTGGCATTGAAAACCGTTAAGCCGGGGGAGGAGGGGATATTAGTTTCTTTAATATCTACGCGTTTAGTGGGAGATGCTTTTGAGCTATTACGCTCAAACTCCGCCAAGACAATTGAAGATCTGTCAAAACTCTTCAAAGATTGCTATTTAGTGCCAAAAACACTGGATAGCGTTATGAACGAGTTAAGGCAATCACATCAATTGATTGGAGAGGATGTAAAAGCATTTGCCAGGCGCTTGGGAAGGTTTCAGACCACAGCGGTGGAGATAATTGACGCGATCTACACAAAAAAAGAATCGGGTGGACTCAAAAGGGAGGTTGCTAACACCGTCATCACATTCTTTAAGAGAGGACTAGTCGATCTGGCTGTGCCCTCTTGAGTTTCCCTGGAGTTAAAACCGGGAGTTTATCTTGCAAATACCATGGCTACGGCTAGAAATGGTCACGTTGTTGTTCCGATTCTGAACAGTACAAGTGAGCCATACACCGTAGAACCCAATTTTGTACCTAAATTCAAGAACAGCAACCAATTTAAAATCTTAACTGATACAATGAAGTCAGTCCACAAGCTCAGTGAGGTAGAACCTCAGAAAAGGATTGCCAAGTTATTAAGCGCTATAAACCTTGGAAACAACCTCAATAACGAGGAAAGAGCTTGTATCGAACAAATATGCATCCAGTATAACGATATTTTTCATTTGGATTGTGACAAGTTAAGCCATACAGATGTTCTTTCACACAAAATACCGGTGAAAGTGGACCAAGGGCCAATAATTCAAAAGCAATACAGGTTAAATTGCTAGAGAAGAAATTAACTCCCAAGTCCAGAAGGTGCTTCAGGATGGTGTTATTTCTCCTAGTATATCGCCTTGGAATTCTCCTCTTTTGGTCGTCCCAAAAAAAGCAGGGGCTGATGGACAAAAAAGATGGAGAGTCATGGTTGATTTTCGAAAACTTAACGAAGTATTTGTAAAAGATGTTTTTCCTCTGCCAAGAATAGAAGATATTCTTGACCAGCTAGGAAATTGTCGATATTTTACAACGCTTGATTTGGCCAATGGATACCACCAAGTCCTGATAGACAAAATGGACCGTCAAAAAACAGCGTTCAGCACAGGTCTAGGTCATTATGAATTTAACCTGATGCCTTTCGGACTTTCGGACACTAGCTACATTTCAAAGAATAATGAACCATATTTTGACGGGACTGCATGGTATCGACTGTTTTGTGTACCTCGATGACATAGTCATTTATTTGAAGAACTTGAAAGAACATAGCCAAAAGTTGCTCAATGTTTTTGATAAACTTAGAACTAACCGCTTAAAACTGAACACTGACTGATAAATTTAAATTTCTTTGCAGAGAAGTAGTATACCTGGGTCATATCTGCTCTGAAGACGGGGCCCGCCCTGATCCATCTCCCAAAAATACCAAAGAAGTTCAATCCTTTTTAGGGTTTGTAAGTTATTACCGTAAGTTTGTTCCAAATTTTGCAGCTATAGCTTCTCCTATAAACAACCTCTTGCGAAAGAATACACTATTCAAATGGACGAACGATTGCCAACGGGCTTTTGAAGATCTCAAAAGAGCGGTAACATCTCCACCCGCTCTTATCTATCCTGATTTTACTAAAACATTCATTCTTACAACCGATGCTAGCGGTGAAGCTTTGGGTGCGGTTTTATCACAGGGAAAAGTGGGAGAAGATAGACCGATCGCTTACGCCAGTAGATCTTTAAGTCCGGCTGAGAAGAGGTATTCGACCATAGAAAGAGAGCTTTTAGCTATTGTATGGGCTACTAGAAATTTTCGAACTTATTTACTAGGGCGACCATTTGTCTACAGTGATCATCAACCACTGAAAGGGGTATTTAACGTGAAAGACCCAACAGCTCGTCTTGTAAATTTTCACCATAAGCTTTCAGAATACGATTACAAAATTGAGTACAAACCCGGGAAAATAAATACTAACGCAGATGCACTGAGTCGTATTCCTAAGAGTGAAAGTCAGTGTCTGGCAATAACGAGAGCACAAGCCGCTAAAGAAAGGGAACACAATGTAAGTTGTCAAAAACCACAGAAGAAGACCAAAAGCACTGACCCGGAATATGGAAAACCATACTTGGTTAAAAAGGGTTCATGCCGTTGGAAACTTCTATCCAATTCAGACGAAATCCAAACCGTGCTAAAGGATTTTCATAACTCAGCACTCGGAGGTCATCAAGGTGGTGAAAGGACTTTTCAACGAATCAGACAACAATACAGGTAGAAAGGTATGAAAAGACAGGTATTAGACTATGTAAAGAGGTGACCAGCTTGCCAGAAAAATAAAAGCTCACCTCCTACTAGAATGCCCATGGTAATTACTGACACTCCATCTTTACCTTTTGATAAGGTATATATGGATATAGTGTGTGGTCTTCCCACATCATATTCAGGGAATAGATACATCCTTACCTTTCAGGATGATCTGACAAAGTTTATGGATTGCGCGGCACAGCCAGATGCCGAAGCGTCCACAGTAGCTCAAGTATTCTATGAACAAATAGTAACGCGTTATAGAATACCAAAAGTTCTTGTAACAGACAATGGTGCTAATTTTACTTCTAAAGTATTTTCGGAAACCTGCAAATTACTTGGAATAAAGAAAATGCACAGTACAGCATACCACCCGCAGTCTAATGGTTCCCTAGAAAGGAGCCATCGGCCATTAGCTGAGTATCTAAAGTTTTTTGTCGCTAACGATGAAAAGCATTGGGATCAGTGGCTTAGACAAGCTATGCACGTGCATAACAATACAGTTCATACGGCAACTAAGTTGACACCTCTTAACGCTTTATTTGGTTTCCAATTTGAAATGCCAACGAATCTGAAAAAAAAGGCTGCTCCACTATATGCAAGCGACAATTATCCTTGTTCTTTGAAATACCAGCTTACTAAAAGTCACCAAATAGCTAACGAGAATTTGAAAAGAGCAAAAATTATGGCTAAAAAGCATTACGACAAGCATTTCAAGTGTGTGTCATTCCATGTCGGGCAAAGTGTTTTACTTAATAACCCCGTTAGGAAAAAAAAATTCTCAGAAAAATGGATAGGACCATACAATATTGTGTCGATCGATAGCCCTGTTACGACCACAATAAAAATAAACAAGAAAACGAACAGGAAGGTATATAACAACCGCTTAAAACCTTATTATAATTAAAAAACATTTTATTTTGTTGTTCCTAAGTCCCATTTATATGTTTTTATGTTCAATTAATAATTTTGTTTCCCTTTTCAGAAGATCGAGCTAAAACCTAGTTTAAGAATAATAAAAGAATAACCTTTAAGATTTAATATTATAAGTAACCTTATTATAGTATCTATAATTAATATAATCGCTATCAAAAATGCATCACCGAACCCTACCCCAGACTCCGAACAAACGTTATTGCCGTTCAGAATCGAGAAGCTTAATGATTCTTCACCCATTTTGCTAGAACGTGTTGGAACAGTTGTATTCTACAAGGACACTTGGACGATCCTAACGAAGTTCACGCCGTTGGATTATTCGACGGTATTGGCGATATCCGAAAACTGCGAGGAAAAGCTAAAAAGTGTATGCGAGGGGCTAACTACGGAAAGTCTACATGCCTTCTGCAACAAAATAGCACGAGAGTCAGCAGTCAATATTGCCCTTTTGAGACAAAATGCGGAACGGTTGAACTCAGTATTTGAGAGGCAAAAAACATCAAAACGGAATAAGCGAGCCCTAGACTTCGTTGGACAATTTTCAAAGTGGGCATTTGGTACTATGGATAATGAGTATTCACGCAAGGTGTATGGTCAGCTTAACACCCTGAAAAGGGACGATGAGGACACTTTCCATCTATTACATCAGGAAGTTTCCGTCATTTCTTCGAACTACGAAAGGCTAAGTAAGCCTATAGAAGAGCTGGCGGACGAAATGAAGAACGTTACTACTGGTTTTAAAACGTTTAGCAAGTCCATCGCAAAAACGTTTAGTAACTTAACGAGCGAAATCATCCTTCTGCAGGTTAAAACAGACATAACCGATATCGTTTCTCTATTAATGTCAAAAGTAATAGAGCTTCAGCACCGGCAGGCAACCGAATTGTCAATCCTGGATGACCTATACCAAAACAGGTTGCACCCTTTCATTTTAAACTCCAACAACATCAGCAAAGTTCTGCGGCAAATAGCCTCAAATGGGAGGGCGACATTTGGAAACGCTTTTATCCTTCATCAAGCTGCTAAAACGTCTGTTTTCCTGGATGGGGAAAACATCTTGATCAAAGTGACGATCCCGTTACCCGAAGACCTTCGTTACGAACTTAAAAGGATATATCCTGTACCCTCTGGTTTCAACGAGACGTGGGACATGATGTTAGATAGCCATTAGTATACATCGCCGAGTCAGAGAACCACGCCTACTTTGGACTGATAAGCCACGGGGAATTCGAAAAATGCATCCCCGTGTCAGGAAACGAGACGGATTCTGAAATCTGGATTTGCAGTTTCAATTCGCTTTTACTAACGTCTGCAGCAAAGCATTGTCTGGTAGAGCTACTACAACATGCTGTTGCGTCATCCACCCACTGCAGATATGTTGCAGTTCCGGCAAACGAAGGTATTTTGTTAAAGATGTCAGTACCCAATTCAACAATTAACTGAAGTAGCAGCACCTTGCGTGGAATTAGAAACGAGACCGACCCCCATCAAGAAGAAGAAAGATGCACCAGAAGTACCAACCTGTGAACGTAGCGGTATAACGTATGCTTGCGTTTAATGTTTTGGGTAGGTGGATGATGCATAATAATGTAAAAAAAAAATAACATACATATATTACAAGCAAAACATTTAGAACTAAAGACAAATAATCTGTATCTATTGTAAGTTATTTATTTATGTAACATTTTGAAAAACTAACAGGGAAAACACACAAATAAAAAGTATGTATTTAGGTATAATAATGTAGTGAAGAGATATTTTTCTAAGAAGATTGTTTTGAATCAAAATAAAATACCATTATTGTAGAAATATTTAATAAATATAATCCATAGTACTGTATAATCCCTTAATGCATATTTAAAAAAAAAAGGTTTTATTGTTAATACACTTCAAAAAAAAAAAAAAAAAAAACAACAACAATAATTGTCTGTTCCTCTGAAATATAATCAAATATAATATAATTAATGTATAAAAAAAAAAAAACAAAAAGAAAGTTATATTTTTCGTTTATCCGAAAAGAAAAATAAGGTAAAATAATGGTGCTAGAATATAAATAGAAATTAAATTATTTTAAAAAATACTGTAATATTTTTGTTTCAACTTACGATGTCAGTTTTTTTTTCTAACTTTATAATTTCATATCACGACCCATTATAAAATAACAGAAAATAATATCCAAAAAAACGTTGACGATAGTTTGCAAGTTATGTTTTTAAAAGTATAAAACAATATATTTGGCAGCACTTTTTAACATATCATTCGGAATTATGTAAATTTCAAATTAAATATAGAACTAAAGAATTAAATATAAACAATAAAACACATGTCTATATAATGTTAAACGAGTTTTCTGAGTTGTATAAGAACTATGGTATCTATGAAATGATTTACAAATTTATATTACATAATTTATGTTATGTATGTATATTATTTTTCTAATCTAATTAAAAGATTTCAAAAAAAAACATACAAAAATCCAAATGATGGGTATAAATTCTTTTAAGAAAAGTACATTATATACAAATTAAATTAAAAATACATTTATGATAATAAATTAATGCAAAAGAAATAAAGAAAGATAAACCAAGTCAACTCTTTTAGTCGAAACTTCCCCATAGGGGGGAGGAATGTTGTGCCCTGCATTTGGGTCACTTGGCTCAACCTGCGTTGAACTTACTCAAGCCATTGCACTGTGTCGAAACTATATTGCTGGCCTATGCAAAAGCATACGCAGCAATGTTGGTTCACCTTTGCAATTGGCACAAGAGGTAAATAACCAGGAAGTGCTAAGTGTGCATTTTGGCAGTGGATGACCCAAGTAAGTTTGGATTAAAGAGGTTGACTGGTGAGTCTGAAGTTGAAAGTAAAAGCGAACGGTCGTGTTTATTTTTAAATCGCAAATTGACATATAACGTATAACAATGTTTGCAGGATTAAAGAAAGATAATTTTCCATTTTTGGCATTGAAACCAAAAGTAAAATTCATTAAAAATAATGCAAAAACAAAAAACTACAAAGGCTACTGTTAAGGCTAGAGATTAACAAAAAAAACCCTTGAGCAGAGTAGGTAAATAAAGGGCCCATGACGCAATGATTTTAAGACCACATATTGAAAGCCTTGGCCTTAAATTAATAACTTCTAAGTAAACTGAATACTTTATATAAGGTAGAATTGGCTCATAAAATTCTAAAACGAAATAGAAACCAGAACTTACCCCTAAAACATATTTTTTTCATTTAAACTTAAAATTACTATGTCAACCGAAAAAGTCTTCGAAGTCTCACCATGGCAGATCGATCGTAGAGACTGCCATTTGTCTTTGGTCTCAAACTGATGATGTTGCATGTCGTTCACTGTCAATGGTCAAGCTGGACGCGCGTAGGCTTAATGAGGCCAAGGAGAGATTACTTCGATATAATGGCCTAGGTGATGATGTTAGCAGGAGTGCAGTGCTGTCTACCGCCGGCATAGCCGACAAAGTATTATTTTTGGCATTACTACACACAATACCATTGAAAGTATCATTACCACACGGTGCTCCGCCGCTTGTACTATTGTTAGTATTTCCCCCCACTGATGTACTTGGTTCAGCATACAGATGAAGTCTAGAACTAAGGACTTTATTGCAAGCTGGACATGCACGTGGTACACCTTTCTCCCTGCGGTGAAATATTTCATGAGCACACCTATAGAGAGTAAGAAATTAATTTTGAAGGATAAATAAATGTTACCATTTCATGGATGTACCTAGCGTGCAGAATATGCGCACAAGGTAGCGCTTCAAGAGCATCAGCTTCGATTCCAAACACCTCTCCACAGGCGCCACAGTTGAGACCTAAGGCGGCCTCAGTTTGAGTTGCTAGACGCGAATGCGTATTAAATTGTTCCTCATCTCCTAAAGCTCGATAAATTAATGCTAGGCGAGTACGAATTTTCCGCACCAAAAGCTAAGCATGAATTGATAATAACCTAAATCTTTGTATTTTTTTTTTAAATACGAACCTTAGCTCCAATAGAGCTCGCTACTTCTAAAAGACGTGTGTTAAATTCTAAGGGACGGCAGTTGCATATTTTTTGCTGCAATCTCAAAGCTTCTAGGCATCTAGCAGCACCATCCATCGCTTCCATTTGTGCCATGCGATCACCCAGCGCCGCTGCAGTACCCATAGCCTGCTCATACTGACGAAATGCTCTCTAAAACAAATAAAAGGAATGAATTAAGTTTTATGAGCTCTGAAGAACCCTTAGGTATGAACGAACATCGATATCCATTTTTTTCCTATAAATGTCACCCATAACGCGTATGCTGCGAGTATATGTTGCCTGGTCTCCTGATATAAGAGCAAGTCGTGTTGCTTCCTGAAATATGTTTTCATAAAAACGGTTCTATATAATTTCAAGCTAACAACTAACCGTACAGTAATCATGTGCATCTCCAAGATCACCTTGCTTGCGAAGGGCGGCTGCCATTCGCAGAAGAGCTGCTCGATGATGTGAAGAATTTAAATCACCAAGCTGCAGTGACCGCGATAGATCGTAAGCCTTAGAAGCGTATGTAGCACTCTTGTCATTGTCTTGAAGACGACCAAAAAGTTCTGATAAAGCCACGTAAACCTGCAATTCCAACGAAGGATCCCCGATCGATGTGGCAATTTTATGAGCCCCTTGAAGGCCTTCCAGCGCCCTCGAAAATCCTCCCATTTCTAAATATACCTTAGCAACTGTGAGGTGAACAAGACCACCTGTTTGACACTGTGTACCACATTCATTGTATAGTGAATGGCGTGCATAGCTAAGAGCACGCTCAAGACCACCTAAACGTTCATGTGCTCGGGCAAGGTTTAAATAGGTTTCAGCACGCATTGTTGGTGAGTCCAGTTCCTCGGATATGCCAAGTTGTCTGTGCCCGAACTCTATGGCTTCCCTATACTTGCCCCAATCCATATGAGCTTGATAGAGGTAACCAAGAAGTGTGAACCTATCTTCTCGACGGTTTGTGGATTTAAGTGCGCTTCGCCACGTTCGAACTGCTGCATTTTGATTGTGTTGCTCGTAAAGCCTGAGGCCGCGTTCCATCTGTACATGAATTGGATTCGAATAATGTACATTTTTTTCATGAAATAAATAAAAAATTAAAATATTCAATATATTCAATATATTTACCTTCCTTCTGGCCAAATATTGTTTTAAACTTCTTTGGCATGCCATAAAACAGTTAATTACAGAATTTGTGGAACGGGAGAATCCATGGCGGGCCCAGAGTGACGTTCCATCAGGACTTGACCCGTATCCAGCCAATCTAGAGAAACTTTCATCCAATTGACAAATATCTATGAGCAGAAACACATTGTTCTAACGCATTATGACATCTTAAAATA
Organism: Baccha elongata; assembly: GCA_951217065.1. Lineage (NCBI taxonomy): Eukaryota > Metazoa > Arthropoda > Insecta > Diptera > Syrphidae > Baccha > Baccha elongata. The sequence continues at coordinate 1,608,163 of CATNUY010000119.1, read as the reverse complement.
AAAAAGGACAATTACCAGTTGAGTTTTCGAGTAAGTAACGCGATCCATCGGGGGAGGCAAGGAGGTGTGATGCAGAAAGATTATGACTATGCGGTATGCTGATATACAAGAATTTATCTCTTTTTAATCAATAATTTTGATTGAATAGTTTGATCTCACCTAAGAAGATCTCTTGAAGCGATGCTCTCCCATGACATGACTCCTTGAAAAATAATCTTATCCGACTCACTTTTGTCTAGTTATCTTGAATTAATAAATTTTCAGTTTAACTGGAAGACAGCTCCTTAATTCTGAAACGTTAATAAGTTTAAAATAATTTATTATACAATGCTTCGATATCGATTACGTTAAAATTTCAGGAATCAGATAGGAGAAAAACTTGGGTAGTACAACTTATGAGTACATTAAAATAAAAGAAATCCAGAGAAAGAACTATTAAAAGAATTTTCTAAAAAATATGTCCCAATAAAACAAAAAAAAATAAATAAATATTTTCCAACAAACTTTTTACCAAAAAACCTTCTGTGCGATATTCCATTGATATTTATAAAGACTGAGAGACAGACACAGAATCGTTGGATCAACTTTTTCATTTTCCTTATTATCATCTTTATATTTGGTTATTATTTTTATTGAACACTTTGACCAATCCTTTACTTGCCTGCAAGTAATGGACATATAATGGAAACATCCCTTAGGAAGAGTGTGCAAATGCTTGGACATAACTTGCAAGCATTTACTCTTACTATTTGCAATGTTTTCGCGAATCGTGTGAGCACTAATGCAAATGATTTTTGGCAATTTGCCAGCATTTGTAAGTGTCCCAGCTACACTGAGTTACAAAAAAAATGGCGCACCATGAAATTGTGCATTATTTTCAAGTAAGCATAACATATTGTTTTTTTTGCTAAAGTTTTGGTAAATATTATACAAATTGGTTATTTATGAAAGAAATTGAAAAAGATAGACAAAATTTAGAAATTAAACAATAGGAAAATGGCCAAAAACTTCATAGCTTAACATTTTATATTTTATTTTTAAATTTGTTTTCAACGATTCCTCGTTCCTTCAATGGTATTACCTTCCCGAACATTTAATAAAGCTTTGATTTGCCTGTGCATACCTTTAATAAGGTTTGTTGCAATGCTCAGGGTTCCGAACTCATACAAATGTTTATCATAAAAATATTGTTTGAAGTACTGTTGTGTTTTTTGTGTGTTAATATGATGTATAATACGAAAAGGGCTTTATAACATACAAAAAAAATACAAACCGTTGTTTTTGTTATTAATTATATATTTGAAAAATATTTATCTGACAAGCCAACAAGCTCGCCTTCTGGCGAAATGCTATTTTTCATAGACTATAGGTCGCTTAACACTTTATTTTTGAATAATAGTTCACGAAGTCCACTCAGTATCAAATGACGGTGCCATGACATTCTGACAAGCTTCACATGGCCATATTTACAAATGTGGTCATATGACACTTTCTAAATGCCATATTTGTACATATGGCCATTTTTCGCTTTGTCGCATCGAAGAACTATCAGAGTGCCCAATTACAAACCTTCACAGATTCGCAAGAGAAAGCAGATTGGTGGACGACCCAGGACGAAACTAAGAATGTATAATGGACTTCGAGTATGGTAATATGAGGAATTGGTAAACCCTCAAATGGGCATTACAATGTGTCTACATTGACCTTAGTGTATAGGAGTTGTTATTTAAAACAGACCATAGGGAACAAAGTGCTCCAAATTGTGAACGAGAGATGGATTTCACTTGACTCCTGTGTCATAACCTGGAAAATTTGACCGCATTTTAATAAACAAAGAACATATAGAATTATACAACTAAACAAGAAATCTCTGTCTTTTCTCATTGGTATTTTTACCGGGCATAACTTACTTGGATACCATAAATTAATAAATGAAGCTAAGTACAGATGACCTGTGCCGAGGATGTGGTAATTTAGAGGTATACGAAGACAGCTCACACTTCCTCTGTCACTGCTGCCCAGAATACCTCGGAAAATACTTTTTCTAGGAACTAAAACAAGTCTCAAGCATGCCTCTAGATGGCGGAATAAATAATTGATTTTTCATTGCAGGTACTCAATATTTTAGTTATACACCTCAGGGTATCACAACAGATCTATATTGATCAAACTGTGGCGGATACACTATCAATCGCCAGCAAAGTAACCTAATCTAACCTAAAGTGCCATTTGGCCATTTTGGCATTATGTCACTTTCAAAAGCATTTTGTTTCTTGTCAGAAAAACCTGGGAAGTCCAATGTTTTTAAAATAGCGCTTATCAAAAAATTGGTTAATATCTAAATCTTCCAGTTAAACGTGTTGGCGGATTTATTCATGGTAATGGTGAGAAATAAAGAACGCAACTGAGAAATTTTTTTCGATTGGAGGATCAATTTGGGGTGTGAAAATTATAAATTCGGTCGAATTATTAATTTTCACCCCATAAATTGATCCTTCTTTCGTTAAAATTTTTCTCAGCTACGCTTTACGCCTTGCACCTAGAACAAATCTTTTAGTAATGTCCATGCTTCTGCACCATACATAAGGACGGGATAACGAGTGTCTCATAAAAGAACACTTTAGTTGTTCGAGAGATATACATATGCTTGTTGACTGCATATATTTGGTTTTGTCCTGATTCACCGTTAAACACATCTTTCTGGCTTGAATGGTGTGAATATTTGATCGATGGTGGATTTTCCTGGTCTAAAGCCATACTGATATGGACCCATCAAGTTGTTTATGAATGGTTTCAGGTGTACGGCAAAGAAGACCTTGTATGCGCTGTTAAGAACACTTAAGCCCTTGTAGTTGGTGCAGTCCAGAGGGTCGCCTTCCTTCAGGATCGGGCAAAAAATACTGGAGTTCCATTCAAGGGGTATGCTTTACTCCCACCATATTTTGCAGATTAGCTGGTGCATACTCCTTACCAATTCATCGCCAGCTGCTTTGAACAGCTCGGACGCAAGGCCATCAGCTCCAGCAGCTCTATTGTTCTTAAGTTTAGATATAGCTATCTTCAATTCATCTAGGTCGGGTGGGCAAAATGGTTGGCCTGCGTCGTCCAGGTGGAATGGTGCAATGGCTGAACGTAGTCTGTGGAGTGATAGGATATTCCACGTGCAGATCCGAAGTTCGTTATTTCGTTTGCTTAAGGTGTTCACTAAGTAGTTCAACCTGACTGGAACTGTAGACACAACCGTTGATTCCATATGAGGAATTCCTCCGCTGCCGTCTTCTTTTTTTTTTTTTTTTGGCATAGTAATATATTTATTTTCCAAAAACAAATTGCAATTGCACAATTTACATAGATATGGTTATACTACCTTACTGATGTTAATAACTTATATTGAACAAAAATGAGATATAATTAGAATAAAGTGATAATTAGAAGGAAAAGCTATGGTAATAAAAACCTTCGTAAAAAATGAGAAAAAAAAATGTACCTTAGGTACTTAAGTAAAGACACGCCTGCTCAGAGATGAGAGAAGATGGATGGTGGAGTTAGTTTTAAAACAAGTACATAGAAAGAAGTATTTATTTTACAAAAAAGCAATAAAGAAGTAATTAAGAATAATTACAATAAATAAATAATACGACAATATTTAATTTAAATTAATATCACAGTTAAATGTATCACTCTAATTAACATAAAAAAATCAGTCTTAATAATGTAAATAATAAAAAAATAAATAAATAAATAAACAAATAAATAAATAAATAAATAAATAAATAAATAAATAAATAAATAAATAAATAGATAAAAAAAATAAATAAATAAATAACTAAATAAATAAATAAATAAATAAATAAATAATTAAGTGAATAAATAAATAAATAAATGAAAGAATATAAATAAATTAATAAATACATAAATGATTACACAAGTAATAAATAAATAAATAAACAAATAAATAAATAAATAAGAACAAATACAATAACAATGAACTGAATAAAGCAATAAAAGATAACAACATTGATTACATAAATACATTTATACTTATAATAAACACATCTGAATAGGTAACTTGTTTTTTTTTAAGTTTTAATTTTATATATTTTTAAATTTTTTTTTTTTTTTTTTTATTATTATTTTTTAATGAAATAGATTAGAAATTAAGAGATTATCCGATAATTCACAGGAGATTTTATACTTTTCATTTAACTTAAAAATTCGATCTTGCACATACTCTATATTCGTAAGCAGGTGAAGTTCTCGCGTTGAAAAGTGCCATGGTAAATTAAGCATCATTTTAAAAATTTTGTTTTGGGCAATTTGAAGCTTTTGAATATGTGTCTTGGCACATCCACCCCAAGCTGGAGATCCATAAAACATAATTGATTGAAATATTGATTTAAAAATAAGAAGCTTGTTTTTGTCATTTAGTTTTGAACGCCGATTTATGAATGGATAGAGAATCTTTATTGTGACATTTACTTTATTCAAAATTTTTTGGATATTATAAATGAAGAGTCACAGAGAATAGACGCAGATTTGTGACGTCCGAGGTCAGCTTTCTTTTGCAGTGTATTTAACTAAAATTGTTTTGCCAAGTACGCGAATTTGATTTGTTTAAGTAAATATCTATACGAAAAAAAATTAAAACTTCAAATAATCGTTAAATATTTACAAAGAATTAAGTGATTTAAATCTATATTTATAAAATCGAATCAAGTTCAAATCTCTCCACTTCAAATACACAATGGGTTCCCGAGGCAGAAAACCACAACTACAGACACCTGTTACTGTTCCTACAAATACACCGACGAGGACCTCCACTTCAACACCTAACACACAAAAAGAAAACAAATCCAGCAGAGATGACGACTCTTGTCTCACACTTGCAACTCTCGAGGAGCGGTTAAACAAACATGCCGACATGATTATCAACCGCATAACGGACGAGATCTCTAAAATTCGTGGCGAGCTCTTTGCCAAACTAGAACAAACTGAACAAATTTGGTCAGAGAAGCTTAGCAAAGTAAATAACACGATAGCAGAGATTGTGCACCGAGTTGAATACATTGAAGCCAACTCAATCAATGCACTCACTCTTGACAACAAGTTGGTCTCAGTAAACAATGCAATTGCAGATGTTGAGCAGAGATCTAATCTCATCGTGAGTAATTCAACTGAAATGCGTGAGCTCAAATGTAAGATGTCGTCATTGCAGCAGCAGATCGATGCAACCGAAAAAAAAGAGATCGCTGCCGATGCTGTTTTGTTTGGAGTTCCTTGTATACCAGAAGAAAATCTTACGTTACTCTTTAATCAGCTGTGTTTAACCGCCAATTGCAAACCACCAACACTGAAAAATATTTTTCGCTCTCGATACCCAAAAAGCCCAACTTCACCATCACCACCAATAATACTAAAATTCAACAATGTTAAGGAAAGGAACGCTCTGCTCAAGTGTATTTCTGTGTTCAGGAAACAACAACAAAGCCGTAAACTCTCACTGCGGGACCTGGGTATAGATTCTGACAATGCTTGTTTCATGAATGAAAGTCTTACTAAAAACACACGCACTCTGCTACACCATGCTATTCGCTTGAGGAACAATCACCAACTATATAGTGCGTACACAATGCAGGGATCTGTTTACATAAAACTAACAGCTGATGGAGAGAGTTTGGTTGTGAACAACGTTGAGTGCTTAGAAGCTGCCGTGACGTCAAATTAATTATGCTGTAAGCAATGATCATACACCGTAAAAAAAAAAAAAAAATTATTTGCATATGTTTTTCAACTATCTGTACGTAACTCTTTTGAAATGTTATATTCTAATTGTAATTGTTTTTTATAATCTTTTTTGTTTACTTCATCTTATAGTAACTTACTGTTATCTTTTTCATTTAGTTTTTGTTTTGTTTGTAACGATGTTTTGCCAAATATTTTTTGTTTTTTTAATGTTTGTTTACCAAATAACCATATTTATTTACACTTTAATCTCTTTTGCTTCTGATTCACTCTCATGGTACTGCTACCGCTACGTCTGTAGCTACGAAACTCGCGAGTGCAGCTAATAATACCAGGGGGTTCACTGGCAATAACATGAATACGAGCTTATATAATATGATTCGAGTTTTGCGAGCTCAATATAATGGATTAAGAGTATGTCATTTAAATGCGCAGAGTTTGACCAACAAATTAGGGGAATTCAGATACTTGTTTGTGGAGTCCAAAATAGATATTATTTCCATTTCTGAAACTTGGTTTCAACCAAATATACCTGATGATGTCTATCGTTTGCAGGGTTATAAGCTTTTTCGAGCTGATAGAATGTTCAGAGTTGGTGGAGGTTGTGCTTTGTATGTGCGTGATGGTGTAAGCTGCAAGTTTATTAGCAAAACGGATGACGGATGTCCTTTGGAATACTTATTCATTAATGTAAAATGTAGCTCTGACAACGTTTTGATTGGATCGGATTACAGACCATACAACTACGTAAGCACTTTACCGTTGGTTACTTCGTTAGAGTCAATTACTTGCTTTTATTCTCATACATTATTATGTGGTGACTTTAATTGTAATTTGTTAGACAAGCGTTCATCCGAAAATTTTCTTAGCACTTTTGAGGCCCTCAATCTTAATTCCATAAACCTCTCTTCACCCACTCATTTCACCGATTCGTCTAGTTCCTTACTAGACTTATATTTAACTAGTGATGTCGAAAAGGTTTTGCTTTATAGTCAGCTTCGAGCACCCGGTTTTTCCAAACACGATTTGATCTTTACTTGCTTGGATATGGCTTTTCAGGTTGGACTACAAAGTTTTCAATACCGTGATTTTAAAAACATAAACATATCTAACCTGTTGCGTGACTTTAACAACATAGAGTGGAACTCAATATATCTTATGCCAAATGTAAACCAGCAGATTACCTTTTTAGAACATAACGTTAATTCTCTATTTGACTTGCATGTTCCAGTGAAAACCTGTCTCGTGAAACATAAGTCTCCACCTTGGCTGAATGGGGACATTTCTGCTGTGATGTCACGTAGAGATGCCGCCTACAGTCAATGGAGACGATACAGGGTTCAATATTTTCACCAAGCTTATTGCAGGCTTCGAAATCAAGTAGTCAGAATGATAAGATCAGCAAAAATGCGTTATTATGAAGAAAAAATTGGTACTTCGAATTGTAGCAAAAGCGTATGGAAAAGCCTGCGGGAATTCGGTATTGGGAAACAGTCCCAAGCGCTACCTGACGATATTGACTGTGATGCTCTCAACAAGAAATTCACTTCCATGCCCCAGTCCTCAAGTGAGGCAATCACAAGCAACTTATTGAGTGAAGATGAATCAACTCTTGTCAACAGCACTTTCAATTTTGTAAGACTAGAAGAGGAAGACGTTGTTTGCGCAATACTTTCGATAAAATCGAATGCTATTGGTCTCGACTTAATTATCCCCAAATTTATCAAGCTGTTACTTCCGTACTTACTGCGGTTAATAACTCACATATTTAACAGCATTCTGACAACCTCTGATTTTCCTTTAGAATGGAAGAAAGCTAAAATCATTCCCATTCCTAAGAAAACTACAGGTATTGTTACAGAGTACCGCCCAATAGCCATTCTACCGTTCCTTTCAAAGGTTTTTGAAAAAGCCATCTTTAAACAAATACAAAATTATCTGTCATCCAACAATTTGTTAAGTACCTGCCAGTCCGGTTTTCGGCCGCAACGGAGCTGCAAGTCCGCCTTACTTCTAGTAACCGATGAAATAAGAACTGCAATGGATAAGGATCACATATCACTTTTAACCCTCCTAGATTTTACAAAGGCTTTCGACACTGTCAACCATTCTATTTTATGCAAAAAGTTGCAAAATTTCTATGGATTTACTATAGAGTCAAGTAACTTGATCCTTTCGTATCTTAGTGGGAGACAACAATGTGTTATAGCAAATGGTCACGCATCCAGCTTGATGAATGTTCTGACCGGTGTGCCACAAGGGTCCATACTTGGACCAATCCTTTTTTCGCTATATATAAATGAACTTCCACTTATTATAAAGAACTGCCAAATTCATCTATATGCTGACGATGTGCAACTTTTGATAAATCGACCTCTACCAGCGAAAAATGAAGCAGTTGCTTTAATGAACGAGGATTTACTACTCATCTCACGATGGTCCAAGAAAAATTACCTATGCTTAAATCCCGCCAAGTCGAAAGCCTTACCCATCTATCGTAAAACGTTTGATGTGTCAACTTTAAGCCCATTGAAACTAGAGGATAAAACCATTGATTATGTCAGCACCGCCAGAAATCTGGGAATGGTTTTCAATCGTACCCTAACATGGAATAACCATCTAAATAGTGCAATAGGAAAGGTTTATGGAAGCCTCCGTGTTCTCATCACTCAAAGCTTCATTCCCAAAAAAACCAAACTCCTACTAGCAAAAACTCTTTTACTTCCTGCTTTACTGTATGGATGTGAAATTTTCTGTGACTTGGACTACGCGACCAGCAGCAAACTTAATGTTGTTTATAACAATATTGCCCGCTATGTTTATAATCTTCGACGATATGACCATGTTTCTTCCTTTTCTAAACAAATTTGCGGTTGTAGCCTGGATAGTTTATTGAAGTTTCGTTCACTTAGTTACCTGCATCTAATCATTCAAACCAAGCAACCGGATTATTTATACAGTAGGCTGAATTTCCCTCATTCAACAAGGTCTTTCGCTCTAATAATACCTGGATTTAAATATCTTATCACTCAGCGTCAATTTTTTATTCATGTTATACGCCTTTGGAACTCCCTGCCAATTGCGATGAGAGGTATCAGAGGCACAAGAAGATTTAAAAGTTTAGTTTTCACTTATTTGGCAAATCATTGAAAGTTTTGAAAGTAGGGAATATATATATAATGTACATAGAAGCATTAGTTTTAAATTATTAAAGTAATTGTTTTTAATTCTTAAATTATATAAAGGCTTACAACAAATTATAAGACATATGTCCTACTTTGTAAGTGATTTTGAAATTAATAAATACAAATAAATACAAATACAAATGGAATCCAAATGTTAGTTTTTTGTCTAGGTGCACACCAAGATATTTAGCACTACTACCCCAATGAATCACTCTACCACCGATTTGAAGACTGTTGTTTGGTAAGAGACAGGCTTTTCTTTTCCGGGTAAAAAAGATGGCCTGTGTCTTAGCAACATTCAGTTTTACTTTCCAGTCATTGAAATATGTTTGTATTGTGTTCAAATCATATTGCAGTTTGGTTTCTATTACAGAACCAACTGAATCTGATGTATAAATACAGGTGTCATCAGCAAAAATTCCCTTTTCACAATATCTCAAACTAGGAAAATCAGATGTGAATAGAGTGTATAAAATTGGTCCGAGAACAGATCCTTGGGGTACACCTGCATTAATGTTGTATATTTCAGACAGTTCATTATTGACAAAAACTTGAAATTTTCTTGAAAGAAGAAAGGATTTTATTATTTTCGTAAGGTACAGTGGGAAATCTAAGGTTTGTAACTTGTGTAAGAGACCGTCATGCCAGACCGTATCAAACGCCTTTTCAATGTCAAGAAATACCATTCCTGTACTATTTCCTAGCATAAAATTATTTTTCACGCTTTTTGTTACTCTATGCACCTGATGAACGGTACTATGACAAGCTCTAAAACCAAATTGTTCAGAAGGAATTATATTATTACGATTGATATGAGCTAGTAACTTAGTTTTAATTACTTTTTCGAAACATTTGCTTAGCGAACTAAGCAAACTGATTGGCCTGTAATTGGAAGGTTCACATGCACTTTTCCCAGGCTTCAAAATTTTAATTATTTTAGCACTTTTCCACTCCAGGGGAAAATAACTCAATTTAAAACAGCAGTTAAACAACTTTTTTAAGAAAACTACACCACTTTTTGGAAGATTTTTTAGGTATAGATTTTAAATATTATCGAATCCTACTGATTTTTTTGTTCTTAATGTTCTTATTGTATATTGAATATCTTCTAGAGTAACAAAGTTTTCTACTGATTCAATAGTGTTATTATCTATAAAAGAAACAGATGCATTTACCGTATTTTCAAGATCTAAATTACAAACTAAGTTATTGACTATTGCATGATTACTGTAAAAAGTCTCAGCTAAAGCAACTGCTTTTTCTGAATTTGACAATTTAAGTGCATTGTTAATTTTTAGAGCAGGAATAAGTGTTTTACTTTTTTTTATCACTTTAACAATATTCCAAAATGGTTTACTTGCATACTGCAAGCTTTGTAATTTACTGTTCCAAGATTTGTTTCTATGAATACTAATAGCTTCTTTTATTAAAGAATTCAGAGTCCTAACTTCAGACAGCAAATGTGGGTCTCTTACTCTCATCCATCTTGTTCTCAAGCTGTTTCGTATCTTTATTAACCGAACAATTTCCGAAGGTAATTTATTTACGCTTTCGAACCTTAAAATTTTTTTTGGTACTGATTGATTTATACTTTCAAGAATAGAGTTTGTGAAAAAGGATATACTCTGGTCAACAGCATTTTCGTTGACTTCATCTATAAGAACATTTGGCATAGATTGCAGTTTGGAGCTTAAATTTCTCTTATAAATGTTCCAGTTAGCATTATTAAAGTCCATTACCTCATTTATTTCAGATAAAGGAGACCCAAACACCCCAATGTTAACTGGCAGGTGATCCGAGCTTAATTCATGCAAGACCATAGGCTGACTGAAAAGTCTAGGCATATTTGTAAGGAATAAATCTAGAGTTGACGGATTTCCACGATTGTTCATAGGGCAATAAGTTGGGTGAGGAGGGTATAAAATATCGAATGGATGCCTCGTATTTAAATTAAAAAGTAGATTTCCCCATGTGTTCGCCCTAAGACAGCCCCAATTCCTGTGTCTGCTGTTGAAATCACCACCGATTAAAAAAACATCATTTAAACTAACTAATTTTCTCAAATCGTTATTGAATTCAAAGCGTTTTTGAGGTGATGCAGCTCCTCCAGGAAAATATACTGAGTATACTTTAATTGTAGCTCCGTTAGCAAATGGAATCTCAATTCCAATGTTTTCTATTACTTTAGTATTAATGATAGGTAATACTTTATGACGAATTGTTTTTTTAACTACCACGGCAACACCACCACCTCTTCTCTCATCTCTGTCTAAACGATAACAATAATACATACTATTTGATAATTTATCACTAAGGCTAAGCCAAGTTTCTGAAACTAAGCCAACATCTACATTATGCTTGCTCATAAAAGCAAAAAATTCAATTGATTTACATCGAACGCTTTTAGCGTTCCAACATATAATCTTAAGTGTTATATTATTCATTTAGATGAGTATAAATACTTAACTGCTAATTGTGCAATTACATTAAATTGATCTGCCTTAGAACTACATTTACCCAATAGGGTTATCATCTCTGCCGTCAGTTGATTTACTTCTTCCATCGAGAATAGATCGTTGGGCTCTTTGTTTGATGGGTTGTTGTTGGTTGTTGCCCAAGCATTGCATTGAAGTGCCGCAGTTGGAGAAAGAGATGACGATGGAGCAACAATGACACTTCGTGGGTGTGATTTTAGTGGGGGAAAGTCAGAAGTGTTATGCATGTATGCATGTGCTTGATGCATTCTACGCACAGGTAGATGATGTGTTTTTTTCGTCGATAATTTCTCTTTCATTTGGAAAAAGTTCTTGCGACCTAAACACTCGGGGTCAGTGGCCTTGTGGGTTTCATTGCAGTTTGCGCATTTAATGTTGCTTGAATTACATTTACTTGTCTCGTGATTTTCGGAGCAAATTGCACAATGAGTCTTAATATGGCAATTTTTTTCCCATGCCCGAACATTTGACAATTAAAACACTGAGTGAATTTTTGTTTTTGTTTTCTCGCAAAGTCCCACTTAACCTGAGTTTTATACACGGATTTATAGTTTTTTTTAAGACCAACTAGTCGGATTGAGCCACTTTCGAGAAAAATAATATAAAACACGTCTACATAAAGCTCGTGTTGTTTTTTTATCATTTTTAAATTAACACATTTGAGACCTAGAGTGTTAAGTTCATTTTTAAGGTTGTTAATTGGAACCTCATCTAGGCCGTAAAGCACTACTTTAAATAGTTTTTCAGAAGGGAGGTCGTGGGTAAAAAATTGCCAATTTTTCGTGGTCAATAAGTCACGTACACTTTTGTGAACTTCTAGTGTTCCACAGATGATTTTGATACCAATAGACATTTTTTTAATGCAATAATCTTCGATTTTTGCTTCGCGAAGTAATGAATGCACATTTACTGAGTTTTGTTGTAAAACACAGATTGATGGTATTTTTATTTTTTTAGTTGGAGTCGTAATGATTTCATCATCGCAATCAATGTCTGTATCTGGCTGACATTGTAAGGGTGTATAATACCCATATCTGTTCGTGTCAGCAGAATTCATTTTACGATTTTTGTTGAAAGACAAGGTGTCTTCAACATAGGATGGGGATCGATTTCTTTTTCGAATTTTGTTTGTTTTTATTGCACCGCACAGAGAGAACGTGTTATCAGTTCAACGAGCTGATTCATGAAAGGAAAAAGTGCCTTAGTGGAAACACTCCTCCCCCCTCCTCTCACATTAGCTGCTCTCAAAGCTCTCCAAAGGGATTGGTTGCAAAGATATCAGATTATGTAAGGTACTAGGCACCCGATGTTCACCACGGGGAGATGAGAGTAGGAGTTGGTAGTCAGAGGTTGATTTTGGGAAAACCTGTGTTCGTAAGAGTCCAGTTGAATGCACATAACTCTGGGTTGGGTACTGCCGCAATTCCGACTGACGAAATGCCGACTGACTTACTCCTTTTTTTTGGTAAAAGCAATTTAAAACTGAATTTTTCAATATAAATTAATTGCAAAAATGTTTCATTGTTTCATATAGGTATTGTTTTTCCCAATTATTTGTCATGTAATTTACTTGTTATCTGGGGTTCATGCCGAAGTTCATATCACCAACTACTATTTCCTGTGACAGTCAAAGTGCGATGTTTATTGCAAAGGACGGTGGTAGGCACTCATGTACAAAACATATTGACTACAAATATCACTACATAATAGAAGCTAATAAGGAAGGTACTATAGCAATAGAATATCTTCAAACTGACAAGATGGCAGCAGATGGTCTAACCAAAGCAGTTTCCAGAGACAAACATCGTTTCTGTTTTAATACCTTTGGATTAAATTTTGGATATTGATGTTGAGGAGGTGTGTTGAAGAACTTGCACAACATACCTGATTTATGTAAATGTAAATGCCTCTTTATACTAGTTGTCATTCCCATAATGTCATATTCATCATCATCATCATCGGCTCGACAACCGGGGTCCGGTCCTGGCCTCCTTCAACAAGTCTCTCCACCTATCCCGGTCTCGAGCCGACGCCATCCAGTTGCGCACCCCAAGGCTCCGGGCGTCCTGGTCTACGCCATCATGGTCTACCACGCTGTCGTCTGCCATAGAATGTACCACAAAGGACTTTCCGAGCAGGTTCCTCTTCGCTCATGCGAGCTAGGTGCCCTGCCCACCGAAGTCTACCGAGCCTAATTTTTGTCATGATATCTGCTTCAAGGTAGATTGCGTACAATTCATGATTGTACCGTCTCCGGAATCGTCCTTCCTCACATATGGGGCCAACAATTCTATTTAAGACTTTTCTCTCGAACGCGGCTAAGAGGTCAGAGTGCCTTTTGCTAAGCACCCAAGTCTCGGATCCATATGTGAGTACTGGCAGGACCATGGTCCTGTACAGCAGTAGTTTTGAAGTTATGGTGAGATTTCTGGATTTGAAGAGCTTTGACAGACTGTAGTAGGCTCTGTTGGATTTGAGAAGCCGCCCGCGTATTTCTTCTTCTATATTGTTATCGGCTGCTACTATTGACCCAAGGTATTTAAAGGATTGCACCACTTCAAATTCGTGCTCCGCTACCTTAATTGTTTGACCAACTGTTCCTCTCGCATTCGACGCCACCATGTACTTTGTTTTACCTTCACTAATGTGCAGCCCCAGATTTTGTGCCGCCTGCTGATCTGGATGAAGGAATCGTGTACAGCTTGCTCGGTTCTTCCGATGATGTCGATGTCGTCTGCGTAAGCCAGTATCTGGCTGGACCTGTTGACGATGGTCCCTCTTGTTGCCGTGCCAGAGTCACGGATTGCTTTCTCCAACGCCAGGTTGAAGAGGAGGCAGGCCAAACCATCCCCTTGTCGGAGTCCATTAAAGATGTTGATTGGTCTGGATAGCAATCCGGCTATTTTTACTTGGCTTGTTACGTTGGTCATGGTCAACCTACATAGTCGTGTCAATTTATTTGGGATGCCGAATTCTCTCATGGCTTTGTAAAGTTCTACCCTGGCTATGCTATCATAGGCGGCCTTAAAGTCTATAAACAGGTGGTATGTTGGGATGTTAAATTCTAGACATTTTTCCATCGCCTGCCTAAGGGTAAAGATCTGATCAGTTGTTGATTTGCCTGGAATGAAACCACACTGATATTGTCCGATGATGGTTTTAGCGTATGGGGTTATCCGGTCTTGTAGGATAGAGGAGAGTATCTTATAGGCGGTACTCAACAACGTGATACCTCTATAGTTGCTGCACGTTGTGACATCTCCTTTCTTATGTATGGGGCATATTATACCTTTTCGCCAGTCTTCTGGCATTTCTTCATGCTCCCACACGTGCACTATAATACCATGAATTGCTTGACGAAGAGCTGGCCCACCGTGTTGAAATAATTCGGCTGGTATACCATCAGCTCCCGGGGCTTTGTTTTTCTTTAGCCGGTCTATAGCCTTCTCAACCTCTTCTATGCTTCTTGACGGCAACATAGGGTATTCGTCTTGAAGCAGTGGAGCCTCCACTTCAGCAGTGAGTTGACCATTTAGCAATTCATTAAAGTACACTTCCCATCGCTCCAGTATGCTTTGTGGATCGGTGATCAGATTTCCCTCTCCGTCCTTGCAGTATGTGCAGCTTGGTGTGTACTGCGTCATGTTTCGGATGGATTGGTAGAACTTCCGCGCCTGGTGCGGACCTCGCTCTCGGCTTTTTTCTATTTCACAGATTAAGTTCTTCTCCCAGGCTGATTTTTTCTGTCTGTGAAGCCGTTTTTCTATTCTTGTGAGCTCTTTATATTCTTCTTCGCGTGCCCGCGTTCTATGAGATTGTTGCATTGCTCGGTACGCAACATTCTTACGTTCAGTCGCTAGCTTGCATTCATCATCAAACCAGTCGTTCCGATTTCTACGACTGCTGCCTAAGATGGAGTTGGCAGTACTAATGACAGTATTCTTAAGGCGTGTCCACTTCTCATCTACGCCCAGCATACTGGCTCCAGGACTTACTCTCCCTAAATCAAGTGATTCTAGGGCGAGTCCTAACGCATTACCAAAGGTGTTACTGGCATTTTCATTGCGCAGGACGGCCGTGTTGATTCGAACCTGATCGGCGGATGCAATACGTCTTCGCAAGGCAATCCGCCCTCGGAAGACCATACCAACAAGATACTGCTCCGAGTCGATATTGGCGCCTCGGTACGTTCGTACCGTCATCAAGTTCGAGTAGTGGCGACGGTCTATCAACACGTGGTCTATTTGGTTACGAGTGACTCCATCAGATGATACCCAGGTGGCTTTGTAGATATCTTTTCGCGGGAACCTGTTACTCGCAACGACCATGTTTTTCGATGCTGCCAATTCTAAGACTCGAAGTCCATTGTCATTAGTGATCTCATGCAAACTATGGGTGCCTGCGTAATGCCTGAATACCGGCTCCCGACCTATTTTTGCGTTCAAATCCCCAAGGATGATTTTTACGTCATACCTTGGACAGGCATTGAGGGTCCTCTCGACTTGTTCGTAGTAAGTCTCTTTTTCTTCGTCTGAGGACTCCTCCGTAGGTCCGTGAACGTTAATGAGGCTGATGTTCGTTAATTTGCCTCGCACGCGAGGGTGCATAGCCTTTCGCTTATAGCGTTAAAGCCGATGATGGTAGACTTCATTTTTTCGCTGACTAGGAAGCCTACCCCGAGCACATGGTGTTTTGTATGACAGCTGTAGTATACCTCATATTCTTTCTTCTGTAAAACACCATTCCCTGTCCATCTGATTTCTTGAAGTGCTGTTATGTCAGCTTTATATTTTGACAGGGCATCAGCTAGCTGCTGAGCAGCTCGAGCTCTATAGAGCGATCGTACGTTCCATAAGAAAATTCGTAAATCGTTTTGCCGTTTTCGTTGCGTAGGTTGTCGTCGTGAGATCAGTCCGTTTCCGAGGCTTGTTGTCGGTCTCGTAATTCGAATTTTTATGGAACAGGGAATTAACCTGTTGCCAACCTGAGGAACTAGCCTGATCATATTAGCCAAACCTTTTTTTAAAAGGCTTGTTACTAGCGGCCGCCGCGAAGAGGCTATGATCACACTTCCATCAGTCCCGAATAGTTACGGCACGTGCATGTTTTCGTATGCTACATGTTATTCCCCCTATTCGTCTGATGGCTGACCGCCATATGTCATATTGACATAACGTAAATAGTTAAATTTCCTTTTTTCTTTTTTATCCAATAAATTGAAGTACTTAATCATAAAAGGTTGTCATCTTTTTATTTCTGAGGAATCATTTATAATTTGTAATAACGAGGGTACAAAAACAACTATGCAGACCTCCAATTAATCATAAATAATACCGTTCCCGAGATTATTGCATTACAAGAAACACACTATCCTTCCGGTTTCACCCCGCAATGCGCTTAATCATTTAAACCTTACTTTGAAAACCACAAAATCATTACATCAATGAAAAATGGCGTTGCTCTGTTAATCAGTAAAGACATTCCACATAAAATCATAAAATTTAATACAAATCTTCTATTAGTAGCTGCGGAAATACAACTATTCGTCATGCAGCCAATATTGCTATCCCTTAAACAAAACCTAATAATAAAAAAACGTCTTTTGGTGGAATAACGAATTAAAATTGATCCGGGATAGTAAACAAAATACATTCTACACTCTTCAACAACACCCAATAAATGACAATCTTATAAAGTATAAAAAACTGCGTGCCCGCTTCAAACTTATGTTTAAAAACTATAAAACAAAGGCTTTTGAAAATCTTACAACAGATATCAACCCGTCAACACTAACACAAATAATTTGGAAAAATATAAGATACATTTCAAGCCCTTATTGTGACAAACATATCAAGATAATAATAACGAAAACTGGACCCATCTCTGAACTAAACTTCACAGCAAAATCAACCCCATCTCATGATAGAATATCATACCCTATGATTACTCATTTTTCACATGAAGCTAAAAATTTATTTAACAATATTTTTTAATCTGGCATCATTCTACAACAGTGAACATTCTACACTCTGGGCCATTGACGTATTAGGTATGGACCGCCAGTAGCCAACTTCACGCGTGTTCCAACATAACTAGGGGCGCCCTCAACTACTAGCAGGGAATCTGCGTAGCAGTGATATGATTTCTTTAATTAATTATTTACTATTGAAATATTTTAGTGGAAATTATTATCAAACTACTTTTATTTTACAGAACACATCCACTCCTTATGCCATGAGTTACTTACAGATGAATATATTATCGTTTTCATTTAAATTCTAATGGCGAAATTAGTACACGTATTTAACACTAAAAGATGATGGCGTTTTTAGGCTGTTTTTAGCTGGAACAACTTTTCTTGGCTGGTTGTATGAAAATTTCAACCGACTGGCGGTCCATATCTAGTACGTCAATGCTCTGGGCACTTGACAATGGAACCCCTCAGGGATCTCCTTTATCAGTAATACTATTCATAATTGCATTCAACACAGTAAGTACGATCAATAACAGTGACAAAATAATAGACCATGGAATTTATGCTGATGACCTTATCATCATTGCAAAAGTAAGTTATATTAATCTGACACAAGAAACGATTAAGAGAATTTTGGACAAAATAAGAGACTGGGCAAAAATATCTGGCGCACATATCTCTATGGAAAAAAGTCAACAACTACATATTTGGCGAAAAAATAGCTGTAAAGATTTCTCATTAGACA
Organism: Baccha elongata; assembly: GCA_951217065.1. Lineage (NCBI taxonomy): Eukaryota > Metazoa > Arthropoda > Insecta > Diptera > Syrphidae > Baccha > Baccha elongata. The sequence continues at coordinate 1,590,022 of CATNUY010000119.1, read as the reverse complement.
TCGATTCTTTCATGCTAAAAAGCGTAAGTAAATTAAAAATTCTAGGACTTACCATAAACAAAACCTATCGATGGTCTTCCCACATCGACGAATTGAAAATATCCCTCATATCGCGTTTAAATATTATTAAATACTTCTGTAGCAAAAAAAGCAGAGTCCATTCTAACTCAATTTTAAAATTTGTCCGTGCTATCATTCTGTCAAAAATAGATTACGGCTTCCCAATCTTCGGTCACTGTTTAAAACGCGATTTGTTCAAACTCAAAACCCCGCTCCACGCTGCACTCCACCTGCATATGGAAAAATGTTTACACATTTTTAAAAATATAAATAACTACTATTCAAACATCATTAACCCTTTGCGCATTCCAGTACAACTACTTGCAACTCTGACCAGACCAGAAGCGAAGGCCATCATCAGACTAAGGCTGCGGCATACCCACCTCACCCATGTACATTTAATTGGTAAGAACGCAATCAACATTTCCTGCTCATTCTGCAACCACCCAGAACAAATGACAATTGAATATCTGTTTAACGTCTGCCCCAAGTTCAAACCAAGTGATCACCGCACAGAAATAATAAAGCATTCTTACTCAGAATACTGTTAAAAAATTATAGATTTCCTAAAAACGTCAAAACTGCTAAGTAAAACTTAAAAAATAAAAAAGAACCTTTTTAAAAAATACTTACACAATAATTGATAACTACTTAATTCAACGAAGAAAAGTATGTATATAATATACAACCTTCAAATCATGTAAAAGCTGATGGCTTTATTGTTAGTGCTTTTATCTTTTTTATTATTTGTAATTTTATATTGGACAAAATATTATTAGTAAATAAATAAATAAATAAATAAATAAAGAAATAAATATACAGAAATTAGTTTTAAAATATTAATATTTGGGAATATCAAACAAAAAAGCATAAATAAATTTTTGCAAAACCGTACCTACTTCAAATTGTAAGTCTTAGCTGTAAGAACTACTGTCAAAGTATTTTGCATATCATAACCCAACATTTGTATGCCTGTGGGCAAATGAATAAAAGAAATCACGAACTAACATCACCCGAAACAATACGAGTAGGCTCGCCGAAAAGGTACCTTCCATCTAAAATGATTACAGAAGATGAAGCAGTAACCCTTTCATCGTTACCCGATGTGTCGGATTTAAAACTCAAAGATCTAGCAAGAAAAAGTGATATTTAGCAGCTTTCATTAGACATTTCTGCTTCAAAAAAGAAAAAAAGAAAAGCTAGATGCGAGACTTAAGGAAGCTGAAGAACGTTGTTGTAACCTTGAAGCAAAGGTAGAGTCTCTACTTATAGGAGCCAAAGAAAAAATCTTTTGTTTCACATGCTATTTGCTGAAAAAGACACAGAACAATCAGCAGTGGAAAACCTGTGCACTGGACTGTTAAAAGCTAAAAGTATCGACATTCCCACTAACAATGAAAAACAACAAAAACTCATTGCTCATGGTGAAATTTGGATCCTCGCAATCTGCCAACAATATACTACGAACTGCACTCAAATTAAAAGGAATATCGATCTCTGCACGAAAAGATCTACCATTTGATACCAGAAAAAACCCAGATGTCTTGCTTAAATTAAAATGGTGGATACATAAAAACTCGAAAGAATCGAAGGTTAAGATGAATGTTTATGATGATTAACTGCGTGTTGAGGAAAGTTTTAAGGCCGAACTATAATAAGCAGAACAGTACGTATGGGATCATACGAAAACATCCGATTACAAGTATATTTTATAGTGTGCCCATAATGTCAGATTGCTTAGGTTTGTTAAATTTTCGATCACTTTCGCCTCCGTACGTAAGGAGCGCTCCGAGCGCTCCGAGCGTAGTTAACGTAAACAAATTTGACAGCCACCCAAATACATGGAAAATTTGTTTGCGTTTGCATTCGACCATTATGGTCGACTCAAGAAATTGACGGCCTTGAGGAAATTTGACGTAGAATTATGACATTATATTATTATATAGCGGAATTATTATTACATATATAGCGGAAATACTGAATGATAAATTTGCGGATGAGATTTATTTTTTTCTCTCAGCGATAAATCTCACTAATTGACCGAAACTTAAAAAAAAAAAACAAAATAGATGTTTCTCTCAGACCTTGACCGAAAAATTTAATTTTTCAGAATAAAGGTTATTGAGTGACTTTTATTAAAAGTAACAACAAATGAGAGTTATTAAGGAACCTTTCAAAAGGTTGAGATTTATATCTGATCTCTGGTTGGGCCTTTAAATGGAATACAAACAATGGCTTCAAGTGTGGACCACTGGGTAGGTTGACTGAAATAAACAAACTCTTTGGAGGATTAAACATGACAGCTGCTGATCTGTCATCAATCGTTTCATCGTCAAGTCACGACAAGAACCACAACCTAGTTGCTCACAATGATTCATAGAAGCCGCACCTCGGGCAAGTGATGGTTTTTATTTAAATGTATTGAGTTGTAATATTTTATAGAATTATATAGAAAAATTTGATGCATTTTTTCTTTTTGAAACATGGGTTAAGGTAGATAATTATGAATATTATAAAAAGTTGTTTGGTAGTTATGTATTAAAAGTTGTAGCTGCTGTCAGAACTAATGGAAAAGGAAGAGCAAAGGGGGGCTGTTTCTTCGGAAAGAAGCTTGTGGCACCTCAAATTAACATGGTGCCCATACGAATACTAAACATCAAACCATATGAGATGAAGCTCAGAAAAGGAGAATTTGTCGGTAAATGTGACCCTGTAGGGGCAATAACACAGATAACCGAAGAACAGCGCAAAAAATCAGTGGATCCAGATAAAATGAAAACAGCTAAGAGTTGTTGAAAACCTTCTACAAGAGTTCGCTGATGTTTTCGCTTCACAGGACGGGCAATATGGACGAACACAACTTGTACAGCATCGAACCGATACTGGTGATGCAAGGCCGATCCGTCAACCAGCAAGGCGATTGCCTTTAGCCAAACAAGACGAAGTTACTAAAATGATATCGATAATGCAGAAAGATGGTTTAATCGTGAATTCAAAAAGTCCTTGGGCATCACCAGTCGTACTAGTCAAAAAGAAGGACGAAAGTACTCGATTCTATGTGGACTACCGAAGGCTGAACGATTTCACCAAGAAGGACAGTTATCCTCTGCCTAGGATAAGCGATACTCTGGAGACGATGGCTGGAGCTCAATGGTTTTCAACATTGGACCTGAAGAATGGTTTTTGGCAGGTTGAAATTCACCCAGAAGATCGGGAGAAAACTGCATTCTTGACAGGTAACGGTTTATGTGAAGGAAAATCTATCATACCTACCTCGACAGTAGGCCACTCATAACATCAGCATAACAACATGTATATACATTTGGAAACCCGACCAATTTAAAAAATTTCTGTAGTTGTTTATAGTAAATTATTCCATTTGTACGACATCAACCCCAATGTTGATAAGAAAAATTTCCAGTAGCAGAGACAAAATTTATAGAAGATAGTTCAAACACAAACCCAACTTTGTCATAGAGAAAAAAATTCTACTGCGACAAAAACAAAATACTACACCAGCAATATATTGGAATTGTCAAATAAGAAGGAGTAAATAGAGGCAAATGGACTCAAAGTTCTTAAGAGGCGAACAACATCACGATAGAACGAAGAGACAAAAATATCGACTTCAACTGAACGAAATGGCGGATACACTTAGTGGTGTGCAAAGAGGAAAATGTACTACGAAAAGGAGTGCAGCAATCGAGTCGTACCCTAGCGATATGGTAAAATTTGTATATGTATCAAAGTCTCATTATTCTTCAAAAAGGTGTAAAAAACTAATAGGGAGCCAGACAAGATAGTAATAAAGCTAGAAATAGTCTTTAGAAAAGAATAAGTACGAGAAATTTTAGTATTGAAAGAAAAGATTGAACGAGTTATAGAAGTGTTTGAGTATTATTTTCGTACTAGTAAGGTCAGGAGTATAAGAATAAAAAATTTAGTGTCGACAGAAGGAACTTTATCTGCAAAATCAAGTAAGCGTTTAGTTTTTGACAAAATGATAAGATGAAAGAAAGAGTTTAGTACTAGAACTTCAGTTGATCTGAAAACATGACTTATAGTAAAAATTTAGTGAGATAGATGAGAGATATTGAGTAAAACCTGAAAAGAAATAGACCATCGACATTATTGATTTGACCCATTGGTTAAAATAGTAGAACTGAGAAATTTGGTTCCATACGATAAAAATTTGATTACCTTTGTCGTCTTATAAGATAATTTTCAAGCATACATTTTTTTTTAAAGTAAGTAAAGTCCGAGTCCATTCGGGTGATAAAACCCAGTATTTATTTTATGTTTCACTAATTTTTGTGAATGATAATTAGTTTTATTTTGTAAATGAAAAGTGATTGGGATGTAAGAAAAAAAAAACCCATTCAGTAGGTATCTATGTTTCATTCATAACATATCGTTTTGCTCTTAAAAAAATTATTAATTTTTTTTAAATAATTTAGTAGTCATATATTTTTGTGTGAAAAGAGAGACCATTATACCTACGAACCACATTCTGTTCAGAACGTTGCAAAAAAAAAAAAAACAAAGAGGAACATAAATATATCCTCATACCTACGTCAACTTAACAAAAAGCATACAGTTGACGCAGATACAGTCAAGTTACATATAAATGATTGAAAGCTGCTTTCAGATGTTCGACTTGGTGTTTTGTTGTACCTATACCTGAAGCCTAAAACAAAGAACTTCTTTTTTTTACATACAAAATTTTTGCGCCTAGAAAAATCTCAAAATTATTTTTCTTAATTACCTGGTAGCTGATCGACAGGGTGCACCTTATCATTCGCCGTACCTTTTAAGGGACATGTAGTGTAAACATAAACTATCCAAAAATATCGAACCTGGCAATACCACACTTAATGTGGAGAAAAATGAAGTATGAAGCCAGTCAATCAATACGTGTCTGTTGGTCAAGGCGCAAAGTTTAAATTAGTATTTTAGTATGTAGTTTTTTAGTATGTAATTAATAAATATTGAGTGAATTTAAACTACATCTTTGTATTTCATTTTACTATAACACTAAGAACACTTTAATGGTGACCCTGACGTCGAAACCGTAGTGCACGCGAAAAAAAAAGAACGCTCTATTCTCATATTCGACATCGCAGTGCAGAACACGCGGTTTATATCCATATATGTTTATGTATATTCATAAAAGCAATATATTTTGTAATCTATGAAACCACAGTGCAGTTCCATGTGTAAATGCATATACAACAAACAAGCATAACCACCATCATCGCTGCTGCCGCCTCATAAAAACAAAATATATATATAATATAGCACTACGATACCACAGTGCAGATCACGCGACATATAAAAAAAATCAAAAAACCAACCATATATATGTATATAGCACTACGATACCGCAGTGCAGATCACGCGACATATATAAAAAACAAAAAAGCCCACCAACACCACCACCACCACCGTTGCAGCCGTTCATACCAAAAACTCATAAAATAGACTCACAAAAAAAAAAGTTCGAATCAAACATCAAACTACAGTGAACTTTAACTGAAATGAACTTTGAGTGGAGTAAATAATTCATCATTCATTTGCACTTTTGCGTAAATTGACAAGTGCATTTATCTCTTTTCTCCAACCGTGACAATGAATTTTGTACTCAAATTCAATAAATGAAAAGACAATATTGCAACAACATAGAATTATCTCTTTCGTGTCCATCATCCTTCTCAGTCCAAACTTCTTCGTCCAGATTTTCATCACGATAAATGTCATCAACTCATCAAAATGAACAAGAATAGTTCCAGATCATCAACAAAGAAAAACACTTATTTTTTTTCATAGTTTTATTATTTTCCAATCTTTAAATTAGTTTCAAAAAAAATTTTTGATTGTGTACCAGCTTATTAAACCATTTTAAATTAAAAAAAAAAATAGAGAAGCAAATAAATTTTCAAACCCTGTGAAATAACCTCATAGGAAGTAAATATCAATATACATTTTTTTTTCCATCTTGTAACGTTTGACCATCACGTTCATTAATTCATTTATAAGAGGATTTAGATCCATTTCAATAAAACAGGTAAGCGATTTCTTTTTCTATTTCGTATATTTTGTTCAAACATATTTTGGAATTATATAACTTGAGTTGAAATGGGTGGACCCGGAGACAATGACGATTCCTCGGGCGAAACAAAACAACAAATTGTTTCGAGCGCGGTAGCAAGGGTAAAAATGCCCAATTTTTGCCATTCAAGTCCCTCGACTTGGTTCGCTTTAGTAGAATCAACATTCGCTATTAATAATATTAAAACGGACACTTTAAAATATCATCACGTTTTAACAGCTCTGCCCGAGGATATATTGATGACTATTACTGATATTGTCAATGGTCCTCCAGATACAGAAAAATTTAATAAAATCAAAGAGACGGTTATAAACAGGCATACTGAAAGCGAAAATTAAAGGCTGACAAAATTGTTGGGTGGCGTTGCGATAGGTGATAACACACCATCGCAATACTTTCGACAGTTACAACTGATACCGGGTTCGTCTAATGTCCTTCCAGAAAATGTCTTAAAGCAAGTTTGGTTAACCGGTCTGCCAACAAATATTAAAGCAATCTTAGCCGCTGCAACGACGTCCGACATGGAGTCGCTTAAGAAAATGGCAGATAAAATATATGAAGTAGGGAATACTACTCCGATTGTAGCAAGTACTTCAAACGATAATTTCTCTGAACGACTCAAATCAATAGAAACACAGTTAGAAAAACTAACTATCTGCTCTACAGGTATTGCTAATAGGTCTCGTTCTGTTAAAAAAATCGAAAAAAAATACAGAGCCTGAAGCAAGAGTCAAAGTAAGCAATACCCCACGTGCTATTTTCATTACAGGTTCGGCAAAGATGCTCGAAATTGTCGCAAACCATGCGATTTCGAAACAAAAAACAGTCAAAAAAACTAATTTTGACGACTACTGACATTAATGCCAGCAGTCAGGTTACTCGTCGTCTTTTCATTAAATGTAAAAATACAAAGCTGACATTTTTAATAGATACGGGCGCTGACGTTTCCACTGTCCCACTAAATTTTTTTCCCCGAGATTCAAAAGACTTAAGTTTTAGTTTAGCGGCAGCAAATGGCTCACCCATAAAAACTTACGGCACACAATTATTAAAGATTGATCTAGGACTACGAAGAGATTTTACTCACGCATTCATTGTAGCTTCCGTCAGTCATCCAATAATCGGTGCAGATTTTTTGTCTAAGTTTAATCTTTTGGTAGATTTGAAATTTAAAAAAGTCATAGATGTTACTACCACATTGACAGTGTGTACCATAACGAAAAAAGCTGAGGACTGCACGCCAAAACTTTTTCAACTTTCAAATCCCTGTGGAAAAATTTTAGAAAAAATTAAAAGCTTAACATCTCCTCCGAATTACAATCTTGGTGTAAAACATGGTGTCGTACACCACATCGATACAAAAGGTGAACTACCGTATTCTAAACCTCAGAGACTAGATAAAACCAAATACGACCAAGCTAAAACCGAGTTTGAATATATGGTGAGTCTAGGACTCTGTAGATTTTCATCATCTCCAGTTTCATCTCCATTACACCTTGTAAAAAAGAAAGATAGCAGCGATTGGAGACCCTGTGGCGATTATCGCCGTCTCAACGCACAAACTATACTTAACCGTTTTCCATTGAGACATATCCAAGATGCAAACATGCATGCCGATGGATGTTGTATTTTTTCCAAAATAGATCTCGTCAGAGCATACCATCATATTCCAATCGCCCCAGAAGATGTCCATAAAACCGCCATTATAACGCCTTTCGGCCTTTTCGAGTTTCTATTCATGCCGTTCGGTCTGCGAAACGCAGCTCAGACATTTCAACGTTTCATGAATAGGATACTCGAAGGCTTAACTTTTGTTTTCGCATACCTCGATGACATACTAGTTTACAGTAAATCTGTTGAAGAACATGAACGACATTTAGAAATCATTTTTCAGCGCTTAAGTGCGTTCGACGTTAAAATTAATGTTTTTAAATGCGAAAGTTTAACGTTCCTCGCCCATACTGTCAGCAAAGAAGGTATTTGTCCAACCAAAGAGAGAGTTGATGCAATAATAACTCTTAACCCGCCAAACAGCATTAAACAGACACAACAATTTTTAGGAATGATCAATTTCTATAGTAGGTTCGTTCCACGTCTAGCCGAATATTTAGCACCGATATATACTTGTCGAAAGTCGAAAAAATGTCTTTAAAAAAATTTAGTTGGTCTGACGAATGCGAAAAGTTTTTCAATAAAGCGAAAGAAGCACTTGCTTCCGCTACACTTCTCTCGCACCCAATTGAAAATGCCAAGTTCAACATTACCACCGATTCATCCAATATAGCAGCAGGAGCAGTTTTACAGCAGTTTGACACACAACAACGTTGTTGGGTAACACTCGGATTTTTTTTCCAAAAAATTGCAACCGCGAGAAACACGCTACTCAACGTTTGATAGAGAACTTCTGGCTATTTATCTAGCTATAAAGCATTTCAGACATTTTGTCAAAGGTCGGGAAGTCACGATTTTCTCGGACCATAAGCCTCTATCTACCGCACTAACTTCACAAACAGAACGTAGTCCCCGTCAAACGACACATCTTGAATATATTGCCCAGTTCACAAGTGATATCAGAAACATTTCTGGTAAAGATAATGTCGTCACCGATTATCTATCACGACCGAGCGAAGAAACTTCTAGCATTACGCTAACGTGTTTTGATGCTAAAGAACTGGCAAAGAACCAAGAAGAGGATGAAGAACTAAAATCGTTATTGTCAGCAAAACAAACTTCAAATGTTAGAATGGAAGCCTTACCAATTCCTAACACGAATGTTAAAATTTGGTGTGAAACCTCAAAAAGTGTCAATAAGCCTTACTTACCCGAAAACTTTAGAAAACAAGCCTTTGAGAAGTTACACTCGTTAAGCCACCCTGGTGTTCGCGCTACAAGAAAGTTGTGTACGTCTTAGTATTTTTGGCCAGGCATTAACATTGATACCGGTTATTGGGCAAAAAGTTGTCTATCCTGCCAAAAGTCAAAGATTCGACGTCACATTAAGTCCCCTGTTGAAGAGTTCCCTGTAACTACAGAACGTTTCGAACATATTCACATGAACTTAATTGGGCCACTCCCACCATCTAAAGGACACAACTACATCTTAACAATAATAGACCGATATACCAGGTGGCCAGAGGCGTATCCGCTTAGAAAAAGCACAGCTGCAGATGTAGCTAACGCTTTCATAAAAGTTTACTTTTCTAGATTTGGTTGTCCCGTAGAGATAACTACTGACCAAGGAGTACAGTTCGAATCAAGATTATTCGCAGAACTCGGAAAACTCCTTGGCAGTCACAGAAACCGAACCACAAGTTATCATCCTCAAAGTAACGGTATGATCGAAAGAGTCCACGGACAACTTAAGGATTCTTTAAAGGCACGGGCCAACACAAAAGATTGGTACGATGAGTTGACATTAATATTGTTAGGTCTGCGAACAACAATAAAAGAAGATTTGAATGCTTCCCCCGCAGAACTAGTTTACGGTCAAACACTGAAGGTTCCTGGCGAGTTTTTTGTTCCCACGGAAGATAAAGCTGAAAAAGATACAACTCCTTTAGTTCAAAAATTGCGCAGGCAAATACGTCATATCTCTTTTCAAACTTCGAGAAGTCATTCAAAACAAAAAAGTTATGTTCCAGAATCTATTCAAAATTGTAATTTTGTTTTCGTGAGAAAAGATAGAGTTAAAATTGGCCTAGAACAACCTTACGAAGGGCCATTCAAAATTGTAAGACGAACAAAAAAACATTTTGTTTTGGACATAAATGGAAAAAATCAATCTATATCGGTTGATAGGCTTAAACCCACTTATAATGCTTGTTTATAACTACCGAAACAATATTTAATATTAAAAGTAAAAGATACCAAATAAGTAAAGAAAACAAATAAGTATGAGTTATATTAAAATTTATTTAAAATATTTTCGAACAAGGTATTGAAATGAATATCGAAGTTGCTTATTACATATCCTCTCGGAGGGGAGCTATGTAGTGTAAACATAAACTATCCAAAAATATCGAACTTGGCAATACCACACTTAATGTGGAGAAAAATGAGGTATGAAGCCAGTCAATCAATACGTGTCTGTTGGTCAAGGCGCAAAGTTTAAATTAGTATTTTTGTATGTAATTACTAAATATTGAGTGAATTTAAACTACATCTTTGTATTTCATTTTACAATAATACTAAGAACACTTAAGACATTTACATTTATTTATTTTTATTGTATTTTTATATTCAACTATATTGAAATTTTGATAATATTAACAACTTTGTATTATATTTGAAAATTTTTTATTTGGCATATTATCGAGTTCCCAATTTTGGTGGATTCGAAGATTTTCTTTCTTTGATTTTTGGGAAAGGGGATCATCACTACAGACTCTCAGTCTTTAATAATTAACATTTCTTTTTCTGTACAGTTTAAACAAAACCGTTTCGGAAATTCCTAAAGTCAGAATTTCATCAAGGAATTTAATTTCAAATTCCTGGGTTTTGGTATTTAGTACCTTCTTATTATAATTGTTTGTGTTTGTGGAAACATCTGATTATAAATAATCAGTCGAGTTGGAACTTTTTGGTTGAAATTTAAGGTCATTCGGCGAATTACTTAAATTAACTTTGTGGGTGATCTTCACAGAGTTAAGCGACTGTGGCGGACTCATAAGCGATAAGCGGACAGAACGCAGCAGACAGAGTGCAGATCTACAATGGCAACACTAATTGTTTGTACTAAAATCTACCTGTCAGCTTGACACATTTTTGCTTTGTCACCTGTCATCGGCAATGTGCTCTCTGCCATTCACCCATTCATTTTTCCACCTTCTACGAAGACAGCCGCCATCTCATCGCCTTCAGCGCAACGAAAAATAAAATTATTTTGTTATATTATTTAAGTTAAATAAAATATTTATTATTAATTAGAGGAATCTTTTTCTTTTAATTCGATTAGATCCAACCATACCTCTAAAGTGGTGACCCCGACGAAAGCGAGCGCGAGTCAAAGCAGCATTAATCAACGTTCACGACTGAGGATAATACAGCAGCAGAGACCAAAAGTTCCGCAATGTCAAAAGATTCTGCATCGAATCCAACTACGGAGAACCCAGTTGGTGAACCTCCACTAAATTCATCGTTAACGGAGTCTGCAATGGCAGGAGTGACCGTCAAAGTTCCTCCTTTCTGGAAAGAAAAACCTGAGCTGTGGTTTATTCAGGTTGAGTCGCAGTTCTTTATGGCACGTGTTTGCTCAGATATTAGAAAATATCACACCGTCGTGGCTGCGATAGAAAGCAGTGTTCTGAGCCAGGTGAGCGATGTCTTGCTAAATCCTCCAGCCGACAATAAGTACGAACATCTGAAGAAGAATCTTATTTCACGATTTACGGACTCAGACCATCATCGTCTACGAAAGCTGTTGCAAGAGATCGAGTTGGGAGATCGAAGGCCGTCTCAGTTATTAAGGGAAATGCGACACCTTGCCGGTACAAAAATGGATGATGAGCTGTTAAAATCTCTTTGGTTGCAACGACTGCCATCAAACATGCGTTCTATTATTTCTGTTAGTACGGAAGATCTCAATAAATTAACAGAACTAGCTGATAAAATTGCAGAGCTTAGTGAAGGACCGCAAGTTTTTTGTGTTAACGGGAAAGTACCGCAACAAGATCAGATGTCACTGCCATCCGCAAGTAACGGAACTAATATTGAACATCAGATATTAGAGCTTACACGTGCCGTTACTGAATTGAAATCATGTTTCTCACCACGTTCTCGCAGCCGATCTCGTTCGAACTTTTTTAACCAAAGTCGCAATAACAGCAGAGAACGATCTTTGACAAATAATGACGACAGCAAATCAAATTATTGTTGGTACCATCGTAAGCATGGAGAAAATGCAAGAAATTGCAGAGTTCCATGCTCATTCAACTCTTCGTTAAACTAATAGGCCAGTCCTACGTGGCGACAACCACTGGCCCTAATAATTGTCGCCTTTTTGTGAAAGATAAAAAATCTAATTTATCTTTTCTTATAGATACGCGCGCTGATATTTCTGCTGTTCCGCCAACAATAGACCAAAAGAAATTAAACAGAAACGAATCCAAATTGTATGCAGCAAATAACACTCCAATTTCAACTTTCGGTAATAAAGCCCTCGTACTTGACCTTGGATTACGACGTTATTTCAAGTGGAATTTTGTGGTTGCCGACGTATCACGACCGATAATAGGAGCGGACTTTTTGAAGTTTTTTGGAATTTTAGTTGATCTAAAGCAACGGCGCATTATAGATCAGCAAACTTCCATCTCCACAATCGGATACCTCACCAACAGTCCATCGACCGAACTAACCAATCTCAACCGAGAGATGCCATTCCAGAATCTACTTCATGAGTTCAAGGATATAACTCGTCCTACCCTAGAAGCAAGAACTATGAAGCATGGTGTTACGCATCATATTCCAACAACCGGACCACCAGTTCACGCAACATATAGACGACTTCCACCGGACAAACTCAAAGCAGCTAAACGTGAATTTGAAAGCCTAATGGAACAAGGTATTTGCCGTCCTTCAAAAAGTGCTTGGGCAAGTCCACTGCATATGGTCATAAAGCAAAATGGAGAGTGGAGACCGTGTGGGGACTATCGGCGACTCAACGCCAACTCCATTCCAGATCGATATCCAATACGTCATTTGCAGGACTTCACCCACTTTTTGGAAGACGCAACAATTTTTTCAACGCTGGACCTACAGAAGGCTTACCATCAGATACCGGTAGAGCCTGATGACATACCGAAGACAGCCGTTATAACGTCATTTGGTCTATGGGAGTTCCTCTTTATGCCACCTGGGCTGCGGAATGCAGCGCAAACATTCCAGCGCTTCATAGACAACGTGCTCAAAGGTTTGGAGTTTGCATTCCCATATATCGATGACATTCTTGTCGCTTCTAAAAATATTGAAGAGCATCAAGTACATCTCCGTATAATTTTTGAACGCTTGCGTGATTATGGATTGGTATTAAACGTGGATAAAAGTCGTTTCGCACAAGAAGAAGTATTATTCTTAGGACATACAGTCAATGCTTCCGGAATAAAGCCACCGATAAATAAAGTCCAAGCTATCCTTGATTATCCAAAGCCAGAAAAGGTATGTGACTTAAGACGATTTCTAAATTCTATCAATTTTTACAGGCGCTTTCTAAAAAATGCTGTCGACAACCAAGCCATACTGCAAAAAGTTATTCCAAAGGGAAACAAGAAAAACGACAAGACGATAATCGATTGGTCCCCAGAAGCAGAAGAGAGTTTCGAAAGGTGTAAGAAAGCTCTCGCCGAAGCAACTCTACTTTCACATCCGAAATCAAATGCGCAGCTAGCATTGATGGTAGATGCATCCGATGTAGCTGTAGGAGGAGCCCTTCAACAACTTTCCAATGGCAAATGGGAACCTCTTGGATTTTTTTCCAAAAAGCTGACCCAATCACAAACAAAGTTCAGCGTGTATGACAGGGAGCTTCTCGGTGCTTATATGTCCGTGAAACATTTCCGCTTTATGCTAGAAGGTCGCATTTTTTGTATTTTCACGGACCATAAGCCCTTGACATTTGCTTTCAACCAGAATCCAGCGAAAGCATCACCCAGGCAGGTCAGACACTTGGACTTCATTGGCCAGTTTACGACGGACATACGATTTATTGCTGGAAGTGAATATATAATTGCTGATACTCTTTCACGGATTTCAGAAATTTCTGCCCACAACACCATCGACTTTAAAAAATTAGCAGCAGACCAGGAGCGAGACGAAGAGCTGCAGCAATTTTTAAAAGGTACTTCAAATTGCTTAAATATTAAAAAGTGTCCTGTTCTTACAGATCCCAAGCGAGTTTTGTACTGTGACGTATCAACTCAGCACGTTCGACCCTTCGTCACAAAACAATTCCGACGATCTGCATTCGACAGCGTACACCACTTGGCTCATCCTGGTATACGTGCAACTGTGAAGCTGGTTACAGAACGTTTCGTTTGGCCATCAGTGCGCAAGGATTGTCAGACATGGGCAAAGAATTGTATCGCCTGTCAACGGTCCAAGGTGTGGAGGCATGTTAGCACACCAACTGCAACCTACCCACGAACTGACAAGCGATTCGAACACCTCAACATCGACATAGTGGGACCATTACCGATATCGCGCGAGTTTTGTTACCTTCTTACATGTGTGGATCGATTTTCAAGATGGTTAGAGGCCATACCTATCCGAGATATACAAGCTGAGACCGTAGCTAGAGCCCTGTACGAAGGATGGATTAGCAGGTTTGGCGTTCCACAGCGAATAACCACTGAACAAGGGCGTCAGTTCGAGAGCGATCTTTTCAAACACCTGATGAAACTTCTTGGAATAACCCACCTAAGGACAACTGCTTACCATCCGGAGGCTAATGGTATGATTGAGAGATACCACCGCATTCTCAAAGCGGCTTTAAAGTGTTACAACACCGATGACTGGACTGACGTTTTGCCATCAGTTTTGCTTGGAATTCGGACTGCGTTTAAGGAAGACTTAAATGCGACAACAGCTGAACTGTTATATGGTACGACCTTGAAGTTACCGGGTGAGTTTTTCTGTTCATCGAAAGAAGACATTAATGCACCCGACTTCGTGAAGCAACTTCGTAAGACCATGAGCCAAATCAAACCAGAAGACGGGAGTCATCATTGTTCGAGAAGCGTTTACATACCGAATGACCTGGCTAGTTGCAAATATGTTTTTGTGCGACACGATGCGGTTAAGAAACCTTTAGCTCATACCTACGATGGACCTTTTCTCGTGACAAGCAGGAAGGAAAAGTTCTATGAGGTCAAAATAAACGGGAAGAAGAAGAACGTTTCCATTGACCGACTAAAGCCTGCGCATATCCTGGAAGACAATACTGCTGCCACTGCAACAACAATTCAACCACTTGTTGAACCAGTTCCTGAAAGAAGCCAAGCCCAAAAATATACAACACGATATGGACGTGTCGTTAGATTTCGTGAGCCTAGTTCAACGTATCACTAGCACTGGAAGGGGAGTACTGTGGCGGACTCATAAGCGATAAGCGGACAGAACGCAGCAGACAGAGTGCAGATCTACAATGGCAACACTAATTGTTTGTACTAAAATCTACCTGTCAGCTTGACACATTTTTGCTTTGTCACCTGTCATCGGCAATGTGCTCTCTGCCATTCACCCATTCATTTTTCCACCTTCTACGAAGACAGCCACCATCTCATCGCCTTCAGCGCAACGAAAAATAAAATTATTTTGTTATATTATTTAAGTTAAATAAAATATTTATTATTAATTAGAGGAATCTTTTTCTTTTAATTCGATTAGATCCAACCATACCTCTAAACGACCATAAAAAAAAAAACTCAAATCCAACGGAATTTTAATCCAGATTCGTACGTATTGGTAGCAGCAAATAAAACAAAAAAATAGAAGAACATTTGTCCGAAAAGTTCTTCCAGTCGTGTAAAGAGGGTAGGCGGACAACTTACACCCTCAAAACTTTTTTTTAAATCTTTAAGATTTATTTTTTTTTTATTGTCTTTAAGACTTACTTTTTTCTTGGTAGTTGTATCGGATACGATCGATGCAAAAGAAAATTCATTAGTATTCACCTTGTTCGATCTTAAGGTCGTTGATAAGGTATTTTCTTTTTTTTTTGAACTTGACAATTTCAAAGATAATTTATGCAATTTTAAAGCTATACTGATGCAATGATATTGAACAGAAATGATGTCATGTGTAGTAGTCTTTTTATAATCGATTCATTTAGTAGATATTTCAACAGTTTCTTGAAAAGATTTTCTTGTATTTTTCATTATATTTAGCTTAATTTAGAAAAGAGTTAGAAGCTCGATTCAGTATACCTATATTTAGAGTAAATTTGTATCTCAGGTATTATTTCAGTACCATATTAGTTTTTTTAATTATAACACTCGGTACAATTAGAAGGATATTTAGAAGCACTAATTTAACAATAATTTTACTTGGACAGATTAGTATAGAGATTTAGATTTATCTTTAGTTAGATTTTAAGATACTTGGAATAAATTTATAAAGATAAGATTTCTAGTTTCAATAGTTTACATTTTTCTTCAATTTGGTGGTCTTTTAAGAATGCGGTTGTTTAACGATTGCCGGGAAGCCATTCATTTTTTAGTTTTTCATCAAGTTTTAAGTAATATGGAGACGTGAAACCCTAAGGATGGGGGTCGCGACTGGAGTCACCTGTTTAAATTCCGGAGTAATTTTTCCCTAAAGAAAACAACTACAACAATAACATCAACAATGAGTACAGCAACAAAGTCGTTCCATAATATATATTGAGACCGGGTCACGAGGATTTCTCTAACTTTAGCGGGATGCATCTTTACAAATTTTCGCCAGTAGATTCATCATTGGGAAGGGTTGCAGGGGGAGTTCATTACCCTTTCGCGACTTTCGGACGGGAAGTTAGGCGATAAAGGGGGAAATAAATACACCTATTTCTCCCATTATCATAAAGGGTCTCTTCAATATTACATGGATAACAAGGAACATAAGGTAGGGTCATGGGCTCAGAATCCAATTGGATAGTCAACACCATATCCAATTTTCACAATTAACACTGTTCTTCTTTTACAAAACTTATTTATTTCCGACATCTTCTACTTTTGAGAATTTTTCCCGACAGGCTCTTTTTGCTTTTTAGCATTAGCTTCTGAGAACTTTAACCAAGTCATCCGTCACCTAGACTCCAGGGCAAACAATTGTAGCACCGGCTACCTGGTCCTGCAGCATGACCCACTTCCCTGGACCGTTGAGCAGGCCAAGGCGATCTTTCAGACCTGTAGCGGCAGTTGAACGTGCCTGGCGATAGGTACTATAAGTCACAGAGATTGGTAGGTTTAGGATCCTTTATTATTTTTATTTGGTAATGTCTAAGAACGGACTTTAGCTTGGATAGTGATACCTACTAGATTTATATAGGTTGAAGAATTAATGCCCCTTCTTTTCTCATCATAAGCCCCGAAGCGATAGTTCTGTCTCTGAGTAGTCAACACAAAAGTAATATGGTCATCTTTCTTGTCTGTTAATATAAGAAGATGAACTCAGGTGTGATATAACTGACGTATATGATACCTACATACGTCGAGTTCTCTTGTTGTGAGGAAGTTAAGGTGGGATCGTTCTTCCGAAGGTTAGGGACCTTCAGTGCGAAAGAACTTTCTCATCCTTTGTCTTTCCCAGATCGACGGAACTCATACTTTTTATGTTAGGATCCCATACGGGGTAACCCGTTGCATGAAGAATTATGGAGATGACAGACGAGAATTAGAAGCAGTACTTCTTTTTCTTAGAGAGTATTCAACCCTGTTAAAAGTTCTGGTTTTGCTCTTCTTTTCTTTTGTAGTAATACGAATTCAACATGGTAAGAAGTTATCATCGTTTTTCTCTGACTCTCCTGCCATTTTTATTATTTTTTTTTATGTAGCGGGGGGAAAAATAAAACCATCCCACCCCATCTGTTACATAATGGCGCCCATACGTGTGGAGCCCGAGGGAATATCTTAAAATAAAATTTTAGAAGAATCTTGGAAACAAATAAGATATTTTTTTTGTAGTGTTAAGAAAATTTTTTATCTTGCAAATTTTTATGTTTTTTGAGTCGATAGTTTTATCGAGATTTACCATCGGAAAGTAATTGGTTTAAGTGTCGACCGGTAATTGGTAGATCTACGTCCTGATTATGATAGCAGCGATAACCTGCACAATTTCTTCTCCACTCTCGATAAAAACAATCATTTAGTAATTTTGCGATTTTTCAAAGTAAGATGCCCGTGCTGGATGTATTATTGTCTTGTAGCTGTAGCTTCTACGGAGAATCATTTAATTTTTTTTATGAAACCTTTTCTTTTTCGAATGTTTGTTCCTTCGACCGGTGAATGGTCGACTTTCGTCCTATTTACGTCTGTAGCGAAAGCCAAACGGCTGAAATATGAGAAAAGAACAATCCATTAAAACATACTTTTTATATATAACATCTTTCACACTCAAAAGAGTAACATAGACATTTTTCTGACAATTAATTTTTATCTGTTTTTCCGGTTTGTTGTCCGCTAAGGAAGGTTATCTGTTTCCATAGGTCAGTAGCGACAAGGGGATAAAGTAGTGAAAAGAGAGAGTAAGAAAAAGTAAAATTTGTTTTAAAAACAGTGGAAATTCTCGTGACCATGTCTGTATCATTGTGGTTGTAGAAATTTTTTTTATGAAGTTTTATGTTCGGAAATTACTTTGGAAACGGAACGCCAGTCACGACTCCAAACCTGAAACGAAGATAGAAAACCAATAAAACATATAGTTAAAAGATTTTTTTTGAAAAGTAAAATTTTTTTTTTGAAAATTCATTTATTTTTATTCATGCTGGTAGCGCAATTTATCTTTATTCATGCTGGTAGCAATCATTAATTTTTTTATGCTGGTAGCACCTCTTCAATTCATGCTGGTAGCAAATCATTTATCTTCAATTCATGCTGGTAGCAAAAATCTAGTTTTAGTTTGAGTATATTTTTTGAGATTTTTCGGGAAATTAAGTAGAAACTTTTTCTCAAAAAAGTTTTTTTTTTGATATAGAATATATATTTTTTGAGATTAATTCGGTAATTGGGAAATTTTTTTTGTATTTTTAGATTTTTAGTCAAGATATTTTCTTTATTAAAGTTTTTGAGTTTATTTTTGGAATTTAAGGGGTTTACCCAACTAAAGAATTAGGTAAAGGTTAGCTAGTAAGTTAGTGTAAGGTTAGTTAATAGGTTATTATAGTAGTATTAATAGGTTATAGTAGAGATTAGTTCAGATTTCATTGAAGGTAGTCAGTAAGGTAGTATAGATTTTGAATTTTTTTGTTAGGCTCTCTATACAAAACTTTCCGGAAAGTCAAAAGTCTTTTGCTTTAAGCAAACAGCAATTCTAAATTAACGACATTGAAAAAAAAACTAATCATTTCAAATGGGACGAAAGAAAGGACAAATGTCTGAAGGCAAAGGGAGTCGGAGACAATCCAATCCAGAGTCTCCTAAAGCTCATCGAGTGGCAACTCCTGAACCACATAACACCAGGTTCCGGAAAACCCAGGATTTGTTACACAACATGACGATGGAAGCCAGCGAAGCTGTGGACGAAAGTCGTGTTGAGGAGGCGGGACCATCGCGTACCGGAAGGCAAGAAGGCGAACGAGTAAGAATCCTAGCTGATGAAACATTCGCAACACCAGAAAGACAAATACTCCTGAAAAGAACTCCAATAAGAAGAAATGAGGAATACGGACCTATATAAAGGAAGTCGCGTTAGCCGCGGTTGGTCTCAATCGAGCTGAGGATAGGAAAGCTTTACAGGATTCATTGGCGCGAAGCCAAGCGTTATTGTTAGAGAAGATGAACGAAGCAATGCACAACGCACTAGCCCAGTTCAATATTTCCAGACAACCAGTGCCTCCAACAATACCACTTTGCGACCAACCAACGCCTAACCGACCAAATTACGCTACACAGAGAGAACCATCAGCAAATATGGGGCCGAATATTCCTGATTTTCCTCGGACATGGCCTGACAGAGCAGGATCTACTACTCGAAGAGAGGCTAATCGTCACAATGATCCTGATTTTTATGAGCAATTGAACCGAATACAATTTAGCAACACTTCTGCCAACAGGGACGCAAGACTACCGATGCCATCACCAGCGGCATCAATCTATCGTTCACCGCACTACCAGAAGTGGGATATTTCTTTCAACTCAAAGAATATGACAGTAGACGAGTTTTTGTTCAGATTGGACAAAGTTAAAGATAGCTATGGCACATCTTGGGACGAGATAGTTTCCAACTTCCACCATTTCGTAAGTGGTCCAGCTGAGGTTTGGTATTGGATATACCTCAAAAACAATCCGCAAACATCGTGGATAGCTTTAAATCTAGCGTTGATTGACCACTATGGAAGTTTGGAAACTGACTCGGAAATTTCAAGACAGATGGCCGAGAGGAAGCAGATGCCCGGCGAAAGTTTCGACTCATTTTATGACGCTATCTTAAAACTGAACTCTAAAATGAAAAATCCCCGTCCAAATGAAGAGTTGGCTGAAATAATCAAGCAGAACGTCAAACGTCGAATGGGTGAACTGCTATTAACTTTCCGTACCACGAGATTAGCTGATTTGGTATACACCTGCCGAGAGATGGAAAGATACCTAACACAACATGAACCGATACGTCCTAGAATGCCACCCATTTTCAATAACCCTATCCAAAAACAAGTAAGCGAGATAGAGATTCAGACAGAACCAGTTGTAGAAGACATGTCTCTAGCTTTAGAAGCTTTTCAACGAAATAGAAACCGAGAGACAAAGATTAATTTCGAAAAGGCGATCTGCTGGAATTGTCATAAGAAGGGTCATATATTCTTGGATTGCACTGAACTATAGAAAGGTATCTTCTGTTACCGATGTGGTCAGCCTGATGTTCTATCCCCTAACTGCCAAAAATGCAAGGGAAACCAATCATTGAGTCAGGGATCGACCGAGAGGGAGCTGGCAATGATGGGAAACTCGGGGAGTCCGTTGTAGAACTTTTAGCTGAAACAGAAAACAAAATTACCATCTTGAAAAAACCCGAAACCCTAAACATTAAAAATAACCTTACAAAAATTATTAGAACTCCTATTTATGGACCTCTAAAACCACTTCACCAGAGGCAAATCGATTATGCTGAAGCGCGAAAACGCATTTTTACATACCCAATTCACCATAAAAAAAATCCAGAAATTAAGAAATAGATTTATTTTGAAACGTAAGCTACACAGAGCGGTAAAGTAAGCCGAAGTAGAATGTTTGAAAGACGATCCGCGTACCTATTTAAAAGTAGAAATATTTAAACATAAATGGCTTGGTTTACTCGACTCCGGAGCGAGCATCAGTTGCCTTGGTAACGGTGCCGCTAAACATCTTGAAGATGCTAACATTCCATACAAAAAATTTGATTCTAGTGTGTCCACAGCGGATGGAACCAAACAGCGTATAGCTGGGGTGGTCACTACGAATATAACGTACAAAGATATCGTTCTTCCGATCGACCTGTACATAGTGCCATCTTTAGCCCAAGATTTATATCTAGGCATCGATTTTTGGAAGACATTCAAATTAGCCCCGCAAACATATCTTCGTTAGATACTGTTACCGAGACAACAACCGGTCAGGCAAATAAGCCGAAATGTCTCTTATCTGTAGAGGAATCTACGATTCTTCAAAACACAATCAAGCTATTTCCGTCATTCGCCGTTCGAAAACTCGGACAAACGCATTTTATGGAACATTCTATAGATACGGGAGACGCAGAACCCATTAAACAACGTCACTATCCCATATCGCCAGCAGTACAAAGCCTTGTGTACAGGGAGTTGGATCGCATGATCTCGTTAGGTGTTATCGAGGAAAGTAAGAGTGCTTGGTCCTCAACAGTGAGTACTGGTGAGAAAACCTGGAAAAAACCGACTATGCCTCGACTTCCGAAAAGTTAACGCCGTAACTAGGAAAAATGCGAATCCAATTGCGCACATCGAAGGATTGCTAGCACGCCTTTCAGAAACACGTTATATTTCTAGCGTGGATTTGAAAGATGCTTACTGGCAAGTGCCCCTGGAGAAAGAATCACGGGAGAAGACAGCGTTTACAGTCCCGGGGAGACCGTTGTATCAATTTAAAGTGATGCCGTTCTGACGCTCGAATGCTGCGCAAAGTTTGACGAGCTTTATGGACAAAGTGATTCCTCGCGAGTTGAGAAACCAGGTGTTCATTTACCTCGATGATCTATTGGTCATCTCGAAAGATTAAACGATCTTATTTCGACACTCAGTAAAGTAGCAAAACATCTTTCAGACGCTGGTCTGACCATAAATGTAGAAAAATCAAAATTTTGTTTCCACGAATTGCAATACCTAGGGTATATTGTTGGTCAAGGATGTTTAAAAGCCGACCCGAATAAAGTGTCAGCAATAGTAGAGTTTCCTGTACCAACCACCTTAAGACAAGTTCGTAGATTCTTAGGAATGGCCGGCTGGTACAGACGATTTATTGAAAACTTTTCGACTCTAACAGCTCCAATTTCAGACACCTTGAAAAAGAAACAAAAATTCGAATTCGGTACCGAAGCTATTGCTGCCCTAGAAGCTACTAAGAAAACGTTGACATCAGCACCAGTCTTGATTAACCCCGACTTTAGCAAACAGTTTATTATTTGTTGCGATGCCTCATCCACAGGGATAGGTTGTGTTCTTTGTCAATTAGACGAAGCTGGTAACGCAAAACCAATTTATTTCTATTCGCAAAATTTAAATTCAGCCCAAAGAAACTATACCGTGACTGAACGGGAATGCTTGGCTGCTGTCCAAGGAATTTACAAATTTCGACCTTACGTCGAGGGGTATAAATTCTTAGTGATAACCGACCACGCCAGTCTACGGTGGTTGATGAACTTGAAGGATCCAATGGGAAGGTTAGCTCGATGGAGCCTCAAGCTTCAAAGTTTCGACTTCGAAGTGGTCCATAGACGTGGATCTCAACACCATGTGCCTGACGCGTTGTCAAGGGTCTATGAAGTAGACGCAATGGATATTGAGAAACCCACTCTTGAAATTACTACTTCGGATTCGCCTAAAGTGTTAAGTATAAATTTGAAAGATCCGGCTATTAAGTCAGAAAAGTATGCTCAGATTATAGCACACGTCAAAAAAAAATGCAGAGCGTCTGCCTGATCTTCAAATATCTGAAGAATTTATATATAAAAGAGTCAAACAAGCCACTGGGAATCCCCTTCAAGAGGATTTGTCGTGGAAGCTTTGGGTTCCGTCGCAACTGACTGGAACATTGGTCGAGCAAGCTCATTGCCCAGCTGGAGCGTCGCTAAAACTTTGTATCGCCCCCGACAACAGTTCTTTTGGCCAGCGATGAGTAGTCAAGTAAAAACATTCATTAGTAATTGCGATATGTGCAAAACAATTAAAGCACCGAATAGTACTTTACGTACTGAAATGGGAAAAGCCTTCACGGTTGATCGGCCATTCCAACATTTATATGTTGACTTTCTAAGGCCCTATCCAGATCGAAAAGAGGAAACACTTTCATAGTTATAGCGCTAGATCAATTAACCAAGTTTGTGTTAATCAAGCCCCTGAAGAAAGCAAATACGAACGAACTAATCAAATTTCTCACGGAAGAAATATTTTTAATGTTTGGGGTTCCAGAAACTCTATTATCGGACAATGGATCCCAATTTATTAGCAAAGATTTCGGTAACTGTTTAAGCAACTTTGACATCACACACATCAAAACTGCATCCTATGCACCACAGGCTAATGCCAGTGAGAGAGTTAATCGATCTATTTTAAGTGCAATTCGAGCGTATATTGACCCAAAGCAGACCAATTGGGACATACACCTATCGGAAATTAGCAGTGCCTTACGTACATCAGTGCACAGCGTTATAGGTATGTCACCATACGAGGCTCTATTTGGACAGCAGATGGTGGAACATGGATCTGATTATCGCTTATTGAGGAAGTTAGGTGGATTGAACCAATCAGAATTAAATTGGTTACCTAAAGTTGCAAAAATGGGTATACTGCATTCGTATCTAAAGACCGCTTTAAGTCAAGCTCACGAAACATACGAGCATAATTATAATCTGCGAAGCAAGGCAATAACATATCAAGTAGGAGACAAAGTTTTTAGAAGGAACTTCACACTCAGTAGCGCAGCCAAACATATAAACGCTAAACTTAGTCCGAAATTCTTGAAAGCCTATGTCACCAAAGTCGTTGGTAATAATCTGTATCGAGTCAAAGATGAAAAAGGATTCGAAATGGTAGTGCATACCAAAGATTTAAGGAAATAAAACGTAGAGGTTTGAAAAGATTCTATCACAACCGGCTAACTCAGCAGTGCACGAGACAAAAGGGTCGTGGGTGTAGAACTCAATAAAAATTTTATTTTTTAAAAAACTTATTAGATATTCGGCTTTTCTTTTCCATCATCGTTGTACGAATTGGCATTTTATACAACGAGGATGTTTTGTAGGGAAATCTATCATACCTACCTCGACAGTAGGCCACTCATAACATCAGAATAACAACATGTATATACATTTGGAAACCCGACCAATTTAAAAATTTTCTGTAGTTCTTTATAGTAAATTATTCCATTTGTACGACATCAACCCCAATGTTGATAAGAAAAATTTCAAGTAGCAGAGACAAAATTTATGGAAGATAGTTCAAACACAAACCCAACTTTGTCATGCGCAACTACCCCTATCGGCAGATAGAGAAAAAAATTCTACTGCGCCAAAAACAAAATACTTTACCAGCAATATATTGGAATTGTCAAATAAGAAGGAGTAAATAGAGGCAAATGGAGTCAAAGTTCTTTAGAGGCGAACAACATCACGATAGAAAGAAGAGACAACAATATCGACTTCAACTGAACGAAATGGCGGATACACTTAGTGGTGTGCAAAGAGGAAAATGTACTACGAAAAGATGTGCAGCAATCGAGTCGTACCCTAGCGATATGGTAAAATTTGTATATGTATCAAAGTCTCATTTTTCTTCAAAAAGGTGTAAAAAACTAATAGGGAGCCAGACAAGATAGTAATAAAGCTAGAAATAGTCTTTAGAAATTTTAGTATTGAAAGAAAAGATTGAACGAGTTATAGAAGTGTTTGAGTATTATTTTCGTACTAGTAAGGTCAGGAGTATAAGAATAAAAAAATTTAGTGTCGACAGAAGGAACTTTAACTGCAAAATCAAGTAAGCGTTTAGTTTTTGACAAAATGATAAGATGAAAGAAAGAGTTTAGTACTAGTTGATCTGAAAACATGACTTATAGTAAAAATTTAGTGAGATAGATGAGAGATATTGAGTAAAACCTGAAAAGAAATAGATCATCGACATTATTGATTTGAACCATTGGTTAAAAAAGTAGAACAGATTTTTCCTAATAACCAGGTCTAAAGAGTACAGTTCAGATCCGAGATTCACAAATATCTTTCGGACATAATTTTTGATCAAAATTAAAGATTCAATCGACAAGCAAAAATCAATTTGCAAAAAAAAAAATCTATTACCCACCTAGTCATAAAACGATGGAAAAATAAATTTTCAATGGTCTCCAAAAAAATCTGAAAGATAATCGGAAGGTATTATAGAAAACTGTCTATACATGTAGTCACTCACCTAGTTACTAAAAGTCTTGTTACACACTTACCTGTTTTCATTAAATCCGTTTGACAAAAAATTAAAATAGTAACTCAAAACGCAATTAAATAAAAATTTCTATCTTTACCGAAGATTAATTTATTAGAAAATAAAAATCTTTAATACATATTTGCTTACCATTTCCTAAAAGAAGATAATTCATAAATCACTTCACGTGACACTCCGTGAAAACATTTGGTGAGGCGAGAAAGTAAATCACGCAAGTACTAGAAGCAGTGATAGAAAAACGTGCCCATCTACAGCCATGTTCATACTCGATGAAAAAGGGAGGAGTTTTGTAAAGAAACAAATCGAATTCAAAAATTTAGCCATCGTGTGTCTGTAGCAAAAAAGTAAAGTTCTTTTCATTTTCATCCCTCAATTAAATAAAGTCGAATAGTCAAAAAGGAAAATAAGGGTGACTAATTAAAGTTTCAATAAAACGTTTGAAAGGACATAAAAACTCCGAGATTGTAAAGGAAAATAAGGATTACGCAAAATATAAAGAAGTCAAGGTAAGAAAATGTCCATTATTAAGTAGTGTAGAATATTTTAAGAAATACTCAGTATTCAACGTACAAAATTAGAATTCCAACATTTAGAATCAATTGTGAATAGTTTTGTTTTCAACTTTTTTTTGTATAAAACATCGGACAGATAAAGACGAACAAAACTGGCACAGGGACGTAGCCCCCAATCCAGAACGTGGTTCCCAAGGAGGGCAAAATCCTTCGCAAATTCGTCAAGAGGAAGACAACACCTCCTCCAAATTGTTGCCATGAAAGACACCTTCAGAAAAATTAGGCCAGTTGGGAAAGTTCGAGGCCAAAAAGAAAAGACACATAAAAACAAAATTCCATCAAACTAATTTGAAGAACAATCCGAAAAAAGGCGCAAATTACTATAGGAGAATTGAAAAAAAACAACCAGATCAAGCCAGGTAATAAATTGGAATTTTCCTAATATATGATTTACAAAAATGTCTGTGCCATATGGCAAAACTACCCTGTGCAGAAAAAGCGCCAATAGTTTTGGTAGAAAATAGTAGGTAGACATGAGGTTCATCAATAGAAGTAGTTATTTATCGTATACCTAGTTTTTCTTGTAGTTAGTTTGCTTATAGTGTTGTAGAATTTTACTTTGGAAACACATTTACAAATTTTACTGTAGACTTAGAAATGTTCAAATGTAAAGACAGTATACTAAAATTTTTTGATTTCATACAGGCAGACAGCGAAGAACGGGGTGGCGACGGACGCTAATGGTGACCAAAAAGTTGTGGTGGGACACCGTCATAAAATTGTCCACTCCAACAACCGGTCACTCAAAAGCGAAATATCGCCACGTGCCCAAAAACCCTCGCTTGCCTGGTTTTTAATAGGAGTCCACAAAAATTTTTCTTTGGGAAAATCAGCACCTATGTGAAAAGATCTAATCGTCAAACCATCTTGAAATCCTCGAAGAAATCTTTAGTGAAATATTGATCATCCATTTCAACCGAAAAGCCAACGTGGGAAAAGAACAGCCATGCGGCTAGCTGCAATTTACGACGTGGGACACATCAATCTACAACATCACATTCATCTAAAGAAGTCACATTGAATCCAATGAGAAGATTTATATATCACAAAAAATTTAAGTACCTATTTTTAAATGTATGAAAAACGTATTAAAGGACAGAGATATGGTCGGTATGGAATTCTTAATATATATCTATTATTGTAAGAAAATTTAGTAGTGTCTCGAAGTAAGAAAAATTAATTCATTTTTATCCTCTGATGGTAATAACCGGTGATAAATATATACATCATTCAAAGCGTCCGACAAAAAAAAAACGAATTTGGTTCCATACGATAAAAATTTGATTACCTTTGTCGTCTTATTAGATAATTTTCAAGCATAAATTTTTTTTAAAGTAAGTAAAGTCCGAGTCCATTTGGGTGATAAAACCCAGTATTTATTTTATGTTTCACTAATTTTTGTGAATGATAATTAGTTTTATTTTGTAAATGAAAAGTGATTGGGACGTAACAAAAAAAAAAAACGCATTCAGTAGGTATCTATGTTTCATTCATAACATATCGTTTTGCTCTTAAAAAAATTATTAATTTTTTTTTAAATAATCTAGTAGTCATATATTTTTGTGTGTAAAGAGAGACCATTATACCTACGAACCACATTCTGTTCAAAACGTAGCAAAAAAAAAAAAACAAAGAGGAACATAAATATATCCTCATACCTACGTCAACTTAACAAAAAGCATACGGTTGACGCAGATACAGTCAAGTTGTCTGCACATTGTAAGATAGAGTCAAGAAATTGAATAGTACCTTTCGTAAAGTTACAGATCAATGATTTATAGCTGCTTACAGATGTTCGACTTGGTGTTTCGTAGTACTTATACCTGAAGCCTAAAACAAAGAAATTCTTTTTTTTTAACATAAAAAATTTTTGCGCCTAGAAATAATTTTTCTTAATTACCTGGTAGCCGATCGACAGGGTGCACCTTATCATTCGCCGTATTTTTTTAGGGACATTTACATTTACTTATTTTTATTGTATTTTTATTTTCAACTATATTGAAATTTTGATAATATTAATAATTTTTACAGATTTGTATTATATTTGAAAATTTTTTATTTGGCATATTATCGAGTTCCCAATTTTGGTGGATTCGAAGATTTTCTTTCTTTGGTTTTTGGGAAAGGGGATCATCACTACAGACTCTCAGTCTTTAATAATTAACATTTCTATTTCTGTACAGTTTAAACAAACCCGTTTCGGAAATTCAGAATTTCATCAAGGAATTTAATTTCAAATTTCTGGGTATTATTATTTAGTACCTTCTTATTATAATTGTTTGTGTTTGTGGAAACATCTGATTATAAATAATCAGTCGAGTTGGAACTTTTTGGTTGAAATTTAAGGTCATTCGGCGAATTACTTTAATTAACTTTGTGGGTGATCTTCACAGAGTTAAGCGACCATAAAAAAAAAACTCAAATCCAACGGAATTTTAATCCAGATTCGTACGTATTGGTAGCAGCAAATAAAACAAAAAAAAATAGAAGAACATTTGTCCGAAAAGTTCTTCCAGTCGTGTAAAGAGGGTAGGCGGACAACTTACACCCTCAAAACTTTTTTTTTAAATCTTTAAGATTTATTTTTTTTTATTGTCTTTAAGATTTACTTTTTTCTTGGAAGTTGTATCGGATGCGATCGATGCAAAAGAAAATTCATTAGTATTCACCTTGTTCGATCTTAAGGTCTTTGATAAGGTATTTTCTTTTTTTTTTGAACTTGACAATTTCAAAGATAATTTATGCAATTTTAAAGCTATACTGATGCAATGATATTGAACAGAAATGATGTCATGTGTAGTAGTCTTTTTATAATCGATTCATTTAGTAGATATTTCAACAGTTTCTTGAAAAGATTTTCTTGTATTTTTCATTATATTCAGCTTAATTTAGAAAAGAGTTAGAAGCTCGATTCAGTATACCTATATTTAGAGTAAATTTGTATCTCAGGTATTATTTCAGTACCATATTAGTTTTTTTAATTATAACACTCGGTACAATTAGAAGGATATTTAGAAGCACTAATTTAACAATAATTTTACTTGGACAGATTAGTATAGAGACTTAGATTTATCTTTAGTTAGATTTTAAGATACTTGGAATAAATTTATAAAGATAAGATTTCTAGTTTCAATAGTTTACATTTTTCTTCAATTTGGTGGTCTTTTAAGAATGCGGTTGTTTAACAATTGCCGGGAAGCCATTCATTTTTTTAGTTTTTCATCAAGTTTTAAGTAATATGGAGACGTGAAACCCTAAGTATGGGGGTCGCGACTGGAGTCACCTGTTTAAATTCCGGAGTAATTTTTCCCTAAAGAAAACAACTACAACAATAACATCAACAATGAGTACAGCAACAAAGTCGTTCCATAATATATATTGAGACCGGGTCACGAGGATTTCTCTAACTTTAGCGGGATGCATCTTTACAAATTTTCGCCAGTAGATTCATCATTGGGAAGGGTTGCAGGGGGAGTTCATTACCCTTTCGCGACTTTCGGACGGGAAGTTAGGCGATAAAGGGGGAAATAAATACACCTATTTCTCCCATTTTCATAAAGGATTCCTTCAATATTACATGGATAACAAGGAACATAAAGTAGGGTCATGGGTTTAGAATCCAATTGGATAGTCAACACCATATCCAATTTTCACAATTAACACTGTTCTTCTTTTACAGAACTTATTTATTTCTGACATCTTCTACTTCTAAGAATTTTTACCGACAGGCTCTTTTTGCTTTTTAGCATTAGCTTCTGAGAACTTTAACCGAGTCATCCGTCACCTAGACTCCAGGGCAAACAATTGTAGCACCGGCCACCTGGTCCTGCAGCATGACCCACTTTCCTGGACCGTTGAGCAGGCCAAGGCGATCTTTCAGACCTGTAGCGGCAGTTGAACGTGCCTGGCGATAGGTACTATAAGTCACAGAGATTGGTAGGTTTAGGATCCTTTATTATTTTTATTTGGTAATGTCTAAGAACGGACTTTAGCTTGGATAGTGATACCTACTAGATTTATATAGGTTGAAGAATTAATGCCTCTTCTTTTCTCATCATAAACCCCGAAGCGATAGTTCTGTCTCTGAGTAGTCAACACAAAAGTAATATGGTCATCTTTCTTGTCTGTTAATATAAGAAGATGAACTCAGGTGTGATATAACTGACGTATATGATACCTACATACGTCGAGTTCTCTTGTTGTGAGGAAGTTAAGGTGGGATCGTTCTTCCGAGGGTTAGGGACCTTCAGTGCGAAAGAACTTTCTCATCCTTTGTCTTTCCCAGATCGACGGAACTCATACTTTTTATGTTAGGATCCCATGCGGGGTAACCCGTTGCATGAAGAATTATGGAGATGACAGACAAGAATTAGAAGCAGTACTTCTTTTTCTTAGAGAGTATTCAGCCCTGTTAAAAGTTCTGGTTTTGCTTTTCTCTTCTTTTGTAGTAATACGAATTCAACATGGTGAGAAGTTTTCATCGTTTTTCTCTGACTCTCCTGCCATTTTTATTAATTTTTTTTATGTAGCGGGGGAAAAATAAAACCATCCCACCCCATCCGTTACATATGGCAGTTCAAAGTACTGCCTTTTGGCCTGTGTAACGCTCCTGCAACATTTGAGCGTTTAATAAAATGCGTACTACAAGGCGTACTACAAGCCTGTCTAGTCTATTTGGATGATGTCATCGTGATTGGGAAAACATTTGACGAACATTGTGAAAACTTAAAAGGGGTATTCCAGAGGTTGCGAAATGCTCATCTGAAGTTCAATCCAGAAAAATGTATGCTGTTCAAGTCTGAAGTGAAGTATTTGGAGCATATCATCTCGTCTCAAGGGGTAAGAACTGATCCCAAGAAAGTGGAAGCTGTGAAGAACTGGCCAAATCCAAAAGACAAGCATCAACTTAGAAGTTTTCTTGGGCTAGCTACATATTACCGACGATTTGTGAAGAATTTTGCCGGAATCGCCAAAAGCTTGCACCAACTCACAGAAAAAGGAAAACAATTCAAGTGGTCAAATGAGTACGAGAAAAGCTTTAAGGAACTTAAAAAACGCTTGTGTGATGCTCCAGTGTTAGCCTATCCAACTCCTAGAGATCAGTTTATAATCGATGCAGATGCAAGCAATGTCGGAATAGAAGCCGTTCTCTCCCAGCTTTATGACGGTCAAGAAAAAGTTATAGCATACTTCAGCAAGGTGCTCCCAAAGACAGAGAGAAATTACTGAGTAACCAGAAGAGAACTTCTTGCTTTGGTTTTGGTCACAAAACACTTTCATAAATACATCTATGGACAGAGGTTCCTTTTGCGACGGACCATGGAGCGCTAAGATGGCTTTTGAATTTTAAAAATCCAGAAGGTAAAGTAGCCAAGGTGGATCGAGAGACTTAAAACATATGACTATGAAATCCAACATCGAAAAGGAAAACTACACTCGAATGCAGATGCTCTATCTCGTCGGCCATGCAACCAAGACTGCAAGCATTGCACTCGCCAGGAAGAAAAGGAATCTATTGCCATACAGCAAACATGAGTTGAACCCATTGGCGGCTGGAGTAACGAAGAAATCAGAAATGCTCAGCAAGAAGATTTGGACATCGAATCCATTCTTACATAGAAAGAACATGAAGAGAAACCAGAATGGAGAGACATTTCTGATAGAAGTAAGACCCTCAAAGCCTATTGGGCACAAAGGGATTCCCTTCATGTGCAGGAGGGTTTGCTCAAACGAAGATAAGACTCCTTAAATGGCAAAACCTATGTGATGTAGCTTGTTGTGCCCCGGACAAAAGTGAATGACATTCTACGTGAGATGCATGATGGATCTTCTGGAGGAATGGTTGAACGTTTAAACAGGACTCTCAAAGAACACCTTTACAAAGTAGTAGGTGACTTCCAACTAGACTGGGACCAACACATTCCTCTATTTTTAATGGCATACCGAAATGCGGTGCACAGCACAACTGCTCACACTCCATCAGAAATTGTATTCGGTACAAATATCCGGTTGCCTAGTGAAATTAAATTCGGATGTCCGACGGGCGAAAAACGAAATGAAGAGGAATACGTGGATTGCCTAAAGGAAAAACTCACTGATATATCCATGACAAGGACCTAAATAAAGCTAGCTAGTGACCGAATGAAAACACGCTATGATGCAAACGCCACAAGGAAACCTTTCCATGAGGGAGGTCTAGTGTGGCTGTATAATCCTCATCGACAATAGGGACTGTCACCAAAACTTCAACAAAACTGGGAAGGACCTTACCATGTTGTTACAAGGACCAATGATGTTGCTTATCGAATTCAGCGTGGTCTAAGAGGCAAGCCAAAAGTTGTTCACATTGACCGTTCGGGGCGAACAATCTTAGGAGGAGGGCAAGGTAACGTGTTCTATAAGATGTTCTCCGTTCTATTTTTTTTTGTTTTACGATGCGTAAACTCACCACTGTGATTCCAACTTAAAGTGACCGCCACAACAAAGTTAACGAAACCCCATTTTTTAAAGAAAGACTATAGACTCGAAAGCTCCAGAAGGCTCTGACTGGCACTATACTAGTAGATTCTAAAGCGGAGTGCTGAATGGTGCAGCCACTATAAAAACGAGCGCACTATGCAGCTAGAAGTCAGTTTGAATTTGAAATTAGTCGTGTTCAAGTCGGTAATTTGAAAGTGATAAAGTTTGAATTTAAAAATAAAGAAAGTAAAAAGGAAATAAAGAGTGTTTTGAAATATTAAGTGGAATTAAAAGTGAAAAGACGTAAAGTAAGTTGTATTAAAACGGAAATAAGTTTTATTTAAAAAAACGATCCTAGATAAAAAGCAACAATATGTAGGAATAAACAATCTTACAATTTTTAATAATTTGGTTTCAAAAGAGAACTTACGTTATTTGATTTATGTAAGTTCTCTTTTTAAACCAAATTATTAAAAATTGTAAAATTTTTAATTCCTACCTACCTATATACCCACAAATAAAAAAGATCTAGATACCCCTGGAGAAGTCGTGGAACGAGGAAACGTTCGGAAAAGATGAAATATACTTGTTTTTATTGGCATTACACTACAAATTGACCAAAAAAGCCTACTTTTTGAAAATAATTGGTCACATAACAAAACACAAAAATATGCTCATCTAATTTCCAAACAATGGTAACCTATTGTCTTGCCGCTAAAAAAAATTGGAATCTCTGAGGAATGGTCTTTAAATATTTATTACAAAATTGGAGAAAATTGGTGCAACCGTTCAGGCATTAGATACTGATCAGACCAGACTGACTGACAGATACACAAACAGAATCTGCTGTTCCTTTTTTCGTCTTTTCTATCATCGCGCAATAAGGTAGTTTTGTAATCTAAATATTTTGCACGAAAGCATATAACTTCCCTTTTTGTGCCTATATTCACAATTAAAATAATATGTAATAGCTTCAAATTGAGTTTGGTTTGTCTATAAATTTTTTTAAAGTCCCCTGTTGCTTCAATAGAAACAGAAACATTTCGATATAAAACCATTGTACTTGCTGAGACAACTTATTTCCAGTCTCAACATTTTGATAGCTCGTTAGAATGAGATTTAACATTTTTTTTTGTATACGAAAGTTCCAAAAAAGGGATAAATCTCTAAACTGAGATCGATCATTTTTCTGCGAGATTTGAGACTGAGATAAATCATTTCGCATACCATCATTTCACTTACTCCAATAAGATGCGTTGGATTTAATCTTCCTGACAGCATTTTTCATTGCCAAAGGGGAGTGTTGTAGCATTGCTTATGCACCACACTGTGTATTGAACAGCTTAGTACATACTATGAATTTATGTTACTGACGATTTTTAATGTTGTGGGCAGATAATTGTTCAACAGTCATTGTAAAAGTTTCATCCTTCATACATCTACAGCCTCATTTATTAGATTTCGCTAAAATGATATTGAATGGTTTATTGGCAACGCAACGTCAAATCATTTACTCAGCCTTTACTCACTGTCCAGTAAATTCTTATTTATAAAGTAACGTAAAATCTAAAAAAAGGGTCCCATCTAAAACTCTGGTTATGATAAACATCAACGTAACCATGCACACTGTGTTAGAGAGAGAAAGTCCATAAGCTGTTAGAGCGTTATGGGATGAAGTGGAATAGAATAATAGTTTAAATAAAAAAGCATACTTGTTTGTTAACATTGTATGATAAATACCCGAATGTATCTTTTCTTAATCGAAATCTTCATTCGAAAATTGTCAAAGCCATTTTTAACGCACAGGAACTCTTGTAGGTATATAGGTTTTGGATTTTAATTTCATAATTACGATTCAATTATTTGCCAATATGGGCTTACGCAGGCTTTAATCCACCTATGAGGTCATTTTAACTTACTCGGCCTCTACCCAACATGATTTTTTTATATAAATAATTATTTCTTGAGTAGAGGCATATTAAAGGTGGTGTAACATGACTGAATCATTAAAATGAGTTTATAAATAAGGCTGCTATAATATGGTAACCGTGAATTTACAATAGATGTCGCATTTAGTAAGAACACGCGCACAACGTTATGTTCTTGTAGTTCTTGTAGTATGGACACAGTTCTTGTAGTATGGAAAAGACTTAAAGTGATTTGTATTAAAACGTAAATAAATTTTATTTAATAAAACGAACCTAGATAAAACCCAACAATATAATAATAAATGTTATTAATAGTTACTGAAGTAAAGTATTTATTTTAAGCTTTTATAGTGGATTATCCATCCCACACTCCTTTTTTACCCCCTTCGCATTCGAATTTTACCCATTTATACCAATTTGCCTTGTCTGATTGTTTTATAGTTATTCTTAATAAATAATTTTTTTATTTTTTTTGCTTGCTTAGCAAAAGTTAAATAGTATTTTCCATGTATTGCAAAATCTGAACCCGCTGGTAGTGATAAAATCTGGTAGTTGACAATAAAATATTAGAATTTTGCACTCAGAATACATTTATAGTATATTTTTAATCAAAAGGCAAAATTATCATTCATTCTTCATACTTGTGCCACTACATATCTATTGCTGTTAAAAAAAGGAGAAATCAAAAAAGCACCATGAGCACGAGATGCGAAACAGTCAATCCAAACCCAACGAAAAACTTTAACATTTTAAGATTCACGTCAGCTCGTTTCCTTGTGATTTACCCTTAATTTTGATAATAATTATCATTCATCATGTTCCTGCTATATATCTACTTATAGCAATCTTTCAAATTCCAAAACGCAATGCTGCCCTTTTATTATGAGGAGATAGGTACCTAATTGGCAAGCCTTTGTAGGAGGTCAGAGGGTTGTTGAGTGCATATTTCTATCTACATAAATTGAATGAAAATTAAGCGCAGGATCAACTCAGAGAGTGTGGTGCTTAGCAAGAGCATAGCGAGGACATATTTTGGCGGGGAAATCTAGGGCCAGCTGATGACAAAAGTGGATTTCGATGGTCTATGTCAGGGGCAAAACAACATCTAATAGATTAAAATAGCAACTGAATAAACTGCATTTTACTTTCGGATATGCTTTCCAAAAACACCTTTCTCAGTTTTCACGTCTAAGGACAGATATAAAATCATTAAACATAAAAGTAATTGGTACGTCCTTGCATGCAGCACCGCTTTAACCTATTATAGAAAGAGCAGCATCGTTGCACTTTTGCGCGAAAATAGGAACAGAAAAATATAAGAATAAAGGGCTCTGCCAACTGAAGCACATACAAAAAAACGCTCATTCAATTTATATGCAAAATTTTTCAAATTCATGTAGCCTAGGCTAGGTACGCCGAAAATTTGACGTCAATGAAGGTGTTTTTATACACATGAACATATCAACACCTTTGAAATAGGACCATAATTATTGCTGTGCGTAGAAATGTTCGAGAAGATAGCAGTGCCAATTCAATACATCATATATCACAACCCGAACTTTTCATTCACTTTTTTAAAATGTGGAAAAAATTATATCTATAAGCACTTACCTACATGCGATTATACGCTACATCGTACATAAAGATATTCAAACAAAAAACCAAATACCTTGGGGGCTTAGCATCGATGATACGATGCACACAGTACCTATCTGCTCTACAAAAAAAGGTTAAATAGGTAATTAAAAAAATTGTGTATACACCAGGCCGAACGAAGAAAAATGTCGGGATACAGATGGTTCAACAGAAACGGAACATTATTTACAACAACACAAACAAACCTTATGAACTAATTATTCCCTAAAACACACTGTCCAAGTTAAGGATTCTCCAATCCGTTATCAAGAATCAAAACTTTCTCTTTTTCAATTTGCGTTACCTTTCTTCTGTACATGCATATACCTATAAACGTTTTTTTTAGGCTGTTCTAGTTTTAAGTTATTTTAAGTATTTTAAGTAGTTTTAAGTTACTTACGTTTATTTACGTATATTTTAGTTTTATTTAGGTTAATTTAGTTTTATTTATGTAAAGGGTAGTTTTAAGTGTTTTATATAAAATAAATGACATAGAAAAACGAGTTTTTTTAAGAATTTTCTCGTTTAGTTTTAAGAAATATTGAATTTTAATTAAGTTAGTTTTTACGCTGAAAGGCATTTTTTAAATATAGTTATAGTATAATTTAGAGCGCCCGTATGGGGCCAGTAAGTTAGTTAAGTTAATATGTAAGCTAGTTGTTTAAGATTTTTTGTCTAGCATTAAGATAGATATAAGAAAATGAACAAATAAAAAATGAATTAAAATGAAAAAAAAAAAAAAATGAAACGTTTTTTTTATTAAAATAGGTCCACCACACAAATAAGGTTTTTCAACATCACTTTGGCGATACAAAATAATACACAAAAAATAGATTCCTTCGATATGCAACAACAACAATGGAATAAAATAATATTTTATTAAACTAACTAGCACAACCAACAATTTTCATTTTCTAGTTAAATATATGCAAGTTGATGTCCCGTTCCGTGTTTCAAACCGATTCGATTTCTTACAAATCTTTTGTCGCTACTTTGTACCTACAAGGTTTAAATTCATTTAAATTACTACAATATTTTTGGTGTGTCCAGCAAGAAACGAGAACTGTGTTAAAGCTATGAATGTGAACTGAAGACGATTTATAGAGTTAAATAAATGAACAACAGATACACACGTCAAGAGATGAAGGGAAGGAACGACTACACCACTAACAACAACAAGTATATAAAACTCCGGAGAAGTTCTTTTCATACGGTTATTATATTTTATAAGCGTGCGACGACGCACGGGAGAGCGAAAAACGAACCATTAAAGATTTTCTAACAGAAACTTCCTTTTACAAC
This sequence comes from Baccha elongata, assembly GCA_951217065.1. Lineage (NCBI taxonomy): Eukaryota > Metazoa > Arthropoda > Insecta > Diptera > Syrphidae > Baccha > Baccha elongata. Next base: position 1,552,618 of record CATNUY010000119.1, on the reverse strand, counting down.
CAGACGGAAAATGTAACCAAAAAAAAAACCCGCAGGATTCTCGCCGCCACCACGCCCCTTGTATTCTTCTGCCAAAAATTGAGATGATTTTTCCGTGACATGAAAAATCCTTTTTCTTTACTACGAGATATGAGGGAAAGATACTTAATGGCAAAGGTGGCAGCAGATGAGGATGCTTATATGAGAGATGGAGCATGCGCTTAAAACATTTCTATTTTCTATACATTAGGAAATAATTATTTTGTTCACGTTTCTGCAGTTTCCTTGAAACTAAATTTAATGATAGTTTCACCCTAATCTCTTTTGAATGTAGGGAAAGGGTGTGAACAGTGAGACATTTATTTTTATTTATATGTCAGCTAAAATGTATTATTATTATTATTATTATTATTATTATTATTATTATTATTATTATTTATTAAATTAACATAAATGTATAAAGTAATGTTTTTATATTACAGCAATAGCATCTTAGGCTTTCTGCTGGGATTTTACAATTATTCAGTGCTAGAAATAATATAATTTTCAAATAGCTATACATAATATCTACATATATTATATTACATAAATATTTGTTTAATATACACATTAAGTTTGAAAAGTAAATGTAAAATTTATAGTGTATGAAGAGGATGGGGTTAGGTGATGGGAGATGCCTGGAAGCATGGGATGTTTCATTATTACAAACATCCTCAGCCACCTCCCCCCATTAATGAGAGAAAGACGTTTTTTGTTAAATTTTGTTTTCTAGTTCCATTATTTCCAAAATTTTGTAAACATTTTAAATGTTCGGTTCAGAAGGAACTGCAAGTAATTGAATGAGCTTTTGATTGAATAATGATATAGAAATTTTGTTGATTGTACTGCAATCGGAAGTAAGGTGTTTGATGGAAAGCGTTTCATTTATTTGACATAAGTGGCATATTGGAGGTGCATCTTTACTGAGTAGGTGACTATGAGTTAATCTTGTGTGTCACAGGCGAAGTCTTGAGAAGCATCTGTTCATCTTCGTGTTGGTTGTTTTAGGGTAAATTATTGGAATGGCCTTTGGGTTAATAGAAGTGTAGTGGTGGATGTACTCATTCCATTCTATTGCTTTTTTATTTTCCCAGTGGGTTTTTATTACTCTTTTTAGCTCATTTTTTCCTGGTCGGTATTGAGTAATTGGAATCCGTAGAAATAGCCTCTGCTACAGAATCGGCGGATTCGTTCCCTTTTATTCCAATGTGGGGTGGAACCCATGCTAGCACTAACTTGTCTCCAAAGTTAATTATGTTATCACGGATGTTATTAATAACAGGAGAACGTTGTTTGGTTTTGGTTTTTCAAAGCTTTGAGTGATGAGAGGCTGTCAGTACAAATCAAAGTTTTTTTTTGTCCGATTTAAATGCCAAGTGTGTTGCTTTGAGGATATCGAGGGATTCTATTGAGTATATGTTAAAGATTGGTGATATCCTCTCAGCACATTTAAGTACTCCATTGCTGTTTACAATAGCCATGCCTGCTCCATCTTCGTTTTTCGATCCGTCAGTATAAAATACGTTCCATTCGTTTGAAGGAAAAGTGTTTAACAGCCGGTGAAATGATTGGATGTAATCTTCGTTAGCGGTAGCATCTTAAGGATGTTAAGACAGGCTGATGTTAATAGAGTCTTGTGGTAAGAGCCAAGGGGGGTATTTTTCAGTGGATAGACTTTTAACATTAGTAATTATTCCGAAATGGTTTGCAAAAGATAGCGACTTATACAGAGTTGATTGTTGGTATAGGTATCTTTTTCCGTTTCAAGATTTTGGCAGCGTCATTGTGGACTGGTGAACAAAATGATCCGCAGATTTTTGGAATTAGTTGGGCTGGCAAAAGGTCTCGTCGTTCTTTAATTGTTGAGAAACCACCTTCAGCCATCAGATTTTTTATTGGAGATGTTCTAAAGGCCCTTAAAGATGTTCTAACTGCTGCGTTGTAAGAGGCCTGCAGGAATTTGATGTTCGATTTTGTGCACTTTCCAAATATTACCAATCATTATTCTATCTTTGATAACAAAATTAGTTTAGTTATAGTGATAAGAGTGTTTGTGTGAACAAAGCTATGTTTAGATGACAAATATCTTACTATATTTAGTCTGGAGGCTGGATTATGTTTTAAAACTGTACAATGATTTTTAAAGGTAAACTTATTATCAAATAATACTCCTAAGATATTTAAATAAGTAACGTCTTGTATATTAATGTTATTTAAGTTAATACTGAAACTAGAACAGTTTTTTTTTTCTGCAAATATGCAGATGTTTTTTTTTATGTGATGTTTGTTTTTCGTTCAGAGATGGTTCAGATCATGTTCAAAGCGCGCTCTATTAGCTCGGGATAAATTATTGATAGTTCTGAGTGAAATGCTGCACAATTATGAAAACAATTAAAATGGCATATGAAGCCAGCCATTTTGGTGCTACAGGTAGTTTTTATTTAATAAAATACAATTGAAAAATGTTATTTATTATTAATCAATTAATTTCAGGGTTAAAATAAACCAAATGGTTGTTGAGTTTCTTTCGACACAGTATATAATATGTAGGGCTGACTCTTACCATACAATTTAGTTTAAAACGTCTTTGCAAAATATTATAGATAAAACGCTTTGTCTAAGGTTAATGTATAAATATATAGTTTTCTTTTTTGAATAAAACGACTTAACACTACAGCAAAACGACCGATCGCTACAATAAAAGTTCGATGACTGAGTTGTTACAAGAAATTAAAGGAAAATGGTTGGTATTTGGAACGGACGCTGTTTCCCATTACCCTGTCTTTCGTTCGTCTGTTAGATCACGTATTTTGTCGGTTCATTGTGTGTGTGTGTGGGTACCGTTCGCTTCATGTTCTGTAGGTTAGTAGTTGTATGTTCACTATCATCCGCTTCTCAATCCCACAATCAGCTATCCCGACGGATCATACGCCCTGAATGAAGGATTCCAGGGTTTCATGTTCTTAGCCACAGTAGTTGTTTTATGTGGACCTTCGTGTTCGCCAACTTTCTCAACATCACATCTCCCATGAGCCCGTTTCTCTACAATCTTGTGCGCTTGGTGGCGACTAATACACCTGGCTCATATTTTTTCTTCGGCTTTTTTGTTTTATCGAAAGGTCTCTTGCTCTTCACCTGAACGGCTTTGATGTTCTGACACACCTCTTTTCTCATTTTGTCTCGTTCTGTATGTAGCTCTTGAATGATTGCCTCGTCCAACCATTCACGAATCTCTGGATATTCCGGCATTCTTATCTCTAACCCGGTTATTATCTGGAATGGGCTAAATTTTGTACTTCTTTACGGTGAACTATTAAGTACCTGTTTCACCTTATCTACCTGGTTATACCAGTTGGCAGGACTAGATAGATAGATAGATATTTTTTATTCAAAATATTTCAATTTTGTTTACATTACATTGTTTGCTTCTTATTTGAATAAATTAGAGCATGACATTGCTGCCAATGACAGTGACAATATTTAATTTGCAATTTTGTAATTTTTAATCTTAAGTTTTTTAAAGATTAAGTAGAGTTTTAAGTACAAATTTATCTTTCTTAAACATGAATTGGAATGTTGTTGTGGACTTTTAGTTTAGTTAAAACGGAAATATTACAAATAGTTTTTTTTATAAAATTTATATTAATACCATAACGGAAATTTTAATTCTTTTTTCAAAGCGGGAATACAATTTTGTTAAAATCCTTAGACAATTTTCAGTTTAGTTAAAACAAATTAGAACGTTTTTTCTTTTTTTTACAAACTTTACAAATCTTAGTTTAGTTAAAACAAATAGGTTAATGTTGAAAATTGCATCAAGTAAAGTTATAGTAAGAATTATATGGTGATTCGGAATGACTAAGTAATTAAATTTAAAAGTCTTCATTAATAAATATGCATTTATTAATAATCGCCTCTGCTGCTTATTCATAAAGTCGAAACCAATCTTCTCCGTTCAGTAGAATTTTAATATCTTCTTCTTCTTATTAGTTCTTCTCAAAGTAAAATCGTCTTAGCTCCCTCAAAATAGGACACGTTCCTATAAAATGGAAAATGTTCTCCTTTACCCCCAAATTGCATAGAGAGCAAATACCATCCAGATCATTTCTATGCGGCATATAATTAAGTTTTAAAAGTTCTCCCCTTAATTTGAAAATGATTCCAATCATTTTGCTGGAATATTCCGGCTTAAAGTAGTTTCTTTTATTTAAATTATTGTATTTGATTGTAGCGTAAATAGTTCTTTCGCTTGCTACATAAAAAAATACCTCTCGTTTTCATCAATGTTTTGGATAAGTTCATATAGCGACTTTTTCGACTGGCAGAATTTAAAATAACATCTTAAGGCAGTCTGTTATCAACCAGTTGGCAGGACTACAAGCTTTCGTAAACATCGGAACAATGATTTCGTGGATCCTTCCACCTGACCATTCCGACGTGGTACCCCTGTTGCGATTGTCAGATGTTGTATATCCTCTTCTTTGCAATAACTCTCAAACACAGTTGACGTGAAGCCCTACCTCTGTCCGTTATTATCCTCCGAGGATTACCAAAGATACTCCCTTGCTTTCTTAGCTGTCCATAACCTCTGCCGTTCCCGAACTCTTCGTGGGATAGCCAGAAGAATTTGGAGAACCACTACCAAGATATGGTTGTATTGTATTGCTTGTGGGTTTTTTACATTGGTCCTACGCTGTCTATGTGGTATGTTCCAAGTGGCTTGTCTTCTTTATTGATACGCTGAAGTAAAATGTTTTTTTCCAACAGGTCTTCTGTTTTCTAAACGGTTCAGGTTCTCCTCAATGTCTCTGGCGTCTCCTCGTACAATTTCGGTACTTATACCTCGTACTTCCACACCGGTACAGTCATTATCCTGTACCCCATCATACATACTCATTTTACGTTCCCACTTATCAAACTCTCTTTCAGGTTAAATTCCACACTCGGATCCAAAATCGTTATATTTGCTAACTTCAAGATATCGTTGCCTACCACTGCTGAGGAGCTCATATCCATCTATCTTACCACGTGAAAATTGATTGCCAGAATGATGTTAACAATTTCCACTTCCAGACAAACGCTTCCCATTTTCGTCACTTTATGCTGACCAATGCCCAAAAGATATCTTTTCTCTTTGCCAAGCTCCCGAAATTCCAAAAGAGCTAAGCTGTCGTAACGCAATAAACATAAGTCACTAACTGTGCCTGCGAGTGCGGAAAGAGTTACTCCTTTGATCACAATATCTTTGAAGATCCTGTTCAATCCAATCGCTAAACTTGTTCTAACCTCCGGCCACGAATTTCGGTTACCAATTGGTGCAAGTTTTCCACCTCTTTTCTCCAAACGTCGTTGGTTGGGCTGTAAATCGGTTTTACACTCGTGCGCTCTGTGTCCTGGCTGGTGGCATCTCTGCCTTAATGAGTGTTCTCACCACAACGATAGCATGAATTCTTTTTTTCTGTCTTTACTTGCTATTGAACTGGTGCGGTACCGCCTGAGCCTGATGCATATGCGTAACGTAGGTTTCCCCTCAAGTTTGAAGACTGCGAGGTAGGTCCCTTTTCCCTCTTGTATGACCGAATCTAAATTTTCAATTGCTCGATGATGGTTGCTGATATAGCGCGACCTTTTTCTGCCTGGAATCTGGAACACCTTCAATAAAATATTCAAGTACATTATTGTCATCGAGTGCAATTATATAAGCCAGTTCTAAAATGAAATATAAAAATTCAAGCAGCGATTCCGACGGCTTTTTATATTTTGTCCCCTGCGATGTACTTCGGCCGAAGACAACTTCACTCCGAATTCTTTGATGAGAACTCTCTGCAGAGCATATCATGTCTTGACGATGGCTTGGCTTTTGACAAACATCTTTGCTGCACCCTTGAGCAGTTGTTTTGAGTAAATATACCGATGTGGCGTTCTCATCTACTTCCTGGATTCATTGATTGACGTTTATTGTTCCCACTACCGTCGAAGTGTTGCAGCGAATCCTCTATGTCCCGCAAAGTAAACTTGCTCATAGTCAACATTTCCAATCCACCCCTGGCTTCCTCAAACTGGTCGTTGTAGTGTTCGCACTTTTAAATGAAAGACGACCTTTCTAGATAAGTTCAGTTTATTGACTAACTTATTCTTGACATTATACATAAATAGAAGTTCATAAGAGAGAGTCAGTAAGGCACTCCACATCTCCCCTAAAAGCAGAATGTTTATATAAACATTATTGACTTCATAAAATTTATTATAATCTCAAAATTAATTAATTATTAGCTTCATGTTCTGTAGGTTAGTAGTTGTATGTTCACTATCATCCGCTTCTCAATCCCACAATCAGCTATCCCGACGGATCATACGCCCTGAATGAAGGATTCCAGGGTTTCATGTTCTTAGCCACAGTAGTTATTTTATGTGGACCTTCGTGTTCGCCAACTTTCTCAACATCACATCTCCCATGAGCCCGTTTCTCTACAATCTTGTGCGCTTGGTGGCGACTAATACACCTGGCTCATATTTTTTCTTCGGCTTTTTTGTTTTATCGAAAAGTCTCTTGCTCTTCACCTGAACGGCTTTGATGTTCTGACACACCTCTTTTCTCATTTTGTCTCGTTCTGTATGTAGCTCTTGAATGATTGCCTCGTCCAACCATTCACGAATCTCTGGATATTCCGGCATTCTTATCTCTAACCCGGTTATTATCTGGAATGGGCTAAATTTTGTACTTCTTTACGGTGAACTATTAAGTACCTGTTTCACCTTATCTACCTGGTTATACCAGTTGGCAGGACTAGATAGATAGATAGATATTTTTTATTCAAAATATTTCAATTTTGTTTACATTACATTGTTTGCTTCTTATTTGAATAAATTAGAGCATGACATTGCTGCCAATGACAGTGACAATATTTAATTTGCAATTTTGTAATTTTTAATCTTAAGTTTTTTAAAGATTAAGTAGAGTTTTAAGTACAAATTTATCTTTCTTAAACATGAATTGGAATGTTGTTGTGGACTTTTAGTTTAGTTAAAACGGAAATATTACAAATAGTTTTTTTTATAAAATTTATATTAATACCATAACGGAAATTTTAATTCTTTTTTCAAAGCGGGAATACAATTTTGTTAAAATCCTTAGACAATTTTCAGTTTAGTTAAAACAAATTAGAACGTTTTTTCTTTTTTTTACAAACTTTACAAATCTTAGTTTAGTTAAAACAAATAGGTTAATGTTGAAAATTGCATCAAGTAAAGTTATAGTAAGAATTATATGGTGATTCGGAATGACTAAGTAATTAAATTTAAAAGTCTTCATTAATAAATATGCATTTATAAATAATCGCCTCTGCTGCTTATTCATAAAGTCGAAACCAATCTTCTCCGTTCAGTAGAATTTTAATATCTTCTTCTTCTTATTAGTTCTTCTCAAAGTAAAATCGTCTTAGCTCCCTCAAAATAGGACACGTTCCTATAAAATGGAAAATGTTCTCCTTTACCCCCAAACTGCATAGAGAGCAAATACCATCCAGATCATTTCTATGCGGCATATAATTAAGTTTTAAAAGTTCTCCCCTTAATTTGAAAATGATTCCAATCATTTTGCTGGAATATTCCGGCTTAAAGTAGTTTCTTTTATTTAAATTATTGTATTTGATTGTAGCGTAAATAGTTCTTTCGCTTGCTACATAAAAAAATACCTCTCGTTTTCATCAATGTTTTGGATAAGTTCATATAGCGACTTTTTCGACTGGCAGAATTTAAAATAACATCTTTAGGCAGTCTGTTATCAACCAGTTGGCAGGACTACAAGCTTTCGTAAACATCGGAACAATGATTTCGTGGATCCTTCCACCTGACCATTCCGACGTGGTACCCCTGTTGCGATTGTCAGATGTTGTATATCCTCTTCTTTGCAATAACTCTCAAACACAGTTGACGTGAAGCCCTACCTCTGTCCGTTATTATCCTCCGAGGATTACCAAAGATACTCCCTTGCTTTCTTAGCTGTCCATAACCTCTGCCGTTCCCGAACTCTTCGTGGGATAGCCAGAAGAATTTGGAGAACCACTACCAAGATATGGTTGTATTGTATTGCTTGTGGGTTTTTTACATTGGTCCTACGCTGTCTATGTGGTATGTTCCAAGTGGCTTGTCTTCTTTATTGATACGCTGAAGTAAAATGTTTTTTTCCAACAGGTCTTCTGTTTTCTAAACGGTTCAGGTTCTCCTCAATGTCTCTGGCGTCTCCTCGTACAATTTCGGTACTTATACCTCGTACTTCCACACCGGTACAGTCATTATCCTGTACCCCATCATACATACTCATTTTACGTTCCCACTTATCAAACTCTCTTTCAGGTTAAATTCCACACTCGGATCCAAAATCGTTATATTTGCTAACTTCAAGATATCGTTGCCTACCACTGCTGAGGAGCTCATATCCATTGCCAGAATGATGTTAACAATTTCCACTTCCAGACAAACGCTTCCCATTTTCGTCACTTTATGCTGACCAATGCCCAAAAGATATCTTTTCTCTTTGCCAAGCTCCCGAAATTCCAAAAGAGCTAAGCTGTCGTAACGCAATAAACATAAGTCACTAACTGTGCCTGCGAGTGCGGAAAGAGTTACTCCTTTGATCACAATATCCTTGAAGATCCTGTTCAATCCAATCGCTAAACTTGTTCTAACCTCCGGCCACGAATTTCGGTTACCAATTGGTGCAAGTTTTCCACCTCTTTTCTCCAAACGTCGTTGGTTGGGCTGTAAATCGGTTTTACACTCGTGCGCTCTGTGTCCTGGCTGGTGGCATCTCTGCCTTAATGAGTGTTCTCACCACAACGATAGCATGAATTCTTTTTTTCTGTCTTTACTTGCTATTGAACTGGTGCGGTACCGTCTGAGCCTGATGCATATGCGTAACGTAGGTTTCCCCTCAAGTTTGAAGACTGCGAGGTAGGTCCCTTTTCCCTCTTGTATGACCGAATCTAAATTTTCAATTGCTCGATGATGGTTGCTGATATAGCGCGACCTTTTTCTGCCTGGAATCTGGAACACCTTCAATAAAATATTCAAGTACATTATTGTCATCGAGTGCAATTATATAAGCCAGTTCTAAAATGAAATATAAAAATTCAAGCAGCGATTCCGACGGCTTTTTATATTTTGTCCCCTGCGATGTACTTCGGCCGAAGACAAATTCACTCCGAATTCTTTGATGAGAACTCTCTGCAGAGCATATCATGTCTTGACGATGGCTTGGCTTTTGACAAACATCTTTGCTGCACCCTTGAGCAGTTGTTTTGAGTAAATATACCGATGTGGCGTTCTCATCTACTTCCTGGATTCATTGATTGACGTTTATTGTTCCCACTACCGTCGAAGTGTTGCAGCGAATCCTCTATGTCCCGCAAAGTAAACTTGCTCATAGTCAACATTTCCAATCCACCCCTGGCTTCCTCAAACTGGTCGTTGTAGTGTTCGCACTTTTAAATGAAAGACGACCTTTCTAGATAAGTTCAGTTTATTGACTAACTTATTCTTGACATTATACATAAATAGAAGTTCATAAGAGAGAGTCAGTAAGGAACTCCACATCTCCCCTAAAAGCAGAATGTTTATACAGGGTGAGTCATGAGCAATGCGACAAAATGCTAGGGCGTGTAGGTTTCGTTGAGACAAGAAAAAAATCTTATGGGAGGGGGGTCTATTCTCCTCCGTTTAGCCGGGAGGGGCAATTTTCGAAAAAACTGACTTAAAATGGGAAAAAAATTATTTAAAATCAACAGCTTCATTCACAATGCTGTGCGATACGTTTTTGAAAAGCCAATAACTTTTTCTTTCATTCTGTGTTTAAATAAATCTATTCTAAGAAATAGTTTTTGAAATATTAATTTTCAAAGTCAAAATTTTGAAAAAAAAAATTGAAAAAAAAATTTCAAATTCATTTTTTTCAAAATTTTACGTAATTAAGTGCTAATTTTAATTTCAAAATTCAATGCTGTTATTAATTTTAAGTCTAAATAAGAAAACCGGATGCAAACATTTTATGTCGTTCTCAAGAAATTAAAAAAAACCAAAACCACCTTTTTCTAAGAAAAACATTTATTTTTATTGTAACGAAGCAATTTAAGAAGCATTAATCTTAGTTTTTTTAGTTTTTTTTATTCCTTTTATTTTTACTATGTTTTTTATTGGAAGTACTTATAAAAAATTCTCGATACGATCTCCATTGTTTAGAAGGCATAGATTATATCTCCTTGTAATGGCTTCACATAAGTTTATGCTTGACAAATTTTCCTGCAATTTGACTCCAGCGACTTCAATTCGTTCCTTCAGTTGTTCCAATGATACTATTTCTACTTCGTAAACATAATTCTTCATAAATCCCCATGCATAGAAATCTAGGGGAGTTAAATCTGGTGACCTAGGCGGCCATTCCGTGGGGCCCCTTCTTCCGATCCAACGGTCACTAAAATGATCATCCAGCCAGTTTCTCACCTGTAAGCTGTAGTGTGCTGGAGCACCATCTTGTTGGTAGATTAAAGTATCTGCTATAACCAATGGAACGCTGTCTAATAAATCGGGTAAAAGGTCTCGTAGGAATTGCAGGTATGATTCTCCATTAATAATGGAGAATCATTTTGCCAAGGCAAAAATATTGACAGGTCAGTTTTAAGAAGTTATCAATGAAAATAATATTAATCCAGGGTTATTCCAATACTATTTAATTTTATTACGTTCTCATAAAACTCCAATTAAAAAAAAAGTAAAAAAACTAAGATTAATGCTAAATAAATAAATAAATTGCTTCGTTACAATAAAAATAAATGTTTTTCTTAGAAAAAGGTGGTTTTGGTTTTTTTTTAATTTCTTGAGAACGACATAAAATTTTTGCATCCGGTTTTCTTATTTAGACTTAAAATTAATAACAGCATTGAATTTTGAAATTAAAATTAGCACTTAATTACGTAAAATTTTGAAAAAAATGAATTTGAAATTTTTTTTTAATTTTTTTTTTTTCAAAATTTTGACTTTGAAAATTAATATTTAAAAAACTATTTCTTAGAATAGATTTATTTAAACACAGAATGAAAGAAAAGGTTATTGGCTTTTCAAAAACGTATCGCACAGCATTGTGAATGAAGCCGTTGATTTTAAATAATTTTTTTTCCATTTTAAGTCAGTTTTTTCGAAAATTGCCCCTCCCGGCTAAACGGAGGGGAATAGACCCCCCCCTCCCATACGATTTTTTTCTTGTCTCAATGCAACCTACACGCCCTAGCATTTTGTCGCATTGCTCATGACTCACCCTGTATAAACATTATTGACTTCATAAAATTTATTATAATCTCAAAATTAATTAATTATTAGAATTCAAAGAATTATGTTCAATATAATATGTGTTTCTTTAAAATCTTACTTGTTTGATCTATAACGATCGGGTACTTTTGAAACTTTTCAATATTTCGTAGTATAGTGACCTGTTGATGTTGAAGGACATGGTGTTGAAGCTGGCGATTCACTTCCATTATGGACCTTCATCTCCTCCTTCGAAAGTGTTGTGTTTGTTGCCTGAAGTTCGCCTTCAACTATTTCTTCGGGTCTGTAAGGTACATCATTTCTATGAGCGTTGTTTAAATGGAAAATATTTCTTCCGTAGACTCCGGTATTCGTTTTAACATAAAAAGACCTAGGTGTATTTCCGACCATCAGAAGCTCTGCTGGACTTGATCCATTTGCAAGTGGAGTGGCTCGGTACTCTAATAGAGCTAATTGAGGATTTTCACTGTTCTTCTTTAGGAGCGTTTTAACTATTTTGACAGCTGATGCACCCTGTGCTCAATCAAATATTGTCATCTGGATTGACAAGTATCTGACAGCATTCGAGCTATGAACATCACTTCTACTTTGATCGCCATCTTAATCACCTCGTATTAAAGCCTTCTGCTATTTTTATAATAATTGTAATAATATATTAGATTAAGTAATTGAAGTAATTGAATTAACAATAAAGTTATAACGAAGATCATAACATTTGGCGACGAGGATTATGGACGAAGCCGCGTTTAAAAGAATTTTTAAACAACAGCAGGAATGGATGGAGCAGTTAATGTTGGAGAACAAGAGAACAATAGAGAAGGTTGTGAAGGCAGCGAATTCTAATCAAGCTGCATCCAGCGCAATTCCACAGTTTCGGTCTTTTGACGAGCAAAAAGACAAATGGGACTCTTACATCTTTCAACTCCAACAGCACTTTTCTGCACACGCCATCGAAGAGGATAATTTGAAGAAAGCACATTTTCTTTCCTCATGTGGTACTTTTATCAATGAGTTACTCACAAAACTAATAGACACAGATAACGTAAGTACACATTCATTTAAAGACATAATTACAAAGTTAACAGAACACTTTAAACAAAAATTACACGTGCTGGCATCTCGCTGTAATTTCCTACGGCACAAAATGACACCGGGACAATCGTACGCAGATTGGATAGCGGATTTAAGAGGATTAGCAAAACAGTGTAGTTTTGTTTGCACGAACGACCAATGCAAAAAATCTTACGCAGAGTTTATGATAAGGGATATGGTCACATTCTACACACCACACGACCAAGTACGATCAGCGGCGACTCAAAAGAAAAACCCTACATTGGAAGAAGTAGAGATGATAGCAGCAGCTTTTGAAGAAACACAAATAGCATCAAATATAATGAAGAGTACAAATCAAACATCATCAACACAACTCGAAGTAAATCAGATGGCAACGAGGGAGGTACGCATCGGCAATCAAAGTAAGTCAAATTCAGATAATTATTTTAGTCGGAAATCATGCATGAACTGTGGAATAAATCACGACCGTGGTCAGTGCAGACATTTGGATTCTATTTGTGACACTTGTAATCGAAAAGGTCATATAAGCAGTGTTTGTATGAGTGGTGGTCAAAGAGGTAGGCAGGCTGTGACTATGAGATTTAGATCTAAATCTTTTCATCGCTCCAAGAGCCGCGGTCGTTCAAAAGTAAAACAAAGCAAATATGACAACAACAAAAAGCAGTGGGTACACTCTGTGTATAATGTTATGGATAAGGAGCATGTTGGGTATGGTATGAAAAATGTTGCGACAGTGGACACAGGGGAAAAAAAAGGGAAACATTGGAGTGAGGCTGAGAGAAAAGGTAATAAGATGTTTGTGGCACTCCTAATCAACGGAAAGCCTATGCAATTTCAGCTTGATACTGGAGCTACTTGCTCAATAATTGGTGATAACGGATACGAGGAGCTAGGCAGACCGTATTGTGGAAAAACAACCAAAGTACTCAAAGCTTATGGCGGTGCTAGAGTTCCCATTCGTGGTATTATTCACGTGAAAGTTGAAATGAGAGGCAAAGCAACGCAGTTATCACTACTAGTCGCAAACAGCTCAAGCGGAGGAAATATTTTGGGTTTAGATTGGTTTGATGCACTTAATTTACGCGTTAGTTCAGATAAAAATGTGGTTAATTTTCTCTCTACAGATTCTGCTGTTGAACTGCAAAATGATGCAAAGGTGCTTTGTGAAAAGCATAAAAGTGTTTTTAACAATACTTTGGGCTGCAGTAAGTTGTTTAAAGCTCACATAAGGATGAAAAACAATTCTCAGCCAAAATATTTTAAGTATCGCCCGCTTCCATTTTCACAAAAAGCAGCTGTGAAGGCCGAACTTGATCGTTTGGAGAAACTAAACATCCTGCAACCAGTTCAGACTTGTCAATGGGCCGCTCCAATTGTGGTGGTGCCAAAAGCTGACGGATCAGTTCGTATATGTGGCGATTTTAAAGCATCTATTAATCCACAGCTTGAAGTTCATGGACATCCATTTCCGAGGTTTGAAGAGTTATGCCATCGACTGCACGGATGTCAATATTTCACTAAGATTGACTTATCGGATGCATACTTGCAAATCCCACTAGATGATGAATCGAAGCAAATATTTGTCCTTAATACCGAATTTGGTCTGTACCAAGTACTTAGATTACCTTTTGGTGCAGCGTGCTCAACTGCTATATTTCAACAATATATTGATCAGATACTGGCTGGCTTGGACTGTTGCGGAGCATATGTGGACGACATAATAATCTCCGGAAGAAACAATGCCGAGCATCTACAAAATCTTCAAACATTTCTCGAACGGCTCGAGCAACATGGCCTTACCTGTAAGATAGAAAAGTGCTTTTTCGCACAACAACAAATAGAGTATCTTGGTCATGTCATCGACGCTAGAGGCAAGAGACCCTCGGATGAACGCGTCAAAGCTCTCGTGAGTTTACCTGCCCCCAAGTACATTAAAGAACTTGAAGCGTTTATTGGTAAAATAAACTACTATAACCACTATATTGATAACTTTGCCCAACTTGCTGCACCCCTAAATTTTCTAAGAGGAAAAGACAAGGAGTTTATATGGGGACAAGCACAGAAGAATGCTTTTGATAGACTTAAAAACAAAATTGCGAATGTGTCCCGATTGGTTCATTTTTCTGAACAATACCCGGTGACACTAGCCACTGACGCTTGTTCGCATGGCATCGGAGCTGTGTTGTCGCACATTTTGCCTAATGGTTCTGAACACCCAATCGCCTTTGCTTCGAAAACACTTACAGATAGCCAGAAGAAGTACAGCCTAATTGAAAAAGAAGCGCTGTCTATAATATTTGGTGTAAGAAAATTGCACCAATATCTGTATGGTCGCAAATTTGAACTCATAACAGATCACAAGCCTCTGATTACTATTTTTCATCCAAATAAAAAGCTGCCAGAAATGACTATCCATAGACTACAACGATATGCTATCATCCTTATGGATTACAACTACAATATAAAATATCGTCCTACCAATCAGCACAGCAACGCTGACTGTTTATCTAGATTGCCGATAGGACCTGACGAAACATTCGACGAGGACGAAAAAGCAGACGGTTTAGGTGCTGAGCAGGTATACACAGCGGTACTGGAGGAGTTTCCAATAACAAGTAAAACTGTCGCTGAAGCGTCTGCAAAAGACCAGACCATTCAACAGGTTTGCGAATATATTCAATACGGTTGGCCCTCCAAAATTAACAAGAACACCAAAAACTATCATGTCATTTTGCCTTATTTTCGAAGAAAATTATGTCTTTGTGTTTGTGCTAACGTTATTCTCTTACAGTCAGAACATACAAGGGTAGTAATTCCACCTGAGTTGCGGGACAAGGTTCTTTCCATGCTACACATTGGTCATTGGGGAGTGAGCCGCATGAAACAGATGTCAAGGCGCTATTGCTGGTGGCCTGGGATCGACCACGACATCGAAAAAATTGTTTCTAGTTGTAGAGCTTGCCAGCTACACTCAAGCCAGTCCGCCAGAGAGTATAGTAGTTGGCCAACCCCACATTGTCCTTGGGATAGAGTTCATCTGGACTACGCTGGTCCTTTTCTGGGCAAGATGTGGCTTATCGTCGTGGATGCCTTTTCCAAATTTCCCTGGGTAGTTAAAATGAACTCTTCTACATCATCTGCAACTATTACGGCACTCAGGTCTATTTTCGCGTTGGAAGGTATACCGAAGACACTTGTCAGTGATAATGGGACCCAGTTTGTGTCCAAAGAATTTAAGGATTTCTGCACAGCGCATGCAGTACAGCATTTGACTTCTGCCCCTTTTAATCCTGAGTCTAATGGCGCTGCCGAAAGAATGGTCAGAACATTTAAAACATCGTTAAGGAAAATTTTAGAAGACGGTGATAATAGTGACGTTGCTCTTCAGACATTTTTATCTACTTACCGAGCTTCACCAAACGAGACAGGAAAATCTCCTGCTGAATACCTTCATGGAAGGCAGCACCGAACGCTTTTGTCAGCTTTGTTACCCGACAGGGATTATGATGCTGAAACCGCTACAACAAGTAAATTTAAACTGGGTGATGCAGTCTACGCTAGGGAATACTTAAAACGAAACCGATGGGTAGAAGCTGAAATTTTTAAGACCTTAGGTCGTCGAATGTATCTAGTTCAAACTAGTAATGGCACTATGAGAAGACACCAAAATCAGTTGAGACTGAGAAAATTTTCACAAGAAATGGAGTTCTTATCATCATGTGGTTCTAATAATGATATTGAATTAACTAATCCTTTTATTTTTCAAGGTAACCAAGCTACTTCGTGCTCTGATTTAAGTCAAGAAAAATCTGGTGACACGTCAGGATCGCCTCAAGTGGACATAGAGTCTGCAGCTAGTGATGTTCCTCTGAGTGCAGCCGAATCACCTGTAGTATCACCTGGGTTGCGCAGATCAAATCGTCTTAAGAAAACCACCGTGAGATTTGGCATCAAATAAGACGAGGGAAATGATGCACCCTGTGCTCAATCAAATATTGTCATCTGGATTGACAAGTATCTGACAGCATTCGAGCTATGAACATCACTTCTACTTTGATCGCCATCTTAATCACCTCGTATTAAAGCCTTCTGCTATTTTTATAATAATTGTAATAATATATTAGATTAAGTAATTGAAGTAATTGAATTAACAATAAAGTTAAAACGAAGATCATAACAACAGCCGAATCAATAAAGCCATTGCTTTGCGGGAACTGAGGACTTGATTTGAATCCCCAGGATTCAGCAAACTGACGGAACTCGAGTATTTGAACAGTAGCGGAATGAAAAAGAAATAAAAAAGAATATTAAAATATTTTTTCAAGAATGGCCAATTGTAATAAAAGGATATTTTGTTGGTTTTCTAGCCGAAATGAAGATGTGGCGCAGGTAAAAACGCATTTCTTTTATTTTCTTGGTATCTTTCAATTTTGAATTAATTATTGTTGCAGACATTATTGGTGAGTATAAGCCAAATAAAAAACGGCCCAACTTTATAAACACCTTAAATGTTTGGGATTCCTCTTGCTCCTTATATAAAACAGGACATCGCTGTATGCAGATCGATGCGACACTTTCAGTATCCGTGGCTTCAGGCGAGCAATCTTTTTCATGCCTGCTCAGATAAAAACTTATCTGGGAACCTTAACTGGCAATGAACAACTGAACGGTTTGATGTTGCTGAACACCTATAGAGGTATTGAAATTAATTATGATGAAGTTATAAATATAATGGCAAAAGTACCAAAAGGCGCATGGATTTAATTCTATAAAGTGTTGTACCTATGACTACAATTGTATCTTTGCATATAGAAACTATAGTAGCTTCGTCGTCGGCGATTTATTCTTTCTAAAAATTTGCGTAAATTAGCGCTGTTCGTACAAAGGAATTAGTGAAGACATATATTGTGCGAAAGAGTTGACTATATTATTTTGGCTCTGACAACAATGACGAGGGTGAGCAGTTTGAAAAATGTCCGTTTCTTGACAGATTAATAACAAGGGGAGAAGCATTTTTTATTGGCTGCTTGGCTGCTGCCACGACCTTGTAGACGAAATGAAATAATAAAAAAGTAAGTAGGTAGGTATGTAATTTATATTTTATAACCGAAAAAAAATCGTAAATAGATAAGCACATATAGGTATTTTATTGATATACCTATATGTACTTCTATATATATTTTATGCCAAAACTCGGGCACAAATAAGTTTATTTCGGATTAGTTTCCTCAAAAAAATTATATTTTGTTTTTGTTGCAGATGAATGAAAATGAAAAAGGGATTTATCAAAAAATGGTTACCATATTGATAAATTTGTATCAATTTTTTTGTCTTAATAAGTTTTGCACACTTTAATACGTTCGCTGCCGCCATAGAAAAAAAAAATATTACCAGAGTGCCAAAAGAGTTTTTTTGTGTTAACGTGATGTTTATGTGTATAATTGTTAAACTGTGTCTTTCGTTTTAAATTTGTGTTGTTTTTTATGTGTTTTAAGAGCGTGACCACCGGTGGGTCACATGGCCCCTAACACAAACTTACTTTAATGCAGTGCCACGTGACCCACCGGTGGTCACAAATAATTTTATAGTTTTCAATATTTATTTTTTTTTATCATATTGTTTCAGATTTTGAATCTTTACAAACATTATGGATAATTCTGCTATAAACCCTAGAGTTTTTTACGGGAGGAGAGAATCTGAAATGGAAGATGAAGATTTTGAAGCTTCAGATTCGGACGAATATGTTCCATCAGATGCTGGTTCAAGCGAATCAAATTCAAATGTAATGCTAGATGACTCTGATATAGAGTCTAAAGATGAACCTGACCTTCCCTCGACTTCTACAGCAGCATCTTCGAATGAGTGGGCTAGTGTTACAAAAAGTTCACTAAAAGAATTCATTTTTGAACCGCCAGCCACTCCCGATACATCCCATTCAAATATATCAACATTGAAGCCTATTGATTTTTTTTCATTGATGGTAACCGAAGATATATACCAACTCATTGTGACCCAGACGAATCTCAACGCAAACAAATTTTTAGAAAATAATGTTGTCACCCGAAATTCACGAGCAAAATCCTGGAAGGACACTTGTGTCCCTGAAATCAAAAAGTTTTTAGGGCTGGTCATGTACATGGGTATAATGAAATAACCTTCTATATCATTGTATTGGAGTACCGACAACTTTTACAAGAACTCTTTTCTACCCGAAATAATGTCCCGAAACAGATTTCAATTGTTGTTGAAGTTCATTCATTTTGCCGACAACACAAGCATTGGAACTGATCGGCTAGGCAAAGTAAGCGGCTTGCTCGAAATCCTCGAGCGAAATTTTGTAAATGCTAGAACCCCAGGAGAAGTATTAGCTGTGGACGAATCCATGATTCCCTGGCGAGGAAGATTACAATTTCGTCAATACAATCCGGGAAAATCCCACAAATATGGAGTTAAAATCTACAAGCTTTGTGACCCTAGTGGTTACACGTATACCAGCTCCATATACGCAGGGAAAAAAAATTCCGACAACCAAAGAGGAAAACCAACTCCTTCAACTTCTCACAGCACCCAAATAGTGATAGATCTGGCAGAAAACTATTTGGATAAAGGTAGAACGATTGCTACGGACAATTTTTATACTTCGGTTTCGCTGGCAAAGTTTTTGATCAATCGTCAAACCCATCTTATTGGAACACTTAGGAAGAACAGAACTGGGAATCCCAAAGAGGTAACTCTAGCTAAGCTCAGAAGAAATGGTATTATTGGACGCGAGTCTTCTGGTATTGTGGTCTCAAAATGGAAATACAAGAGAGAAGTATTGATGTTGAGTACAAAACATGGACTAGAGGAAGTGTCTACAGGGAAAAGGAATAGAAATGGTGAGGAAATAAAAAAGCTTCAAGTGATTACGGAATATAACCATGCCAAGCAAGGAATAGATATTTCTGATCAAATGGCATGCTTCTTTACACCACTACGTAAGACAATCCGCTGGTACCACAAAATAGCATTTGAGTATCTTTTGTCAACCTCGGTTGTAAATGCGTTAGCTATTTACAAAAAGCATAAAAATATGCCAATGCTTCAATTTAGGCAGTCTATTTGTGAGAGTCTTTGTGGGCTTCCGATTGAAACACCAGGATCCTCTAACAAGCATGTACTGAAGGAGTTTGAAACGAGAGATACAACCAATCGAAGGGCACGGAAACGGTGTAACAATTGCTACAATGAACTTTCAAAAAGCGAAGGAAGAAGTGCAGCTATGAAAAAAGCCAAGAAAGTGTCAACTTATTGTGATTCATGCGAAGGAAATCCCTCTTTTTGCTTGGAATGTTTCAACAAAAAGCACAAATTTTTTTACTACCTAAGTGTTTCATATATTTTTGAATTCGAAAGTCTAATTTTCTTTATTTATTTTTACTATAAGGCAAACTTAAACAAAATTGTACTACATGAACTTAACCAACAATAAAAGTCGAAGTTTTGCAAATAAGTGATTTTGGATTTTTCTCCTGCAAAGCAGGGACTTTTAACTAGGTGCCAAAGCAAGAAAATAATCATTTCACCATGAAGCCACTAAAAAAACGTCTTTACAAAAATACCTATACCGTGACCCACCGGTGGTGCACATGGCCTCCTATGAATATTTTGTGTGACCCACCGGTGGGTCACATGGCAGCGAACGTGTTAAGAATTCGTGTTTTGTATTAAACAATAATAAAAGCTGTGTAATAAAGTTTAAAACTTAATCAAAACAAACAAAAATTACTTTTAATAAAATTTTAAGCTAGCCGTATATAGGTACAGGATAGGGTTATGAGACAAATTCATCATCATGTACATACGTATGGTTTGAAGTGGCTTCGCAGGCTCGGTTGTATTTTCGGAAAATTGAAAATCGAACCGAGTCGATGCCAAACAATTCTCGCATTATACCTACTTAAGTGAGGAAAACAAATATAGGTACGTTAATTTTTTCATATGGCAACCATGGTTACATAACTAAAATTTGTATACAAAATCATATTAAAAGATACCATTCAAATATATGTTGCCACATTTCAGTATCTCTTTGTGGAAACAATGTAGATTTTAAATTTCCTGTTTAGTTTTAATGTAAGGTAGGTACCTATAAGAAATCAAGTTAAAAAATAAAAGTCTGTTTTTTAAATCATGTGATACAGCGATTGAAAGGTGGCACTCCCTAAATCACAAATATTAATTTTTTAAGTCGCTAGGACGCTTAGTTTAGCCGCAAATCAAGTTTAAAGATGTCAACTTTGATACCCGTATCCATGATTTTCTTTCAATAAAGCAAGTTTTGCATTACCAATTTATAACTTTATTTCTATAAAATTTGTAAATTTTATTTAGTTATTTACTTTTCAAAAATTTGTATCGCAAAATGTATGCATACAACAACAACAACACAAATTCGAATCCGCTCCGGATCAGATGTTAGTAAGAAGCATTTTCAATGGAATATGTAATTGTGACGTCACATTGTTTCGTCAGCAGCTACATACTATTCTAACAGGTAGCTTGCCCCATTTCATATAGTTCAGCCAAATATTTATTTTCCACCATGCATACAGTCATACATTATAAATAAATTACTTCCAATTCCCTTTTCTTATGAACATTCATTATCAAAATAAAAACGAATAAGCTCAAAGAGAAAAAGTCAACAATTATAATTTGCATCTTTTTCCAACTCTTTGAAATTTTCTATATGCCTTCTCGTTATAATATTCCCCAGTTTGTATCCCTCAAAATCTCTCCCAACAACAAGCCACACCTCCAAAGTCTCCCAAAGAGCTAAAGCTCCCAACATAGCCAGATGGCGCTTCGAGCAATCGAGAAGTTCAACAATGTTGCTACATACGATTGACGTACTATAGAAATGTATATACAATGATTGTATGATGTGTAGATACATTGTACATTCATTTTTACATAAAAAAATTGTTTAGTAATATATACCTAATATATTTTTTGAAACCCCCTCCCCACGAAATTTTTTGTCTGCGTTGGCCCCTGACACAAAAAAATAACATTTTTTAGTCACTATTTATAAAAGCCACGTGACCACAGCTTCGAAAACTTCAACAGACTACAAGATTTAACACGACCGAAGTATCCGAAATTTTTTGTTTTGTGTGAAATGAAATGCGAAGGGTATCAAGAAAAAAAAGTCACGTTTATTGTTGATTTTATTATTTTCTGTCCACTGGGCCTTATTATTCGCCGGGCCTTATTTGGTTCGCTTATACCTTATGTAATTTGTAATCAATCGACGAAATGCAGCAGTTATCGCATCAGTCTGCCACTTGATCTACCATTTTCTTTTTGCTAGATATTATGACAGTTCTCCCTTATAATACAGCGAATTCGAGGTAACGTGAACTATTAAAAACCGAACGCGTTTACGTTTGCGAAGTTGTTCATATATTTTCATATATTTTTTTTGTTTTTCGGTGTACTTACATACGAAATTCATATGCATATGTTTTGTTAAGAAACAAAATTAGGTGTTTAATTAATGAACAAAAAATTAGTTATCTTTATTTTAAACCAAAATTTTTTTTTCTCGTACAGATTTATTAATCTTAAGTTATTTTGTCGAGAATATTAATATTCTCATCATCAGACGAGCAAAACTAACAATTTAGTTTTAGTTAAATATTCTCGAAAACGTTAACTTAAAATAAATAAATTTGTACGCGAAAAAGAAGTGTTTGTTTTTCCTTTCTTTTAAATATAAAAACTCGGGCAGTAGTTCCTCTTTGTATCATTTTATGACTTTACATACATAAAAATTTAGTTATCGACACGGTTTTATTTTGATAGTAAAAATAGAAAAGTCAAATACAAGCATTTTTATCTTTAGGAGGGGGGTCTTTATCCCACCGTTTGGAGGGGCAATTCAATGAAAAAAGTACTAAAAATTGAATAAAAATCATTAAAAAATAACGGTAATACCTGAGCAAATCTGATAATGGGTTCGAATCTCATGATGCGCATGTGAAAAAGTTTTTTATTATAAAATTGGATTAAAGCTCAGCACCACTAATAAGGAGACTGATGAAAGGAATTGGCACTCCTTGAAATAGCTTTATCTCCAGCCAAAAATGGAAAAACGAATAATAAAAATTCGTAAAAACCAGTAAATAAAATTCGTTTAAAAATTGGTGGTAGCGCCTTTTAGTTGTTGTTGTTGTTCAAAACATTCAATGAAAAATTAAGAGAAAGGTCAGTAATAAAAACTGACATTCTATAGTACGAATAGTACAATATAAAAATAATAATAACTTTAAAAGTCTGGTATGTTACCAATCTTCCAACCTCTCCCCCTTTGATATGTGCATCGAATTGTAGTCTATCAAATTAAGGTTAGGAGAAAATATAAGCGGAACAAAACAGCCTACAAAATAAATTATTAAAATAAATTATTGTTTTAAGTGACCTTTGTGTTCATCAATATGAAAAAGATTAGTGGGCTATAGGTCAAAAGACAGTTCTTGTTTTCTTTGCGACGTTTCGAACATGTATATGTTCATCATCAGGCCTTTATTAAATAAATTTAAGAAACAATTTTTTAATAAAATAGGTAAAACCATAAATAAGTTTACAACAATATAAACAAAAATGTGTCAAACAAACTTACAACAATTATTAAGGACATAAAGAATGCAAATTTTCTCACATCTTACACTTATCGAATTTAAATTACAAAAAATTTACTGAAAAAATATATATATATATCATTATTGGTTTATGTACAATTAGATATTTAAAATTTATAATATATATTTATACAATTAGATATTTATAAATTTATAGTACAGGTGAACATTAAATTAGAGTGTTGAGTTTGAATGTTAGTTAATAAATTTTAAATATCTAATTGTACATAAACCAATAATGATATCTTTATATATTTTTTCAGTTAATTTATTGTAATTTAAATTCGATAAGTGTAAGATGTGAGAAAATTTGCATTCTTTATGTCCTTAATAATTGTTGTAAGTTTGTTTGACACATTTTTGTTTATATTGTTGTAAACTTATTTATGGTTTTACCTATTTTATTAAAAAATTGTTTCTTAAATTTGTTTAATAAAGGCCTGATGATGAACATATACATACATGTTCGAAACGTCGCAAAGAAAACAAGAACTGTCTTTTGACCTATAGCCCACTAATCTTTTTCATATTCAAAACAGCCTACTTAAAGGTGCTTAGAAAAATCTTGAAGCTCCAAATGCGTTTGAAAAACAAACAAACATAACATCTCGACCTGTGTCGTCAGTGGTCATAAGCGGTGGAATGCGTTGTGCATACGACTTCGAAGACTGATCAAATCTGATAATGCGTGGGTTCGAATCTCATGATGTGCATGTGAAAAAGTTTTTCATAATAAAATTGGATTAAAGCTCAGCACCACTAATAAGGAGACTGATGAAAGGAATTGGCACTCCTTGAAATAGCTTTATCTCCAGCCAAAAATGGAAAAACGAATAATAAAAATTCGTAAAAACGAGTAAATAAAATTCGTTTAAAAAATGGTGGTAGCGCCTTTAAGTTGTTGTTGTTGTTCAAAACATTCAATGAAAAATTAACAAAATGGTCAGTAATAAAAATTGACATTCTATAGTACGAATAGTACAATATAACAACAATAATAACTTTAAAAGTCTGGTATGTTACCAATCTTCCAACCTCTCCCCCTTTGATATGTGCATCGAATTGTAGTCTATCAAAATAAGGTTAGGAGAAAATATTAGCGGAACAAAATAGCCTACTTAAAGGCGCTTAGAAAAATCTTGAAGCTCCAAATGCGTTTGAAAAACAAACAAACATAACATCTCGACCTGTGTCGTCAGTGGTCATAAGCGGTGGAATGCGTTGTGCATACGACTTCGAAGACTGATCAAATCTGATAATGCGTGGTTTGGAATCTCATGATGTGCATGTGAAAAAGTTTTTCATAATAAAATTGGATTAAAGCTCGGCACCACTCATAAGGAGACTGATGAAAGGAATTATTGACACTCCTTGAAATAGCTATATCTCCAGCCAAAAATGGAAAAACGAATAATAAAAATTAGTAAAAACGGGGAGAGTACGATAACTTTGGCGCCAAGAATTGATAACGGTTTCTTGTAGAACAGTTCAATACAAGCATTTTTTTATGGGTGGGAGTTGTCTATCTCCCTCCGTTTGGGCGGGAGGGGCAATTTTATAAAAAAAATGCTAAAAATTTAAAACAAATATTAAAAAATAACGGTAATACTAACAACTAAGTTTTGTATCTTTTTTTAAAGCCAATACTTTTTTCTATTAGATGTTTTTTAAATCAAGTGAAACCTATGCATAGTCTTTGAAAAAACGGACTTTAAACTCAAAAATTGCGAAAAAAAGGTAAAAAAAACTTTGAAGTGTGATTAATTTTAAGTCATAAACTGAAAACCCAATGATTTTATGTTTTCTGGTTTTTGAGAAAATGGAAAATTACTAAAACAACTTTTTTATTGGATACTTGTTTTATAAACAGTGAGGTATGCAACCCCCCTGCTTGGACTTGGGGTGGGTGCGAGATTGGGTGTATGCAAAGTTTCTGTTGCATTTAAAGATGCCCAAGCATCATTACAAAAACGAACCTACGTAAAACATTCACCGTATACCAAAAAAAAAAAAAAAACTCTTATAAGAAAGTAGTTTTAGTAATTTTCCATTTTCTCAAAACCCAGAAAACATAAAATCATTTTGTTTCCAGTTTATGATTAAAAATTAATATGAGCAACGAATTTTATAAAAAAAGTAGTATTTTATTTTACAGTTTTGAAAAATCACACTTCAAAGTTTTTTTTTTACCTTCTTTTTCGCAATTTTTAAGTTTAAAGTCCGTTTTTTCAAACACTATGCATAGGTTTCACTTGATATAAAACAAATTTAATAGAAAAAAGTATTGGCTTTAAAAAAAGATACAAAACTTAGGTGTAAGTATTACCGTTATTTTTAATATTTGTTTTAAATTTTTAGCACTGTTTTTATAAAATTGCCCCTCCCACCCAAACGGAGGTAGATAGACCACCCCCACCCATAAAAAAATGCTTGTATTGAACTGTTCTACAAAAAACCGTTATCAATTCTTGGCGCCAAAGTTATCGTACTCTCCCCGTTTTTACGAATTTTTATTATTCGTTTTTCCATTTTTGGCTGGAGATATATGTAGCTATTTCAAGGAGTGTCAATAATTTCTTTCATCAGCCTCCTTATGAGTGGTACCGAGCTTTAATCCAATTTTAATATGAAAAACTTTTTCACATGCACATCATAAGATTCGAAACCACGCATTATCAGATTTGCTCAGTCTTCGAAGTCGAGTCGAGATGTTATGTTTGTTTGTTTTTCTAACTCATTTGGAGCTTCAAGATTTTTCTAAGCGCCTTTAAGTAGGCTGTTTTGTTCCGTCTCCATTTTCTCCTAACCTTAATTTGATAGACTACAATTCGTAGCACATATCAAAGGGGGAAAGGTTGAAAGATTGGTAACATATCAGACTATTTAAGTTATTATTGTTGTTATATTGTACTATTCGTACTATAGAATGTCAGTTTTTATTACTGACCATTTTGTTAATTTTTCATTGAATGTTTTGAACAACAACAACAACTTAAAGGCGCTACCACCATTTTTTAAACGAATTTTATTTACTCGTTTTTACGAATTTTTATTATTCGTTTTTTAATTTTTGGCTGGAGATAAAGCTATTTCAAGGAGTGCCAATTCCTTTCATCAGTCTCCTTATTAGTGGTGCTTAGCTTTAATCCAATTTTTTCAAAGTTTTGAAAATTACACTTTAAACATTTTTTTATGTTTTTTTTACCAATTTTGAGTGTGAAAGTAGTTTTTTTCAAAAACTGTGGATAGATTTCACTTGACTTAAAAACTGTCTACCTAAACAAAGTATTGGCTTTCAAAACATATACAAGACTTAGTTCTAGGTATTACCGTTATTTTTGAATGCATTTTTTTTATTTTTAGTACATTTTTCATTAAACTGCCCCTCCCGCCCAAACGGGGGGAGATAGACCCCAGCTCACACAGTTAAAAAAATGCTTGTATTTGTCCCTTCTACAAAGTTATCTTACTCTCACCTAGTTAACTTTTTCTGGATTTTCTTTTTCTGCAAATTGTTGAATACGACCTTTTTACGTAGACGTTTAAGTACGCTGATATCTGTTGTATACATGTTTTCGCCCGCCAATTCCAAAGCTTTAATGAAAATCTTGATTGCTTCACTACGCTCTATTGTGATATACTTTAGATTACGTCAGGACCGTGCATTAAACTTACCTTGCACAAAAAAAATACAGGATTCACGAGAAATTATTATCGGTAGTTGGTAGGTAAAAACGATTCGAATAACCGAAAAACGCAGAAAACAAAGCACTGTTTTCTATGTTGAATGCATTTTAAATTTATTCACCTTATAGGGCTTTCTAACCGTGTTCACGTAAGGCGGTGTTTTTTTTAACGCGAGTCTACTGTATTCCAATAAAATTAATATAAGTACCTATAGAAAAAGGGAAATAATTAAAAGTTTTAATAAATAGTTTTTGTATGTTCTTCACTAGTTACTAGTCGTCTAGTTACTTTAAATTTGCCGTTGTTTTTTTGGCATCAGACCAACTCTTTTTCAAACTCATGAGGATGTGTTGTAAGAGTATTTTCATAATGCATCAAAAAAAGAAAAAAGCGAAAAAATAACGTTGCCTGAAGAAATATTTTTTTATTTATTCATGGATTATGGAATTCTCAAAAATTATTTATTTCGCAAAGGAAAGAAAACCAAAAACATAAAATTTTATTTTTAGATATCTTCGATTTTTATAAGAGGGCCATTTCTATGCATTTTGTCAAAATAATTTTGCTGACCACTGTCGCTCTCTCTTACAAAAGTTTAAAAACCAACAAAAATTCAAACCAAAATAAAGTAATCTGGCAACTCATAATCAACTACCCACCTACACGTTCACTAAAATTAAAAACTTATATCATAATACAGAGTATCTTGTTCTCTGTCATTCTTATCACAATTCAAACAAGTTAAGGTTATTGCTATCTTACCATCTCATTCTTCAAAATTATATCACACACAGTTTCACTCGAATTAAATTATTGTTCTATCAATTTACATTTAGTATTCACATTGCAATGATGGTGACCTCCAATCTCCAAACGTCGCGGTGGACCTGCTTCCGAGTATAAGTTTTAATTTAAATTATTTCATGAAGCATATAATTGTTGACGATAAAAATAAAAGAATACGTTTTTTCAATTTAAATAAATCAACTAAAATAATATAATCTCTTTCGTTCTGCAAACGCGCATTTAATTCAAAATGATTCTATCGCAATCAATCCATATTCGCTTGCCAGTGTTCGCTAATACTCGCAAGGTTATAACCAAATGCCGTCCGATGAATTTTTCGTTGTTAAGACCTATTAAGAGAAGTGGTGTTGTCGTTCCTAATCCTAGTGCTTCCCTGACGACCGCAACAAAACCATCAACATTTGAAGATTTCAAGCGTGTTTACGAGCAAAGCAGACAGACATTCATATGTATGCAATTTAATCAAACAGATTTATATCACATTTAAGAAAAACTAAATTAATAGGTACCTAAACAAAATTAAGTTATTCAATATGTATATGTAGATTATTTACTGGTTGTAGCTTTTCATCAACCTCCCTTCTGTCTTCTGTGTGGCTTTTGAGAAGTTGTCAAATAACAGTTTTTAAGACATCAATCCAATCTCATTAAGTGTCTAATAATGTTTTATTTGCTCAATGGGACAAGTATTGGTTTCGTGAAAAAAAAAATTAAGGCTTAAATCAAACCTGACATTACGATGATAGAAATCACAGGTCATCAAGTTGTAATCCTCCGTCTCCTCCCGTAGAGGAGACGGAATACGTGTGAACAGCAAAATGCAAAATTGTAAGAAGGTATGGTCTAGTCAAATTTGACAGTCTCATTTGAAATGCACGGGCACGCATACAGAGTTAAATCTCTGCGGTTTTGAAAGTTTGTAGGCAAAAGTGGGTGGAGCCTCCTGAGTCGAATAATATTTATTTATTATTCTATGATAGAGATGCTTAACCAAATAGGTCCGTTGCGGGGGTAAGTCTTTGCGAATGTGCGTATGTGCGCATGTGCTAATGTGCGTATATGGTTATTAACGGATGTGCTTAAAAGCGGTTCACCGAGGTAATTTTCTACTTTTCTCGAAAACGACTAACAATTTTGTAAAAACTTTTTGTACGATATTTTTTAAGTGACCTGACCTACTTTATATAACTTTATTTCAGTTTCTTGCAACAAAAATTCTCATAGTGGAGGTTCGGTGTTAATCGTTTTTAACAAATTCGACATGAAATTTATAACGGCTGAAGTGATTTCATATAAATATGGTATTTCATTTAAGTTAAACATTTAACCCAATACGGCATTTTAAGATTTTGGCTAAGCAACTGTTTAATGACAGCTATACCAATAACTGGATCTCACATTTAGGTCTTTTATTTTATTTATTTAAATTGGTATATATAAATTGGTATGTCTGTTCTCAAGGCATATTGCCTTTTCAAATCGGGTTGCATGACATTTGTTAGAAGGAATAGAAAGAAATAGGTTCTGGTTCAGTGGATTAAGAGTTAAGAGCCAAACCCACAGAACACGTTGCGTGCGCTTAATTTTCGCTTTCAACGGAGCGCAGTATTAAATTTATGAGACCATAGGCAGCACTTTTCCTTTCAGTGGCCTTTGTATTTAATATTGCTCTCCGTTGAAAGCTACAACTCAGCGCACGCAACATGAGTTTGGCGCTTTAGACATTTAGTTGATTTTTATTTAATTACATAACCCCATGGGACACGTTCAGCTTAAACTGGAAGGAACGCTGAAAAGATAAAAATGCTACTAAGTGCGACTGAACCCACATCATCTTCTGTACCACTGCCTATCAGAATAACATATATTTTATTTTTGTTGTATCCCATAGCTTGCTTCAAGAGCAAGTTCGTACGACGCAGCCGTACATTTTATTTTAGAAATTGTTTCTTTGCGTGTATTTGTTTCGGTCGGTCGTTGCATTCACCTCGTTGCATTCACCTCTCCTCATTTCGTCCTTATATAGTCATTCTCTATGTTGTCGCGCAGCGACAGCATATGTCTGTTGCTGTCACATGGTATTTGAGTTTTGTTGTGCTCTTTCTATTCAATAAAAACATTTTGTTTGTTTTGTTAATTTGTTTTCTTAATATCTATTACTGAAAACCCATCAAAAACGACGGTGGAAATAAACTATTTTTGGTAAAGATTCTAAGGGGTTTCAATTTAAGTAAATTCTTTATTCCTGTTAAAAGTGAGTAATCTTGACATGGCCATGAATTAAAATAAAACGATAGACAACATTGTCTATAGTTATAAACTCCATTTTATACTTTAAAAAAAATGAGGTAGGTACCTATTTACTAAAAATATCCTTAGATATCAACTTGCCGTTAAAGCTTTAAAATAAAAATAATATGAATTCGAAATACCTAATTTCGTGCAGTAAGTTTATTTTTAATACTTTTATCAAGTAATTTAAGAGCTGGAGCTAAGTAGTGTCCTACATAAAATGATACATTCTCTACCAGAAGTAAAAATCTGCAAAAAATCTATTTAACAATCGAAAAAGATTCACCTTATTCCTTGTAAATAACGGTATTTGTGGTTTATTTTTGAATATTGGCGCTGTAACTACAAATAACAATCAGAAATGTGATATTTTTCAAGTCGAATAGACAGTCTTCGTTTATTAATATCATCGTAATGATGATATTAATGAACGAAGACTGTCTATTCGACTATGATGTGATGCGTTATTTTTTATGAATATTAAAAAATTAAATTTATTGTCAATGCATGTATGTATTTTGACTGCATCCATACTATAAACTGCTTCTAATTTGCATTCTTTCTTTAACTTCGATTTTATGGGGAGAGTACAATAACTTTGGCGTCAAGAATTGATAACTGTTTTTTGTAGAACAGATCAATACAAGCATTTTTTACTATGGGTGGGGGGTCTATCCTTCTCCGTTTGGGCGGGCGGGGCAATTTTATAAAAACAGAGCTAAAATTTAAAACAAATATTAAAAAATAATGGTAATACCTACAACTAAGTTTTATATCTTTTTTTAAAGCCAATACTTTTTTCTATTAGATGTTTTTTAAATCAAGTGAAACCTATGCATAGTCTTTGAAAAAACGGACTTTAAACTCAAAAATTGCGAAAAAAAAAGGTAAACAAAAACATTGAAGTGTGATTTTTCAAAACTGTAAAATAAAATACTACTTTTTTTTATAAACTTCGTTGCTCATATTAATTTTAAATCATAAACTGAAAACAAAATGATTTTATGTTTTCTGGTTTTTGAGAAAATGGAAAATTACTAAAACTACTTTCTTATAAGAGTTTTCTTTTTTTTGTTGGTATACGGTGAATGTTGTACGTAGGTTCGTTTTTGTAATGATGCTTGGACATCTTTAAATGCAACAGAAACTTTGCATACACCCAACCTCGCACCCACCCCAAATCTTATAGTGTGTCCAAGCAGGGGGGTTGCAGGGGGGCAGCATGCCCCCCCTTACATACCTCACTTTTTATAAACTTTAGTAATTTTCCATTTTCTCAAAAACCAGAAAACATAAAATAATTTTGTTTTCAGTTTATGATTTAAAATTAATATGACCAACGAATTTTATAAAAAAAGTAGTATTTTATTTTACAGTTTTGAAAAATCACACTTCAAATTTTTTTTTACCTTTTTTTCGCAATTTTTGAGTTTAAAGTCCGTTTTTTCAAAGACTATGCATAGGTTTCACTTGATTTTAAAAACATCTAATAGAAAAAAGTATTGGCTTTAAAAAAAAATATAAAACTTAGTTGTAAGTATTACCGTTATTTTTTAATATTTGTTTTAAATTTTTAGCACTGTTTTTATAAAATTGCCCCTCCCGCCCAAACGGAGGGAGATAGACCCCCCCCACCTATAGTAAAAAATGCTTGTATTGATCTGTTCTACAAAAAACAGTTATCAATTCTTGGCGCCAAAGTTATCGTACTCGTGCCGATTTTATTCTCGTTACGCACCTTTCGATATCATTGCCATGCCTCAATTTCTTAGCGGTCATTACCAAGGTCAACTTTGCTTGCATAGCTAAATCAAGAATTATTTTGAGCATCAGGCATAAAAATAGTTGCATTTATTCCTGAACGATCTAGCATTAGTTTATGCTAGATATATTTTTCAATTAAATAAAAATCGCACCACGAAAATTTAATTTAATACAATATTTATTTGATAAAAAATAGTAGATATAGAAGTTATACAACTTATCCAATAGGTTTCCAAAATTAAAGAGAGTTCACAAATTTATAATTTCAATGAGGTAAGCTAGGTTTAGGTTTAAAATTAAAGTACATAAGAAAGCTTTACAAAAATTTTACATTATATAAGCAAAAGAAAATTCATTTTAAGTGTTGATAGACTTCAACTTTGCATCGTGGTGAATTTTTCAATATTTAATGCTGCTGCTCTGAACATCCTCCCCCCGTTGAAGACCGAGGGGGTTCAACTGCATCGTTGTGAATGGGTAGAGGGCATAGCTTTGCAACTGCTCGTCTTGTCGTCCCATAGCTTGTTCGAAGAATCGCCACTCGTGCAATATCATCAGCTCCTTTAATTATCTCGATCACTCTTGCTAATGGCCACTTCAAAGGGGGTAGATTTTCGTCTTTAAGCAAAACCATATTGCCAACTGCTATGCTTGCTGATGATGTTCGCCACTTGTTTCTTTCCTGAAGATTTGTCAAATACTCTTTGCTCCATTTTTTCCAAAACGCTTGCTGTAGAAAAGATATTCGCTGCCATCTACTGAGACGATTGATATTCAGCATTGTAACGTCAGGCTCAACAATTGATGTGAATGGAGCGCCAACGAGAAAATGGGCCGGTGTCAGCGCTTCAAGATCTTCAGGATTTTCTGTAATGGGATATAAAGGACGAGAATTAATTATTGCAGAAATTTGACAAACTAAAGTTCGAAGTTCTTCGAAGTTCAAAATTTCATTAGCTACAGATCGCCAAAAATGGAATTTGGCTAATTTAATTGAGGCCTCCCAGAGGCCTCCAAAATGTGGAGATCTAGGTGGAATGAACTGCCACTCAATTCCATCTTCTAGACACTGCTTTTGGACATCATGTATATGATTTTCGCTGAGAAACAATTTGCGAAGATCCTCCAGCTCGTTCTTCGCACCAACGAAATTCGTACCATTGTCCGACCATATTGTTTTAGGTTTTCCTCTTGTACAGATGAATCTTTTTAAAGATGCCAAAAACGAAAGAGTGGACAAGTCTCTAACGAGTTCTAAATGAACCGCCTTGGTAGCGAAGCAAATGAATAAGCAAATGTAACATTTTACTGGTGGCCTGTTTCGTACTTCTGATTGGTAGTAAAATGGACCACAAAAATCCGCACCAGTTACCAGGAAGGTTCGATTTCCTTGAACCCTTTCCAAAGGCAGACTACCCATGATGTGCTCTGCTAGTTTAGGCTTCGCTCGAAAACAACGCACACATTTGTTTATTACTCGACATATTGTTTTTCTCCCTCCAATTGGCCAATACTGGAGTCTGATTGACGCAAGCAATGACTGAGGTCCAGCGTGAAGAAATTTCTGATGAAAATGATCTATAATGGAATTCGTTAGTGGGTGGTTCTTAGGTAGAATGATTGGATGCTTTGACTCGAAATCCAGCAGAGAATTTTGTAACCTCCCTCCTACGCGCAGCAAACCACAATTGTCGAGGAATGGATTTAAAGATTTGATGCTGCTATTAGAATCGATACTTTTCTTAGCTTCAAGTGCTCTATATTCAGCAGCTAAATGCACCTTTTGTACCATTCGCAACAAAATAATGGTCGCCTGTTGAATTTCATTGATGCTTAATGGGCCACTAGGCTTTGGCATGCTTGTGATTGTTGTAAATCTGTAGACATAAGCGTAGATTCTTTGCATCTTCGAAAACGAGTTGAAATATTTACATTCCAATGTGTTATCAGTAAATTTAAATGTTGTAAGTAAGACTCTTTTACGTTTTTCTGGCAAATCTTCAACCAAAGCAGGACAAATAGGCCAATGTTGTTGGGAACCTCTAAGGAATGAAGGGCCATGCTGCCAAAGCGATGAGCTACTAAGTTCTCTGGCAGTGGCTCCTTTTGACAAGATATCTGCTGGATTCATCAGTGAAGGAACGTAATGCCATGCCATGCCATTTGTCAACGTTTGAATTTTACTTACTCTATTCGCCACGAAAACGTTGTAATTTGTTGGTTCTTCTCTTAACCAAAACAAAACAGTTGTTGAGTCCGACCAGCAATGAAATTCACCATGAAATATGTTCAGATTAAATATAGATTGGACTAATTCAGCAAGAATTGTTGCTGCAGCTAATTCGAGTTTTGGAACCGTCAGTGTTTTAAGCGGGGCCACCCTTGATTTGGAGCAAAGTAATGATGTTTGAACTAAGCCATCAAGTTCAGATCTAATATAAATGCAAACCCCATATGCAAGTAGACTAGCGTCACAAAAAGCATGAAGTTCCAAATTAGAACCAGGAACTAACACAAATCTAGGAAAGCTGAAACTGTCAACTAGCTTAAGTTCTGCGCAATAATCTGTCCAAATAGATTGTAGTGACTGAGGGAGACTTTCATCCCACATCACTTTCTCTTTCCATAAAACTTGTATATATATTTTTGCTTTTGCGATAACTGGACCCATTAGACCAAGTGGGTCATAAAATCGAGCAATAAAGGATAGAACAGTCCGTTTTGTTATTCTTTGATTTTCCAAAAATGAAACGAAAGAAAATAAGAACTGATCTGAATTCGGATCCCATGTAAGACCAAGTGTTTTTGTAATGTCACTACCATCATGGAATTTCAAAAATGTTTCTCTATCTTTTTCAGCTACATTATTAAGAACCATTGAACTGTTGGAGCACCACTTTCTTATTTTGAAATTTCCTCTTTGAAGTAGCTCCGAAGTTTCTTTCATTATTTCGAGTACTTCTTCAGTTGAGTTGCCACCCGAAATCAAATCATCGACATAAAAATCCCTACGAATAATTCGAGAGCCGATGGGGTACGCTATTTCTTCATCAAGAGCTAATTGGTGCATTGTACGTATGGCAAGGAACGCGGCAGGTTTTGTTCCATATGTTACTGTGTCTAGTTTGTAGACTTTTATTGGATTCGAAGGGGTTTCCCTCCATAAAACGCATTGGAGATGGTTATCAGGATATTGAACTCGAACACAGCGATACATCTTACAAATGTCCCCAGTCAAAGCAAATTTAAAAGTACGAAACCTCAATAATATGTCAAAAAGTTTGGGTTGAATTGTTGGACCAGCATGCAAAATGTCATTTAATGACTTTCCAGACGAAGTGACTGCCGACCCATCAAAAACCACTCGCAGTTTTGTGGTGGAACTGTCGGCCTTCAAAACACAGTGGTGGGGCAGAAAATATGTGGTAACTCCTCGTTTAATTGAGTTCAGTAGAGACATATGTTTGAGTTCTTCATACTCTTGCATAAAAGCGGAATATAGAGCTTTTAATTCTGGGCGATGTTGCAGCTTTTTCTCTAAGTTTAAAAAACGACGAAGTGCTTGGTGGTATGAGTCTCCTAGCTCGCTTGGACATAATTTGAAGGGAAGACGTACCGAATATTCACCTGACTTCAAACGAAAAAGATTTTGTACAAAGTGGTTTTCGCAATCTAAATCATCTTTGCTAGCTTTAGAAATATCTGAAGTACAATCCTCAACTTCCCAAAAACTCTTAACTAAATCGTGCAAATGGCTATCTTCATCCAAAGTCTCTACAGCTAAATTATTTTTCGCAACTAGACAGGATTGCTTGCGAATTTGTTGACCTCCACCACAAACTATCCACCCTAATCTGGTTTTTTGAAGTAGTGGCAAACCTTCCCTCAAACGAATTTGTCCAACACACAATAATTCAAAGAAAAGGCCGGCACCTATGAGGACATCTATTTTTTGAGTTTTGAAAAATGTTGGGTCTGCGAGCTCTATATTGCGAGGAATGTTCCAGTTTACACAATTAACGGAATATGATGGCTGATTGTCGGTTATAGTGGGCACAATAATAGCTGTTAAAGAAGTCGTAAACCCTCCAACTCGCGAACACATGAACACTTCAATTGATTCATTTGAAACAACATCTGCTTCCCCTATACCAGATATAATCGTTGTCAGCTTCTTCTTTCTCAGATGTAGTTGATTAGCAAGTCGACTAGTAATACAGTGTAGTTGCGAAGCTGAATCTAAAATAGCTCTGCATGGAATGTTAGAACCAGCTCTATTTTTAATGAAAATTATAGCTGTGGCAATGAAGACGAAGTTTTCAGACCGATTATTTAATGCTCTTGAGTTTACAGGACTATGCGAAGTAGAAATCAGGGCCGTACTTGAAGGAACCGGTGACTGAAGCGATTGGACACGGCTATGTGGAAATTCAACAACAGGCTTGAGGTGGAGCAAGGTATGGTGTTTAAAATGACAAATACTACAGCGGCGTGATTGGCATTTGCTAACGAGATGCCCTTTCTTTAAACAATTCAGACACAACGACCTTCTTTTTACCTCTTCGTATCGAATGGCTGGCGAGAGATTTTTAAACGATTGGCAATTGTAAATGTTATGATCAGAAGAATTGCAAAACTCGCATGTCTTAACATTGGTGCAATCAGAAGCTACTAGTACTTTTCGACTAAAATTTGTATTTGGTTTTTTGCTCACCTGTTTGCTAGATGTTTCTTTTACCATAGCATTTTCCACATTTTCAAGAGTTTGACATTTTTTATCCAAAAAGCTTGACATTGAATCCCAAGTAGGTATCGTGTTGATTGGTGTTTGTTCCTCCCATTTAGTGTGCGATGTTAAATCCAGCTTCTGACCAACAAGATGAATGAGTAGACCATCAGCCAACTGCTCCTTAGTTCCCATGGTGTTTAAAGCTCGTAAATGGGAGCTCACTTTGTCGCTTAATTCTCGGAGACCGGCCACTGCACCTGTTTCTACTTTCTTCAACGCAAAAATGTCCTTGACATGAATCTGAAAACTTAAACGTTTATTATCATATCTTTTCTTGAGCATTTCAAGAGCTAAATCATAATTTTTTTTCATTTATTTCAAGAGAATTTACTGTATCTAATGCTGGTGATTTGAGGCTAGATTTTAGGTACTGAAACTTCTCGATTTTGGTTAAGTCGTTGCCATTACCAAACACAGTCTGAAACATCGAATAAAAATCCAGCCACTCTGCATAATTACCACTAAATGTTGGAACTGGTAGAACTGGGAGTCTTGATTTGGGCTGCGTAACGATGAACGAGGGTTGAGGATCATCTAATGAGAACTGCCTCACAGTGGTAGATTGACGAGCTCCAAATGCACGACGACGATCATTGAGCTGACGATTAATTGCTGTTTTTGTATCTACGAAATTCTCAAAAAATAAAGCACGTGTGTTACTATCAATTTCATCTAAATCCTCTTGTTCTAAACTACTCTGGACAACTTCGAAATTTCGCTCCAAGCGATCAACCAATTCTAGTCTTACCAAAAGTCCCGCTTCATCGATGTCGTTTAGGTACTCTGGTGTGAGTAAATTCTTTAAATCACTTAGCTGCTTTACAATTGATGTACTTTTGCGCTTGAAAAATGTTTCAGCCATGATTGATTTTATATTATTTGATTAATTTTATATTAATTGATTGGTAAGTAGCCGAATCAAGTCACGCGATTTAAACAGAGGATAACGGATTATATCAAGAACTGCAAATTGAATTGATCAACCAACGATACGATAAAACAGTTCACCGAAAATGTTTTTACTGCAGAGAGCTTTTATGACGTATGACTTTGCGGTATGTATGTATAATTTTTTATGCTGTTGAATGTTTAATCGATAGATGATAACGTTTTTGCTTGAGACGAAAGAAAGCAAGCGAGAGCAAAGTATATTAAGTATATTAAAGCTTTCTTTATGCAGTTTCACTGTATGCGACAAATATGATTTAATTAAGCACCGAATTATGCAAAATTATGCGAAAATGTTTGAATAGTTTTTTCATTTACAGTGTTCAACGAAAGAAAATGTCTAAAGGGATCACGTCGGGGTCACCATGAACGATCTAGCATTAGTTTATGCTAGATATATTTTTCAATTAAATAAAAATCGCACCACGAAAATTTAATTTAATACAATATTTATTTGATAAAAAATAGTAGATATAGAAGTTATACAACTTATCCAATAGGTTTCCAAAATTAAAGAGAGTTCACAAATTTATAATTTCAATGAGGTAAGCTAGGTTTAGGTTTAAAATTAAAGTACATAAGAAAGCTTTACAAAAATTTTACATTATATAAGCAAAAGAAAATTCATTTTAAGTGTTGATAGACTTCAACTTTGCATCGTGGTGAATTTTTCAATATTTAATGCTGCTGCTCTGAACAATTCCTCTTGATCTTTCTTCAAGCTCCGATGACGAATTTATTTTCAAATAAGTCCCGAATATGGGTTAAAAGAACAACAAATTAATTTGAACCTAGTCCTTAAAAATTGTTTTATTTTCGTATGGCTACGTTCGAAAAACATGTTTAGGGGAGAGTACGATAACTTTGGCGCCAAGAATTGATAACGGTTTTTTGTAGAACAGTTTAATACAAGCATTTTTTACTATGGGTGGGGGTGTATATCTCCCTCCGTTTGGGCAAGAGGGGCAATTTTATAAAAAACAGTGCTAAAAATTTAAAACAAATATTAAAAAATAATGGTAATACTTACAACTAAGTTTTATATCTTTTTTTAAAGCCAATACTTTTTTTATTAGATGTTTTTTAAATCAAGTGAAACCTATGTTGATATATTCGTTTTATATTGTATAGGAATTAATGTACACTAATATAGAAACAACTAAGTATATAACAACCGAATATTATATAAAGCAAAACTGTCATTATACACTATATAGTCTTTGTAATAAAGTTGTTAAGTCAACATTGAATTTACCCGTGGCTTTTTTATTTCGTTTGACCCAACAAAGGTTATGGGCCCAGGCTCATTCTTTAAATATACCGTCGGTTTTTTTTTTCATTTTTAGCAATCTAGTAATCTTAAAAATAAAATCGAAATGAGCAGCGCACTTTATCAAATCCATAAGTTGGATGACACCAACTACGATGGTTGGAAAATACAAATGAAATCCATTTTGGTCCATTGTGATTTGTGGGATTACGTGTCCGGTGTGAAGGAATGTCCAGGAGCAAACGAGGGAGCTGCGTTAGTCACATGGAAATCGAAAGACGCAAAGGTGCTTGCAACTCTGATCTTGTCTGTCAAATCATCTCAATTGCTTCATGTGAAGAACGCGGGAAATTCTAAAGATGCTTGGAAACGGTTAAATGAAGTACATTCTCCTAGTGGACCAGCTCGAAAGGTCACTATATTTAAATCGTTAGTCAATTTAAAAATGTGTGAAGGAGCGTCAATGTCCGAGCACCTAAATAAGTTTTTCGATCTGTTTGAAAAACTTGTCGAACTGGATATTAAATTGCAAGACGAATTGCTTGCTATTATAATGTTGTGCAGTTTACCAAAAAACTATGACAATTTCATTGTTGCCATAGAATCACGGGACCAGTTGCCCAGTACGAGTGCATTGAAGACAAAATTGTTGGAGGAGGATAAAAGACGAGAAAGCGAGTGTAAAATTGAAGAACTTCATGAAACTGCATTTTTCGCTGGAAAACATACAAATTATAGACAACCGGAACAACAATCTAAACAAGTAAAAAAGCGAGGTAAATGTTATAAATGCCACAAGAGGGGACATTTCGCAGCGTCTTGTCGGGTAAATAGTAACAGCAAGCAAAACTTTAACTGTGCAATGCTCAACCTGTCGAATATGTTCACCGAACTTTACAGTTCAACATGGATTCTTGACAGTGGATCGACTTGTCATATGTGTTGTAGCAAGTCAATGTTTTCCCATTTAACGACTCACACAGAAAAAATTGAACTGGCCGGAGACAAATATATATTCTCCGAAGGTGTAGGTGTCGTAAGTATAGAAACTGACAATGCAAAACTCTCACATAATGTACTCTATGTTCCCAATTTAAAGACTAATTTTCTGTCAGTGAGCAAGTTAACGGAATCGTTTAAAGTGAATTTCGACAAAGACTACGCGAGTGTTGTAGCACGGGTAAATGGGTTAGAAATAATGAGAACAAAACGAACGGGTGATTTATTTACATATGAACCGAAAAAACTGTCAAAATTGTGTATCGCGACGGTAAATAATACAAAGATCAGCGAATGGCACCGTAAGTACGGACACTTAAATATAAAAAGCTTAGAACTCTTACCTAAGAACAACATGGTGCGTGGTATGGATGTGTTTAAAAGTGTGGGACAGTTCGAGTGCGATACATGTTTAAAGGCTAAAATAAGTGCGTTATCATTCCCAAAACATAATAATCGGTACAGTAAAAACATTTTGGAAATTGTTCATACCGATGTTTGTGGACCAATCCACGTCCCATCACCTAAAGGCGCTAAATATATGCTGTCATTTGTTGATGACTACAGTCGCAAAATGTTTGTACATTTTATAAAAATAAAAGTGATGTGCTTGGGATATTTAAAACATTTAAGGCATCTGTGGAGCGCGAAACTGGTAAACAAATTAAAATTTTACATTCAGATAATGGGGGCGAGTATCTTAATAAAGATTTTGATAATTTTTTGAGAGAAAACAGTATTCAAAGACAATTGACGGTACCTTACACACCGCAGCAAAACGGTATCGCTGAGCGTCTCAACCGCACGCTGGTTGAAATGGGCCGCTGCATGCTCATAGATTCGAAGTTGCCGGAGTTCTTATGGGCGGAGGCGATTAATACTGCCGTGTACTTGCGAAACCGGTCACCAACAAAAGTGCTGTCAAATAAAACACCCCACGAGGCATGGAATGGTGTTAAGCCAAATGTGTCGCACCTTGAAATATTTGGACGGAAAGGGTTCTTCCTGAACAAGTTGCCGCGAAAATCTAAATTTGCAGCCAAAGGAACCGAATGCTTCATGGTGGGATACGCGAGTGAATCAAAAGGATACAGGGTATACGATCCAAAGCGGAGAACGGTGATCATAGGGCGAGACGTCAGATTTTTACGTACTGATACACAAATTGCTGATTCTACCTCGGGTTCTACAATGGGAGGTGCTACAATAATTGACTTTCCCAATCTAGAAAAGGATCAGGAGGATGTTGATGTGAATGCTAATGCTGGTGTTGTGTTTCCTAAAGAAGACTTCAGTTCGTCTGAGGACGAGCAGGACAATAATTTTGTAAGAAGTGAAAATGTGAGCTCTGAGAATATATTTCAAACCGATGCTGTTGTTGTTGATGAAGCTGCTGGTGGAAATGATTGTAATCCAAATGATTTGAGAGCCGTTGAGGAGGACGATTGTGGTGGTTCTAATACTATTGGTAGACATCGAATGGATCTTCGTCCACGAAAGCCGGTAAATCCGCATATAAATAATCTTACAATTTATCACACAGACAAAACTGTCAACCCACTTACTGTAAAAGAGGCTTTGCAAAGCCCGGACGCCGAGCTGTGGAGGTCTGCCATGTTGTCGGAGTACAATTCTCTTGTTAAAAACCAAACCTGGGAACTTGTGAATACTCCAAAAAATTGGCAACCCATAAAATCTAAATGGGTGTTTAATATAAAGCGCGATAAAACTGGTGCTCCGGTAAGGTATAAGGCACGACTCGTTGCGAAAGGATGCAGTCAACGATATGGGGTGGATTATAAAGAAATATTTTCGCCTGTTGTCCGGTACTCCTCAATACGTCTCATTCTAGCTTTGGCTGCAGAATATAATCTGTTTATACATCAAATGGATGTCTCGACAGCCTATTTGAATGGCAATTTGCAGGAGGAAGTGTTCATGCTCCAACCCGGGCTTCATTGATGAAAACCATAGAAGCAAAGTCTGCAGACTACGATAGGCAATTTACGGTCTAAAACAGTCTGGACGGAATTGGAACATGGAATTGGATTGTGCCCTTAGACAAATTGGTTTTGTAAAGTGCAACGGGGATGCTTGCATTTATGTTCTGAAGCGATCCGGTGAGATTAATATAGTAGCAGTTTATGTTGACGATATATTGCTAGCGTCTTCTAATCTTGAGTCGTTGGAGAATGTCAAACAGAGAATCAGTTCCAAGTTTGAAGTCGTCGACAAGGGACCTATTGAGCAGTTTGTTGGCATGGAGATCACTAGGGGCCGAGAAGGAATTCAGATTTCGCAAACACAGCTGATAAGAGACCTTTTGGCTGATTTTGGAATGACGGAGAGCAGAAGTTGTACAACTCCACTAGAACCTGGAACCAACTTTAAAAAATGCGATGACTGTTCATAATGTACAAATGTAGATCCGAAGCTGTATCACTCACTGATTGGTTCCCTGACATATCTGGGTGTATGTACAAGGCCAGACATAATACATTCTGTTTTTAATCTAGCGCAATTCAACACAAATCCCCATGTTGAACATTTGAATGCTGCAAAGCATTTATTGAGGCACTTAAATACTACTCTAAACTTAAAAGTTACTTATTTTCAGACTGGAATGCAATTAAAAGGCTATGTAGATGCGGACTGGGGTGGCAACTGTTTTGATCGAAAGTCTTACACCGGCCTTGCTTTATTTCTCGCAGGTGCAGCTGTTTCATATGATAGTAAGAAGCAGTCAACTATAGCCCTCAGTTGCACCGAAGCCGAATATGTAGCGTTGTCAACTGCATCGAAGGAAGTAGTTTACCTGCTGCGTTTTCTAGAGGAGATGGGCTTTAACACTCTTGTAGACGGCCCAACAGAGCTATTTAGCCAACATCAGTGCACAGAAGTTGGCCAAGAATCCCGTCTTTGATAATAGGACCAAGCTGATTGACATAAAGGCGCATTATGTTCGTGATGTTGTAGAGAAGGAGCTTCTCGTTCTGAAGTATATACCTACCGATAAAATGACCGCAGATATTTTAACCAAAAATTTAAAGAGAATTAAACATAATGAATTCACTAACATGTTAGGACTTAAAATATAGAAGTCAGATCATTTAATCTAATATTATTATAATTTCTTGTAATTATGAACTTACAGTTTTGAGAGAAGGTTTGTTGATATATTCGTTTTATATTGTATAGGAATTAATGTACACTAATATAGAAACAACTTAGTTTATAACAACTGAATATTATACAAAGCAAAACTGTCATTATACACTATTTAGTCTTTGTAATAAAGTTGTTAAGTCAACATTGAATTTACCCGTGGCTTTTTTATTTCGTTTGACCCAACAACCTATGCATAGTCTTTGAAAAAGCGGACTTTAAACTCAAAAATTGCAAAAAAAAGGTAAAAAAAAACTTTGAAGTGTGATTTTTCAAAACTGTAAAATAAAATACTACTTTTTTTATAAAATTCGTTGCTCATATTAATTTTAAATCTTAAACTGAAAACAAAATGATTTTATGTTTTCTGGTTTTTGAGAAAATGGAAAATTACTAAAACTACTTTCTTATAAGTTTTCTTTTTTTTTGGTATACGGTGAATGTTGTACGTAGGTTCGTTTTTGTAATGATGCTTGGGCATCTTTAAATGCAACAGAAACTTTGCATACACCCAACCTAGCACCCACCCCACCTCGCACCCACCCCAAATCCTATAGTGTGTCCAAGCAGGGGGGTTGCAGGGGGGCAGCATGCCCCCCCTTACATACCTCACTGTTTATACACTTTAGTAATTTTCCATTTTCTCAAAAACCAGAAAACGTAAAATCATTTTATTTTTAGTTTATGATTTAAAATTAATATGAGCAACGAATTTTATAAAAAAAAGTAGTATTTTACTTTACAGTTTTGAAAATCACACTTCAAAGTTTTTTTTACCTTTTTTTCGCAATCAATTTTTGAGTTCAAAGTCCGTTTTTTCAAAGACTATGCATAGGTTTCACTTGATTTAAAAAACATCTAATAGAAAAAAGTATTGGCTTTAAAAAAAAATATAAAACTTAGTTGTAAGTGTTACCGTTATTTTTTAATATTTGTTTTAAATTCTTAGCACTGTTTTTATAAAATTGCGCCTCCCGCCCAAATGGAGGGAGATATACACCCCCACCCATACTAAAAAATGCTTGTATTGATCTGGTCTACAAAAAACAGTCATCAATTCTTGGCGCCAAAGTTATCGTACTCGTGCCGAAAACTCTTATAAAAAAGTAGTTTTATTAATTTTCCATTTTCTGAAAAACCAGAAAATATAAAATCATTTTGTATTCAGTTTATGATTTAAAATTAATAAGAGCAACGAATTTTATAAAAAAAAGTAGTATTTTGTTTTACAGTTTTGAAAAATCGCACTTCAAAGTTTTATTTTACCTTTTTTTCGCAATTTTTGAGTTTAAAGTCCGTTTTTTCAAAGACTATGCATAGTCACACTAAAAAAACACACTAAAACTACCAAACCCAAGAGCACCACAATTTACAGGCCTACCAAAGATCCACAAAAATGGAACACCTAT
This sequence comes from Baccha elongata, assembly GCA_951217065.1. NCBI lineage: Eukaryota > Metazoa > Arthropoda > Insecta > Diptera > Syrphidae > Baccha > Baccha elongata. The sequence continues at coordinate 1,508,392 of CATNUY010000119.1, read as the reverse complement.
CAGACCCCTTATTAATTATACGACAGCCCCAGTATACAAAGTTGCCAAAATGCTACAAAAAATCATCAAAAACAACATCAACCTGAAAAATGACAACAGCATTAAAAACTATGTTTATTCATTTAATTGAAAAACTAAAAAACATAAAGCTTTCACCAAATCACAAAATGATTTCTTTTGATGTCACAAACATGTATACTAATATACCAATCGAAGAGAGCATCAATATACTAAAAGAAAACCTGACCACTACTGCAACAATAAATAAAACACAAATAGATGAATTAATATTTATATTAAAAATTACATTAAAACAAAATTATTCCCAATTTAATAACAACTATTACATTCAAAGAGAAGGATTAGCTATGGGATCGCCTTTAAGTGGACTTATATGGCCGATCTATATTTAAACTTCTATGAAAACAAATTTATTTCATCTTCATTAAACCCACAAAAACGTAAAATAATATCATATTCGCGATATGTTGATGACACGTTCGTAGTTTTCGATGGAACCCACAGACAAATAGATATTTTAACAAAATATATCAACAACATAAGTACAAAAATAAAAGTTACAACTGAAATAGAAACTAATAACACAATAAATTTTCTTGACCTAAACATCAGCAAAAACAACAACAATTTCAAATACAAAGTATACAGAAAACCCACAACAACGGACCAAACCATACATAAAGATTCTCATCATCCGTACCCCCAAAAAATGGCAGCCTATAATGCATTCATCAACAGACTATTAAATATACCCATGGACAAAAATGATTACAACACCGAACTCAACACTATAAAATGTTTAGCACTTGCTAATGGATATAATACTACAATAATAGACAAATTAATTATAAAAAAGAAACAAAAAATTTACAACAACAGAAAACAAACAAACAATAATACAAGATTAGAAAATAAATACACTTCAGTAAATTACACCAATCTATTACCTCAAACACTACAATATGAATTTACAAAACTAAACATAAATAACGAGTGTTTTTTTTCGAGGTATAGAACTTTAAATTGGCATTACTTTTCAAGACGGCGACCGATTTAACAGCTGTCAAGTGATTTATTCTCAGTTTGGTTAGGCAATTCATCATGAATAGACTCACGCCTGAACAACGCTTGCAAATTGTGCAATTTAATTTCAAAACGAGATGGCCGTTGTTTCTGATTTTCATAAGCGAATTTCGTTTAGCGATGAAGCGGTCTTATGGTTGAATGGCTACGTCAATAAACAAAACTTCCGCATTTGGAGTGAAGATAATCCTCAAGTGTATATGTCGAAACACCGTTACATCCAGAAAAACTGACTGTTTGGTGCGCTTTATGGGCTGGTGGATTCATTGGTCCGTACTTCTTCAGAAACGATGATGGCCACAACGTTACAGTCAATGGTCATCGGTATAGAACCATGATTACTAACTTTTTCATTCATGAATTGAACAATCATGATGTCCAGGAGCTGTGGTTCCAACAAGACGGCGCAACATGTCACACAGCTCGTGCCACAATCGATTTATTGAAAGAAGCGTTTGGTGATCGCCTAATTTCACGTTTTGGACCAGTGAATTGGCCTCCAAGATCTTGTGATTTAACACCGATAGACTATTTTCTGAGGGGCTATGTAAAGTCATTGGTCTATGCGGATAAGCCACAAACGCTTGAACATTTGGAAGACAACATTCGCCGTGTTATTGCCGATATACGGCCACAAATTTTGGAAAAAGTCATCGAAAATTGGACATCCAGATTGGACTACATCCGAGCCAGCCGTGGCAGTCATATGCCAGAAATCATATTTAAAATGTAATGTCACAAGATTATCTTTCGAATAAACAAAAAATCATGTCAATCGAATATTCCATCGTTGTTTTATTGCAATTTAAAGTTCTATACCTCTAAAGAAAACACCCTTTATATCATTCAAAACAAATAACAACATTAATAATATATTAAAACCAAAAAACAAAGTGCGATACCAAAACATTATCTGGGGTATATAAATTAAAATGTGACGACTGTGATAAATACTACATAGGACAAACAGGTAGAACATTTAATGAAAGATTCATAGAACACAAGCCTAAATTAAACACAAAATCAACATACGCTCAGCATCTGATTGCAAACAATCACAATTACACGGATTTTAACACCAACATGACAGCGATCCATATATGCAAGAAAGGGAGAATTCTAGATGCGATAGAAGAGTACGAGATATATAAAGCTAACAAACTAGAACAGGACAAATTACTAAACGACAAATTAATTTTTAAAACAAACCAACTATACGACACAGCAATAAAAATCAAAACAGAAGGAAGAAGACAGATATAACACCACACATTTAATATATTCAACAACAAATAAAATTCTACAACATCACTGGCTTGGACAATCAACACCAATGTCAAATTGAGTAATTCGCCCGATGATGGAGTAAGTACACTCCGAAACGCGTCGCAATATAAATTTAAAATAAAAATTAAAATTTAAACTACAAATTAAAAACTGTGAAAATTATTGAAAATTAAAAAAATAAAAATTAAAAATTTTAAAAATTTAAAAATTTTTTATTTGTTTAATTTATTATAATACCTATAAATTCACATTTGGAGACATAAAACACAAAATGTAACTATGCATAGGTTTCACTTGATTTAAAAAACATCTAATAGAAAAAAGTATTGGCTTTAAAAAAAGATATAAAACTTAGTTGTAAGTATTACCGTTATTTTTTAATATTTGTTTTAAATTTTTAGCACTGTTTTTATAAAATTGCCCCTCCCGCCCAAACGGAGGGAGATAGACCCCCCACCTATAGTAAAAAATGCTTGTATTAAACTGTTCTACAAAAAACCGTTATCAATTCTTGGCGCCAAAGTTATCGTACTCGTGCCCATGTTTAAGTTTATTCAAAGATAATGTGTTTTGTGTTTATTAGTTCTGTGGAAGAAGTGTCATGTCCCATTAAAATTAAAGCTGTTATAAAAAAATAAAATGGCAGCCCATTGCTGAAAAACTTTTCCTAGTGCAATATGAACCAAAACCTATTACAAAACAAAATTAGTTTATTTTAGGAAATGTCGATTTTTGGGTCCAAAATATTCATATTTTGAAATATTCACCCATATACCTACAAGTTGTTTCGGAATAAGCCACGTTCGAAAATTCAATGGGTAGTGCTATTTAGTAAGTACCTACTCAATCCAAACGCGTCGCATCCAGGGTTACCTCTGAAAATTTTCAAAATGTTTCCGAAAAGGTGTCCCAAATGTAAAAAAGTGTCCCATACAAATAAATCCACGCACAATATCTCAAGCATACATAATTTTATTGAAAAACAGCAAAACAAAAGAGTAAAATATTGCTGCAAGCATTAAACATAACTACAGGTAACATTGTTTCAATAATCATAAATACTATATTAAATACTGTCTTAATATAAAATCTTCTCTTTTTATAACACATTATTTTTTTGAAACTTGTTCAATGTGCTCTTGTATTAGTAAATTGTTACTCGTCAGAGACCCATTCATCCAATTCTGCATCGTTGGACGAGAGCATCGACTCACAATATGTTTCGTTGTCAACTTATGTTTCATTAAAGTTAACTTAAAAAACATTCGTTCAGCGCAATGCGGCAAAATTTATATTATTGCAACAGATTCGAATAAATTTGAATACAAAAATTCTCTTCATATGATTTTTTAGGTTTCCCACCTTACACCAGAACTGCTCTATATTTTGATTTTAAAATTGTAAATGTTAATTCAAGTACAAGAAGATTGTTGTAACGCCTTATGAGCCGTGCTTTCCTTATGGGAGAAGAGCTCGAAAAGCGGACAGAAAATAAAAGATTTTTGTTTTAAACTTTAAATACTTAAATGGCCCGCTGTCTTTAGCTAGGCTGCGACGAAATAAGTTATGTTTATTTCCAATTTTGTTCTGTCTCGAGTTTTAAATATTCCTGTCTTTTTATATTTTTTTTTCAATCTACAAATTCTACCCCAATACACACGCACTTTTCCAACCATATATCCACCAACCGATAATTACATAATTTATTCCAATTGGTAATATTTCCTTTATATTGTAACCTATTTGGAATTATTTAATATAAATATTTCCCAACTGTTCTTCACAAAAGTGCCGCCGCATCATATTTCACATGTATTCACTCATAGCGCCGCTTACCCCTGCTAAGATGCATTCTCAGCATTTAGTATCAATGCCATCAATTAGTGCATTGGATTTGTTTACAATCCGTTGGACATTGGATATTCATTACTCATAGCAGTTTATGGGTTTTGACGTAACTATGGCGAGTGAGCATTATGATGGCCTAGTGACGATTTATTTATGAGTCAGTATGTTATGGTATTTTATTATTGGTGCAGTATCGGTGGTTGAAGTGTTTTGGGAAAATGTGTGGGAATAGAGCAAAATGTATTTGTTGGGAGGTTGGAATGTAGTGCGATCACTACATCCTTCCCCCCTTCGAAAAAGAAAATTGACCTTGAAGAGGTTAATTTTCCTTAAAAAGTACAGGAAGTTTAGTACAGGAAGTTTAGTAAACATATTTTTTTTTTTTTTTACATATTATTAATATTATTTTTCCTTGAAGAGGCAACAATGTATATATATATTTTTTGTTTTTCCTTGAAGAGGTTACAAAAATTATGTATTTTATTTGAACGTTTTTTACATTATTTTCCTTGAAGAGGTTACAAAAATTCGGTATATTATTTGAACGTTTTTTTTTTACATATTTCTTAATCTATTTATTATACATATATATTAATAATTTTTTTGTTTTTTTGATAATAACTCATTAATTCATTAATTTGTTTGGTGTGAACAACGCGAAGAATATTTTCTAGAACTCAATCTCCTAGTAAAATCAAGTGAAAATTGTATGCCTTTTTTTTCTTTTTTGATATCTTTGTCTGTCTGTAGAGTTGTAACAGTTAGAGGGTGAGGTACAATTTTTCGTTGTGGTGTGGGAGTTATAGTTGTTTGTTTTAATTTGTTTGTCTGTCGAGTTGTAGCATTTGGAGAGTGGGGTACGACCTTTTTTGTGGTGTAGAAGGTACAACCGTTTGTTTAAGTATGGGTTGAGAAATGATAATATTTGGTAAAGCACGAGGTAAAGGTGGGGGAGGCGGTATGGTTTGAGAAACGATAGTGTTTTGTAAAGCAGGAGGTAAAGGTGGGGGAGGCGGAATGTTCTTGGGTTTTTCTTTAAAGTCCGCGGGTAATTTTCCAGGTAAAGGATTTTGTGTTTCTGTTGTACATACTTTTATTGATGTTACCGGCGGCGTATTTGCTGGCTTTCTTTTGGAATATCTTAGTTTTGTAAAGATGATTAATGATAAAATTATTATGATAATTAAGGCTCCTGAGTTGGTGTAAGATACTAGTTCTGGTGTGAATTGTAGGAAAGGTTTAGTTAAATGTAAATCGTCTTCAAGTGTCCTCAAATTTTGGTTAATTTGGGTCCATTTTTCTTTGAAAGAAATTTGGGACAAGTGAATGTCTGTAAAATTTTCCAACGTTGTGTTATTAAAATAAAGTGTGTTATTTTGGGTTATATTTATCAGTGAGATGTTTTTTATGAAGTCGGGTATGGTAAGGTCAGCATTATTTTCTGTGGGCAGTTTCCAATGCGAAATTGTGTAGGAACAATTATTTGATAAATGGAGTATTCCGATATCTTCTAAATATTTTTGAGATATTGTTGTGCCACATTGGGAGTAGATAATTTGTCTATCCTGGAACGCAAACAACCAATTATTAGGAGCTTTGAGTTTAGTAATATTGTTCAGGAAACTTGTAGATTAAATGAAATTGCAAGATGTATGTTCGTAAATTTTGCTGTCAGGAATTTTGAAACAAAGATCATGTGAATTTTCGTTAACTGAAAAAGGTTTATTTTGGTTACAAATGAAAAATAGAGATTCATGGTAGATATTTATTCGAGAACAAAGGTTATTAAATTCTGTTGTTGTAAAAGTAAGATGCGTGTTTGTTGGATTTGTCATGACATACTCAAATTTTATATTTAATAGGCCATAGCTGGTTTGGTTGAATTTTACCGGGAATAGGTGAATTTGATAAATTTTGAATGTATTTGAATTACATAAGGGGATTGTAATTTTAATTATGATTTGATCTTGAAATTCAATTGATTTAACATAAGTTATTTCGTTGATATATTGTGGGTCTCGTAATAATGGGTTTACATTATTATAATGGGATATATTTGAACAAATTTGTCCTAAATCTTCTGATTTGGAGAGAGTTGTTGGAGAGAGTTAATAAGGGTGAAAAATCTTGATAGGACCGTTTGAATGGATTGAAGTTGTGTTAAAATTTTAACTACGATTTCGTTGATTTCGATTTGTGCTAGGTTGTCGTTTGCTTGTGTGCCTAAGCTTGTGAATTTTGCCTTAACAGTTCTTGTAAAATCGTTTACCTCTTTCTCCAGGGTCTCGTGTTCTGCTTGTATTTTATTGATTGGTTCACCTTTTATATCGAAATTGGATTTTGTTATTGTAAGTTGCTTCTTAAGGTACTGTATGTTTTGGTTCTGAAATGATGTCAGATTACTAAGTTGTTCGTGAATCTTTTCAGCATCTTCGTCATCCATTGTTCCAACAAGAAATTTACTGAACCTGCCAACTATATTCACTAATCCTCGTTTTGTACGGTGACCACCAAAGGCTTTCAGTTCGTTTATTTGTTCTTTTAAGTCAAAAGTTGTTTTGGAAATTATGTATTCCCAGCTTTTGCATTTTTCCTCATATTTGTTTTTTCGGTATTGGCAGATACTTTTGAGTGTATTCTCGCAAAAATGTACGTGTCCCATACTTTTTCCCATTCTGGAAGTTTTACTCTGGTAACTATATTCCATTCTTGCTGGTGAAAAACAGCTTTTCCTACTGGCTCTAGGATTATACCACAAGTCTTATTTAATTTCTGTATTGTAAAAGTGGCGTTCGTTGCCTCGCCGTATAGTGTTTGTATCAGCAGTATAATGAGGTTAATCTCCATCTTGAATAATAATGCAGATATATAAATATGTATTTATATATGTATATATATTTTTTTTTGTTTGTGTAAGGAGATATAGTGTACTGATTGTAAAAGGTGGGGTAAAAACTTGGCATAATCGTCTGTTTTCCGCATTGAATCCCGGTGGGAAGATAATGTTGGTATTAGATTGGAAAAAAGACACAGACCTAAACTTTTGTTCATAGGTGTAGTAGTTGTAGGTTGTTGTTATGTATCGTTTTTGATTTCTTTCCAATTTTGATAACTGTATTTTCGTCGGATATTATTTTGATGACTTCGTAAGGTCCGTCCCATAGGTTTGACAGTTTGTTTTGTCTCGTTTGGTTTTTCATTAATACTTTGTCACCTACCTTAAATTTTTTCTGTTTGGTGTTTTTGTCATAATACTTTTTGTTTTTCTGTTTCTTCTCGTAAATTGTTTCTCTAGAGATTTCTGTTCTTTTGAGTTCTGTGGCGTAGTTTTCGTAGTTATAATAAGTCTGTGGTTCTCTGTTCAGTGAACTGGAAATTCGTGCAGGATAACCATATAGCAGTTCAAATGGGGTGTAATTTGTACTTCTATGTGGGGTTGTATTATATACGAACATAGCGTATGGAAGCCATGTGTCCCAAGTGAGTGTGTCCTTGTTTATGTAGTGACGCAAGTATTCTGCAAGTGTCCTGTGGCTACGTTCTAAAGCGCCATTAGTTTGGGGGTGGTATGGAGTGGTTTGTAATTTCCTTGTCTTGAGGACTTTGCATACCTCTTTAAACAAATTACTAAGGAAATTTGTTCCCTGATCCGTTAGGATCGAGTCGGGTATTCCAAATCGACATACTAACCGCTCAACTAACATACGTGCTATGGTTGGGGCTTCAGCGTTTGGCACAGCTATTGCTTCGGAAAACTTTGTGAGATCGTCCTGAAATGTGAGAATGTACTTGTTGTTTTCGTAACTGACGGGTAGTGGACCAACTATGTCTAAAGCTATACGCTCAAAAGGAGTTCTGCATGTAGTGGTTACTTTCATGGGTATTTTGTTATTGCGTGATAGTTTATTTTTCTGACACGACTCACATTTGTGTATGTGACTTTTAACGTCTTTGGAGAAGGTTGGCCAGTAGTAATACTGCTTAATTCTTTTGGAGGTTCTTGTTACTCTTTGATGTCCGCCAAACGGTGACTCGTGGTTTTCGTGAAATATTTTTTACTATATCTTCAGGTTTTTCTATTAATATTCTTGAATCGATATGGAGATGTGTATTAAATTTAACCTGTTTTAAAGCTTCAAATATTAATGTTTTTAGTTCGTCTTTAGGTTGGCTACTTATGGGTAACGACAAGGCAATGGTTGAAAGTTTAGTCCTATTGCATTCATTTACGATGTCTTTCAAGCTGTTTGTAATTTTTTCTCGGTCTGTCGGACTTCGCAAGGGTAAGGGTAATGTCACGATGTAGTAAAACACATTTGTAGGTTGGAGTGTATGGGTCAGGACTTCGCAGATTTCTGGTTTTTTGAAATTAGGTAAACGATTTTTCAAAATTTTTTCTTCTGTTGTTTCTAAAAGAGGCAGTATAATAGCTTTAAAGTTTACTTTATTATTCAGAAATATTGATTTTTTTTTAATTATATTAAAATTTGACTTGGGTTCTGTTGCTTTTTTACTTGTTTCGGCGATTACGTCGTTTTTTCCTTCTTGTGCCCGTCTTTGGTTTCGAGTTGTTACTAATACTTTGGTTTCGTCATTGGATTGTATGCGACTTAAGGCATCAGCGTTTAAATTTATTTGCCCTGGTTTGTGTTTTATTGAATAGTCGTATTCAGATAAGAGAATTTTCCATCTTGCTAATCTTGACATAGGATCTGTCCTAGAGAATAGCCACTGTAGACGTAGAGGTTTGTGGTCAGTGCAAATAGTAAAATGGGTTCCGTAAATGTACGGACAAAATTGTTGTATAGCATACACAATTGGAAGTATATCTTTTTCAGTAGTGTTATACTTAACTTCGGTATCATTTAATGTTCGACTTGCAAATGATATGGGTTTGTCCTGTCCGATTGGACCCTGGGACAGAATAGCTAGCATCTGTAGTCACGATAAATTCTACTTTAAAATTTGGGTAAGCTAAAACTGGGGGATTTATCATTTTAGTTTTCAGTTCTCTAAATGCTTCGTCACAGAATGCATCCCATTTAAAAACACAATTTTTCTTTAAAAGTTTCGTAAGGGGTTTGGCTATAGTAGAAAAATTTTCTATGAACTTTCTGTAGTAACCAACGAATCCAAGAAATGATTTTATACCTTTCGCGTTTTTAGGTGTAGGATAAGTGCTGACGGAATTGACTTTTTCAGTTCATCTTCAGAAATAAGATGTCCCAAGTACATTAATTCGTGTTTAAGAAAATTACATTTTTCTGGTTGTAGTTTTAGATTATGCATACTCAGTTGATTAAGTACTTTTCTAAGCTTAGAATTATGATCGTTTAGATCGTATCCGTAAAGAACTATATCGTCCATGTAGACAAAACAGTCAAATCCTTGCAAACCAGTGAGAACAGTGTTCATTAAACGTTGGAAAGTTGCAGGGGCGTTTTTTAACCCGAATGGCATACGGTTATATTCGTAATGTCCAAATGGGTGCTAAATGCGGTCTTACATCGATCTTCCTTATTCATCAAGATCTGATGAAATCCCTTAGCTAGGTCAAGAGTGCTAAAGTATTTTGCTCTACCCAATTGGTCGAATATATCGCTGATATTTGGAAGTGGGTAAGCATCCCCAATAGTTAAGTCATTCAGTTTCCTGAAATCGACAACTACCCTCCAGCGTTTGCTTCCATCGTTGCCCGGTTTTTTGGGAACAAGTACAAGGGTGAGTTCCAGGGACTTGAGCTTGGTTGTATTATATCATCATCTAACATTTCTTGTACCTGTTTATGGAATTCTTCTTTTTGGCTTTCTGGAAGTCGATAAGGTTTAATAAAGAGAGGGGGTTTGTTCTCATCAGTAGCGACTTCGTGTGTCATCGCATCAGTAAAAGAGAGATGATCTCCCTCAAGATAAAACAAATCATTATATTTTCTGCAGATCTTACGTATAGATTCCTTCTCTTCTGTATTGCAATGGTCTAGTATTAACATGGATTCTAATTTTTCTAGACGTTTTTCGATTTTGTTATTGAAAACTTTTATATCCGATTCATCGTATTCATCTAGGCTATTGAAATTTAAATTTAAATTATTAATGTTTATTTGTTTTTCAATTTCTAGGGTATTCATGGTGAGCACTTTGATTTCGCCGTTTATAGGTCTTACTATCGCTTCGCCTACATACACCCCTGGGCAAATTTGTTTTTTCTCGATCACAATGTCCTCGAGTTTTTTATTTCTGCCTTCAAATGGAATTTCCACCATTTTTTGACTACGAGGTGGAAGATGTAAATAAATATTTATATCACCAGAATTGTTTTTTGATTTTGTCTTACAAATTCCTGCATCTGTATTGATTACTGCTCCAGTTTCTTTGCTTCTTTGGCTGTTGTTCTCTGAAGTCTTACCTTTATTTATAACTGCTTTAGTTTCATTGCTCTTTTGGCTGTCGTTTTCTAAAGTCTTGCCTTTATTTATACCTGCTTTAGTTTCTTTGCTCTTTTGGCTGTCGTTTTCTAAAGTCTTACTTTTATTTATACCTGCTTTAGTTTCTTTGCTCTTTTGGCTGTCGTTTTCTAAAGTCTTACCTTTATTTATACCTGCTTTAGTTTCTTTGCTCTTTTGGCTGTCGTTTTCTAAAGTCTTAATGGTTTTATCGGAATTTATTTTTACCGTTTGTTTGTTTGAAGATGAGGGTGATTCTTTGTTATCAGAGTCAATATTAATTTTAAGCTTATTTGAAATAAAGGTTTCGCTTGTGGTTTTAATACCACTACCTTCGATTTCAAAATCATGGCCCGTAGACACCACCTCGTGAGGGGTAGCTTTTTGACTATTATTTCCAATTATAAGGTCACCAACCTTTTTGCTAAAATTAATTTCATTTATTTCTAAGACTTGTTTTTTGTAATTTATCTTGCATTTGTATTTGGCAAGGAAATCGTTACCTAAAATACCATCATACTTTAAATTTATACGTGCAGTAAGGAGTTGAAAAGGGTGTTTTAAAGAAAGATTTTGTTCTTGATTAATTATGAAGGAACCTGTTATTTCTCCTAGGGTAAAGACTGAGTCACCAGAAATTGAGGATATGACGCACCTTTTTTCTGGGTTCACATTTGCCTCAAGTTCGTTTTTGTACAAACTTACATCTGCCCCAGTGTCTATTAGGAAGGTGGAGTAAGTTTTGTTTGATGGCTGGAATTGAATTCGGATTACCGGCTCATGAAACTCTGGGCAAAGGTAAACAGACAGGCTTTTTATATTCATTGTTGCGGGTCGGCATTCAGATCTAGTCGGGAAGGATGACCCGTTGCTTCCTCCCATTGTCGTTTCCCGAATCTTGAGGATGAAAATCTTTACCAGATCTCCAAGAACAACAATGTCGTAATTCATGAGTTGAATTACCTTTAAATGGGTTTTTATTTTTCTGGTTTGTGAATGTAGGTGTATAATTATTGGGAGTCGGGTTTGTTTGGTTTCGGGAGTGTGCTAAACGTAAACGACAATCATTCTCAGTATGATACAACTTATGACAATAGTTTCGGGTCTAAAGCTTGGGAAGTTTGTATTCCGGTAACATGTGGCAGAAGTGTGACCTGTTTTATTGCAGGTCTGACAGATTTGCGGTCGATTTTGGTTGGATCTAATGAAACATGAAGTTGCTGTGTGACCAAATTTACCACATTGCTGACAAGTGACCCTTGTGTCGGTATTTCTGTATGAGTTTTGTTTAATGTCTAGGCGAGGAGATTGCGCAATGCCATAATCAATGGCTGTTTTCAGATCCATGGCATTAAAAGCTTTTACTTATAACCTTAGTTGCGAGTTTCCAAGTCCGTCTTCGAAGGAACGTAAGGCTATTTGTGTGTTTTCAGAAATAAGATAGTCCCGTACTGCCTGGTCGGTCGTACTTTGGTATTTCGCCCTATCTAATTTCTGTAGCAAACGTGTTAGCCGTTCACCGTAGTTTTGTATGTCTTCCCTCGGGTTTTGTCGCGCGGACATTAGCTCTGTTTGAGTGTTGGAACGTGAAATTCTTTCTTTAAATTGTCCTTCTAGTTCGGCCCATTTGTTTAATGTTTTGTACTGGGTTAGCTCGAAAGCAACCCCTTTTAACCTAGTCTTGACAATATTAACAAATAAAGCATGTTGAGTGTCGTCTTTGATGTATGAAAAAAGGACGTTGCCGCAAGCGACAAATTTATTTAATTCGTCTGGATTTCCATCGAACACAGGAACGATGTTATTAACCTCATTTAAGGATATTTTTACTTCCATTTTTGAGTGGATGGATAGAGGTGTAGATTCACAAATAGGGGTAAGGTTTTCTGTTGTTGTATGGTCGTGGTAAGGTAGTAACTTAAAGAAACTTACCACCGATATTTGCTTTCGCGTTGACGGAATTGTCGTAAAATTATGGTCGAGTGAGAGAAAAAAATAAGTTCGCGTTGTTCATAACCCAGACAAGATTGTGAATAATAGGGGCAAGGTTGTGGAAATATAAAATATATGTACATATTCTTTTTTAATATATATCTACCTTATCTTAATTATCTACTGTCGATGAAGTTGATGTTGTTGACGCTGATGCTTATGTTGTTGATGTCGTTGGTATTTTTGATCCTGATTTTGTTGTCGATGTCGTTGTTGACCTGGTCTTTTATACACTGCCTAAATTTTGCCTCCGGCGTCCACTTGGGAGTTCGCCAGGTCTTACTTTTGTAGGTCTTTACAGAAAATAAAATATTTTTGTTTTAAACTTTAAATACTTAAATGGCCCGCTGTCTTTAGCTAGGCTGCGACGAAATAAGTTATGTTTATTTCCAATTTTGTTCTGTCTCGAGTTTTAAATATTCCTGTCTTTTTATATTTTTTTTCAATCTACAAATTCTACCCCAATACACACGCACTTTTCTAACCATATATCCATCAACCGATAATTACATAATTTATTCCAATTGGTAATATTTCCTTTATATTGTAACCTAGTTGGAATTATTTAATATAAATATTTCCCAACTGTTCTTCACAAAAGTGCCGCCGCATCATATTTCACATGTATTCACTCATAGCGCCGCTTACCCCTGCTAAGATGCATTCTCAGCATTTAGTATCAATGTCATCAATTAGTGCATTGGATTTGTTTACAATCCGTTGGACATTGGATATTCATTACTCATAGCAGTTTATGGGTTTTGACGTAACTATGGCGAGTGAGCATTATGATGGCCTAGTGACGATTTATTTATGAGTCAGTATGTTATGGTATTTTATTATTGGTGCAGTATCGGTGGTTGAAGTGTTTTGGGAAAATGTGTGGGAATAGAGCAAAATGTATTTGTTGGGAGGTTGGAATGTAGTGCGATCACTACATCCTTCCCCCCTTCGAAAAAGAAAATTGACCTTGAAGAGGTTAATTTTCCTTAAAAAGTACAGGAAGTTTAGTACAGGAAGTTTAGTAAACATATTTTTTTTTTTTTTACATATTATTAATATTATTTTTCCTTGAAGAGGCAACAATGTATATATATATTTTTTGTTTTTCCTTGAAGAGGTTACAAAAATTATGTATTTTATTTGAACGTTTTTTACATTATTTTCCTTGAAGAGGTTACAAAAATTCGGTATATTATTTGAACGTTTTTTTTTTTACATATTTCTTAATCTATTTATTATACATATATATTAATAATTTTTTTGTTTTTTTGATAATAACTCATTAATTCATTAATTTGTTTGGTGTGAACAACGCGAAGAATATTTTCTAGAACTCAATCTCCTAGTAAAATCAAGTGAAAATTGTATGCCTTTTTTTTCTTTTTTGATATCTTTGTCTGTCTGTAGAGTTGTAACAGTTAGAGGGTGAGGTACAATTTTTCGTTGTGGTGTGGGAGTTATAGTTGTTTGTTTTAATTTGTTTGTCTGTCGAGTTGTAGCATTTGGAGAGTGGGGTACGACCTTTTTTGTGGTGTAGAAGGTACAACCGTTTGTTTAAGTATGGGTTGAGAAATGATAATATTTGGTAAAGCACGAGGTAAAGGTGGGGGAGGCGGTATGGTTTGAGAAACGATAGTGTTTTGTAAAGCAGGAGGTAAAGGTGGGGGAGGCGGAATGTTCTTGGGTTTTTCTTTAAAGTCCGCGGGTAATTTTCCAGGTAAAGGATTTTGTGTTTCTGTTGTACATACTTTTATTGATGTTACCGGCGGCGTATTTGCTGGCTTTCTTTTGGAATATCTTAGTTTTGTAAAGATGATTAATGATAAAATTATTATGATAATTAAGGCTCCTGAGTTGGTGTAAGATACTAGTTCTGGTGTGAATTGTAGGAAAGGTTTAGTTAAATGTAAATCGTCTTCAAGTGTCCTCAAATTTTGGTTAATTTGGGTCCATTTTTCTTTGAAAGAAATTTGGGACAAGTGAATGTCTGTAAAATTTTCCAACGTTGTGTTATTAAAATAAAGTGTGTTATTTTGGGTTATATTTATCAGTGAGATGTTTTTTATGAAGTCGGGTATGGTAAGGTCAGCATTATTTTCTGTGGGCAGTTTCCAATGCGAAATTGTGTAGGAACAATTATTTGATAAATGGAGTATTCCGATATCTTCTAAATATTTTTGAGATATTGTTGTGCCACATTGGGAGTAGATAATTTGTCTATCCTGGAACGCAAACAACCAATTATTAGGAGCTTTGAGTTTAGTAATATTGTTCAGGAAACTTGTAGATTAAATGAAATTGCAAGATGTATGTTCGTAAATTTTGCTGTCAGGAATTTTGAAACAAAGATCATGTGAATTTTCGTTAACTGAAAAAGGTTTATTTTGGTTACAAATGAAAAATAGAGATTCATGGTAGATATTTATTCGAGAACAAAGGTTATTAAATTCTGTTGTTGTAAAAGTAAGATGCGTGTTTGTTGGATTTGTCATGACATACTCAAATTTTATATTTAATAGGCCATAGCTGGTTTGGTTGAATTTTACCGGGAATAGGTGAATTTGATAAATTTTGAATGTATTTGAATTACATAAGGGGATTGTAATTTTAATTATGATTTGATCTTGAAATTCAATTGATTTAACATAAGTTATTTCGTTGATATATTGTGGGTCTCGTAATAATGGGTTTACATTATTATAATGGGATATATTTGAACAAATTTGTCCTAAATCTTCTGATTTGGAGAGAGTTGTTGGAGAGAGTTAATAAGGGTGAAAAATCTTGATAGGACCGTTTGAATGGATTGAAGTTGTGTTAAAATTTTAACTACGATTTCGTTGATTTCGATTTGTGCTAGGTTGTCGTTTGCTTGTGTGCCTAAGCTTGTGAATTTTGCCTTAACAGTTCTTGTAAAATCGTTTACCTCTTTCTCCAGGGTCTCGTGTTCTGCTTGTATTTTATTGATTGGTTCACCTTTTATATCGAAATTGGATTTTGTTATTGTAAGTTGCTTCTTAAGGTACTGTATGTTTTGGTTCTGAAATGATGTCAGATTACTAAGTTGTTCGTGAATCTTTTCAGCATCTTCGTCATCCATTGTTCCAACAAGAAATTTACTGAACCTGCCAACTATATTCACTAATCCTCGTTTTGTACGGTGACCACCAAAGGCTTTCAGTTCGTTTATTTGTTCTTTTAAGTCAAAAGTTGTTTTGGAAATTATGTATTCCCAGCTTTTGCATTTTTCCTCATATTTGTTTTTTCGGTATTGGCAGATACTTTTGAGTGTATTCTCGCAAAAATGTACGTGTCCCATACTTTTTCCCATTCTGGAAGT
This sequence comes from Baccha elongata, assembly GCA_951217065.1. Classification (NCBI taxonomy): domain Eukaryota; kingdom Metazoa; phylum Arthropoda; class Insecta; order Diptera; family Syrphidae; genus Baccha; species Baccha elongata. The sequence goes on along the minus strand of CATNUY010000119.1, from coordinate 1,492,376 downwards.
TTTACTCTGGTAACTATATTCCATTCTTGCTGGTGAAAAACAGCTTTTCCTACTGGCTCTAGGATTATACCACAAGTCTTATTTAATTTCTGTATTGTAAAAGTGGCGTTCGTTGCCTCGCCGTATAGTGTTTGTATCAGCAGTATAATGAGGTTAATCTCCATCTTGAATAATAATGCAGATATATAAATATGTATTTATATATGTATATATATTTTTTTTTGTTTGTGTAAGGAGATATAGTGTACTGATTGTAAAAGGTGGGGTAAAAACTTGGCATAATCGTCTGTTTTCCGCATTGAATCCCGGTGGGAAGATAATGTTGGTATTAGATTGGAAAAAAGACACAGACCTAAACTTTTGTTCATAGGTGTAGTAGTTGTAGGTTGTTGTTATGTATCGTTTTTGATTTCTTTCCAATTTTGATAACTGTATTTTCGTCGGATATTATTTTGATGACTTCGTAAGGTCCGTCCCATAGGTTTGACAGTTTGTTTTGTCTCGTTTGGTTTTTCATTAATACTTTGTCACCTACCTTAAATTTTTTCTGTTTGGTGTTTTTGTCATAATACTTTTTGTTTTTCTGTTTCTTCTCGTAAATTGTTTCTCTAGAGATTTCTGTTCTTTTGAGTTCTGTGGCGTAGTTTTCGTAGTTATAATAAGTCTGTGGTTCTCTGTTCAGTGAACTGGAAATTCGTGCAGGATAACCATATAGCAGTTCAAATGGGGTGTAATTTGTACTTCTATGTGGGGTTGTATTATATACGAACATAGCGTATGGAAGCCATGTGTCCCAAGTGAGTGTGTCCTTGTTTATGTAGTGACGCAAGTATTCTGCAAGTGTCCTGTGGCTACGTTCTAAAGCGCCATTAGTTTGGGGGTGGTATGGAGTGGTTTGTAATTTCCTTGTCTTGAGGACTTTGCATACCTCTTTAAACAAATTACTAAGGAAATTTGTTCCCTGATCCGTTAGGATCGAGTCGGGTATTCCAAATCGACATACTAACCGCTCAACTAACATACGTGCTATGGTTGGGGCTTCAGCGTTTGGCACAGCTATTGCTTCGGAAAACTTTGTGAGATCGTCCTGAAATGTGAGAATGTACTTGTTGTTTTCGTAACTGACGGGTAGTGGACCAACTATGTCTAAAGCTATACGCTCAAAAGGAGTTCTGCATGTAGTGGTTACTTTCATGGGTATTTTGTTATTGCGTGATAGTTTATTTTTCTGACACGACTCACATTTGTGTATGTGACTTTTAACGTCTTTGGAGAAGGTTGGCCAGTAGTAATACTGCTTAATTCTTTTGGAGGTTCTTGTTACTCTTTGATGTCCGCCAAACGGTGACTCGTGGTTTTCGTGAAATATTTTTTACTATATCTTCAGGTTTTTCTATTAATATTCTTGAATCGATATGGAGATGTGTATTAAATTTAACCTGTTTTAAAGCTTCAAATATTAATGTTTTTAGTTCGTCTTTAGGTTGGCTACTTATGGGTAACGACAAGGCAATGGTTAAAAGTTTAGTCCTATTGCATTCATTTACGATGTCTTTCAAGCTGTTTGTAATTTTTTCTCGGTCTGTCGGACTTCGCAAGGGTAAGGGTAATGTCACGATGTAGTAAAACACATTTGTAGGTTGGAGTGTATGGGTCAGGACTTCGCAGATTTCTGGTTTTTTGAAATTAGGTAAACGATTTTTCAAAATTTTTTCTTCTGTTGTTTCTAAAAGAGGCAGTATAATAGCTTTAAAGTTTACTTTATTATTTAGAAATATTGATTTTTTTTTAATTATATTAAAATTTGACTTGGGTTCTGTTGCTTTTTTACTTGTTTCGGCGATTACGTCGTTTTTTCCTTCTTGTGCCCGTCTTTGGTTTCGAGTTGTTACTAATACTTTGGTTTCGTCATTGGATTGTATGCGACTTAAGGCATCAGCGTTTAAATTTATTTGCCCTGGTTTGTGTTTTATTGAATAGTCGTATTCAGATAAGAGAATTTTCCATCTTGCTAATCTTGACATAGGATCTGTCCTAGAGAATAGCCACTGTAGACGTAGAGGTTTGTGGTCAGTGCAAATAGTAAAATGGGTTCCGTAAATGTACGGACAAAATTGTTGTATAGCATACACAATTGCAAGTAGTTCTTTTTCAGTAGTGTTATACTTAACTTCGGTATCATTTAATGTTCGACTTGCAAATGATATGGGTTTGTCCTGTCCGATTGGACCCTGGGACAGAATAGCTAGCATCTGTAGTCACGATAAATTCTACTTTAAAATTTGGGTAAGCTAAAACTGGGGGATTTATCATTTTAGTTTTCAGTTCTCTAAATGCTTCGTCACAGAATGCATCCCATTTAAAAACACAATTTTTCTTTAAAAGTTTCGTAAGGGGTTTGGCTATAGTAGAAAAATTTTCTATGAACTTTCTGTAGTAACCAACGAATCCAAGAAATGATTTTATACCTTTCGCGTTTTTAGGTGTAGGATAAGTGCTGACGGAATTGACTTTTTCAGGATCTGGCTTCAGTTCATCTTCAGAAATAAGATGTCCCAAGTACATTAATTCGTGTTTAAGAAAATTACATTTTTCTGGTTGTAGTTTTAGATTATGCATACTCAGTTGATTAAGTACTTTTCTAAGCTTAGAATTATGATCGTTTAGATCGTATCCGTAAAGAACTATATCGTCCATGTAGACAAAACAGTCAAATCCTTGCAAACCAGTGAGAACAGTGTTCATTAAACGTTGGAAAGTTGCAGGGGCGTTTTTTAACCCGAATGGCATACGGTTATGTTCGTAATGTCCAAATGGGTGCTATATGCGGTCTTACATCGATCTTCCCTATTCATCAAGATCTGATGAAATCCCTTAGCTAGGTCAAGAGTGCTAAAGTATTTTGCTCTACCCAATTGGTCGAATATATCGCTGATATTTGGAAGTGGGTAAGCATCCCCAATAGTTAAGTCATTCAGTTTCCTGAAATCGACAACTACCCTCCAGCGTTTGCTTCCATCGTTGCCCGGTTTTTTGGGAACAAGTACAAGGGTGAGTTCCAGGGACTTGAGCTTGGTTGTATTATATCATCATCTAACATTTCTTGTACCTGTTTATGGATTTCTTCTTTTTGGCTTTCTGGAAGTCGATAAGGTTTAATAAAGAGAGGGGGTTTGTTCTCATCAGTAGCGACTTCGTGTGTCATCGCATCAGTATAAGAGAGATGATCTCCCTCAAGATAAAACAAATCATTATTTTCTCTGCAGATCTTACGTATAGATTCCTTCTGTTCTGTATTGCAATGGTCTAGTATTAACATGGATTCTAATTTTTCTAGACGTTTTTCGATTTTGTTATTGAAAACTTTTATATCCGATTATCGTATTCATCTAGGCTATTGAAACTTAAATTTTTAATGTTTATTTGTTTTTCAATTTTTAGGGTATTCTTTGATTTTGCCGTTTATAGGTCTTACTATCGCTTCGCCTACATACACTCCTGGGCAAATTTGTTTTTTCTCGATCACAATGTCCTCGAGTTTTTTATTTCTGCCTTCAAATGGAATTTCCACCATTTTTTGACTACGAGGTGGAAGATGTAAATAAATATTTATATCACCAGAATTGTTTTTTGATTTTGTCTTACAAATTCCTGCATCTGTATTGATTACTGCTCCAGTTTCTTTGCTTCTTTGGCTGTTGTTCTCTGAAGTCTTACCTTTATTTATAACTGCTTTAGTTTCATTGCTCTTTTGGCTGTCGTTTTCTAAAGTCTTGCCTTTATTTATACCTGCTTTAGTTTCTTTGCTCTTTTGGCTGTCGTTTTCTAAAGTCTAAATGCTTGTATCGGAATTTATTTTTACCGTTTGTTTGAAGATGAGGGTGATTCTTTGTTATCAGAGTCAATATTCATTTTAAGCTTATTTGAATTAAAGGTTTCGCTTGTGGTTTTAATACCACTACCTTCGATTTCAAAATCATGGCCCGTAGACACCGCCTCGTGAGGGGTAGCTTTTTGAATATTATTTTCATTTACAAGGTCACCAACCTTTTTTCTATAATTAATTTCATTTATTTCTAAAACTTGTTTTTTGTAATTTACCTTGCATTTGTATTTGGCAAGGAAATCGTTACCTAAAATACCATCATACTTTAAATTTATACGTGCAGTAAGGAGTTAAAAAGGGTGTTTTAAAGAAAGATTTTGTTCTTGATTAATTATGAAGGAACCTGTTATTTCTCCTAGGGCAAAGACTGAGTTACCAGAAATTGAGGATATGACGCACCTTTTTTCTGGGTTCACATTTTCCTCAAGTTCGTTTTTGTACAAACTTACATCTGCCCCAGTGTCTATTAGGAAGGTGGAGTAAGTTTTGTTTGATGGCTGGAATTGAATTCGGATTACCGGCTCATGAAACTCTGGGCAAAGGTAAAAAGACAGGCTTTTTATATTCATTGTTGCGGGTCGGCATTCAGATCTAGTCGGGAAGGATGACCCGTTGCTTCCTCCCATTGTCGTTTCCCGAATCTTGAGGATGAAAATCTTTACCAGATCTCCAAGAACAACAATGTCGTAATTCATGAGTTGAATTACCTTTAAATGGGTTTTTATTTTTCTGGTTTGTGGATGTAGGTGTATAATTATTGGGAGTCGGGTTTGTTTGGTTTCGGGAGTGTGCTAAACGTAAACGACAATCATTCTCAGTATGATACAACTTATGACAATAGTTGCACTTTGGGGTTGATTCGTTTTTAATTTCGGGTCTAAAGCTTGGGAAGTTTGTATTCCGGTAACATGTGGCAGAAGTGTGACCTGTTTTATTGCAGGTCTGACAGATTTGCGGTCGAATTTGGTTGGATCTAATGAAACATGAAGTTGCTGTGTGACCAAATTTACCACATTGATGACAAGTGACCCTTGTGCCGGTATTTCTGTATGAGTTTTGTTTAATGTCTAGGCGAGGAGATTGCGCAATGCCATAATCAATGGCTGTTTTCAGATCCATGGCATTAAAAGCTTTTACTAATAACCTTAGTTGCGAGTTTCCAAGTCCGTCTTCGAAGGAACGTAAGGCTATTTGTGTGTTTTCAGAAATAAGATAGTCCCGTACTGCCTGGTCGGTCGTACTTTGGTATAACAAATAAAGCATGTTGAGTGTCGTCTTTGATGTATGAAAAAAGGACGTTGCCGCAAGCGACAAATTTATTTAATTCGTCTGGATTTCCATCGAACACAGGAACGATGTTATTAACCTCATTTAAGGATATTTTTACTTCCATTTTTGAGTGGATGGATAGAGGTGTAGATTCACAAATAGGGGTAAGGTTTTCTGTTGTTGTATGGTCGTGGTAAGGTAGTAACTTAAAGAAACTTACCACCGATATTTGCTTTCGCGTTGACGGAATTGTCGTAAAATTATGGTCGAGTGAGAGAAAAAAATAAGTTCGCGTTGTTCATAACCCAGACAAGATTGTGAATAATAGGGACAAGGTTGTGGAAATATAAAATATATGTACATATTCTTTTTTAATATATATCTACCTTATCTTAATTATCTACTGTCGATGAAGTTGATGTTGTTGACGCTGATGCTTATGTTGTTGATGTCGTTGATATTTTTGATCCTGATTTTGTTGTTGATGTCGTTGTTGACCTGGTCTTTTATACACTGCCTAAATTTTGCCTCCGGCGTCCACTTGGGAGTTCGCCAGGTCTTACTTTTATAGGTCTTTACACAAAAAAATTTTCACTTTCTGGTGTTTAGCCCCAGAACGCCTCAAGATTATATCTTGTTATTTGGTATATTTGGTAGGGGATTTTGAGTTATCCCACCGCTGCCACCAAAATGTTATAACGCTTTACGAGCCGTGCTTTCCTTATAGGAATAGAGCTTGAAAAGCGGACAGAAAATAAAAGGTTTTTGTTTTTAAACTTTTAAATACTTAAATGGCCCGCTGTCTTTAGCTAGGCTGCGACCAAATAAGTACGTTTATTTCCAATTTTGTTCTGTGTCGTATTTTAAATATTCCTGTCTTTTTATACTATTTTCAATCTACAAATTCTACCCCAATACACACGCACTTTTCCAACCATATATCCATCAACCGATAATTACATAATTTATTCCAATTGGTAATATTTCCTTTATATTGTAACCTAGTTGGAATTATTTAATATAAATATTTCCCAACTGTTCTTCACAAAAGTGCCGCCGCATCATATTTCACATGTATTCACTCATAGCGCCGCTTACCCCTGCTAAGATGCATTCTCAGCATTTAGTATCAATGCCATCAATTAGTGCATTGGATTTGTTTACAATCCGTTGGACATAGGATATTCATTACTCATAGCAGTTTATGGGTTTTGACGTAACTATGGCGAGTGAACATTATGATTGCCTAGTGACGATTTATTTATGAGTCAGTATGTTATGGTATTTTATTATTGGTGCAGTATCGGTGGTTGAAGTGTTTTGGGAAAATGTGTGGAAATAGAGCAAAATGTATTTGTTGGGAGGTTGGAATGTAGTGCGATCACTACAAGATGGATACAAATCCTCTTCAATTGAGGGAAAGATAAAGCATGTATTGTGTTTATATGTACATATAATTTTTCGAAGAAATTAGTAAAGTTTTTCATATTTCTAAAAGGAGTTAAATTGATCCTAACTTTTCTTAAGGCAGTTTCCATGATATCACTTATCACTGTTGGAAACGTCCCTGATGTCATAACAACCAGGTCATCCGCATACGAAACTGCTTTAACACCACAGTTATCCTAGTTCACATCGAATTGTATCCATGACAAGCAGCATTAGTTAAGGGGATAGAACTCCTACCTAAGGTGTTCCCCCATCTATGAGTTTAACAATGTGGTTATTGCCAAATGTTGTTGAATGATTCTTGATCTTAACATGGATAAAATCCATTTTATGATGTAAACATCAACATCATACTTGGCAAAATATCCCTGAATCGAGTAAGCGAGAACGTGATTGAAAGCTCCCTCGACGTCAAGGAAGGTTTCAAGGGTAGTGGATTGTTTTGTCAATGGTATGCTCTACCTCATGAAGTGCCGTTTCCGTAGATCTTCCCTCTCGTGCTGTGATTTGGAAGGAGGATTTCTATCTAAATACCTCTAAATACGAAGGAAGTGAGACTGATGGTCTTTAAGTTTTTTGGGGCTCATGCCCCCGTCTCCCCACCTTCAGAATGAAAATGACTTTCACCTGACTCCACGACTTGGGAACATAGTCAAACCTAAAGCAATTAGTAAAGAATACTTCTAACCAGGGTAAAACTATGTTTTGCAACTTCTACAGTATAACGGGAATAATGTTGTCTACACCTGATTTGTATGGTAAGAAGCTATTAATAGACCAGGAAATCTTTTCCTTGGATATGATAACATGAATATTTTCTAAGTGTTCTGGCTAAGCACACATTACATTGTCTGTTACTAGGCTGTAATCCCTGCAGCCTGGAAAATGGGTTGTCATTAAAGCCTTTTGGCTGAGGATACTGCTTTTTTATAACTTTTTAGGCAGTCTTTTTCTTGTAATATTTCAAGATTTGAAAGATCTTCATTCCACCATGGAGGGAAGGTTTTTTTGCTGTACTTTACTGGACCTTCATTGCCTGTTCAGAAGTGTAAACTTTCGCCTCAAGTTCTTCTACGGAATCTAGAATAAGATTCGGTACAGTTTTTTATTTGAAATTTACAATTTGACTGAATTTATTACAGTCGTTTTTTTGGGGTTTCTAAACGGGGCAGGGGGCTTAGTATTAAGACCTTATTCAAAAAGTATGTATCTGTAATCGGAAAAAGATCTGAGAGTAGATACCTTCCAGCTTTCTACCCTGACCTGTTCATTATTGTTTGTGAATGTAACGTCAAGCACATCTTCCCACCCTTCAAACGTATCCGTACTCGGAAAAATGAAGGTGGGGGTACAGATGGACATGTTTTTAGTGATAAGTAAGCAAGTAATTAAGTAATCATTCATTTATTTATATACATATATAATTTTTACAATGATAGATTTTAATATGAATTTAAAAGCTATGCCGTCAGGCTGGTTAGCAATAATGTTCCTAACGATTATTAATATTTTTTTTTTTTATAATTTAAACTTTTGTTTACATGGTTAGAAAAACTCAAAATCATACATATTCAGTTACTAATAACATTCTAGACCGGAAGATTGCTTTTAAATATTTACTTTATTTTTTCCAGTCACACTTGTTTAAAATAAGGAGAGTGTCCGCCATTGTTAATGTATTTTTTTTCGAAGAAAGCTAGTCTTTGTGATTTTAAAATTGGACGTATACTAAAGAAGTGAAAGCAAAGTTCTTTCGATCTTAAGTTACAAAGCGTACAAAATTGATTAAAACTTTAATTTTAAGGGGTGCCATTCAATCCGAGAAGCTTGCATCTTGCCTTGAAAATTAAGGACATTTCACTGTAATTAAGTGAATCGTTGAAGTAGTTTCTATCACCAAGATTTAAATTAAGCTGACAGTATAACAGTCTGCTCTCAGATTCACGAGCCTTTTGAATAAATGTATTGTGTATTATAATTTGGTAAAACTGTTCCTTCAAATTGCTTAAGTTGTTAAAATCAATTATCAGCTCCTCTCCACAGGCTTCAGCAATATTTTGCCATTTGGCCAACCACTAGTCTTTGTTTCGTAGTTCATTCAGTAGCATTTTTTTGTGAGTCTGGACTCCTGGTGTGAAATTGTTTTGATTATGAAATCCGCCTGTGACTTCAAAGTACTTGTAAGAAGTTTTGGTAGCCCCATTTCAATGTAAATAGCATAACTGGGAGTATTCAGAGGCAAATTAAAGAGTTTTTTTTTAAAGTTTCTATGGAATTTTTCCATATCTTCGTACTCATAAGCTGCCCAATCTTGTGCAGGTGGAATTAAGTTTGACTCCCAAATATTTTATTTCTTTTACAATTTCCAAAAGATTCTCATTATAGTACCATCTAGTTTGATTTTGCGTGTGTGAAGATCGCGAGAAAACCATAATTTTAGATTTTTCGGTGTTAATTGTTAACCCCCATCTCTTGCAGTATATTGCTAACAGGTTTATCACTAATTGCAGGCTTTCTGGTGAAAAGAGCAATGCAATAAGAAGGCACCCTTTTTTTACGCCTGTTCTCTTTCCAAACCATTCCAAAATGTTAGCACCATCCCATACTGCAACCTTAGTTTCAGAATACATTTCTTTTATTACGTTTATAAACTTTGTGGACAGACTAAGCTGTGATGATTTGTAAAACAGAGCATTTCGATTTACTGAATCAAACGCAGATTTGAAGTCCACAAAAAATGAATAAACTTTCTTACTTCTGGCTTGAAATGCTTTAATGATTCATCATCATCATCGGCTCGACAACCGGGGTCCGGTCCTGGCCTCCTTCAACAAGTCTCTGCACCTATCCCCGTCTCGAGCCGACGCCATCCAGTTGCACACCCCAAGGCTCCGGGCGTCCTGGTCTACGCCATCTCTCCAGCGCAAGCATGGTCTACCACGCTGTCGTCTGCCATAGAATGTACCACAAAGGACTTTCCGAGCAGGTTCCTCTTCGCTCATGCGAGCTAGGTGCCCTGCCCACCGAAGTCTACCGAGCCTAATTTTTGTCACGATATCTGCTTCAAGGTTGTCAGTGCTCTCGTTGGGGAAGTGTTGTCAGTGCTCTCGTTGGGGAAGGTCCCCTCTGTGTTGTGTGTCGTCTGCTGTGTCGATTTTTCTCCGTTCTGTTTTTTATTCGTCGTGTCCGTGCGTCATATTCATCGTTTTCGTCGTGACTCGTGATAAATCAAACAATCAATTTATTCAATATACACATTACAAAAACACTAGAAATAAACAATAATCAAACCATCTACATAAAAGCCGATAAGATCGCGCAATAATATAATATTAAAAGCAATATCAAAAAAAAAGTCAAAAGCACAGCATCTCCAAAAAAAAAAAAACAACAAAAAAATGCCTAGCATAGCACAGTGAGTACCCATCCTCTTTCCCTCCTTGCACAAACAGTTGTATGGCTTATCATGTGCATTACGTTGCAATGTGCTTTTTTTTTTGCTCACACAATGTATGTACATGATTTGTCACCAACAACAGACGAATAGAGGATTATTGTTTTGAATTCCAGGGTCGGGTCGGTTCACGTCACTGTTAAGGCATAACACTAACAGGGGCGTTGAGTCGAAACGAAGTCTGAGATTCAATTCAATTATCTTCTTAGAGCTCGTCTGTTTTAGTTTTGAAATTTTTAAGTATTGCAATGACTGAGAATTTCAGGGTCGATTACAGCAATATTCGTGGGTTAAGAATGAATTTTCTGTCGACGTACCTCCACACTGTTTTAAACAGGCCAGCTGTTCTGGCACTAAGTGAAACCCAAGTAGGTGAGGCTACCGATCCTACTGAATTTTATATAAGGATATAACCTAGTGCCACTATTCCTTCCCCACCATGGCCTCGCCGTTTATATCAGAAGTGATGTTGCTTACCAATTTCAACCACAGTACAGCTCTTTTTTAAATCCTCTCTTTAATTTTATGTGGTTCAAATTTTCCGTTAATAAGCACATCATCCATTACTGTTTCCTTTATAGAAGCCCAAATTTGGACAGGGTTTCAACTGCTAACGAATTTGACTCACTGTCCGACTCCATTCAAAGAATTGTTTCCTTGTATCCTCGCACTGAAATCGTTATTACGGGCGATTTCAATGTACACAATTCTTCCTGGCTTCTCCATTCGAGCAAGACAACACCCGAAGGAGTGTGTGCTGAGATTTTTGCTGAGTTTAACCACCTTGCTCAGTTGGTCAACGAGCCCACTCGAATACCGGACATTGACGGCCAAGCAGAAAACACTCTTGACTTGTTCCTTACCTCTGACCCTGATAAATATGCAATAAGTGTATTATCGCCTCTAGGCCGATCTGACCATTGTGTCATATCCGCAAATTTCTCGTGCCAAAAAATCCCAGTTAAAGAAAGAGCTCCTAAGAGAACCGTTTGGCAGTACGAGAAAGCCGACTGGGACGGCCTCAATAATTTTTTCAGGATCTTTAACTGGTCACTATGCTTCCTCGATAGTGACGTAGATTCCAGTGCGGATATGCTCACAAGTTTAATTCTTTTGGGAATGAGAACTTTTATCCCGAATAGGGTTAAAAGCATCAGACCTAAAGAGAACGCATGGTTTGATATGAGCTGTAAAGAGGTTATCAGGGTTAAAGAGGTAAGTTTCCGTTGTTACAAAGCCAACCCTACTGAGGAAAATCGGAATAAGTTTAAACAAGCCAGGAAGGCCTGCAATGTCCATATTCGACGGACCAAATTTTTACATGACCAAAAACTAAGGCAAAAAATACTGCAATGTCCCAAAGGCAGTAAAAATTTTTGGTCATTTGTGAAAAACATGAAGAATTCTTCCTCTTCCTCGGTCCCAACGCTCATTGATGATGATACTCCAGTGGTTAGCTCTCTTGCGAAAGCTAACCTTTTTGCTAGGCAGTTCGCCGCCAACTCTTCGCTGCCAGAGAGTGTCATGACTCCGCCAGTTCTTGAGCGCGTTAATGATTCCATGGGACAAATCTTCTTTCGCACTCGTGCTGTGGCGAGGGTCCTAAAGGATCTCAACATACACAAATCCGCTGGCCCGGATGGTATCCCCGCTATTGTTCTGAAGAGGTGTTCTTCAACGCTGGCAAAACCATTGCGTAAGCTTTTCCATCTATCCTATTCTTCTGGGCTCGTTCCGAGTAGTTGGAAAACAGCATTTGTCCAGCCTATACCCAAAAAAGGCGAATCCTCTTCTCCCTCCAATTATCGTCCGATTGCACTTACGTCCCTTCTTTCTAAGGTCATGGAAACGCTGATAAATTATCAGCTTAAGAAATATCTTGAAGAACGAAAGCTTCTTAATGACCGGCAGTACGGCTTTCGCAGCAACAGGTCCACTGGTGATTTGATGGCATATCTCACCGAACAGTGGAACAAATCTTTACATCGTTTTGGAGAAAGTAAGATTGTTGCACTCGATATTTCAAAAGCATTTGATAGAGTTTGGCACCAGGCTCTCTTATCGAAAATGCGTGCCTTCGGTATTGATGAATTCCTCCTTCGTTGGATTAGAAACTTTCTTTTGAACCTTTCAATACAAGTTGTACTGGACGGGTTCAAGTCTGAAACCCACAAAATAAATGCTGGTGTGCCCCAGGGCTCCGTTTTGTCTCCGACCCTCTTTCTCATTTTTATAAATGATCTCTTGTCTGTAACTTCTAATCCAATTCATTGTTTCGCTGACGATAGTACCCTTAGCTTTTCATATTCGTTCCCAGACTCACATCCCTCCCTTTCGGGTGTGGAACTGCAACGGCAAAATATGATAAGCTCATTAAACTCTGACTTAAACAGCATTGTACAATGGGGAATAAAAAACCGCGTAGAGTTTAATGCTTTGAAAACTCAATGCTGTCTTGTATCGTTGAAGCGAGATATACCCCCCTTGCCACTGTCCATGTGTGGCACTTGCATCAGTGAAACCGAACATCTCCAGATTCTTGGTATGTGTATCACCGACCACCTCTTGTGGAATGATCACATATGCGATGTCGCCAAAAATGCCGCAAGATGTTTAGGTTTTTTAAGACGATGCAAGAACTTCTTTTCCCCTTCTGATCTGGCTACCATCTACAAAACTTACATACGGCCAAAGCTTGAGTACAACTCCCACATTTGGGCTGGTGCTCCAGTAACGTACTTAAGTCTTTTGGACAGTATCCAGAGAAGAGCATTTAAGATGATTGGTGACCGTACCATCGTTGAGACTTTTACGTCACTTGAACATCGACGTAATGTCTCATGCCTCACCCTCTTTTACCGTTACTTTAATGGTTTATGCTCTAGTGAAATAGCCAGTTGCATTCCTCCCCTTAAGATATTCAACCGTAATACCCGCGCCTCCAGGAATGCCCATCAGTTCACCCTCGAGCCCAACTTCGGACGTACGGTCATGTTCAGAGAATCGTTCTTTAGCCGTACTACGCGAATGTGGAACTCTCTTCCACACTCTGTCTTCCCCAGTCATTGCAGTGTTCAGGAATTCAAGACTAATGTTAACCGACACCTCATCCTTAACCCTCTCCGTCTATCCCATTTTTCCTAACGCTCGCACTGTGCTTTGGCATAAAAAGGGAACAAAAACCCCTTGAGTGCGTGCCTATTATAAAAAAAAAAAAAAAAAAAAAAAAGGTAGATTGCGTACAATTCATGATTGTACCGTCTCCGGAATCGTCCTTCCTCACATATGGGGCCAACAATTCTCCTTAAGACTTTTCTCTCGAACGCGGCTAAGAGGTCAGAGTGCCTTTTGCTAAGCACCCAAGTCTCGGATCCATATGTGAGTACTGGCAGGACCATGGTCCTGTACAGCAGTAGTTTTGAAGTTATGGTGAGATTTATGGATTTGAAGAGCTTTGACAGACTGTAGTAGGCTCTGTTGGATTTGAGAAGCCGCCCGCGTATTTCTTCTTCTATATTGTTATCGGCTGCTACTATTGACCCAAGGTATTTAAAGGATTGCATCACTTCAAATTCGTGCTCCGCTACCTTGATTGTTTGACCAACTGTTCCTCTCGCATTCGACGCCACCATGTACTTTGTTTTACCTTCACTAATGTGCAGCCCCAGGTTTTGTGCCGCCTGCTCGATCTGGATGAAGGAATCGTGTACAGCTTGCTCGGTTCTTCCGATGATGTCGATGTCGTCTGCGTAAGCCAGTATCTGGCTGGACCTGTTGACGATGGTCCCTCTTGTTGCCGTGCCAGAGTCACGGATTGCTTTCTCCAACGCCAGGTTGAAGAGGAGGCAGGCCAAACCATCCCCTTGTCGGAGTCCATTAAAGATGTTGATTGGTCTGGATAGCAATCCGGCTATTTTTACTTGGCTTGTTACGTTGGTCATGGTCAACCTACATAGTCGTGTCAATTTATTTGGGATGCCGAATTCTCTCATGGCTTTGTAAAGTTCTACCCTGGCTATGCTATCATAGGCGGCCTTAAAGTCTATAAACAGGTGGTATGTTGGGATGTTAAATTCTAGACATTTTTCCATCGCCTGCCTAAGGGTAAAGATCTGATCAGTTGTTGATTTGCCTGGAATGAAACCACACTGATATTGTCCGATGATGGTTTTAGCGTATGGGGTTATCCGGTCTTGTAGGATAGAGGAGAGTATCTTATAGGCGGTACTCAACAACGTGATACCTCTATAGTTGCTGCACGTTGTGACATCTCCTTTCTTATGTATGGGGCATATTATACCTTTTCGCCAGTCTTCTGGCATTTCTTCATGCTCCCACACGTGCACTATAATACCATGAATTGCTTGACGAAGAGCTGGCCCACCGTGTTGAAATAATTCGGCTGGTATACCATCAGCTCCCGGGGCTTTGTTTTTCTTTAGCCGGTCTATAGCCTTCTCAACCTCTTCTATGCTTCTTGACGGCAACATAGGGTATTCGTCTTGAAGCAGTGGAGCCTCCACTTCAGCAGTGAGTTGACCATTTAGCAATTCATTAAAGTACACTTCCCATCGCTCCAGTATGCTTTGTGGATCGGTGATCAGATTTCCCTCTCCGTCCTTGCAGTATGTGCAGCGTGGTGTGTACTGCGTCATGTTTCGGACGGATTGGTAGAACTTCCGCGCCTGGTGCGGACCTCGCTCTCGGTTTTTTTCTATTTCACAGATTAAGTTCTTCTCCCAGGCTGTTTTTTTCTGTCTGTGAAGCCGTTTTTCTATTCTTCTGAGCTCTTTATATTCTTCTTCGCGTGCCCGCGTTCTATGAGATTGTTGCATTGCTCGGTACGCAACATTCTTACGTTCAGTCGCTAGCTTGCATTCATCATCAAACCAGTCGTTCCGATTTCTACGACTGCTGCCTAAGATGGAGTTGGCAGTACTTATGACAGTATTCTTAAGGCGTGTCCACTTCTCATCTACGCCCAGCATACTGGCTCCAGGACTTACTCTCCCTAAATCAAGTGATTCTAGGGCGAGTCCTAACGCATTACCAAAGGTGTTACTGGCATTTTCATTGCGCAGGGCGGCCGTGTTGATTCGAACCTGATCGGCGGATGCAATACGTCTTCGCAAGGCAATCCGCCCTCGGAAGACCATACCAACAAGATACTGATCCGAGTCGATATTGGCGCCTCGGTACGTTCGTACCGTCATCAAGTTCTAGTAGTGGCGACGGTCTATCAACACGTGGTCTATTTGGTTACGAGTGACTCCATCAGATGATACCCAGGTGGCTTTGTAGATATCTTTTCGCGGGAACCTGGTACTCGCAACGACCATGTTTTTCGATGCTGCCAATTCTAAGACTCGAAGTCCATTGTCATTAGTGTTCTCATGCAAACTATGGGTGCCTGCGTAATGCCTGAATACCGGCTCCCGACCTATTTTTGCGTTCAAATCCCCAAGGATGATTTTTACGTCATACCTTGGACAGGCATTGAGGGTCCTCTCGACTTGTTCGTAGTAAGTCTCTTTTTCTTCATCTGAGGACTCCTCCGTAGGTCCGTGAACGTTAATGAGGCTGATGTTCGTTAATTTGCCTCGCACGCGAGGGTGCATAGCCTTTCGCTTATAGCGTTAAAGCCGATGATGGTAGACTTCATTTTTTCGCTGACTAGGAAGCCTAGCCCGAGCACATGGTGTTTTGTATGACAGCTGTAGTATACGTCATATTCTTTCTTCTGTAAAACACCATTCCCTGTCCATCTGATTTTTTGAAGTGCTGTTATGTCAGCTTTATATTTTGACAGGGCATCAGCTAGCTGCTGAGCAGCTCGAGCTCTATAGAGCGATCGTACGTTCCATAAGAAAATTCGTAAATCGTTTTGCCGTTTTCGTTGCGTAGGTTGTCGTCGTGAGATCAGTCCGTTTCCGAGGCTTGTTGTTGGTCTCGAAATTCGAATTTTTACGGAACAGGGAATTAACCTGTTGCCAACTTGAGGAACCAGCCTGATCATATTAGCCAAACCTTTTTTTTTAAAGGCTTGTTACTAGCGGCCGCCGCGAAGAGGCTATGATCACACTTCCATCAGTCCCGAATAGTTACGGCACGTGCATGTTTTCGTATGCTACATGTTATTCCCCCTATTCGTCTGATGGCTGACCGCTTTAATGATTGATGAAAGAGTAAATATTTGATCCACGGTTGAAAAGTGTTTTCTAAAACCAGATTGAATGTCTGTTAAAATATTTTTTGTTTCCACCCATTTTTCCAATCTCTCCACAAGTATGCCACTGAATATTTTGGCTGAAACATTCATAAATGAAATGCCTCGGTAGTTTTCAGAAATTTCCATATCACCTTTTTTATGTATAGGGAAGATGATGGATTTTTTAAAGGAAAAAGGCATATCAGCATTTGAAAATATTTTGTTAAATAATATTTTTAGATGGTTTAGAAATGCATTTTTGAAAAATTCATACGGAGTCCCATCTTCCCCTGGGACATTTCCATTTTTGGCTTTTTTTATTACAGCTTGTGTTTCAGAATCTGATATACCAGAGTCCAAAGTTTCATCGATGATAGATGGTTCTGTGTAAGAAAACACTAGTTTATTATTGTTGTGGAGAAGAAGTTTAAAGTGAGTAGCGGATATCCCTGTACCTATTATATAGTTGAGTTCATTGATTTATCTCGCTATCTTCCAAAATTCCTTTGAGTTTCTAGTTTGTTCTGGAATATACGCTTGTTTATTGTCATACTCTGATTTTTTTGTATGACAAAGTTTCTTATATTGGGTATTTGCTTCAAGGTACCAATTTTTTAATTCGTAATTATTTGAGGTTCGAATGATTCGCAGAAGTGCAAAGGATTTTTTTGTGCTTTCATGCAATGAGGTTGGCATTGTTTATATTCTGGACCAGGGTGGAAACTTCCTCGGGTTGTGCTTTGCGATCGTGGGCCATGTATGCCGATCCTATATATAGCTCATCTAAACCTGCTATTTTCAGTCTAACAACTGTCAGGGGTGGAGTGCTAAAATTGGGACATACAAATACTTTTGAATGTTTTTTTTTGCAAGGAACAAGCACGAGGATTACCTTGGTTATTGCTGTTGTTCGATACATATGAAAGATTGTGAAGCTGGTCTTGAAGCCCGCAGATCTTCTGGCTCCGAACCTATGGTTCTTGTATAATGTCGAAATCCACATAATATACTCTGAGAAAAATTCTTAGATTATCTGTGTGAGTTTCAGCGTTATGGGTTGTTGGTGCACCCACGATCACGGGTTCCAACGTCTCTTCGGATGTTTCGACAACCCCTTTTTCGTCCCCTTGAGGTGGCAATATCCTCACTTTGGCCTTTCTGATGCCGAAATTAAGACGTTGGTTAGAGCTTACAATCTATGACCTTCCTGCCTCATCAATGAAGAGTAGGAAGGACGTCGTTCCTTTGTTGGCATTGGCCCCTTCGGTTTTATGACGAACCAGCCATCCATTGCATTGTGTTTATCAGGTGAAGCCCTAGGAAATGTTAAAGCTTTGTAAACTACGGAACAGAATTATCCCAAGGCGCTTGCGAGTTGAAAGAAATTTTAAACTGTTTGAATTAAAAGAAATTTCAAAACCATCTGCGTCTTCATTGCGAAGCCTGATAGATAGAGTTTCAGCAATTTATGATTCGCTTCTTTTATTGGGTGATCAAAAAAATGTTCCAAACGGGATTATTATACATTTAGTTATTTCTTAGGTGGATTCAATCGCGAGGTCTAAATGGGAAGAACAATTGGATTTCAGTACTCTTCCTTTATGCAAATACTGTGAAGAAGATATCAGCACCTTTCTGCTGAAGACGCTTTAAGTGAAAAATTCAAATCCTCTGATAAGCAATTCAAACCGAAACAAGATTCAAGTCGTCATCGAAATCAAAAATCTTCATATGCTTGTGTAAGCGTAATAAACAAAATAAATCGAGACGCTTATATTGTAAATCAAACGAGAATTATATAACGAGTGTGTTGCCGGCACAAAATTTGGATGCCAGTCTGATCTGACTTGTTGACTAGATTTTTTTTTTCTTAACCCAGTCAAAAGAAAAAAACAGTCAAACTTAATAAACGAAACAATCCAGTCAAATAAATTGAAACAAATAAACTATTTTATTTTTTAGTACGAATTGCACATACATACAAGCAATTATTAATTAAACTAAAACTCGGAAACTGAACTCTAGGTATTGTTTTGTTTTATTAATTAATTTCAATATTGCAAATCAAATTTGTACCAATTAGTAAAATTATGGCAGCATTTTATGTCTTGTAAATTGTTTCTTATACATTTCATTTCCAGTTAACTGAAAAAAAAACCAGTCAAAACTGACTGGAATCCAGTTAAAATGGCATAACGACATGCCAAACATTCACTGCACTACCTGTGTTACAAAGATTCGAATAAGTGATGGTGAGAGCTACTGATTATACGTGTTTTACAGACGGGCAGTTTTTCTAGTGTTTTTTTCCAACAATTAAGTTCCCAAACTCGATAATCTTTTGACAATATACTTTGATAGAGTCAATTTCAATAAACCAGTGAAAAATATCAAAGCGAAAGCTAATAACACAAAAAAAATTGCATTTTAAATAATTTTCTTTTCTTTCATTAAATGAGTTGCAAATATATAAATTCCGTTGTCTCTCTTAGAACATTGCATTAAAACAAAAATCTACCACCACAACTTTAATTATAACATTTATATCTGTTTCAAATAATAAACGTAGCCGTCCAATAGACACAGTGACAAAACCTAAAAAAAACACTAATAATTCACCTCGAACTTCGCCTCAGCAAAATTATAAAAGAATGGCTTTTGATGACAGTTCCTTGTTATCCAAATTGGATGAGAAACTTGACAAACAAAGTGAATTTATAATATCTCTCTTGTCAAAACAAATAAGAAATGATAACCAGGAACTAGCAAACAAAATTCAAGTTCAATTTGATGTCGTAAACAAAAACATAAATGATATAAATACGAAAGTTCAACAACTCGAGAGTGCAAATATAAACATAAACACTGAGATTGAATCACTTAAATTGGATTTAAACAAAATGAATTCTTCCTTTTCTGTTCTTAAATCCGATTTAAATAATACTAAAAATGAACTAGAGCAACACAAAAATAAATTCTCATTAATTGAAACCAAACTTGCCGATGCTTCGACCACAATAAATGTTCTCGATAATAAACTTGTAGACAGTGATGCAGTGATCTTCGGTGTTCCCCACAAATCCAACGAGAACTTGAAATCACTTTTTTATTGTCTCTGTCACACAATTAGTATTAAACCACCGGTAGTGATTGATGTGTTTCGCACTCGCCCGAAAGAAAAAACAGATAACACAGTGATAATCATTAAATTTAAATCTCCTTATGAAAAAAATTTCCTTCTTTAAATAACCAAGTGGCAGGTCTCGGGTTTGTCATTTGAACGCACAAAGTTTATTTTGTAAAATTGATGAGTTCAGGGATGTGTTTGCAGGTTCCGATTGCGCAATGTATAGGCTGGGCAATTTGAAGTTATCTCGCGCCGATAGACATGGTAGAAGAGGTGTTGGTGTGGCAGTGTATGTACGTAAAGATTTAGCCTGCAAATTAATCTGTAAGTCTGGAGAGGGGAGCGCGATGGAGTTTGTTTTTATAGAAATTATAGCTGAAGAAAGTTCTTTAACAATAGGTGTTGTGTATAGACCCAATAATGACGTAACTTTAACACCATTATTTACTATTTTAGAAAATATTTCTTTACACACTGCTAAAATTATGGTTTGTGGTGACTTAAATAGCAATCTTCTTGCTGATAACATGCTTGTTTCCGCAATGAGAACATTTAATTTGTTTCCTGTCAACACTACCAATGCAACCCATTTCGTTGGTAGATCGCAAACACTTCTAGATTTTTTTTTGTAAGTGACATAAGTGATGTTTTACATTATGACCAGTTATCAGCACCAGCCTTTTCAAAACACGATCTCATTTAGCGTTCAATTTTAGAATGAACAGCCTTGCAACCAGATTTGAGTATAGTGATTTTAACAGAGTAGATTATTCTCGCTTGGAACAGAATACTCGAAGTATTGAATGGGAAAATGTTTTCTATATACCTTCCCCTAATGATCAAATAGAATATCTAAATTCTAATATTTTAGACCTTTTTAACCGCAACGTACCCATCAGATCAAGAAACTTAAATCATGGACAGCGTCCTTGGTTTTCTAATGAAATTCGCAGGCTTTTATGTTTACGGGATCAAGCTTACAGAATTTGGAAAAGGTATAGAATACAAGATCAATATCAAAATTATCGTACTCTTCGCAACCAAGTTGTTAGTAAAATATGACTGGCTAAAATTGAATTGTATAGCAGAAAGCTAGGAGTTACAACGCCAATTATGGAAAAATCTTAGTCAGAGTCGATATTCGATAGCTCACAGTCGCTTTCTGCTTACGCTCTTGCTTTTATAAATAAAATTCGATAGCTCACAGTCGCTTTCTGCTTACGTTCTTGCTTTTATAATTAATATTAGTTAAATTCTAATTATTTAAAAAAAAAAACATGTCTCTTAAATGTGTTAAATGCCAAGAACCTATTCGGCGATCGCAAACTCGTGTTACTAGTGGTTCGTTCTGTGGCTTGTCGTACAACAAACAATGCGCTAGCGTAAATGACATTGATTACAACACCTTATCAAATCCGAATATGTCCTGGAATTGTAACAATTGTTCAGATCCATCTTTTTCTAATTTTGTTCAACAGTTTACCGAACTATCGAAATTGGTTATTAGTTTAAAAAATGATCTTTCTCTTATCAAGAATGTTTAAATCACCAGTGACAATAATTTACCTAAAAAACAATTAAATCAGATAAACCTCCACAATGCAACAAACAAAATTCCAACAAATACATTACCCACGATCTTAATTTCACCCCAGCAAAACCTTGTGACAAGTGAATTAAGTGTGCATCATTGTCTAATAATATCCCAAATAACAATAACAATGTATTAAATAGTGCTATTACCAACAACAAAAACGATTTACAAATTTTCTTATGGAACGTACGATCGCTCTATAGAGCTCGAGCTGCTCAACAGCTAGCTGATGCCCTGTCAAAATATAAAGCTGACATAACAGCACTACAAGAAATCAGATGGACAGGGAATGGTGTTTTACAGAAGAAAGAATATGACGTATACTACAGCTGTCATACAAAACACCATGTGCTCGGGGTAGGCTTCCTAGTCAGCGAAAAAATGAAGTCTACCATCATCGGCTTTAACGCTATAAGCGAAAGGCTCAGACGAAGAAAAAGAGACTTACTACGAACAAGTCGAGAGGACCCTCAATGCCTGTCCAAGGTATGACGTAAAAATCATCCTTGGGGATTTGAACGCAAAAATAGGTCGGGAGCCGGTATTCAGGCATTACACAGGCACCCATAGTTTGCATGAGAACACTAATTACAATGGACTTCAAGTCTTAGAATTGGCAGCATCGAAAAACATGGTCGTTGCGAGTACCAGGTTCCCGCAAAAAGATATCTACAAAGCCACCTGGGTATCACCTGATGGAGTCACTCGTAACCAAATAGACCACGTGTTGATAGACCATCGCCACTACTCGAACTTGATGACGGTACGAACGTACCGAGGCGCCAATATCGACTCGGATCACTATCTTGTTGGTATGGTCTTCCGAGGGCGGATTGCCTTGCGAAGACGTATTGCATCCGCCGATCAGGTTCGAATCAACACGGCCGCCCTGCGCAATGAAAATGCCAGTAACACCTTTGGTAATGCGTTAGGACTCGCCCTAGAATCACTTGATTTAGGGAGAGTAAGTCCTGGAGCCAGTATGCTGGGCGTAGATGAGAAGTGGACACGCCTTAAAAATACTGTCATTAGTACTGCCAACTCCATCTTAGGCAGCAGTCGTAGAAATCGGAACGACTGGTTTGATGATGAATGCAAGCTAGCGACTGAACGTAAGAATGTTGCGTACCGAGCAATGCAACAATCTCATAGAACGCGGGCACGCGAAGAAGAATATAAAGAGCTCAGAAGAATAGAAAAACGGCTTCACAGACAGAAAAAAAAAGCCTGGGAGAAGAACTTAATCTGTGAAATAGAAAAAAGCCGAGAGCGAGGTCCGCACTAGGCGCGGAAGTTCTACCAATCCGTCCGAAACATGACGCAGTACACACCACGCTGCACATACTGCAAGGACGGAGAGGGAAATCTGATCACCGATCCACAAAGCATACTGGAGCGATGGGAAGTGTACTTTAATGAATTGCTAAATGGTCAACTCACTGCTGAAGTGGAGGCTCCACTGCTTCAAGACGAATACCCTATGTTGCCGTCACCAAGCATAGAAGAGGTTGAGAAGGCTATAGACCGGCTAAAGAAAAACAAAGCCCCGGGAGCTGATGGTATACCAGCCGAATTATTTCAACACGGTGGGCCAGCTCTACGTCAGGCAATTCATGATATTATAGTGCACGTGTGGGAGCATGAAGAAATGCCAGAAGACTGGTTAAAAGGTATAATATGCCCCATACATAAGAAAGGAGATGTCACAACGTGCAGCAACTATAGAGGTATCACGTTGTTGAGTACCGCCTATAAGATACTCTCCTCTATCCTACAAGACCGGATAACCCCATACGCTAAAACCATCATCGGACAATATCAGTGTGGTTTCATTCCAGGCAAATCAACAACTGATCAGATCTCTACCCTTAGGCAGGCGATGGAAAAATGTCTATAATTTAACATCCCAACATACCACCTGTTTATAGACTTTAAGGCCGCCTATGATAGCATAGCCAGGGTAGAACTTTACAAAGCCATGAGAGAATTCGGCATCCCAAATAAATTGACACGACTATGTAGGTTGACCATGACCAACGTAACAAGCCAAGTAAAAATAGCCGGATTGCTATCCAGACCAATCAAAATCTTTAATGGACTCCGACAAGGAGATGGTTTGGCCTGCCTCCTCTTCAACCTGGCGTTGGAGAAAGCAATCCGTGACTCTGGCACGGCAACAAGAGGGACCATCGTCAATAGGTCCAGCCAGATACTGGCTTACGCAGACGACATCGACATCATCGGAAGAACCGGGCAAGCTGTACACGATTCCTTCATCCAGATCGAGCAGGCGGCACAAAATCTGGGGCTGCACATTAGGGAAGGTAAAACAAAGTACATGGTGGCGTCGAATGCGAGAGGAACAGTTGGTCAAACAATCAAGGTAGCGGAGCACGAATTTGAAGTGGTGCAATCCCTTAAATAACTTGGGTCAATAGTAGCAGCCGATAACAATATAGAAGAAGAAATACGCGGGCGGCTTCTCAAATCCAACAGAGCCTACTACAGTCTGTCAAAGCTCTTCAAATCCATAAATCTCACCATAACTTCAAAACTACTGCTGTACAGGACCATGGTCCTGCCAGTACTCACATATGGATCCGAGACTTTGGTGCTTAGCAAAAGGCACTCTGACCTCTTAGCCGCGTTCGAGAGAAAAGTCTTAAGAAGAATTGTTGGCCCCATGTGTGGGGAAGGACGATTCCGGAGATGGTACAATCATGAATTGTACGCAATCTACCTTGAGGCAGATATCGTGACAAAAATTAGGCTCGGTAGACTTCGGTGGGCAGGGCACCTAGCTCGCATGAGCGAAGAGGAACCTGCTCGGAAAGTTCTTTGTGGTACATTCTATGGCAGACGACAGCGTGGTAGACCATGCTTGTGCTGGAGAGATGGCGTAGACCAGGACGCCCGGAGCCTTGGGGTGCGCAACTGGATGGCGTCGGCTGGAGACCGGGATAGGTGGAGAGACTTGTTGAAGGAGGCCAGGACCGGACCCCGGTTGTCGAGCCGATGATGAAGATGCAACAACAACTCCACACAATTAAACGTTCCGAGAAACCCTAAAAGAGTTTATGGTACAAATAATTCTCTTTGCCTAAACTCCCTGCCTAAATATAAATGGTTTCATCAATCTAGATTCGATATAGGTGTTAATACTGATGAAATTATTAATCATATCTCCGAAAATACTAATATTCCTAAAGACTATATTAAATGCTATAAACTAGTAAAAAAAGATGTGCAAACCGTGCTTAGGTTCATCAACCTCAAAGTCAGCGTTCCTGAAAATATGCTTAGTATTGCTATGAATCCAAATATATGGCCCTCCACAATTAAAATAAAAAAATTCGTCTCTATTGCAAAAAACGAAGATGCTGTATCAACCCAACCATCAACATAAACTATGCACCGCCGCCAATACCTCTGCAACTTCCTCGCCACCGTATATCAACACCCTCACCCAATAACCAGTTTTTATTATATTACCAAAATACAGGGGGACTACGTACAAAAACAAACCAATTGTTTCTCCACTCATCTGCCTCTCAATATGACGTTATCACTTTTACCAAGACTTGGCTTACTGATGATCATCACAATTCTGAATTATTTAATGATAATCAGTACAATGTTTTTCGGAAGGATAGATGTTTGGTGAAAACTAATTTAACTAGGGGTGGAGGGGTGTTAATTGCCGTTCGATCTCATTTTTCTTCTGCTGAAGTTGAGTTGCCGTCGTCTGCTATAAGCTCTCAATATGATATCGATCAACTTGCCGTTCGAGTGTCTAAGGGTTCTTTATTGGACTTATTGATTATTTTAAGTTATATACCACCAGGTAGTTCAATTGATCTATACAAAATCCGTATCAATAAATGTCGTATACTTTTTTCTGAATTAAATTCAAATCAACATTTGGTAATATTAGGTGATTTTAATCTCTGCAATATTAAATGGACTTTTGATCCAGATGAAAAATTTTTATTACCTTTTAATATAAATTCTGAACTGGAAAGTGAAATTATAGACTCTTTTTGTGAGTTGGACATTATTCAAATAAATAGTTTTTTTAATGATATGAATCGAATTTTAGATATAATTTATGTTGATAAAGAACTTTCTGTAAATATTAGTAAGAGTATCGATCCAATATTCAGTAATTCTCTTCACCATCTGGCACTAAGCGTTGAATTTAGTTTTTTTGGTTACTTAAAACCAACATGTGATAATTCCACCTACTATAATTATGCCAAAGGTAACTACAATGCCATAAATGAATTTTTAATTTAAATTCCTTGGCATCAAGTATTAAATAATGTTAATCTTTCTGTTTCGTATAATGTCTTTATTGAGCCATTAAAGACGGCAATTGATAGTTTTGTTCCAAAAAAAGTTAATAATATAAAGTCGAAGCCCCAGTGGTTCAATAAAAGACTAATTAATTTAAATAATAAGAAAAATAAGGCATACAAGCTATTTCGTTGTTCCAATAACGATACTACCCTATTATGTAATTATAGGCGTATTCAAAAAGATTTCGAAGTTCTTAATAAATTCTTGTACAAAGATTATCTGATTCGTACTGAGTCGAATTTGAAGCTTAATAGCAAAGGCTTTTGGAGCTATATAAATGGTAAAAGAAATTCTAATGGTATTCCAAATCAAATGTTTTACAATGATGAAAGTTCCACTGATTTTTGTACGATATGCAATTACTTTGCCGACTTTTTTCAGTCGGAATATATGATACGCGACAGTCCAGTTTCTTCTATTCATGACTGCATGAATAGTTTTTTAAATATAGGAAACTTAAATATAAGTGATTCAGAAGTATTTGATGCATTGTGTTCAGGGTGAAAATATGATGCCGCACTAAACTATGCGCAATGAGTTTACTGCCTAAGCATTATGTTTCACCCTGTTCGTTATTTGCCGCGCGAGCCGCTGGCCGGGTGGCAAACGTCAAATAAGAAATATCTAGAATATTTCATGCTTCGTTTACCACCCAGCCGAGCCAGTTGTCTAAAAGTTAAAGGTTTAAAGAAAGAGAAAAAGACCACCAGACCCCATCCCTACGCAAAAAAAAGAAAACATTTTTAATAAATTAAAGTTAATATATATGTATATAATAAGTAAAGTTGTTTAGTGCAATAAAAGAAACTAAAAGGAAACTAAAAACCAATAAAGTGTTTTTGAGTGTAGTCTGGTGGCAAAGGAAAAGATACAACCCCTTGTCGGCATTAAGTTGCCGTTTTTGGTCGAACCCATCGGTGGCAGACACCCAAGCTGGGGCAATCCCATTAAGGCATACGTATTCTTGTGAACATTTTAAATTGCAAACCATGATACAAATTAGAAAAAAACCTATTCAACTGAACATTAGGGTCCATTCGGCCGAATAGTTTTTGCGAAAAACTAGTAAAGTGCGCAGATTAATTTATTTGCAATTACTGGCAAAGTGAGCCAGCGTTATTGCATAAAATCATTGTCCAGCCAACGCCAGCGGGTCCATCATCATTGTACACAGCCGAGTCAACAGTAGCAGCCAACATAAATCTAGCATTTGTACAGGTACAAAATAAATTTTTTTTTAATTTTTGAGTATTTTGAATTTTGATTGACTTGTGTAATATAAGTATAAGCAAATTTAATCGCTGAAACGGTACAGTTGGCATACGGAAAAATTGGAACGGTGCTAACTGTACGCGTATATTATCCAAATTACATTATATATTACCAAATTTTAAACGCTGAAACGGTGCAGTTAGCATACGGTAAAATTGGAACGGTGCTAACTGTACGCGTGCGATACGCTTGTTGAATTCCACGCGTCTTTTAAAGAAAAACAAAAGGATGTCTCAAAGTCAGTTGCGGAGGCATACCGCATTGAACTTACGGAACTGTGGCTCAACGTTAAAGAGCAATACAGTCTATATATTCGTGCGGCAAAAGAAGATGACGAGCTCAAGGCGTCACTCGTTGAGGTACGGGATAAGTATAGGAAATCCTCCGATACTTATATAGAATTTCTTAGTGAAATGTAAGAATTCGAGCGGTCGCATGAAGTAAAGTCGAAAATAAATGTTGAAGATTTCCAATCGGGTGATGTAGAAAAATTAGTAACGCATAGTATGCATGTGCCTCCATGTGAAACCGAAATTTTTTGTGGGGATTATTTAAAATGGCCAGCATTTAGGGACACGTTTACAGCTCTTTACATCCGGCATGCAAAATTAGGTCCCGTTCAAAAACTTTTTCACTTGCGTGCTCGGACTAAAGATCAAGCTTTAAGCATTGTCTCTAAATTTGAAATTACTGATGACAACTTTGCGGCAGCTTGGTCAGCTCTTGAAGAGCATTATGAAAACAAAGGCGTTATAGTGAACAGCCATCTTAATATTTTGCTCGGCCAATCACATATTACGGTTGAATCTCCTTCGGCATTAAAAGAAATGCAGAGCAACATTAATGATGCGCTTTTAGCTTTAGGTTCATACGGCATTGAGGTTGACAAATGGGATGCTTTCATCACATACATGTGTGCTACTCGCCTCCCAGCACAAACTCTAGCGCTTTGGGAACAATCCCTAAATAAACCGACAGAAGTTCAAACTTGGGGAAGCATGAACACTTTCCTTACCAATAGGTACCGCGTATTAGAGAATGTTGCTGACATGCAACAGGGAGGTAAAGGGCCACGTCCGTCAAACAAACCACAGTATCCAACCACAAGCACAAATAATTCACCTCGTGTTCGCACGCATCATGCACAAATGGGTTCGCAATGTAAAATTTGCCAAGGAAATAATTCGCTGAGACTATGTCCAGAATTTTTGAAGATGAATGTTTCTAAAAGGAGAAACACGGTACGAAGACTCAAATATTGCTATAATTGTCTAGCATTCACTCATATGGTACCGGCTTGCCAGAGTGAGAACACATGTTTCC
The DNA here is from genome assembly GCA_951217065.1 of Baccha elongata. Lineage (NCBI taxonomy): Eukaryota > Metazoa > Arthropoda > Insecta > Diptera > Syrphidae > Baccha > Baccha elongata. Next base: position 1,464,435 of record CATNUY010000119.1, on the reverse strand, counting down.
ATTGTAAAGGAAGACATCATTCGCTCCTACATTTTGAAATGACACCGGTGTCAGGGAATACATCCCAAAAAATACAGTCCTTGAAGTGGACCCCTTCAAATTTTAAATCAAGTTTTCACTTAAATGCCATTCCAAGCTTTGTTCCAAGTTCAAGTCACAACTCTTTTCAGACCATAAACCCAGTGCCATATCCCAATGCTCAATTTTCTTCGCCAAGTGAGAACTCGAATACGGCTCAGTTTTCAAATGCGAATGAAAATCCCAACGTTGTAACAAAAACATTTTTTTCAACAACAAGATGCACTGCCCTTCTCGCTACTGCGATAGTTCGTATCCGCCATCATCAAACCGATTTTGATTGGCGATCTCTTATCGACCCGGGTTCTGAAGTTTCATTCGTTTCAGAAGAAATTCAGGCAAAGTTAGGGTTGCCAACCCGAGCAGTTAGAGCCACGGTCGCAGGTGTTAATTCTTCCGTAACCGCGACTTCCTCTTAGTTGTGCTCATTCACTCTTAGTTCAAGGCTTGATAAAAATTTTGTGTTATCGGCCGAAGCATTGGTTCTGAAAAGGGTGGCTGACAATTTGCCTTCAATCTCCATAGAGGTGGAAGATTCTCAACAATATTTTGATTTTCCTCTAGCGGATCCATTTTTTAATCGAAGTTCAAAGATAGACCTACTGATTGGTGCAGATTTGTACCCCTTTATTATCCGAGATGGATTAAAACCAAAAGTGTTTCAAAGGGTTATGGCACAAAATACGGTATTTGGCTGGGTATTGCTAGGTCCTCTGGAGAAACAAAACACTAGTAGTAAATCAGAGTTCACAAAATCGGTATCGTTTTTTAACGAAATAACCTTAGAGATAGAAATTGAAAAATTTTGGAAGCAAGAAGAACTTCCACAAACCCCCATACTCACGACTGCGGAACAATATTGCGAGACTCTTTTTGAAGAATCGACTTACCGAGATGACACGGGCCGGTACGTAGTGCGATTGCCTTTTACAGAAGATTTTCTCCAAAATCCATGGTTAGGTGCTTCGCGTGAAAACGCGCAAAGGCAATTCTTAAGGAATGAAAAACGTCTTCTCTGTAATCCCAACGCAAAACAAGAGTACGATGCTGTGTTGTCGGAATACCTTGACCTAGGTCACATGAAGCCAGCCACTCCATGCGAAGGGAACGAAGTTTTTTCACATAAAATGAAGTCTTACTTTATGCCCCATCATGCGGTCATAAAAAACCAGATAGCCTCACAACAAAGGTATGTGTGGTGTTCAATGCTTCTTTTGCTTCTTCAAACGGGAAGAGCTTAAATGACGTTTTGTACCCGGGCCCAGCTTTGCAGACAGATATCACCCTTTTAATTTTGAATTGGCGGCTTTATCGATACGTGTTCAACAGCGATATTGAGAAAATGTACCGACAAATTAAAATACATCCCGATCAAACGCCATTTCAAAGAATTTTTTATCGTGAAAATATGGGAGATCCCCTAACAATATTTGAAATGTTAACACTTACTTTTGGAGTAACGTGTTCCCCATATCTAGCAATCCGTACGTTGCAAAAGTTGGCCTTGGAAGTTAAAGAGTCTCATCCGCTCGCGTCTGATGTTCTTTTACGAGAATTATTTGTGGATGACGTCCTATCAGGAGCTCATGAAATTTCTAGCGCTATCTTGGCACAATCGGAGCTGGTATCTGTTCTGCAATCGGCTGGCTTCCATTTACGAAAATGGACTTCTAATACAGCTGAGTTGTTGAGGCATCTATCCAAAGGTTCACTCTTAAATAAGGATTTTCTAAAATTCGATGATAAAAGCACAGTCAAAACTCTAGGTATACAGTGGCAGGCAAACCAGGACACATTCTCTTTTTCGGTTCAAAAAAATGTACCACAGTCAGATCTCATTACAAAACGGTCAGTCTTGTCTGTAATCGCAAAGTTGTATGACCCGTTAGGGTGGTTGGCCCCTATCGTGGTTATTGCAAAAATATTAATGCAACAAATTTGGAAAGACAAGACCGAATGGGATAAATGTCTTTTTCCCACGACTGAACAAAGTTGGAGAATTTTTGTGTCCAAGTTGCCAGAAATTTTAAGCTTGAATATTCCGCGGTGGGTGGAATATACTCCCGATTCCGTAACGCAGATACATGGGTTTTGCGATGCCTCAGAAAAGGCTTACGCTGCTTGTATTTTTCTTCGCGTGCAAAAGAAAAGCAAAATAACTGCCCACTTATTATGGGCCAAATCGAAAGTCGCTCCTGTAAATACGATCTCTCTTCCAAGGTTGGAGTTACAGGGTGCAGTTCTCTTATCAAAAATGATTCAGCTCGCTTCGACTTCTCTTCATATAAGAAATATATCTTCGATCAAATTGTGGACAGATTCCACTATTGTGCTAGCATGACTTAAAAAACATCCAAGTTCATGGAAAACCTTCGTGGCAAACAGAACGGCCGAAATTTTAAAAAATACTTCAGTCAACAATTGGTGGGTCGTAGTTCCAGCGGAAAATCCGGCTGATTAAGCCACACGAGGGGTTTTTATGCTGAATACCGGGCGAACAGGTAGCTCAAAAAAGTTGGTTGAGTAAATTTAATCCATTTCTGGATAAAAAAGGTATCATTCGTGCAAATGGAAGATTATCGTCTTCAACATTGCCGTACAATGAAAAGTTTCCACTTTTATTGCCAGCCAATTCTCTTTATATACAACTTTATGTGAAATATGTTCATGAACTTTCTCTGCATGGTGAAATCCAACTCATGATGCGTATGATAAGATCCGAGTATTGGATACCTAGTTTGAAAAAACTTATCAAAAAATGCATTTTTGAATGCATTTGTACGCGATACAAAAAACACGTTCAAACACAACTAATGGGTGCGTTACCAGTAGAACGGACAGTTTTAAGTCGACCTTTTACAAATATAGGAGTTGATTTTGCAGGACCTTTCCTGATAAAGACTTATTACGGTCGAAAATGTCGCCTAGATAAGGGGTATGTGTCAATCTTCGTATGTTTTGCAACACGAGCCCTGCACCTAGAATTGGTTAGTGATCTAACTAATCAAGCGTTTTTAGCGGTATTTACGCGTTTTGTTTCACGTCGAGGTACCCCTGAACAAGTTTTTTCAGACCACGGTACAAACTTTGTCGGCGCTTCTAAAGTTCTTCTACACGGCTTCCACAAATATCTCATACATTGCCCTATAGCTCCGGTTCATCAATTTGCACATATAAAGTGGAATTTTATCCCTCCCGGCTCACCTCATATGGGTGGATTATGGGAAGCGGGTGTTAAAAGTTTTAAGTTGCATTTCAGAAAGTTAGCTGGTAATAAAAAGTTCACTTTCGAAGAATTTACCACTTTACTTGCCAGAATTGAATGCAGCTTAAATTCACGTCCTTTGTCACCCATGTCCGAAAATGTGTCGGATATAGTTCCCCTTACCCCAGGTCATTTTCTGACTGGTGGATTGCTATTAGGTTTGCCAGAACCCTCACTTCAAAATCAATCGTTAAGTGTGATGAACCGATGGAGAAAGTTGAAAATTCTTCATCATCAATTTTGTGTAAGGTGGAAAGAAGAATATTTGAAGGAGCTCCACAAGCGTTATAAGTGGAAAAATCCGCAACGAAATCTTCAAATTGATGATCTAGTTATTATTCGTAATGAAAATTTGCCCCCCAACGAGTGGCGTCTTGGACGAGTCGTCAAAATACATGCCGGAAATGATAGTAAAATTAGAGTCGCCGCGGTAAAAACTGAAAAGGGAATCGTCACACGATCAATCGTTAAACTTTGTGTTCTTCTACCTCAATAAGTCCAAATACTTTATATTTTTCGCCTAACTAATTGTAACTCAAATAAATAGAAAGAGTTTGTTAGAACAAAGGCGTCCGAGGAAGCGCAAATCACCATCGTTCGCATCAAGATTTGTTTCCTTTTATTCTTCAGCAAAATTGAAATTTCAAAAAGTCCATAACAGTCATATATTAGAAAAGGTTTATTAATGTCCTTTTAAATTTTTGCCACAATTACACTGTAATCTATTCATTTATATTTCTCATATCAAAAAAAAAAAAATATATATAATAAAATTTGAACTATTTTTGTACTTTTAGCATTTAACTTTCATTAACAGAATATGTAATTCAATTGAGTGATTCATGATCAGATGGTTTAAAGGTCTAGTGGTCTCTTGCTCACGCGTTCTTAATTGGTTGCATCCGAGGTTGCAAGGCGGGCGGTAATGTTCAGGGTGAAAATATGATGCCGCACTAAACTATGCGCAATGAGTTTGCTGCCTAAGCATTATGTTTCACCCTGTTTGTTATTTGCCGCGCGAGCCGCTAGCCAGGTGGCAAACGTCAAATAAGAAATATCTAGAATATTTCATTCTTCGTTTACCACCCAGCCGAGCCAGTTGTCTAAAAGTTAAAGGTTTAAAGACCCCATCCCTACGCAAAAAAAGAAAACATTATTAATAAATTAAAGTTAATATATATATAATAAGTAAAGTTGTTTAGTGAAATAAAAGAAACTAAAAGGAAACTAAAAACCAATTTTTTTGAGTGTAGTCTGGTGGCAAAGGAAAAGATACAACCCCTTGTCGGCATTAAGTTGCCGTTTTTGGTCGAACCCATCGGTGGCAAACACCCAAGCTGGTACAATCCCATTAAGGCAAACGTATTCCTGTGAACATTATAAATTGCAAACGGCTTGGTCGAACCCATCGATGGCAGACACCAAAGCTTGGGCAATCCCAAATTAGAAAAAAACCTATTCAACTGAACACATTGTGTGGTCTGAGTCCTGACAAATTATTTTTAGTAATCACGTTGTTAGTTGTTTTGAAAGTGGATCTCAATGTGATGTCATTTACACCGATTTCGCCAAAGCCTTCGATCCAAAAGTTGGAAAACTTAGGTTTTCATTCTAATCTATTGAATTGGTTTCAATATTATTTATGTGATCGTATTCAATACGTTTTTATATATAATTTTAAGTCTCACCTAATTCATGTTTCCTCTGGTGTTCCTCAAGGAAGCCACCAAGGTCCGCTTCTGTTTTTAATTTTAATAAATGATATTCCAATTCATATCCGGTTTTCCCATAAATTGTTGTTTGCTGATGACTTAAAAATATTCTGTTGCATAAAGTCTCTTTCAGATAGTATTCTCCTTCAAGAAGACCTTAATAGACTTGATGAGTGGTGTAAGATAAATCATTTATTTTTGAATATCTAAATGCCAAATTATGTCATTTTTTCGTAACCAGTCTTCTATCTTTTATTCGTACAAAATTGATGACATACCTCTTTGCAGAATGGAAGAAAAGAAAGATCTTGGTGTTTTATTCGATCATAAACTTAATTTCAATCTGCACTTTGACTACATAGTAGCTAAAGCCAATTCTATGCTAGGATTTATTTCTAGAAACTCCAAGGAGTTTACTGACCCTTACACTCTTAAATCTCTCTTCATTGCCTTTGTACGATCAGTTTTAGAATATTGTTCTGTTATATGGAGCCCTTTCTACAAAACAAGTTCTCAAAAGGATTGAAAATATTCAAAAACGTTTCACAAGATTCGTAGTTTATCGTTTACATTGGTATATCCGAATGCCCTCGTATGATTCAAGATGCCAACTTATTGGTTTCCTTAAGCTTTCAGATCGCCGAAAATATTTTTCTATCATCTTTGTTAGAGACATACTATGTTATCACATCAATTGCCCCCTTTTGTTATCCTTAATAGAATTCTATGCTCCTTCCAGATATTTGCGAACCAGAAGTTTATTTTGTGAACCGTTTCATAGAACAAATTATGGGCTTAATGAGCCTCTTACACGATGTTTAAGAGAAGCCAATTCTGTGTAATCAAGTATTGTTTTTAGTAATCTTAAGGAATTTATATGTATTTGTAACTTCCGTTTGATGAAATAAATAAATAAATTGTAAATTGAAATAGGGATAGGAAAACAGAACATTGACTGCAAGGAGAATATTGATGTGGATGCAGTTAATACCAATTTCGTTTCGCTTCCTTTTCCACATCTTTCTCATTTGTCGCCTGATCTTCGTGAACCTATAAATGTTTCTTATAGATATACTGCATTTGAATTTACTGGTGTGGAAAGCACAGATATTGTTGAAAGCTTACTTTCCATCAAATCGAACGCGGTTGGATTTGATAACATACACTCAGTTTTCATCAAATCCATTTTACCACATATTCTGCCTTACTTAACACATCTATTTAATACAATCTTAATGACTGATATTTTTTCGAAAGTGTGGTAACAAGCTAAAATTTTACCAATTAAAAAGGGACAAAACACAAATGAATACAGACCTATTTCCATACTTCCTTACTTGTCAAAAGTATTTGAAAGAGTTGCCCAAAAACAACTCAATGGTTATTTCAGGGCGCAAAATATGATGTCCCCAAAGCAATTCGGTTTTCTTCATTAACACAGTTGCACAACTGCTATTGAAGATATAAGATTGGCCTTAGACGATGACCTTGTAACTTTTCTAGTATTGCTTGATTTCTCTAAAGCCTTCGACACGGTGGACCATCATAACTTATGTTTGAAGCTCTTTTGACAGTGCGGATTATCATATTCCGCTGTTCGATTAATTAAATCGTATTTGCAAGACAGAGAGCAAGCGGTTTCTATGAACAATAAAACTTCAAGCCTTCTTCCCACAGTAAGAGAAGTTCCTCAAGGTTCCATTTTGGGACCCTTGCTCTTCTCGTTATATATTAACGAACTTCCAGCGAAAATTTCATTGCATCAGCAGCATCAGCAATGAAGTAGACGTGTTTTTTGATCGCTTTCAACTTTGTGTCTTTTTCAACTCTTTTCAATCCGTTTTAAATTAATACTGCAGTAGAAAGTTATTCAGGCTACAGTTTTTGTTGCATTTCAAGTATTTAAGTCAACTTATTTTCTTGTGAAGTGAATAATTTTTAAATTTAAAGATAATCTAATTGAAGGAGTGTAACTATAACTATTCTACTGAGTGCCATTGTACTTTTGTTTCTTTGTGTTCAACTTCAATCAGTGTCGCAATGAACACCAATACAAAGTCAAACTCCAATATCACTACTGCCTTAGCCAATACTATGACAACCGCCACTGCATTCAGCAATGCAACCAATACCTCCACCACTACTTCTATCGCCACTGCAACGGCCACTTCATCCACTGTTACCACCGCCACTACCAACGCTAACACCACAAACACCCTCAACACCTCCGCCGCCACCTCCACTACCGCCTTAACCAATGCCATTACTGCATACGCTTCCACCTTGACCTCCGCATCAACAAATATCGCCAATAAAGCTTCTGTATCGACATCTACCACCAAATTGAAACTGATAAAATGGTTCCTACTCCCGATAAATCCAGATCAACTTTAGCAGCTTCCAATAACAAAGCTAAATTAATAACACCTTTGAAACCGACTGGTCATGACAATAAAAAGCATCTTCTTGAACTTGAATCTTCCTTCTTGACTAATTTGTCAACCTCTTTGAAAGAACTTGAAGAAAAAATTAAGATTCATATAAGTGAAACACTAACAACACTAAATGACCGCTTGTTTTACTGTGAGAATGAAATAACTGAGCTAAAGAAGGAAAACAATCTAATCAGCGAGCAACTAGAGGACCATCAACGTGTGCAACGCTTGAGTGATGTAATTGTCTGTGGTTTACTTAAAAACTTCAGTGCAATGGAACTTGCAAAAAAGCTTGCTGCTAAACTCAACCACCCGCTCACTCCTCACTTTGATGCCTTCCGATTGAACACAGCGAACCCAAACAAAGATCATCCTCTACTCATTCGATTATCCTCTCCTGCCGAAAAAAGAAATCTGATTTCAGCATTTCACTCAATAAATGGCTTAACAAGATCTCAGCTAATCAATGATTCGGAAGCACAAGACTGTGCTCTTGATCGTCGCATATATTTAAATGAAAGTTTAACACCGTCGAACAGTTCATTGCTACGACATGCGATTCAACTGCGTAAAGAGGGTATTCTGTTTTCAGCGAGAACGAAAAATGGGTTTGTTTTTATTAAGAAAACCAGTGATGATAAGGAAATGAAAATTGACTCTAGTACTTTTTCCACACTTTCCACTACTTTGGCACATAGTCAACCAGAGCAGATCATTCAACTATGAATATTCTTAAAACTATTTTCCTTTTTATTTGATTTAAAATTAATACTACCTAATTAATATTTATATACTTTTTTATTATACTTATAGATTTTTTGCTTTTTATTTTTTCTTCTTTTCTTTTATTTAGTTTATACCTTCTTATATTTTTATTTGTGTTTTGCTGTTTCGTTAGTAGTTCAATAATTATCTTTTTTTATCATGCTTGGAGGCTTACTTCCTTCTGGTGGCATAAATATTTGTACTAAGTCAATGATAAAAATTCTTTCTAATGTTCGTGAGGGGTTTAAAGTTTGTTGCATGAATGCGCGTAGTTTAAATTTAGACAAGCTAGATTTTGTGAAGTTTGTATTTGAGTCCTCGGGTGTTGATGTCATTTGTATATCTGAGACGTGGATGAAACCTGAAACATCATTTACGAGTTTCCCAACTACAAATTGATTCGCAATGACAGAATTACAGATACTTTTGGAGGAGGGGTAGCAGTTTTTTGTAATACAGCGCTTAAAATCAAAATTATTGCTAAATCTGATAATCCTGGAATTGAGTTTCTTATTTTAGAAATATCAGATGGAAATATTAAAAGCTTGCTTGGTGTTGCTTATAATCCTAACAGAAGCTGTTCGCCTGAACCTCTCTTCTCAGTTATTCGGGATTTGTCAGCAAATTATGAAAATATCATTCTTTGTGGTGATTTTAATGCTGACCTCTTTCTCAATGAGCCAATCAACTCACTGATGAGGTTGCAGCTACGGGTCTTGCCGTCACAAACTCTCATGCCACTCGTTTTGGCCCAAATTCCCCTCCGAGTCTCCTTGACTTAATGATTGTATCTGATTTGTCAAATGTTCTTCTTGTGGATCAACTAAGTATTGAAGGTATATCTGATCACGATTTGTTATTTTGCAATTACAACATTGACTTTTCGCGAACTATTTCTCCGTCTTCATTTCAGTTCCGTGATTTTAAATCTATTAATTTTGATGCACTACTATTTGACGCTTGTAATTTCCCGTGGGATTTATGTTATTGTTTATACAATGTCAATGATAAAATTAATATTTTTCAATACTTACTGCTGGAACTGTATGAAAAACATGTTCCATTGAAGACATATACAGTTCGTAACAAGAATTGTCCGTGGTTCACATCTGAAGTACTTAGTTCTATTAAAAATCGACGTAAATTGTATTCTAAATGGAAGCAATACCCTTCTGCCATAAACTGGGAGAATTTCTGTCGTGCTCGTAACCATTCAACGTTTGTTACTCGAAGAGCTAGCTAAAAAAAGACTTTTTATGTCTAAATTAAGCACCCACCAAACCTCTCGCAAACTGTGGAGCAGTTTGCATTCTATTGGGGTTGGTAGAAAGGAGGTTGTTGTTAACTTGCCTGACCCAAACGATCTCAACAACGCTTTCACATCAGATAACGTACAGGCTTCAAACTTTGCACCTAATACTAACATCTTTTATGGAGGTTCTAATGAATTTGACTTTGAAGTCGTCTCTGAGAATGAATTGCTTATCAGCATTCACTCTATTAAGTCTAATTCCATAGGTGAGGATGGTGTTCGTATTAAATTTATTAAAATAATACTACCTCAAATTCTATCCACTTTTAAACACATCATCAATTTTTGTATAACCAGCTCATCGTTTCCTAATTGCTGGAAGCTTGGCAAAATTCCTGTACCAAAAAAGCCCCATCCTTCATCTTGCGCTGACTTCCGACCTATTAGCATCTTACCCTGCCTGTCTAAGGTCTTTGAAAAACTTTTAGCGGAGCAAATATTTAACCACATTAGCCACCATAATTTAATAACTTCAGTGCAATCGGGTTTTCGCCCTAATCATAGTTGTTCTACAGCAATGGTTAAGGTACTTGACGACATAAGAATTCCGTATGATCTGGATAAATTGACTATATTGTGTCTGCTCGATTTTTCCAAGGCTTTCGACCGAGTCAACCATGACATCTTGTGTAAAAAGCTGAATTTATACTTTGGCTTCAGTAGACGATCGGTTCGTTTAATAAAAAACTATTTAGAGAACCGAAGTCAGAGAGTAAAAGTTGGTGACACTTTTTCTGATTCAATGAATCTGCTTGCTGGTGTTCCGCAGGGCTCAATTTGGGCCCTTTGCTGTTTTGCATGTTCATTAACGACCTTCCCCAAGTTTGTCATAGTGTTATGTTGCATCTTTATGCTGATGATATTCAATTATACCTTTCCCGACCATTTAACTTGTTGGAGGACCTTATATGCAGGGTAAATGAAGATCTTTTAGAGATCTACAACTGGTCTTTGTGCAATGGGTTAACTCTTAATCCTCCTAAATCACAGATCATTGCTATTTTTAAAAAGAAATTTGATGTAACAAAGCTACCAACAGTCTTCATATCATGCTGTCAACTTGAATTCGTTGAATCAGTCACTAATCTAGGCTTCAAAATAAATCGGAACCTTTCAGCCAACGATCATGTCAACTTATCCATCGGCCGAATTTATGGTGGTCTACGAAAGCTAAATCTTTACTCTGCCCTGACTCCTTTAGACACTAAACTGAGGCTGGTTAAATCTTTGTTACTACCTATCATTGATTATGCTACAGTGGTTTACTAAAGACTTGATTCACACTCCCTGCAGAAACTAACTGTTGCTTTCAATGACATGGTTAGGTATGTTTATGGATTGCGAAGATTCGACCACGATTCTCATTATCATCAACTTGTTCTTGGATGTACCTTTAAGCAATTTCTTTATTCTAGATGTTGCTTGTTCTTACATAAGATTATTAATAGTAAAACACCACCATATTTGTTTGAAAATCTCCGTTTTGCGCGATCTGCTCGAACTTTGAACCTCACAACACACTCCTTTAATTATTTAAATTCTTCGAGACTTTTCTTTGTTTATGCCATCAGACTATGGAACTCCCTGCCTATAATGGTAAGGCAGATTATTGGAACAATAAAGTTTAAAAAAGCATTATTTCTTAATTTTAGTTAAAAAAAAAAAAAAAAAATCAAACAGCAAACAGCAAATAAATAAAATAAAAATATACAAATATACATTCAACTTTTTTCTTAGCTAAAAATTAAGTTATTATTACAAACTATAATGTCTTGAATTTGCTTATAATTATGTCATTTTTCTTAAATGTATCTAATTTTTCTGAAGTTTATTCTTTTATTTTAATTATAGTTTTAAATATTTTATAATTTTCTTTTTTCCGCAAAAAACTGTTTAAGCTTTGGTACTATAAAAGACTATGTCTTATTTGTACACCATTTTTTAATAAATAAATTGAAATTGAATTGAATTTCGGGCTGTTCTATTCAAATGTATGCTGACGACGTCCAGTTGTTTAAAAGCTCTCGGATTTATTGATGATTGTGCACATACAATTAACAGCGATTTGGCGGAAATTTTTGGTTGATCACAGGATAATGGACTTTTCCTTAATCCACTGAAATCTAAATGTATTGTGATTAGTAAGAAAGTGCTTGATTTATCTTTCTTCCCAAGTATTGTGTTAAATGGTATGCCGATTGAATACACATCTAGTGCAAGAAATCTTGGTTTTCTGTTTACAAGGCTTACTTGGAACAGTCATATAAATGCAACCGTGGGTAAAGTCTATGGAGTAGTAAGAATGTGGTCATCACAACATTACACACCATTGAATACTCGTATGATGCTAGCCAAAGCTGTATTAATTCCCAATTTGACGTATGGTTGCGAAGTCTACTGTTACTGTGATTTTTTTTTTTTTTTTTTTTTACACTATCAGATCTTATTCAAATGGAGCTTAAAGCAAGCATCAGCAGATGAAAGAAGATTTGCCAACACATATAATGTGTCCCACTGGCTCATCACTTAGTGCAGGTGTTAGTTGTAAGTAAGCACAATGCAACAAAAACAAAAACACATGCACATAAAAACATGAAAACATATAAAGTCAAAATTAAAACAAAATGACACAGAAACATTTAGGATCGTGGAGCACTGGTTCTGAAAATAGTTTTCAAATTATTTTTATTTAAATTAAAATCCAACCCCCCTTCAAGTTATATAACTTACTCATCCGCGTGAGAGGCTCATGCATGCCATAATTGGTTCTGTGATGTTCAATATTAAAAAGCTCAGAACTTCGAAGATGATACGACCGTCCGGGGTAGTTAAAACCAATAAAGGCTAATAGGTCCGACTAATCAATTTGTCCAGAGATAAGTTGATGTAGAAAAATTAAGTCATTGTTTACTCTACGTTGATATAAAGATTGCATCTGCAAAAGCCTTATCCGATGCTCGTATGGTGGCAGGTTATAAGGATCAGCCCATGGAAGGCCTTTAAGAGCAAAGCGAATAAAATTATGCTGGACTGATTCAATACGATGCTGACAGTAGGAGAAAATTAAATGTTGCTTTTAACAATATAGCACGCTACATATTTGGATTAGTCGTTTTGATCGCATATCAAGTTACTCGATTAGAATCTATAATATGTCCCTTGACCATCTTCTCCGGTATAGAACTCTTCTTTTACTTTACAACATTATTCAAACTCAACAACCCTGTACTTTATTTAATAGGATACAGTTCGGTTCCTCCAACAGATCCCAAGTATTAGTGTACCCTCGGTTTTCCTGTCGAACTTCAGAGCAACAATTCTTCGTCAATGCTACACGTCTGTGGAATCTCCTTCCAAGAAATCTAAGAAGTCCAAATGGCGAAGCACAGTTTCGTAGAGAGCTTCGAAGATATTTTCAAAATGCTTAGGTTTTCTTTTCGTTTTTAATTTGTCTTTCAGTTGGTTCACAAAATTAATTTAATAAATGAGATGTATGTATTAAATGTTAAAAATTTTGTTAATTACTTTTGAAAAATAAAGAATTTTATCTGTATTCAGATACCTATCTTATTCAAAGAAAAATTTATTATAACGTAAAAGTATCTATTCGATTAAATTTATATAGATTTATATACACTTTATTGATGATATAACTTTTCACTTGTTTCAAGTATAGCTTAGCACTATTTTATAAGATTTGTTTCTTACTGTGCATGCATTAAATGAATAAATGAAATGAAAAAATGAAATGAATACGCTACGAGTGTTCCAAATTGCATTAACTGCTTTCGAAAGGATATGCCGTTTCAAAATGGAAGTCAGTCGGTGTAGTGTTTGAATCGCTCGCATCATACGTTGTTACATCAATATGAAACAATCCTCAATGGTACGTCATCAACCCAACCTTCCACAAGCTATCAAGCCATGCATGCCTCGATTTTGACTAGCCAAGTCATTCTCCCTACTGCTATAGTACAAATAAAAAACATTACTAGCGAATATATGCCAGCTCGAGCTTAACTCGATTCGGGTTCCCAAATTAATTTCATAACTGAAGAGCTGGCACAAAGGCTGAAGCTTAGAAAAGAAAAAAGGCTCTGAAATTCACGATATTCAATGACTATTCGTTCACTGCAGATTATTGGATTATGAATTCAATTTCAAAATATCAACCAGATCATGCTATAAATACAGCTAATTGGAAAATTCCATCCAATATTGGCTGATCCTTGTTTTAATAAGCCGCAAAAATTGATCTGCTAGTAGGGGCAGAAATATGTTTTGAATTTTGAATACCCAACCATTCAAAAAACCCTGCATTGGATTGTATCTGGAAAATGCCCTAATTGCACAAACTCGAATACCAAGCGATGCAATTTAGTATTCCAGTCTGAAGAATTTTCAGATTTGGATAAAATTGTACAGAAATTCTGGTTACTGGAAGAAATTCCGGGAGAGACAAGAAAGTTTCTAACACCAGAACAAAAAATGTGCGAAAATCATTTTGTAGAAAATACAAAACTTCTGCCTATGGATCGTTTCGAAGTAAAATTGCCATTGAACGTGTTCAGTTTGTTTCAATCGATCAATTTATTTCAAATCCAGTTTCTGTATCGTCTGGTGTTCCTCAAGGAAGGCACCTTGGACTACTTCTTTTCCTTATATTCATTAACGATATGCCAGACGATCTAATTTTTAAATGTCGATTTGTTCTTAAATGTCTGTAAATGTCAAATTTGTTCTTTCAATAGAAATTTCTCGCCAATATATTTAAAATATTAAATTGGTGTTTGGTTTTATTAAACGGAATTTTACCGATTTTACTGATCCCTATACTCTTAAATCGCTTTATAACATCTATGTCAGACCTGTATTGGAATACGGTTGCGTTATATGGAATCCTTTATACAATATTCATTCCAAAAGAATTGAAAGCATTAAAAAGAAATTATACTATTTGACAGCTGGAAATTAGGATGGAACATTAAAATGCCCTCTTATTCAACAAGATGCCAACTTATTGGTATTCAGTCACTCGAAAAATCGTAAAGTTTTTGTAGTGATGTTTATAAGTGATATTTTGTCTCATCATATTAATTGTCCACTTCTTTTGTTTTTAATAAATCTTTATGCACCATCTCGTCAACTAAGAGAACGTTTCCTATTTCGTGAAGATGAACATAGGGTGAACTATGCACTCAATAAACCTGTAGCTCGCTGTGTCAGGGAAACTAATCTTATATCAAATGTTATAGACTTTAATTTCAATTATAGTAGGTCTTCTTTAAAAAATAAATTGCTATTATACTTTCTAAATAATTATTAAATGTACTTTATGTTATTGCATGTATTATTACAATTAATGTTATATTTGTAGTCTGTAAGATAATTTATATCTGATTGATGAATAAATAATAATAACAAAAATAAAAATAAAAAAACATAAAAGAATGTGTTTGCATACAATGTTTTCAAATAGTTTCGAAATACATGAAAACTTTGCTATGCCACGATAATTTTCAGCCTTGTTTTTGTTGCCACATTTATGAAGAGGTTATGTAAAAGAAGATTTCCACAATTCACGAAACACACCAGTTGACAAAGAATAATTAAAAATATGTGTAATAGCAGAAGAAATGTGGGACTTACATAATTTGACAAATACAGACGGAATGTTATCAGGACCAGCAACATAATTCTCTTTAGGATCGTCAATATATTGCACTATTTCACTAACATTTAGTCTTATAATTGGTTTATCACAGTTCCATTGATGTTGTCTTTTATCACAGTATTTTACGTTATTGCTCCTGTAGGTCTGTTGAAAAAGTCGACAAACAAATAACATATTTCTTTATCACAGCTAGAGGTTTTATCTTTATATTGCACAGTTGAAGGATAGGTTAAATTTTTCTTTTTGAGTTGATGGATTTCCAAATGCATATTGCACTTGATTTTATTTATGTGAGCTTGATATGAAGTTCTTAAATAATTGTTAAATAGTCTTCTATAGTGAACAAAAGACTTGTAGTAGCAAATGCTTTTTGTTGTTTTCCACTTCTTATGATATTTATTTTTAAGTTCCTCAAACGTTTTAAGTCTTTATTTAGCTTATGTAGCGATGTATTATCACAACACGTTTTTTGACAGAAACACAATAGGCAACACAGGCTTTCAGAACGTTATTAAAATGTTCAACACATTTATTTATATCTTTCTCGATTAGAACACAAGACCAGTCAAGAGTATTCAAAATTTGCTCGAAACGATACAGGATAGTTGACAGTCAGTAAATACTAGGTCTAGGAAACGTAAATTTTCGTTGGCAATTCCATTGATTTGACTAAGTCCAGCCAGTAATAAAGATTCAGCAATTTTTTTTTTTCAAATAAAGGACCATGTTCGAAAACGTTATGATTGGTTTTCCATATCAATCTGCCAGTTAAGATTTGTAAGATTAAAGTCACCAAAGACAAGTATTTTTGAATTTTTAGATTATTTGACAATTTCACAAATAGCTGAGGAATATTTGTCATACACAGAAAACGAAGAAGCAGATGGGATATAAACTGCAACAAACACGTGCTAAGAATGAGAAAACGATAACTCTATAGCGATAAGTTCCAAATCTGGGTACGGTAATGGTACTGTTAGCTTTGTATTAAAACAACATTTGACACCAATCAATACTCTACCTCGTTGTTTATGTATGCTGTTAGTATAATATAATAATGTTCGTTCGAAAAATATTAGTATAATCAGGTGGTACAATTTCAGCGTCAAGTACAGAATAATTTAGCCATGTTTTCGTTAAAATAAAAACTTCAAAAGTTTCATCAAGACAATTAAGTTAAAAATTATTGAGTTTTGTTTTCATTCCTCCGACGTTTAGTTTTTTTAGGTTAATTTCTTGCAAAACCAACGAAATCTATATCCAGTTTTTAACAATCCTTCAATTAGTTTCAAAGTTAAACTGACAACATTTCATATGAGCAAAACCATCACACAACCAGCACATACACATTTTTTCGTGATTTCCAATAACTTCTTCACAATGGAGGCAAATTATTATCTAGAAAAAATATAAATGGATTTTATAAAATACTAGCTGAAAACCCGTAAAAAACGACGGTGGAAATAAATTATTCTGGGTGAAGGTGCTAAGGGGTTTTAACGTAAGTAAATTTGTTATTCCTGTTAAAAGAGAGGAATCGTGACCGAATGTGTTTTTATGAGCTTGAGAATCTAAAAAGACACTTTGTAGCTTTATGCTATCATAGTTTACTTTAAATTAAAATAATCTTTTCGAAAAGTCCAAATGAATGGTTTACTAACCTGAATTAATTTCATTCGAACAAAGAATTATTTTAACACAGTCACAATTCCTTTTTTAACATATTTTTTCTTATTAATATTATTTTCTTATTCACCAAAATTAAAACTTGTCTACTTTATTTTCATCAAAACATCGATTTGAACTTTATTTTTCAACAAAACTTCGATACAAAATTTTTTGCACAATGTACATACTCACACCTATTGTAAGTTTCACCCGAAATATTTTTGTTCGCCCGGAATTTTAAAAGTTATTGCGAGTTTCACGGGAATGAAATTCCACTTCGAATCAGAACTGACAGTTCGAAAAAAAGACGTGTTCAGGAAACTGAGTTCTCAATAAATTTCCCTTTCTCTGTAATGGAAACAGGTACCAAAATATACAACTCTTTTTTAATTTTAAGTAATATTTTGTTTTTTTTTTATTTATTAAGATATTAATATACAATTAAAAATTGTTATTAATATTATTGATAAGAGCAAACAGCAGCGAAGGCTTTCGGCTCTAGGTTTACAATACTATATAGATTAAATGAAAATTTTTAGACTATTAAATATTTTTTTTATTTTAACGATATTGCTTAAATCCGGTTCTTTGATAAGTTCAATGGGATTAGAGTTGTAGTTGTTGACTTGTAGTTGTGAATGTCCAGACATAAAACATGGACTGAGTAAGTGGGTTACGGTAATTGAGTTTAGGCAATTAGGGCAAATAGGTGGATTTTCCTTCTTTAGCAGGTGTTGGTGGGTGAATGCTGTGTGACCAAGGCGGAGTCGAATGAATGTTTTGAGGTCGGATCTAGTTATATTTGTTGGAAACTTTGGCTGAATTTTCTTCGGGTTTATAGAACTATAGTGGTGTTTGTAATGCTCCCAGTCAAGTAATGTTTGCTTATGAAAAGCTTGATTAATTCGTCCCTTTAGGTCGCGCCGAGAGAAGGTGTTGAAAGTGTAGGTGGGAGCCTTAAGTGTTGCGTTTGCAGCTTGATCTGCAAGTTCATTACCCTTTATTCCTACATGACCTGCGGTCCAGATGAGTTTGATTTTAGTCTTTGCTTTTGAAAGAATATCTCGTATTTTTGCTATGATGTCTGTGTCGTTGCTCGGATTGACGATGGGCTGTAGAACTGACAAGCTTTCGGAGCAGATCGCCCATTTCCCTTTTTTTAATAGACTCAACTTAGTGGCTTCAAAGATAGCTAATGCTTCGCTTGTGTAAACGGACGCAAAGTCTGGAAGAATGACTTGGGCTATAATTGCCCCGTTTTGGGATATGACCGCAAAGGCAGTGTTTAAATCTGTTTTCGAACCATCTGTGACATATTCTATACCTTCTAAATCATCCATTTTTGCAATCCCAAACCCTAATTAACATTTTTATATCTTCAACTTGATTTCCCACAGAAATCAAGTTCGTTAACATTTTGCAATGCACGCGCATTGCTGATGCCTTGCATTCCTTTTTTTTTTTTTTTTTTTTTTTTATAATAGGCACGCACTCAAGGGGTTTTTGTTCCCTTTTTATGCCAAAGCACAGTGCGAGCGTTAGGAAAAATGGGATAGACGGAGAGGGTTAAGGATGAGGTGTCGGTTAACATAAGTCTTGAATTCCTGAACACTGCAATGACTGGGGAAGACAGAGTGTGGAAGAGAGTTCCACATTCGCGTAGTACGGCTAAAGAACGATTCTCTGAACATGACCGTACGTCCGAAGTTGGGCTCGAGGGTGAACTGATGGGCATTCCTGGAGGCGCGGGTATTACGGTTGAATATCTTAAGGGGAGGAATGCAACTGGCTATTTCACTAGAGCATAAACCATTAAAGTAACGGTAAAAGAGGGTGAGGCATGAGACATTACGTCGATGTTCAAGTGACGTAAAAGTCTCTACGATGGTACGGTCACCAATCATCTTAAATGCTCTTCTCTGGATACTGTCCAAAAGACTTAAGTACGTTACTGGAGCACCAGCCCAAATGTGAGAGTTGTACTCAAGCTTTGGCCGTATGTAAGTTTTGTAGATGGTAGCCAGATCAGAAGGGGAAAAGAAGTTCTTGCATCGTCTTAAAAAACCTAAACATCTTGCGGCATTTTTGGCGACATCGCATATGTGATCATTCCACAAGAGGTGGTCGGTGATACACATACCAAGAATCTGGAGATGTTCGGTTTCACTGATGCAAGTGCCACACATGGACAGTGGCAAGGGGGGTATATCTCGCTTCAACGATACAAGACAGCATTGAGTTTTCAAAGCATTAAACTCTACGCGGTTTTTTATTCCCCATTGTACAATGCTGTTTAAGTCAGAGTTTAATGAGCTTATCATATTTTGCCGTTGCAGTTCCACACCCGAAAGGGAGGGATGTGAGTCTGGGAACGAATATGAAAAGCTAAGGGTACTATCGTCAGCGAAACAATGAATTGGATTAGAAGTTACAGACAAGAGATCATTTATAAAAATGAGGAAGAGGGTCGGAGACAAAACGGAGCCCTGGGGCACACCAGCATTTATTTTGTGGGTTTCAGACTTGAACCCGTCCAGTACAACTTGTATTGAACGGTTCAAAAGAAAGTTTCTAATCCAACGAAGGAGGAATTCATCAATACCGAAGGCACGCATTTTCGATAAGAGAGCCTGGTGCCAAACTCTATCAAATGCTTTTGAAATATCGAGTGCAACAATCTTACTTTCTCCAAAACGATGTAAAGATTTGTTCCACTGTTCGGTGAGATATGCCATCAAATCACCAGTGGACCTGTTGCTGCGAAAGCCGTACTGCCGGTCATTAAGAAGCTTTCGTTCTTCAAGATATTTCTTAAGCTGATAATTTATCAGCGTTTCCATGACCTTAGAAAGAAGGGACGTAAGTGCAATCGGACGATAATTGGAGGGAGAGGAGGATTCGCCTTTTTTGGGTATAGGCTGGACAAATGCTGTTTTCCAACTACTCGGAACGAGCCCAGAAGAATAGGATAGATGGAAAAGCTTACGCAATGGTTTTGCCAGCGTTGAAGAACACCTCTTCAGAACAATAGCGGGGATACCATCCGGGCCAGCGGATTTGTGTATGTTGAGATCCTTTAGGACCCTCACCACAGCACGAGTGCGAAAGAAGATTTGTCCCATGGAATCATTAACGCGCTCAAGAACTGGCGGAGTCATGACACTCTCTAGCAGCAAAGAGTTGGCGGCGAACTGCCTAGCAAAAAGGTTAGCTTTCGCAAGAGAGCTAACCACTGGAGTATCATCATCAATGAGCGTTGGGACCGAGGAAGAGGAAGAATTCTTCATGTTTTTCACAAATGACCAAAAATTTTTACTGCCTTTGGGACATTGCAGTATTTTTTGCCTTAGTTTTTGGTCATGTAAAAATTTGGCCCGTCGAATATGGACATTGCAGGCCTTCCTGGCTTGTTTAAACTTATTCCGATTTTCCTCAGTAGGGTTGGCTTTGTAACAACGGAAACTTACCTCTTTAACCCTGATAACCTCTTTACAGCTCATATCAAACCATGCGTTCTCTTTAGGTCTGATGCTTTTAACCCTATTCGGGATAAAAGTTCTCATTCCCAAAAGAATTAAACTTGTGAGCATATCCGCACTGGAATCTACGTCACTATCGAGGAAGCATAGTGACCAGTTAAAGATCCTGAACAAATTATTGAGGCCGTCCCAGTCGGCTTTCTCGTACTGCCAAACGGTTCTCTTAGGAGCTCTTTCTTTAACTGGGATTTTTTGGCACGAGAAATTTGCGGATATGACACAATGGTCAGATCGGCCTAGAGGCGATAATACACTTATTGCATATTTATCAGGGTCAGAGGTAAGGAACAAGTCAAGAGTGTTTTCTGCTTGGCCGTCAATGTCCGGTATTCGAGTGGGCTCGTTGACCAACTGAGCAAGGTGGTTAAACTCAGCAAAAATCTCAGCACACACTCCTTCGGGTGTTGTCTTGCTCGAATGGAGAAGCCAGGAAGAATTGTGTACATTGAAATCGCCCGTAATAACGATTTCAGTGCGAGGATACAAGGAAACAATTCTTTGAATGGAGTCGGACAGTGAGTCAAATTCGTTAGCAGTTGAAACCCTGTCCAAATTTGGGCTTCTATAAAGGAAACAGTAATGGATGATGTGCTTATTAACGGAAAATTTGAACCACATAAAATTAAAGAGAGGATTTAAAAAAGAGCTGTACTGTGGTTGAAATTGGTAAGCAACATCACTTCTGATATAAACGGCGAGGCCATGGTGGGGAAGGAATAGTGGCACTAGGTTATATCCTTGAATATAAAATTCAGTAGGATCGGTAGCCTCACCTACTTGGGTTTCACTTAGTGCCAGAACAGCTGGCCTGTTTAAAACAGTGTGGAGGTACGTCGACAGAAAATTCATTCTTAACCCACGAATATTGCTGTAATCGACCCTGAAATTCTCAGTCATTGCAATACTTAAAAATTTCAAAACTAAAACAGACGAGCTCTAAGAAGATAATTGAATTGAATCTCAGACTTCGTTTCGACTCAACGCCCCTGTTAGTGTTATGCCTTAACAGTGACGTGAACCGACCCGACCCTGGAATTCAAAACAATAATCCTCTATTCGTCTGTTGTTGGTGACAAATCATGTACATACATTGTGTGAGCAAAAAAAAAAGCACATTGCAACGTAATGCACATGATAAGCCATACAACTGTTTGTGCAAGGAGGGAAAGAGGATGGGTACTCACTGTGCTATGCTAGGCATTTTTTTGTTGTTTTTTTTTTTGGAGATGCTGTGCTTTTGACTTTTTTTTTGATATTGCTTTTAATATTATATTATTGCGCGATCTTATCGGCTTTTATGTAGATGGTTTGATTATTGTTTATTTCTAGTGTTTTTGTAATGTGTATATTGAATAAATTGATTGTTTGATTTATCACGAGTCACGACGAAAACGATGAATATGACGCACGGACACGACGAATAAAAAACAGAACGGAGAAAAATCGACACAGCAGACGACACACAACACAGAGGGGACCTTCCCCAACGAGAGCACTGACAACACTGATAATACCTTTACCTTTGCTCGCCTCGTAACCTGAACCCCATAAAAAGTAAAGAATAAGATTATGATAAAATAACTCAAAATGTATTACTGTAAAGACAAATCTGCTGAAAATGCAGTTTTGATTGGCATAAGCCAATTTGAATGTATTTTTGATAATAAATAAAGTAGTCAGTTGTAAGTGAGCTGCCGTACAATAAAGACAAATCTTTTTTAAAAACACTTTGGTATTATTGCATTTTATAACTGGCGCAGTTTCTTATAATACATTAAGAATCCATACGAGAACGAATCGTACGCAAAACGAAAAGTATTTTTTTTTTAATCGGGAAGTAAATTTTTCGATGAAATTTAAAGTGATTGAATTAACAATTAGAAAGTAAAATTTTTAAATTAAAAAAAAAAAAAAAAAAAAAAAAAGTAATTTTTTTTTTAACCGGGAAGTAAGTTTTTCGATGAAATTTAAAGTGATTGAATTAACAATTGGAAAGTAAAATTTTTAACTGAAATCAAAGGAAAAAAAAACGAAGTAAACAACGGTAAATTAACATCAACGAAAAAGTTGAAAGCAATTGAAAAAGTAAATTTTCAATTATAAGAAAAAGAAAGTGAATTTTCTTTGGCGCGCTCTTAACTCAAAACGAAACGTGAATTTTTTTTTTTTTTTGTGTCCGTAAGTGGAATTTTAATCCTCAAGTGAACCGTGGTTTGAATAAAGCAAAATTAAGAAAATAGACAAAACTTTGAAGTTTTGGCCAAATTTACCAAATATGGAACTAGAGTAAATAAATCGGTTAGTGGAGGCCATTGAAGCCTTAGCAATACGGCCGCACGAGCAGAGCCGAACTGTGAGAATTCTAAAAGAAATATCATACATCCCGAAATTTGAAGGTCAAAGTCAAAAATTGACCCAGTTCATAAACGTGGTCGATAACCACATAAACGCAACTGGAGTACCAGGAAGACCGGAGCTATGGCAGGCAATATACAACACAAAAATAACCGGAAGGGCAAAGAAGCTGCTAATTTATAATCCAGTAACAACGTGGGATGCAGCAAGAAATCTTCTTAAGCAGCATTTTCGTCCGACAATAAACTACAAGGAGATTTCTAACATAATAACGTACTTAAGAGTAAGTTCGATTTTAGACTTAAGCAATAAAATAGAATTTTTAATAAATGAAGTTAATACGTTTGCAACATACGAAACAAACCCATCTGATGTTAAATCCAATTTCTATATGTTGATAGTTAATAGAGTAAAACAGTTAGCAATAGGAAATTTATCAAGGGATATAAGGGATATTTTCGACATCCACGAAATTAAAGAAATTTTATATACATTCATAGGTTATGACGAGGGAAATTTACAAATAGATTTCAAAATAAACAAACAATATAAACAATTCGACCAGAATAATCATTCTGGACGTCAAAATTTTTCAAATCAGATTGAGATCCATTTAGACAAAATAATTTCAATTCTTCCGGGCAGAACACGTCAGGGCATTTTAATCCATTTAGACAAAAAAATTTCCACACGAACTTCAACCCATCAGAACAGGTTAACACATTAAGAAATCCATTTAGGCAACAAACAAATAACTTCCAACCTTATTCTCAACCCCCAGACCAGTTTCGAAATCAATCAGGACAATATCGAAATGCTAACTATTCAAGACAAAATAATGCCCAACATATCTTTAACCCCTCAGGGCAAATTAGAAACGCGGTGCATTATCCAGCACCAATGTCAGTGAATCAAACTGAAGAAGCCGAAATAAATGAAGACGAAATACATAACGTCGAAACCCAGGTTATTCTAGTATAGGCCTCGGAAACAAAATTTTTATAGATATTACAATTAATAAAAAAAAATATAAAGGACTCATTGACACGGGGTCAACGATGAGTATCATAAACTCTAGTTCCGTCAATTCAAATTATATGTTCCGTCAATTCAAATTCAAAAAAATGCGGCTTCAAACCATAAACAATATAACAATAGAAGTAGTAGATAGAATAATAACAAATACACCAAAAGAATTTAATTATGACTCGAAAGTCATGACAAGGTGGTATAAAAGGGACTTAGGCAAAAAACCGTATGACATGCTGATAGGCATGGATTTACTAAATAAAATTACCAAAACATTTGATTTTGAGAATAAGATTTTAACTTTAAAAAACAACTCAATTATTCCGCTTTACTTAGAAGATGACGTTACAACTCTGGATTGTTTCGAACTCATCGGGGAAGGAAAAGAATTAGACTTAAGTCATTTAAATGAAGAAGAAAAGCAAGGTACGGAAAACCTTTTAAATAGATTAAAACATTTATTATATCGGGATGGAGACCAATTAACAAATACAAATTCAATTATGCATGAGATAAAAACAAAAGATCAGCCAATTCACGCTTAAAACTATATAGATTGCCTCCGAAGCATGAGGAAGAAGTTAGACGCCAAATCCAAGAGATGGAGTCGCAAGGCATTATTAGAAAATTCAATAGCAGATATGCCTCACCAATAGTTGTAGTGGAGAAAAAGGGAGATGGCTCGGGACAACAAAAATTTAGATTATGCGTAGATTATAGAAAACTTAATGAGATAACTATCGACGACAAATACCCTCTACCGAATATAGAAAGTATGCTAGACAAACTAGGCAGGGCTCAATATTTCTCATCAATAGATCTGGCGAAAGGCTACCACCAGATTAAGGTGCACCCAGCTGACATCCATAAAACAGCCTTTGTAACACCCAACGGCTTCTACGAATACGTTAGAATGCCGTTTGGGCTAAAAAACGCACCCGCAACCTTTCAAAGGTTGATGAACGAGATACTCAGAGATTTTATCAATAAAATTTGTGTTGTCTATTAAGACGACATTTTAATTTTTTCCACGCGTCTAAAAGAGCATTTGCATTCTCTGACATTGATTTTTAAAAAACTAGCCGAACACAATTTAAAAGTACAATTCAGTAAATGTTCCTTTATGAAGAGGAACACAGAATTCTTGGGACACATCCTTACAGCGGAAGGCATGAAACCCAACCCGAACAAGATCAAATGCATTGAAGAGTATCCACTGCCTAAAACAGATAAACAGATAAAAGGATTTTTAGGGACCACCGGGTATTACAGAAAATTTGTGAAAGATTACTCTAAGATAGCCTACCCCATGGTAAAATACTTAAAAAAAGGAATGAAAATTAATATTAACGATCCTGAGTACATACAATCCTTTGAAACACTTAAACGTAATATTATTAGATATCCGATTCTTAAATTCCCTGACTTTGAAAAAACTTTTACAGTATTTACTGATGCTAGCAATTACGCAATTGGCGCCGTGCTAATGCAAGAAGGCCAACCGGTGTGTTACGCGTCAAGGTCATTAAACGACCTCGAAAAAAAGTACTCTATAGAATTTTTGGCAATCATTTGGGCTGTAACCTATTATCGACCATATTTATGGGGTCGAAAGTTTAAAATCGTAACAGACCACCTACCCATTAAATACTTAAATAAAAAATATTCAGGAAAAGAATTCAGTCAAAGAACACAACGATGGTTATTAATATTACAAGAATACCAATATGATATAGAGTACCTGAAAGGCAAATTAAATAATGTAGCAGATTTTCTTAGTAGAATTCCAGAAAAAAATGATAATAAAAATAATAATGTTGAAGATCAATCAGTTATCGATGTTTCAGACATTGAAACGAGACACTCAGGTCAAGAAGAACAACTCGATCACATCCCTATTAAAGAAACGATAGTCAATAAATATAAAACACAACTAATACTAACAAATAGCGTAGTTAAAGAAATTGAAATTTTACATAAAAGAAGAATTATTTACATTGATATGACTAGAAGTACAGAATATTGGTCAGATTTATTGAGACGTTTTATAAAACCTGGTTTGACAGGAATTTACACCGAGCTCTCCTATATAGAATACAACAAAATACAGCAGTTATTAATAGAATTTTTTGGTCATGATAAGAAGATAAGATTTGTAAAAGCAACTTTAAGGGCAGAAGAAATAGATAGTTTAGAAGAAGTTCAAAAGCAGATATCATTGTACCACATTCAAGAAAGTCTCCATAGTGGCATAATTGAAACTTGCCATAGCCTTAAAAATAAAATTTATTATCCCAAAATATTTAGAGAGATTGCGAAAATAATAAATAATTGTAAAACCTGTTTAGAAACCAAATATGAAAGAAAGCCGATAAAAATAAAGTTTGAAATAAGCGAAACCCCGAGTAGACCAAATGAAATTTTACATATAGACATCTATTATTTCATGAAGCACCCATTCCTCACTTTGATCGATAAGCTAACAAAAAAGGCTTATGCGTATTACTTGCCTAATCGAAACTGGACAAAAAAGATAGAAACGTTAGAAGAGCATTTTTCCAAATTCGGTAAACCTAGTAAAATAGTTGCCGACAATGAGTTTAATTCTGAAAATCTCAAAGAATTTTTTAATGAACAACAAATAAACCTTCATCTCACTAAACCTAACACCCACACAGGAAAAAGCGATATTGAAAGATTTCACTCCACACTTCCAGAGAAATTAGTAACAATGAGAAATTTAGATATAACATTACTTCAAAAAGTCCTTAGAGCAGTGAACAATTATAATAATAGATACCATTCAGCTACTAAAATGTCGCCAGAAGAAGCCATGCTTGCGGACATAGCTACCCTGAAAAAACGCATTCGAGAAGAAAAAGAAAAAAGAACAGAGAAATTAAACCAAAATCGCGAAAATTATACTGAAAGAAGGCAAGTAGAACCAGTTAAAAATTACAAAAGAAATTATTATAAAAACCAACCAAGATATAGAATTAAACAATTAAATAGAGAACACCCAATAAATTTAAAACGACCCCGTTTATTTGCAGATGATAACCTTAGCGTACTTACTAACAACACAAGTAGCACCAGTTAAAAATTACAAAAGAAATTATTATAAAAACCAACCAATATATAGAATTAAACAATTAAATAGAGAACACCCAATAAATTTAAAACGACCCCGTTTATTTGCAGATGATAACCTTAGCGTACTTACTAACAACACAAGTAACACCAGTACTAGCCACTCTAGCAATTGATAAAATAACGACAAGAAATGGATATTCCATCTTAAACATGGGAACAACAGAAATTATTGAAGATACAAAAACAATCCTTCATATTATTAACACTCAGGACCTAAAAATTATAATCGAAACAATTGAGAAAAATATTAAAAATTTAAAACTATATAACGATCCAATTATTAGAAAACAAATAGATTCACTAAAAGCTAAACTGAAAACAATAGAACCAAAGAAAAGTTTGAGACAAAAGAGGGGATTGGTAAATATTGTAGGAAAAGCAAGTAACTTCCTTTTTGGTACAATGGACGATGATGATAGAAAAGATATAACGGAACACATGAACTTATTAGAAACAAACAGTAAAACCACAGTTGATACAGTTAGCCAAAAAATAGAAATAAATAAAAATTTTAATGAAAGTATAACACACCTTAAAAACATAATAGAAGCTGATAGAATAGATTTGATGAAAAGTTTTTCCAAACTAACAGAAAATGAAAAACGGTATATGCTTAAACAAATCAAACTAGAGGAGATTCTGAGACTTAATATATTAGAAGAAAAATTAAACCAAATAATAGATAACATAGCATTAGCAAAACATGGGCTAATTCACCCTAGTCTACTAACAGCCACAGAAATTATAAATACGCAAATTGACTTCTTAAAACTTAAAAACCTTAAAGTAGGAGCCCTTAAATATGACAGTGAAACATTAGTCTTAGCAATAAAAATCCCAAATAATTATAAGAAAGTAGATTTAAAATTGGTAACTCCCATTCCAAACAAATTTAATTTAGAAATTCAACTTGAAGAATTTTTCTTTATTGAAATTAATAAAACTATGTACCATTTTAAAAATGATATCCAATTTAAAAAGGATTTAAATATTGTAAATAATTGCATTACAAACAAAAACTGTACTTTGAAGAAAACCATGTAACTGAAATAAAAAAAAATGATGATAGCACAATACTTTGTAAAAATTTGAAAAATGAAAATATCATAAATAAATGTGGTGATTTTTATTTCAATAATAATAATGTGTTGATTCTTAATTTGTAAATATTGACATTGACTTTTAATACAGAACAATATAAAACTACAGACCACCAGATAGCCAACCGTCGAACCTTACTCGCGTAACTCAATTTTAAGACTCCCCTCGCACTCAGTCATCCAGCCAGTCATTCCTTCAAATCAAGTCCCACAGGTACATTCTTGTCATCAGGCGATACCAGCCCCACGCCTTTGTTAGCCAGCTAACCAACCAGCCGACTCCGCACATTCCAGTGACCAAGCCAATCCAAACAAGTACTCGTCTTGCCATCTCGTTATCGTTTCTCGGAATGTGTGGGGTTCTTGACTCTATTTAAACGACACACAAACTAGGTCACAATTCGTTTGTGATATAATTTGTGTGTCGTCGCGTCATCATTGCATTGTTCTTCATTAATTAAATCCCAAACGGGATGCAATATGATCGTCGCTATCGCTGGGCTAAATGACTGGATGACTGTTGCATTCTGATTAATATAATAATATGATAATATGATGCGTCGGCGGTCTGTAAGTAGTTTATTTCGTTAATGATTCATATAATAACGATACTTAAAAATACTTAGCTTAATCTATCGTTCCTACACTCGG
Organism: Baccha elongata; assembly: GCA_951217065.1. Lineage (NCBI taxonomy): Eukaryota > Metazoa > Arthropoda > Insecta > Diptera > Syrphidae > Baccha > Baccha elongata. Next base: position 1,435,699 of record CATNUY010000119.1, on the reverse strand, counting down.
CCATCCTGGAAAATCGACTGCCCTCAGTCGCTCATTGGGTCATTTCTATCTTCTTCGCTTTCATCTTCGTCATCGCTTCTCGGCCATGGCTTCATGTAGTCGGCGGATGTACTCGTTACGTTAGGTCCTTCATGCTGGCCAACCTTTCTTACGTCATATCTCTCGTTTCGTTTTACTTTTATTACTTCGTAGGGCCCCAAGAAATTGGCATGAAGTTTAAGTCCGGTTCCGAATTGCGTCCTTTTAATCGCCACCAGCTCGTTCAGGTGATACTCTCTAGCGGTTTTCCTCCTCTTGTTGTACGTTCTTTGATTTTCTTCTTTAATTTTTCTTATCTCTTCTTTCGCTGCTTTTCTTGTTTCGTCGCGATTTATTTCGAACTCATCTAATATTACTTCCTCCAGTAGTTTCTGCATCTCAAAGTCTTCTGCTCGCCTCATCACTGTCCCAAACATTACCTGGAATTGACTCCTTTTTGTACTTCGTGACATGGTTGAGTTTATTATCTGTTGTATTTTTCCGACGTGTTGATACCACTTGCTAGGTTCAGCTATCGTGACTCTCGAGAGCACCTCAATGATGATTCGGTTGATTCGTTCGACTTGGCCGTTTCCTCGTGGAACTCCTGTAGTCGTCAGAATGTGTTTTATCCCCACCCGGTTGCAGTATTCCTTAAACGTATTTGCCGTGAACGCGGCACCTCTATCTGAGACTATGCGGACTGGATTCCCAAATTTTTCGCTCTGCGTCTCTAGTCGCTTTATGGCTTCTTCGCTCTTCGTTGTTTTTACAGGGTAAATCCAAGAGAACTTCGTAAATGCGTCGACCACTACAAAGAGATAATTGTAAAATTTGTTAGTCGACGGTAATGGACCTAAATGATCTATATGGAAAGTATGTAGCGGCACGTTACTCTTTTCGATAGTGTGAAGAAATCCTTCCGCTCGTACACTCTTTTTTGCCACCAAAATGCACGCCACGCAGTTTTTTATCACATTCTCGATACACCCCATCAGTTTTGGTATATAATAATCCTGTTTGACTATTGCCTCCACCTTTCGCGACCCTATGTGTCCTTGTATGTGAACGTTGCGTATGATCTCCTTCTGCATGACTTCGGCACCACCAACAAGTGAGCTCCCTCGTTGAACTTATACAGCAATCCACTTCTTACTTCGTAATCCTTGTATGTTCCGGCTGCTGCAATTACATTAAAAATTAATCGGCAAAACTCATCTTTACCTTGTGCAGCTTTAATCTGATGGATCAGACTTTCTTCTATTCGCATCAAAACTGGGTACCTGCTTAGGGCATCCACGTGTTGCATTGCTGTCCCCGCCCTATGTATCACCTTCATCGTGTACTCCTGCAGCATGATGGCCCACCTGGCTACACGGGGACATAGATCTTCAAACGCTTCAAACGCCTTACAATCTGTCACCACCGTGAACTCCAATCCCAGTATATACACTCTTAGCTTGCTTAGGCACTTTATGATGGCTAGTACCTCTAGTTCGTAGTATACTTCCGCTCCTGTGCGGTCGTCTTGAAGCTCATAAAAAATGTTGGGTGGTATTGGTTGTCTTCATGTTTTTGGAGTACCACACCTCCATAGCCAACAATACTCGCATCTGTGTGTAACTCCGTGGGCAACTGGGGATTAAACAACTTCAACACTGGATCCCTGCAAAGATAAAATTTTAAATCATTAAAGGCTGTCATTTCTTTTTCTTTAAATTCAAATTTGGTGTCTTTTCGAAGCAAATCGGATAAGGGTTCAGCTATTTTGGAGTAACCCTGCACATACTTCCTGAAAAAGCCCGTTAATCCCATAAAACTTTGTACCTGTTTTACGCTCGTTGGTACTGGGAATTTTTGTACCGCTTTTACCTTTTCTTGCGATGGTTTAATACCTCCATTTCCTATTACGTGTCCAAGAAATTCCACTGATTTTGATAGAAAATTACATTTCTCCCACTTAATCTTCAATCCGAACTCCTCAGCTACCTCTAACAACACTTCCAACTTCTTCAGCGCCTCGTCTTCATTGTTTGCAAAAATGATTATATCATCTACATAAATCAGCAAATATCCACTAATTTACCGAAAATTTTATAAATAAACCTTTGAAATGCAGCTGGCGAGTTACATAATCCGAACGGCACCTTCTTGAATTCGTATTGTCCATCTGGCGTTACAAACGCTGTGTATTTTCTGCTTTCCTTTTCTACGTCCACGTGAAAGAATCCATTCCTTAGATCTAGAGTTATAAAAACTTTGGCATCGTGCATCGGCTCGAATACCTCCTCCATCACTGTCATCGGGAACCTGTCTTTTATCATCTTTTTATTAAGCTCACGATAATCTATACACAATCTGTAGGATCCATCTTTTTTCTTGACCAACACTATAGGACTGGCATACTCCGATCTGCTTGGCACTATGATGTCTTCTTCCAGCCATTTCTGTACTTGTTGATTTACTGCCTCTCTTTCCAGTGGTGCCAATCTTCTGGCTTTTCTGTATACCGGTATTTCGTCCATCAACACGATCCCCATCTCGATACATGACTTTGCTACCTTTCTTGGAGTGTATGATTCCACTATGTGATTCACGATATCTCGATATTCTTCGTTACCTACTTGTAACTTCGTTTCACAATCCTCGTCGCCAGCACACTCAATATTAAATACGTCATTTTCTTTGAGTTCGTATCTCTTTTCCGGTTCCTCCTTTTCGAAGCTTACGTTCTTTACACTCTTTATCTTACCTTGACTCATGATTAACTCCACATTTCGTAGAAAAGGATTTTCTAATAAAATTTCCCAATAAAATTTCATCTGGAATCCATCTGTCGGGTACCACCTGAAAACGAATCCAATGGCTGTCTTCTTCAATTTGCATTTTTACCAAGCATGATCCTAACGTCGCCCGTGGCCTGTTCCCAAATCCCTTCAGCGTCATACCAGATTTTTCGAGGTGTGTTTTCTTCATTTTTCTTTGTAGCGTTTCATGTATGACGGACACATCACTTCCACTGTCTATAAACGCGTGATATGGCTTACCTTCTACCTGTATCGCTAAGTGACTTCCGTCCGACTCAATGCGATTAACGTGACTTATACCTCTGGACGTTGACGGAGATTCATTATTTACCGGGCAATGGGATGAAATATGTCCGAACTGATTACAATTAAAACAACGCGTACCTTTTATTTTATCTGGACAGTTAATTGCTAGATGTGATAACGACCCGCAATTATGACCTCGTCTCGCTGGTCCGAATGAATTTACAGGCACTGTTCTTGCCGGAGGTGCAGGTCTAATATTATTATTTCTGTTCAAGTTCTATGCCGGCATACCTTTTTTCATTTGTTTGTAGCATTCCAGCTTTTTCTTTAATTCTTCCAGGTTCGTTGCTTCGTAGAGTATGGTCTTATTCTGCACCGAATCGGGAATTCCGTTTCTTATGTATTCCACCAATGATGCCTCATCGATGGTTCCTTCGTTTGCGAGTTGCTGCATAGAATACAAATATTCCAGCAGGGTTTCAGAGGGTTTCTTCTTACGTGTCTCTAAGGCCCGGTGTATATCTATTCCAGTCCTAGCAGTTCTAAATTCCCCTTCTAGAATGATCTTCATCGCTGCGTAGTTTGATATACCCGATCTTGCTTCCACCGCAAGTTTTGCCGCTCCTTTCAGCAGCCGTTTCGAATATAAAAATTTCTGGATATCGTTCCATTTGCATATCTTCGCAATTTCTTCAAAATCCTTAATCCACGTTTCAAGTTTTTTCCCTGATTCGCCTGAAAAATGTTCGAGGGAATCTTCTACGTCCCGAAACACGAAATTGTTTTCGTTCAACATGCTTTCGTCTTCTTCTTGCTCCTGAGGTGTGATTTCCTTAACTTCGTTCTCGTTTAGTGATTCTACATCAGTTTCACTGTCTGTGCTCGTTTTTTCTGCGTCGCCGTCCGTGATGACCTCTTCTATATTAATGTCTTTATACTTTCGACGTATTCTATCCACCAGGTCCGCCTTCACGTTATATCGGTACGATAAACCTTTTTTCTTCAGAAAATTTTTTAGCACCCGCGTCGTCAAATTTAATAATTCATCAAATTTATCCATCCAATGAACGTCGTCTTTCAACTTTTCGTTTCCGTATACAAACTTAACTCACGTCTTAACTCGTAACAATTTAATCTTTGTCTTCGTAATGTTTTATTTAATAAAAAAAAAATTCTTAACTTTGTTTTCGTAACGTTTTATTTTAAAAAAAAATTCTTAACTTTGTCTTCGTAACGTTTTATATTCTTCTTTTTCAAACACAACACTCGTTTCTTAAATCTTTACAATCGTATCAAACAACTTTTCATCACTCTTTTCTTCACAGTCTTACCATAACATATTTCAATCTTAACACTTATCAAGTCTTCTTCGTTTTAGAAATAACAACGTACCGCACTTCGTAACTATTCCAACTTTTCCTTCGTAACTTTTTCTTTTATACTGTACCCAAATCAATAAATCAATAAACACAATTAAATTGTGGTTAATCCCGGTTGAGCCCCCAAATGTGGTGATTTTTATTTCAATAATAATAATGTGTTGATTCTTAATTTGTAAATATTGACATTGACTTTTAATACAGAATAATATAAAACTACAGACCGCCAGGTAGCCAACCGTCGAACCTTACTCGCGTAACTCAATTTTAAGACTCCCCTCGCACTCAGTCATCCAGCCAGTCATTCCCTCAAATCAAGTCCCACAGGTACATTCTTGTCATCAGGCGATACCAGCCCTACGCCTTTGTTAGCCAGCTAACCAACCAGCCGACTCCGCACATTCCAGCGACCAAGCCAATCCAAACAAGTACTCGTCTTGCCATCTCGTTATCGTTTCTCGGAATGTGTAGGGTTCTTGACTCTATTTAAACGACACACAAACTAGGTCACAATTCGTTTGTGATATAATTTGTGTGTCGTCGCGTCATCGTTGCATTGTTCTTCATTAATTGTATCCCAAACGGGATGCAATATGATCGTCGCTATCGCTGGGCTAAATGACTGGATGACTGTTGCATTCTGATTAATATGATAATATGATAATATGATGCGTCGGCGGTCTGTAAGTAGTTTATTTCGTTAATGATTCATATAATAACGATACTTAAAATTACTTAGCTTAATCTATCGTTCCTACATAAATGTGATGATAGGAAAATCGTACTTGAAGGACACTTTCTAATAACAATTAATAATTGTACCATTTATATATTTAACGAAACGCTATCTAATGAAAACATGTATTATATTGAAAGATTTTATTACGATGAAATGGAAAATTTTAATTTTACAAAACAATTCAGCTTTAACGAAATTATTCTTAAAAACGTTGTCAACCTAAAACCAATAAAATTGTTAAAATTACATAAAAATGTTCAATATGTCATAGGTTCAACAACCATAATTCTTTTATTTATATTAACCAGTATACTTTTCAAAATGTTAAAAAGACATAAAACACTTATTGTTTCAGTTAAAAATATGAAAGAAAAATATACGGAAAATTTAAAAGAAAATTGTAAAGAAACTCCGAAAATTCAGGAAAATTTTAATTTAAAGGGGGGAGAGGTGACATGTTCTATACCTTCTAAATCATCCATTTTTGCAATCCCAAACCCTAATTAACATTTTTATATCTTCAACTTGATTGCCCACAGAAATCAAGTTCGTTAACATTTCCCAATGCACGCGCATTTCTGATGCCTTACATTCCTTTACCTTTGCTCGCCTCGTAACCTGAACCCCATAAAAAGTAAAGAATAAAATTAATCAAGTTCGTTAACATTTCCCAATGCACGCGCATTGCTGATGCCTTGCATTCCTTTACCTTTGCTCGCCTCGTAACCTGAACCCCATAAAAAGTAAAGAATAAGATTATGATGAAATAACTCAAAATGTATTACTGTAAGGACAAATCTGCTGAAAATGCAGTTTTGATTGGCATAAGCCAATTTGAATGTATTTTTGATAATAAATAAAGTAGTCAGTTGAGAGTGAGCTGCCGTACAATAAAGACAAATCTTTTTTAAAAACACTTTGGTATTATTGCATTTTATAACTTACATGAAGTTCCGACCTTTGTTTTTCAAACCATTTAAGATTTCCGAGAATCGAGCTTTGTAGATGGTGTTACAGGTGTTTTTCTTTCGTAATTCCTGTAAATCGAGAATAACTGATTCCTTGGATAATGACCATGGTGGTTGTGTTGGTGTAAATTTGGTTGTTCTGGTTAAGGGTAATTGAAGCTTATTTTCAATTTCAAGGACAAGATTTATTGTAGAAGGGATTCTTCTTCTGCGTCTGTGCGATATTGCCTTTGAGATATCTCTGTCTATAACTGAACCTGTTTGAAAGATGAACTTTACGTTTAGTTTAGAAATGATTTCTGTGTACCGGTCTTCTATCGTTGGAAGTCCAGCTTCAGCAAGTATGTTTTTAATCGGTGTAGTTGGAAAAGCACCAAGGCGTTTCCTAGCTGCTTGGTGGTAGGTAGGTGCAATTATGTTCTTCGTTGATTTTGGACATGAGCCGTAGATGGACAAAGCATAATCAATTTTACTTAAGACTAACATTTTAGTAATATTACAAAGTGAGTTTTCATGTACATTACTTTTACTTGATGAAAGATATTTTTTAATGTTTAGCCTTGCTGCCAATGCTTTCTTAAGATAAGTACAATAGGGTTTCCAGTTATATTTATTGTTTATGATAAGAAATAGGACATTCAAATTAGTAACTGTTTCTATTTTTGTATTATTAATAATTAAATCTAGGTTAGTGCAGTTATGTTTTCTGCATATATGAATTAATTTGCATTTTTCTAAAGAAAGATTAGAACCAGAGGTGTTGGACCATTGGTTAATTTCGTAAAGTAGACTTGAAAATACCAATTTTGTTCTGTCTAGGTCACTGCATTTACAAAGTAAATATACATCATCTGCATATATTTTTCTAAAGAAAGATTAGAACCAGAGGTGTTGGACCATTGGTTAATTTCGTAAAGTAGACTTGAAAATACCAATTTTGTTCTGTCTAGGTCACTGCATTTACAAAGTATATATACATCATCTGCATATATACAGTGATCTAGATCCTTGTGTTTTAAAATGAGATTACTTATTTCGTTGAAAGTAATTGAAAAACAAATTACCGATAAAGGATCCTTGCGGAATACCATTATCGAGTCGCTTAGTTTCGGAGAACATGTTTCGTACTTTGATGCAACATTTTCTGTTTGTAAGAAAAGATTCAATATATTGGAAGATTTTGGGTCCAAGACCCCAAACTCTCAACTTTTTGAGAATAAGGTGAATGCCTACACGATCGAATGTCTTTTCAAAATCTAGAGCCAGGATTGTGATGTGGTTGCGAGCTGTCAGCGCGTTTGTTATTGCGAAATCAATATGAAGAAGTGCATCTATGCACCCTCTCTTTAGTTTGAATGCGACTTGGTTAGAACGTAGAAGTTTTTTAAATTCAGTGTACCATAAAATTCTATTCGCAACATTTTTTTCCAAAACCTTTGATAAACAAGGAATTGAAGAAATTGGACGGTAACTGTCTACGCAAGCGATATCTTTTTTTGGCTTATGTGTGGGGATAATGGTAGATGTTTTCCAACTTTGGGGTAAGATGCCTTTATTTAAGGTATCGTTAAACAGCGAAATAAGCCTTTGTTTAGCTGAGTCAGGAAGATTCTTTATCATCGGATAATTGTAAAGAAACTCCGAAAATTCAGGAGAATTTTAATTTAAAGGGGGGAGAGGTGACATGTTCTATACCTTCTAAATCATCCATTTTTCAATCCCAAACCCTAATTAACATTTTTATATCTTCAACTTGATTGCCCACAGAAATCAAGTTCGTTAACATTTCCCAATGCACGCGCATTTCTGATGCCTTACATTCCTTTACCTTTGCTCGCCTCGTAACCTGAACCCCATAAAAAGTAAAGAATAAAATTAATCAAGTTCGTTAACATTTCCCAATGCACGCGCATTGCTGATGCCTTGCATTCCTTTACCTTTGCTCGCCTCGTAACCTGAACCTCATAAAAAGTAAAGAATAAGATTATGATGAAATAACTCAAAATGTATTACTGTAAAGACAAATCTGCTGAAAATGCAGTTTTGATTGGCATAAGCCAATTTGAATGTATTTTTGATAATAAATAAAGTAGTCAGTTGAGAGTGAGCTGCCGTACAATAAAGACAAATCTTTTTTAAAAACACTTTGGTATTATTGCATTTTATAACTTTCATGAAGTTCCGACCTTTGTTTTTCAAACCATTTAAGATTTCCGAGAATCGAGCTTTGTAGATGGTGTTACAGGTGTTTTTCTTTCGTAATTCCTATAAATCGAGAATAACTGATTCCTTGGATAATGACCATGGTGGTTGTGTTGGTGTAAATTTGGTTGTTCTGGTTAAGGGTAATTGAAGCTTATTTTCAATTTCAAGGACAAGATTTATTGTAGAAGGGATTCTTCTTCTGCGTCTGTGCGATATTGCCTTTGAGATATCTCTGTCTATAACTGAACCTGTTTGAAAGATGAACTTTACGTTGAGTTTAGAAATGATTTCTGTGTACCGGTCTTCTATCGTTGCAAGTCCAGCTTCAGCAAGTATGTTTTTAATCGGTGTAGTTGGAAAAGCACCAAGGCGTTTCCTAGCTGCTTGGTGGTAGGTAGGTGCAATTATGTTCTTCGTTGATTTTGGACATGAGCCGTAGATGGACAAAGCATAATCAATTTTACTTAAGACTAACATTTTAGTAATATTACAAAGTGAGTTTTCATGTACATTACTTTTACTTGATGAAAGATATTTTTTAATGTTTAGCCTTGCTGCCAATGCTTTCTTAAGATAAGTACAATGGGGATTCCAGTTATATTTATTGTTTATGATAAGAAATAGGACATTCAAATTAGTAACTGTTTCTATTTTTGTATTATTAATAATTAAATCTAGGTTAGTGCAGTTATGTTTTCTGCATATATGAATTAATTTGCATTTTTCTAAAGAAAGATTAGAACCAGAGGTGTTGGACCATTGGTTAATTTCGTAAAGTAGACTTGAAAATACCAATTTTGTTCTGTCTAGGTCACTGCATTTACAAAGTATATATACATCATCTGCATATATACAGTGATCTAGATCCTTGTGTTTTAAAATGAGATTACTTATTTCGTTGAAAGCAATTGAAAAACAAATTACCGATAGAGGTGATCCTTGCGGAATACCATTATCGAGTCGCTTAGTTTCGGAGAACATGTTTCGTACTTTGATGCAACATTTTCTGTTTGTAAGAAAAGATTCAATATATTGGAAGATTTTGGGTCCAAGACCCCAAACTCTCAACTTTTTGAGAATAAGGTGAATGCCTACACGATCGAATGTCTTTTCAAAATCTAGAGCCAGCATTGTGATGTGGTTGCGAGCTGTCAGCGCGTTTGTTATTGCGAAATCAATATGAAGAAGTGCATCTATGCACCCTCTCTTTAGTTTGAATGCGGCTTGGTTAGAACGTAGAAGTTTTTTAAATTCAGTGTACCATAAAATTCTATTCGCAACATTTTTTTCCAAATCCTTTGATAAACAAGGAATTGAAGAAATTGGACGGTAACTGTCTACGCAAGCGATATCTTTTTTTGGCTTATGTGTGGGGATAATGGTAGATGTTTTCCAACTTTGGGGTAAGATGCCTTTATTTAAGGTATCGTTAAACAGCGAAATAAGCCTTTGTTTAGCTGAGTCAGGAAGATTCTTTATCATCGGATAGGATATCCTATCGCGCCCAGGTGTCTTCCCTTGAAGTCTTCTAAAGCAACTGTCAAATTCAATTGTAGTGATATCAGTCTCAATGCGTAGAGCCGCTGCATTCGTTGCAGGTAGTGGAGTTAAATTTAGACTAGCGATTTTTTCCGTGTTAAAGGCCTGAGGGAAGTTTGAGTTATTGGAATTGGTTGACCAAGTATTCGCAAAAAAATTGCAGACATCATAAGGGTTGCTGATCGGGCCTGTTGGTGTGTTGATGGATAATATAGTATTAAGGTAGGAGTTACCCGTCAGAGTTTTAATCCTATGCCAAACTGTGCTTGTTGATGTATTGGTGTTAATTGTGCCTGTGAAGTCATTAAAGCTTTTGACTTTGCTACTTATTAGATTTCTTCTAAAATGGGCATTAGCTTTTTTGTAGGCTAAGAGGTTATCTTGGAACGGGGTTTTTCATGAAAGTCCTCCAAGTTTTAAACTTTACAGTTCGAAGCCTCGAGAGTTCAAGGTTCCACCATGGCACGATTCTATTGAAAGTTATTGGAGATGTTTGAGGGATAGAATCATTTGCGGCCATACGAATACTCTTAAGGAGTAGTGCGGCCTCTTTGTTTATATTACTGCTTATAGGGACTTTAGTGATCTTCAAATCCAGTTAATTTTTAAAAAAGTTCCAATTGGCCATTTCTGTTTTATATCTTGGGATATGCTTGGCAGTTTCTAGTTTGGGGGAAACACGAAGTGATATGCTTATCGGGAAGTGATCGCTGTTGTGCAAGTCATCGGATATGTGCCAAGATATCTTTGGATAGAGAATAGAAGAGCAACATGATACATCAATGTGGGTGAGTGTACGATGAGTGGAAAGGTGGGTTGGAGAACCATCATTTAGTATTGTTAGGTCTGATTTCGTTATGAAATCCTCAATGATTGAACTCCTTTTGTTAGAAATTGGGGAGCCCCATAACTGACTCCAAGAGTTTATATCACCAGTTAATATGTATGAAGGATTCACTTGTCGAATTATGTTCTCTAAATCAGATTGTGTAAACGTTTGTCCAGGTAGAATGTAGAGAGAAATAACCGTTATTTTAATACCCATGTCAAGTTGTACAGCAGTAGATTAAATGTTTGAATTAATTTGTTTATGCACGTGAGGGATATTGTTTTTTATAAGTAAACCAACTCCTTGTACAGAAGTAAGATTATAAGAATGGTTGGCAAAATAACCAATATAAGACTTTGGTTTTATTGGATCTATTTTATACGATAGGTGTGTTTCTTGTAGCGAGACAATATCGTATTTACGTTCTTTTAGTATTAAGTTGAGTTCATCATAATTATTTATGAAACAATTAAGGTTCCATTGTAAAATATTGAGTGAGTTGAAAGTTTTATGTTGTCTGTTGTTCTGGTGTTTAGTTGAGTGTCGATGATCACACTTGCGGAGGAGGTCGCAATTTCTACCACACGTTGTGGGTAGATTTGCGCCTCCCACCGCAAGTGGGACCATCGTTGTTGTGGTGGTTGCCGAAATTGTTTTTTATGTGTTTTCATTTTTGTTAAGAGAGTTGGAGTTTGAAGTATTAAGTGGTGTGGTATTTGAAGTGGGATAGTTTTTTTTAGCGAGGTGGAATTGTTTTCAAGATCATGAGAAATTGATTTGGTTTTTTTTACAGGGGCTGATAGTTTTTTTTGGTTAGTTGAAGGAGAAAGCATTTCTTGATCATATTCATAAAGTTTTGTTATGGATTGTGATGTGGATGGAATAGAAAGTGGTGGAAAGGGTGGCAGTGGAGATGAATTGGATTTGGATATATTTTGAGAGGATAGGCTTGGTTTGTTTTCATTTAGTTCTGTTGTGGATTGTGAAGTGGATGGAATAGAACGTGGTGGAATCAGTGGTAGAGGGGTCGAATCGGTTTTGGAAGATTGTGTGGTCTTTTGTTCACATGGAGTTGGTTTGTTCTCGTTGGATTTGTTTTCGAGAGAGATTGTTGGAGCAGACAAGTTTTGAGATTGCTGGCTGTTATAAGCAATTGATTTTTTTATTCGCTCAGCAAGAGACAACGAATTAGAAGAGTGCACTTGATTTTGTGTGTTGTATGTTCGTCTTGCTTCAGTCATACTGCACTTATTTTTGGTTTTTATGATTAATATTTATTTATTTTGAATGAATTTTGGGCAATCTTTTGAAGACGAAGAATGTTTGTCCAGACAGTTTGCACACATTAATCTTGTACAGTTTTCAGGGGCGTGTGGGGGAAGACTGCAATCGGCGCAAGCTTTGGGTCTAGTGCACCGTTTTGTTGTATGTCCGAGTATTTGGCAGTTGCGGCATCGCATTGGCGAAGGAACATATTCCTTTACCTTTTCTTTGAGCCAGCCAATTTCTACCGTTTGGGGAGTTTTATAGAGGTCGAAGGTGAATAATATGAGACCTGTGGGTTCAAATACTTTATCATTTATTTTCTTTGTGTATTTATACACATCGATTACTCCCCGGGATTTAATTTCTGAAATAATTTCTGATTCCTCAGTGTCTTTTAAACAAGGCGCAAATACGATACCCTAAGAGGAATTAAGTTGTTTGTGGAGAGTCACTGTCACGGGTATTTTGTTTGCTAAGTTATTTGTCTTTAGGAATCTATCGGCAATTTGTTGGTTTCTTGCTAATAAGAGAACGCTACCGTCTTTTAATAGGGATATATTATCATACTCGGTACTAATTGCATCGATTGATTTTTTTAGAACGAAAATACTTACAGACGTTAGTTTCTTTTCATTATCTTTCGCTGATATCACTACGAATTGGGGATTTTTCACATTGCGCACTGTAGGTAATTCAGGGAATTCAAGCGGTGAGTTGCACGTTTGTTTTTCTTTGCCTTGGGTCGATCAGGTGACAAATCCGAGAGAATGTCAAACTGATACCCTGGCTTATGCTTAGGCCCCGATGGGCCCATTCCGTTTGAAGGCAATGAAAGGGTTAAGATTTTATCAAACACGAGGTTGTTAAAGAAGTTTAAGAGTGTGTTGGCAAAGGGAGGATAGTGAACTGTCAAAAGAGAAAGTAAAAGTATCGGTCGAGCTAGAACACAGCGGATAACAACGAGATGTTGACGCTACAAGAGCCAGACGAAGACTGTATTAAGTAATAAATGCAAAAAAAACAATGTGGCGACGCAATTTAGCATTTATAATTGTGGCCACTTAGTGCGACTTTGCGACGACACACTTTCAATTTATTTTTCTTTGATTTATGTCTAAAACAAAACATAACAGAACATGCTTTTACAGAAAATTTCCCTCTCCGCATTGACGAAGGGTGTATTAGTGTTTATAAAATGAACAACGCTTCATGTGTTTTTGTTTAGTAGACAAGTGTCAAAGTTTGATAAATAGTGTCAAACAATTTTTTTTTTTTAATATTTAAATCGAAATTGTGCATTGTTTGAACTTTGTTATTCTTTAATAATTCCTCGTGTTAATATATGTAAAATAAAAATGTTATAAATACTAAGCATATTTCCACGTAGAGGAAAAAGTCTTTACTTATTTCTGTGTTTTGTTTGGTCTTCGAACTTTGATATTCTCTAATAATTCCTCGTGTTAAGAAAAATAAAATAAAAATGTTAGGTATAAATACTAAACATTTGCAAGTAGAGGAATTATTTGTGAGTTTTGTTTGGTCCACCTCCTGTTCTTTTTTTATACATTTTGTATGCTGAAGCTTTCTGTTGTATTTACGTAGCGCACACCTATGTACCTACATACATTAGGCATAATTTTCAAGTGATTAGCAAGCTCAGTAAAATAAAAAGTGTGTATAAATAAGTCAGCAGTAAAGTGAATATGAATAATTAAACTGTTGAAGTGAAGATGGCGCTGCAAGTGGAATGGAGAATATTCATCACTTAATTTTTGGTCGCACTGCTACAGTGTTGGAAGATGAATTCAAGTTGTTTGCGGTGTGTCTGTCACCCAATATTTAAAATAAATATTTGTATGCCCAATTTCTTTGAGTTCCGGAAGTAAAATTTTGGTGTTCTGACCTAGTTTGACAATTCCTCTATCCAACAGCATGTGAAGCGTGTAAATCGGTTCAGTGATTGCTGAAATAAATTGCTTAGCTTAAATAAAAACAATTTTAAAGTAAACTTTTCCGGTTCGGATTCCCGGTAATTTTAACTCTGATAAACATATTTTTCTCCACACCATTAGCAACGCCATCTGTACGTCATCATTTCCAAAACTCAAAATGTGTTAGAGTGAAAATAGATTAGCTCAATTTGAGCTTATTACTTTTACATGTTCAGAATCCAAGAACGTAGAACCATAAAGCTTTTTCCAAAAACATAGAACCAAAAAGCTTTTCCCAATAATAACCAACCAACTGTCTTTTATTATAGAGAGGATGTGAAAATTTGTTTAAAAGGCACTTAAAATGCAAGCTAATTACTTCTATCAAAATATTCAACTAGTTTGCACAAAAGTATGTCAGGATTTACATTGACCGATTTTTCACGATCGTGTCGAGAACTTGTTAGCAAAGGAAGTGAAACCTGTGGGGGATAGTCCAACGCACATGGTCCGAAACATTTGGCCCCATTCTTGTTATTCTCTTTTGCCTTATTCGTTGTGTTTTGTAGTTGCTTTAATTTTGTTCGCCTTCGGTCGGGGTTGTTTCGCGGATTTGTTTGAATTTCAAAGCGTTGACTACTGCGAATAAAGTAAACAAAAAGAATTTGAAAATCGAAAGACGGGTGACTATCGAAAGTGGACACGGTTCATGTAAATGTGTGACTCGTGTTCAAAAGAGAATTAAGAAAAATCGGGCATTCAAAGCACTGGTCGTGTAAATCCTGACTATGCATTGTATTAAATGCGTGATTTAACAATATAAAGCCACTCAAAACAAATTGATCTTTGAAAAATGAGAGAACAGTTTTAATACAAATACAAAACAAAATAAAAGGCACTCACAAGAATAACAAAGAAAATATAATTTACGAGGAAGATTGTTATAAACACTTGTTGCACAGTGAAAAACATTTAAATGGCGCTAAATGTTATAACACATACAAGATTTCACACTTATTATACTGATTTAAGGGTTTTGCAATTAATCTTTTATCATAAACGATGTAAAATTGATAAAAAAAATTGAATAATCAACTTAACTCAAGAAAAGCACTAGAGAGAATTGCCACTGATTTTCTAAGGGTATTTGACACTTCCTCGCCAGAGGCAGTGCCCCTGAAAAAAAAAACATTAACAGCCTTATTTATTAGAATTTCCTATTATCAATCTGTACGGGTGAATAGTTATACAGTGAATAAGCTTTTATGCGTCCCCTATTCTATGATAAAAAATGCTTACCCTCTCTATAATAAATGGAAGTTGGTTGGTTATCGTTAGGTAAAACTTTTTGGTTCTATGTTTTTGGGAAAAGCTTTTTGGTTCTATGTTCTTGGATTCTGAACCTGTATAAGTAATAAGCTCAAAAAAGCTAATCTATGTTCACTTTTAACTCATTTCTAATTTTGGAAATGATGACGTATATATAGCGTTGCTAATGGTGTGGAGAAAAATATGCTTAACAAGCACCAAAACAAATTAAATTTACAGGGAATCCGAACCGGAAAGGTTAAATTTAAAATGTCACTTTGAGTTAAGCCTTTTAAAAGACCAATTTTAATCCGTCTGTATTTCAGCAATCACTGAACCGATTTACACGTTTCACATGCTGTTGGATAGAGGAAAACTAGGTCGTCAGCACTATACGTCCTAACAGATGTTCACGTTTTGGCTTAAAAACGACACCAAAATTTTACTTCCGAAACTCAAAAAAATTGGACATACAAATATTTATTTTGAATTGGAGGACAGACACACTGCAAGGAACTTGAATTCATCTTCAAATAGTGTCCATAGCAGTGCGACCAAAAATTAAGTGCATTTAGAGCACCATCTACACTACAACAGTTTTTTGTACATTTTAATTCATTTTTTATTTTTTCATTTTCTTATACCTATCTTAATGCTAGACAAAAAATCTTAAACAACTAGCTTACATATTAACTTAACTAACTTACTGGCCCCATACGGGCGCTCTTAATTATACTATAACTATTTAAAAAAATGCCTTTCAGCGTAAAAACTTAAAAATTAAAAATCAATATTACTTAAAACTAAATGAGAAAAATCTTAAAAACTCGTTTTCCCATGACATTTATTTTATATAAAACTTAAAACTACCCTTTACCGAAATAAAACTAAATTAAACTAAATAAAACTAAAATAAAATACTTATAATACTTACAATAACTTAAAACTAGAACAGCCACCAGCAGTTTTTTTTTTTTTTTTTCTTGCCATCAACTTTTTTGATTTTTTATCTTTTTTTGGTACCACCGTCACTGTCCTACTTAATATACCTTGGAAATACGTAGGTCGTCCAAGGCAACAACTTTGACTAACCATCAATATCAAGGTGGTCACCCAACCACCAGTATTTTTTAACTTGCTTATCCAAGTCCTTTTTGTCCCGAAGGGTCACAGCTCTACTGAACCGCAGACGCTCTGCTCCGTTCCCAGAGCCGACGTCTCGACCATACAGGATTCGCCGATCCACAGTTCTACGGCCGACGTGGTAGATTAACGGAACCGCCAATCTATCCTGTATCAGCCCCTGACTGTCTAAATAGAGGAATGTCTCGGGCGGGATGAAACCGTTAAGACAAACGCTCTCACTATATTCTTCATTGGTCACCCAACCACCAGTATTTTTTAACTTGCTTATCCAAGTCCTTTTTGTTCCGAAGGGTCACAGCTCTACTGAACCGCAGACGCTCTGCTCCGTTCCCAGAGCCGACGTCTCGACCATACAGGATTCGCCGATCCACAGTTCTACGGCCGACGTGGTAGATTAACGGAACCGCCAATCTATCCTGTATCAGCCCCTGACTGTCTAAATAGAGGAATGTCTCGGGCGGGATGAAACCGTTAAGACAAACGCTCTCACTATATTCTTCATTGGGGTAATAATCCCGAAAATAAGTCCATTGGCTGAGGTCATCGCTCTTGCAATGTGACCCCGAATCAGCTTAATTAAAAAGTTATCTACCCTGTTTATATTTTCCCCGTTGTATAAGACCTCGTTGGCATAGTAATGTTTGTACTGCGACTCTGGTGTTCTGTGTAATCCAAGACAGGTCCTAAGACACTGCCTCTCAAACACCCGAATCTTTTCCATTTGAGATGGGGCAACGTTAAACCACACAGGGCACCCATAGGCAATCATCGGCCGGATGAGGGCCATGTAGCAAATCACCTTCACCATGTTTTCAAGGCGGCTGCTATAAAACAACCGTCTTGTCAGAGCAAACGCTCCCCTGGCTCTGGCCAGAGCAGCATCTATATGTCGATTGAAATATAGATACTGATCTAGCCAGATACCAAGGTACTTTACTACATCTTTGCTCGCCAGTGGATGTTCACTTGGTCCAACGATCACTAGATTTCTCCAGTTCTTTCTTGTATCCCTAGAAGCCTTAGACAAAGGGGTTCTAAACAGGATAGTTTCTGATTTCTGAAAATTAATTTTTAACTTCCAGTCATCACAATATCGCTGAATCTGGTCGAAGTAACGCTGCAAGAGATTTTTGATGACTTCAACTTTTGGACCCGTCCTGTACGCTACAAGGTCATCGGCATACGCAATCGCATGAGTGAGACTACCTATCAGATCGCTGGTGTAAATACTACAAAGAATCGGCGAGTTCACAGCTCCTTGCTGTAGACCGTTTTTAATATCAAAAGTTGTGGCAGAAGTTACATTGCCACTTTTGACAACAAACTTTCTACCATTGAGCATGTCATGAAGCATATATAAAAGTGGTTTACTTATGCCAAATCTAGTTAATTTCAGATAAAGACCCTCTAACCATACGGTGTCGAAAGTCTTCTCTAAATCAACAAGAACGGCACCCGTGCATTGATTTTTCGCTTTGTTCCATTGAACATCAGAAACTAACTTAGACGCGGCATGAATAGTGTCATGTCCCGCCTTAAAGCCAAACTGATTGTCTGGAATAATATTCTTGTCCTCAGCCCACTTGAACAGAGCTGTATTGAGAATCTTTTCGAATACCTTACTGATACTTGGAAGAAGACTTATCGACCGAAGATTTGCCGGATTGGAGCTGTCCTTTCCCTTTTTGGGGAGAGGATGGACCACAGCTGTCTTCCAACTCACTGGATAATATGCATTATTCAATGCGTTGTTGAACAGTGTGGTATAAACGTCTATGGCTTCCTCAGGGAGATATCGTAACACAATGTTGGGTATACCATCGACCCCCGCAGATTTCTTTTTCTTTAATGTTTGAAAAATGAACTGAAGTTCTACCTTCGAAATTAACAATGCACTGGGTCCATTTCGCTCGGCGATGGTGGCGTTTGCCAAGTTTTCTTCATTGAACCCGGTGAAACCAGTATTCTCAGATCGCCATTGCGTTATGTTATTTCCAAGGTAGAAGTTGTGCAGTAAGGCTCTGTTCTCCAGGTCATGATTTGGACGAATGCTAGCATTCACCTTATACACTTGCTGGAAAGCAGGCCCTACAGCCTCTACCTTTTCCTGAGGATCTTCTATCATATAATAATTATCATCGAAAACGGCACCTTCCGGATCAATTCCCGCAGTCGTTAGTACGTCTTCGTTATCTGTTGTCCTCTGGAGTTTAAGACATGGAAGATCGTTTTGATCATTTCTTCTAAATATCTTATTTATTTGGGGAAACATGCTAGGGTCGCTAGAATTAACAACCCGAATTCTGTTATCCCAATATAAATTAATAGATAATCTATAGTTTTGTATAATCAGAACGTTAATGTTTTTGATCGACGACTTCAATGTTATAATCTCCAGGTCACGTGTGTCCGTGAAACTTCTGTAAAGAAGTTTCAACCTAGTCAGCAGTCCACTTTTTTGTCGGTGTAGTGCGTCGATTGTCGCGTTCTTGTATAAACTAGTAGGGTCTTTTTCCTTATATTTTGGGATTGTTCTGTCCATTGTTCGTTTTATAGTCGTATCCATTTGAGTCAGGTACCCGTCGATCTCGACGTTCGTCAGGTTCCTGTCATTTGGTGGAGAAATGTCATCGGAACGTATTTCTCTTGCCAAGGCGTTGGAGAAGCGTGGCCAGCGCGTCTTACTGAAATTGTAAGAGTGCACAGGCACATACTCATCCAATTCCACAAGTTCGCTCGGAAGCTGTATTACGGTGGCAAGTCCGCAGTGATCACTGTCGTATTAAATCGTTCGTAAACAGTTTCTTGTCTGTTGATTTGTCGCGTCAGTTATAACAAGTCGTGTGTCAAGCAGTAAAGTTTATGATCGATTGCCCACAAACATACCCAAATCTCGAAACAAATTATCAAAATTTTAAAGGAAAATCAAATGTTTTTGGAAAATTTATACATAGAAGGACATTACATTTGTCAGTTCCATCCAAAAATGTGCTCTTGTTGCATTTTCATATTCCTCGAGTAAAAAAATTAAAGTAAACAATATCTTGTCAAATCTAAAATTTAAGTTCTTTTTGTTTATAGGTTTTATTCAGTTTTGAGCTTTTTCACTTTGTGGTTGGACAGATTCGCATTTGCGGAATATTCAGTGTGAGCTAGCTATCATCAGCAAGCAATAAATGTTTGAAACTTACTGCCTTACTAGTACAAAATAAACTGTGATTTTAAGTTCAATTTCCAAGAAAATTAATCCATGTATTACTAACGTTCTGGAACCAACTGGAACAGTTATTAATTGCCTTTATGTGAGTGTGAACATTTTGTAATCCATGGATTTGTTAATTCGGAAATTAGACTTAAAATTACAGTTAATTTTTTTTATTAATAAGGCTGTTACTCTTTTAACGGATTTTTAAGGCCAAATATGCAAATATTATAACTAAGGCTTAACCACGATTGTTTAAGAAGCCTTTACAAATCCAATTTGGACATTTGCAAAGTTCATAGTGCTTACTGTCATCAAAAGCAATATATTTGATATTTTGTAGTTTAAAAGATATGAAATCTTGACATTTGCAAATTACCTATTTAGTACGAACCGGCATCGCAAAAAGCTATATATAAATCGTTAATACGTTTTGGTTTAAAGCATATGCTTAATTTTTGGTTCCACTAAATATGAAACAGACAATAAAAAACTGTGTTCCGGGAACTACAATGGAATTTAAAAAGAGTGTACCCTCGGTGAATACATAACATATGTGCAAAAACATATCTATTCTACATTTTTGTTGCTGCAAATTAACAAAATTGCATTTAAATCTGTAAGAATGCCAATTTGCCATGAATTATAACATGAAATATGTTTTAAAATTCAAGTTTTTCGATTTGTTATTACCAATTTTCTTCTACATTTTCCGTTTTAGTTTTATATGTGTTTTTCTCTTTGAAGATACTTTTTTATGAATTGTTTTTTTTTTTTTCATTTCATTCTGTTTGAAAGTTCAGTAATACCATATTTATAACAGGAATAACAAATTTACTTATGTTCAAATCCCTTAGAATCTTCACCCTAAATTATTTATTTCCACCGTCGTTTATTAATATTACCCCAGACAATTTTGCACTTGCAAACAAAAAAGTACCAGAATAGGAAAATTATTATCATTTACAGTTGCTTCCAAGATAATCATACACCAATAAGAAACACATATTTTACTTCTTTATAAAAAGAGTGTATAGTCGAGTGAATTCATAACATGTGCAAAAACATATCTATTCTACATTTTTGTTGCTGCAAATTAACAAAATTGCATTTAAATCTGTAAGAATGCCAATGTGCCATGAATTATAACATGAAATATGTTTTAAAATTCAAGTTTTTCGATTTGTTATTACCACATTTTCTTCTACATTTTCGGTTTTAGTTTTATATGTGTTTTTCTCTTTGAAAATACTTCTTTTATGAATGGTTTTTTTTTTTCATTTCATTCTGACTGACAGTTTAGTAGTACCATATTTCAAATACCAAAACGCAGCTGCCGATGCGGCTGCAGATAGGTTTTTTTTTGGGGAATTTCCCACTTCACTATGTAAAACTTGTCAAAAAAAAACACGGCTTATATGTACATTATGCAAAAAAAAATAGTAGCAAAAAGCTACAAAGTGTCTTTTGAGATTCTCAAGTTCATAAAAAAACATATCCGGTCACGATTTCTCTCTTTTAACAGGAATAACAAATTTACTTATGTTAAAACCCCTTAGAATCTTCACCCAAAATTATTTATTTCCACCTTCGTTTATTAATATTACCCCAGACAATTTTGCACTTGCAAACAAAAAAGTACCAGAATAGGAAAATTATTATCATTTACAGTTGCTTCCAAGATAATCATACACCAATAAGAAACACATATTTTAGTTTGTTTGTTTGTTTAGAAGTATTATTTCATTTAAGAAATTAATTTTAAAAAAGCATCCTAATCTTTTAAAAAGCGTAAAATATGTGACTTGTGTAATATTGGTGTCGTTCAATTTCGGGAGCAACTGTAGATGTCATGAATGCATGACATATTTGTTTTTTCTTGAGTTGCATGTGTAAGTTGTTGCATGTTTATATTTTGTTATAATTTGTTATGTGCTTAAAAGAATTGTTGAATAAAAACTAAAAATACAATTGGGCCTATTCGGCGAGATCTTTTATTCTTTTATTCTGTTATTCTGTTATGAATTTCCATACAAAAGCTTAAGTTGTAAAAAAATCTTTTATGAATAACAGATTTGGTATTCGGCATGCTTAATCTGTTATGAAATCTTTTAAGAAATCTGTTATGAACTGTCGAAATTTCGAAAATTCAAAAAATCTTTTATGAATAACAGATTTGGTATTCAGCATGTAAAAATCTGTTATGAAATCTGTCAGAAATCATAAAAGAATAAAAGATACATATTCGAGGTTTTTATCATAACAAAAAATAATTCTATGATAATTTTTTTTAAACATTTGGTCGAATTGAAATTGGTTCACAGAACAAGTAAGAAAACTTAAATTGGAATTCAGAACAGCTTAAATTATCCAAATAAAGCTAATAGTTTAGGAAAAAATGCTTGGTATAAGTACCAATTTCAAGAAATATCTTCAAATTTTAGGAGATTTTATGAATTTATTGATAAACCATCTTGTCTTTTAAAAACTGCTTCCTTGATTTGGATGATTGAAGCTGTTCTGAATTCCAGTTTAAGTTCTCAAACTTATTCTAGAAACTGTTTTCAATTTGTCCAATTATTTAAAAAAAAATTTATATAAAAGTAATTTTGCATTTTTAAGTTTTTAAAAACATGACAAATAACTTTTACATGAATTTTTTTTAAATATTTTTTCGAATTTAATATGGTTAGCATAATAAGTTTGAGAAATTAAATTGGAACTCAACTCAGTTTCAATCATCCAAATCAAGCAAGAAGTTTGGGAATGACAAGTTGGTTTATCATTCAATTTCATAAAAGTTCAAGAAATGTCTTCAAATTGCTACATACATCATACTTCAAATGGGTAGCTTTCCGTATGCTTTTTTTAATGCCTTGCACAAATACAAAGACTCCCAAATCACAAAAGACAACGCGACGCATAAACATTTTGTAAAGTAATTGTTTTTTATTGTCCTCATATAAAAATATATTTCATTTGTTTGTTATCTTAAAAATTTCATATTGTTACAATACCTACATCTATCTAATAATGAGTGAGTGAAACTATTGTTATTTCGTGTAATAAAAAGCAATTCGTTCAAGACGCGTTTGGTGTTTTTTATAGCATCTTACTACGTGAGCGTAAGGAAGTCAAGACATATCGATTGATAAGTATATCAAATGGTTTCCAATACGTTCTATGCTGGGGTTGGAACATCAAGACGCAAAGTTATAATGAAGGCCTTCGTCACGGGAAATAGTCACGTTATAGAATGCCTTACCAGGCTTTAGACTACGCTTCCTTACAAGAAAATAGAAGCAAAGCTACCTCTGAAGATTCCTTCGACAGCAGGAAATGCAACAATTCGTTCGCCATGGTGGGCAGACTTTCTTCAAATCCATGTCAATGGCCAGAGTCGACTTTCTTTTTTTACCAAAGGCAAATTGTAACCTTTCGATTCCGTTGAAGTGTAATCTGTAAAGATTTTGGAATTTTTTCACTGAAGACATTAAAATATATTGGACAAAAAGCAACGAACCTCTTTGGATCACTGATGTTATTAAAATGCTTAACATTTCCCAACATCTTTACGTTATCCATAAGAATATGGAAATTATAGATGCATCTAGGATCTAGCTTCAGTCACTTGAACTTCCTAGCTGAAAGATCCAACAGACGCAAATTCCTTGTTATTTCTTGCAACAAAATATCGAAAAAGCATTCCCGTATGGTTTGATACCTGTCGCCAGCCTTTTCGAGCTGCATTCGGCTCCTTACGCAATATTGACGTCTAGGACTACAAAAGACAAGTTGTTAGTTGAGGCTGGATGAAATTGAATAGAGCTCGTTTATCAAATTTATCACCATTTAAATTTTACTTGGAAACATTCTGCGGTCTGTGTTGAGCGAACGAGAATGCGAATGATTATGCGGGTTGGCCGAGATTCAAGAAAATTTAAAAGCCCGATAATTTAATCAATACACACTAGAAAAGAATTAATTAAATTAACTTGAACTTTAAACGAAATAAAATTAAAATTTGCAGCTCTACAAATTTCAGGAAATATATTTTTATAGATGAAGCTGATTATAAAAGATTTTAGTTCTGTTTGCTTTGTTAATAAAAGATTTTCGTTTTCGAAGTTCCATAGAAGATTTTTATAAAAGATCGAACTCCTGAATACCAATTATAAAAGATCTTTTATGGAAACAATCTTTTATCATTCATAACAGAAAATTCATAACAGAATAACAGATTTGGCAGAATAGCCCTAAATAATTTTGTTTTGATAACTATTGTATACCTCAATGTGACAATTCGATACATCATCCCTATTTTTGGCACTATTCAACCCCCCAACCCATAATAGCTTATTATGCCTCTATAACATGACCAAACGTTTTATAATTAAGGTTTTTGCGTACCAAAGCATAATAAGGACTATGCCTTCGCTACTATACGTTTATAAATAAGGCTATGGATGTTCTCGAAGCTGAACACCTCCGGCGTTATAGTTCGACACACTAACCACTACGCTACGGTGTCTTAGGAACATGCACGCTGTTAATTATCTATATCTATATCTGCAGTAAAAAAAATTGGTTCACTTAACACGTCGTAACCAGGGGAGGTTCATGAAAATAAACTAAATTCTATTTTTCATACACACAATGAATCTCGTGAATGACAGAATGAGTGAAAATAATGTCGATGGTTTATAATGAGCCATATTGTGAACTTTGCCAGAATTGCACCGTTTGGTAATATTGTGCAAATCTCTTAAATATTAATGTATCGAAGTATTTTCATATACCCCAGAAATATTTTAAAACATCCTGAAAATTGTATCAGAACTGCTACATTTTGGATCTCATTTTTGTACTGAACCTTTTAAATCAAGTAGCAAACAAATCTTTTAGGTAGATGAGTGATTCTACAAAATGTGGAATAAAATGCTCATAATTTAGGCGATTTTTTATTGGAAGCTTTAAGTTGTACGAATTAGTTCTAGTTATATGTTAGAATGTCCCCTAACTGGTAAACCACGCGATGTTGAAAAATTCACTCTCGCAATCACATGCTTCAAAACGTCGCTCAAATAAGTTACTCTTCTAGAAATCTATGGAAGTGGTCCAGCTACCGACAATGTTAGATCTACGTTGCAAGTTCAAAATACAAGCTTTTTATTTACATGAACTTTTGTGCGTCTCTAATTTCATCAACGGTTTTTTAAATATTTCGAATATTCCCCGCGCGCGCCCCTTTGGTACCACGCACCTCTACCCACGTGCCTACTTTTTTTCCGGTTATTCCTCTGTTTCCTCCTACTCTTAGACTAATAGAATCCATTATCCAAACATATTTGCATTTTTATTGTTTTTAATAGAAGATGTGCTGTGCATGCATATTTTGGAAAAGATCTGATGATCGAGCTAAGACTTTTATAATATATGAATATGTTATCTTTGTTGCTAATGCTGGTCTCGTCAGCTAGAGGACATCATCAATATTAGTCTAAGAGCCCACAGCAAATTTTTGGTCAGAAAGGTAACCGAAAAAAAGTATATGAGTCGATAGCAGTTGTGAAGGTCATGATAAAAACTTAGCCTTGCAGTTCAAGATGGCGGATTTCGTGAGTTATAGCATGTTACAAAACACTTTTTTTCAAAAAATAAGGTAATTGGTATAACCATTGAGTTTATACATAATCTTTCCTTGTAGGATGTCGTTATTATCGAATTGTTTTATTTTTTACTCTTGCAGCAATTATTCTTGAGTTAAAAGGCAAGAGAAGTAAAGAAAAACAAATACAAATGTGAGCAGAAGAGTTTTGTTCGTCTCGGGTTTAGTTATTTTCGTTAAATAAAGCAATAATATTTACTCGTTCATTTAGCGACATCTTCTTTGGTGAGTTTGAAACCATCTTGATTCTTCTATGTCACTATGTGTATAAACTCAATGACACTACTCATCGCATAATAGTGCACTAAACTATAGAAATTTAAAAATATTCAGCCTGATTGTGTAAGAGTTGTGCTTTTTAAGTACTTTGTAAGAACAAATAATCATAAGCATAAAAAATGCTT
The DNA here is from genome assembly GCA_951217065.1 of Baccha elongata. NCBI lineage: Eukaryota > Metazoa > Arthropoda > Insecta > Diptera > Syrphidae > Baccha > Baccha elongata. The sequence continues at coordinate 1,410,044 of CATNUY010000119.1, read as the reverse complement.
TGCATGTAAAAATCCTATCATTGATGTTACAAGTGTTATGCAAATATAAATATATGTAGAAACTCTATGGTATAACCGATCAAACTTAGTTTTATTATATTAAGTGCTCTCAGCTCATAGCAAAAATGCTGGTCCAAGACGTTTCGAGTAAGGCAATGCTTCTGCCAGACGTTTTAAAAAGTGTACATTTAAGTAGATCCGAGATGATTTGAGTGCAGCCAACGCCTGGCAAACGTTTTCGAAAACCTTAAAAAATCAATCAGTTTTGGAAATAATTGGTATACCCGAAATTGGGTTTCACCAAATTATTGAGAATACCTCTGTAGGAAAAGCCATCCCAGTCACCACGACAGAGACCAATTTTATTATGCGAATAATATATTAGGGTTATTATAAAATCCAGACCATTTTAAAAATTTTTCTTGTACTATTAAAATATTTCATTTTTCATAAATACTTAAATATCATGGTAAAAATAACAAAACATCTCGACGTAAACCAATTACACCATAGCCAACGCCAATATTTACCACTTTTCTAAAATTTCATTACACCTCGACGGGAATGCGTGGTAAAATGCGAAAAGGGCATAGTCCCTGTAGTAAAAATATTTGTCGTGAACTTTTGGGTAACAATGTCAAACAATTGGAGGCAATTGGAGGCAAATTCGTTTTAGTAACCAAAGAGTATCACAGGGGTGGATAGACTTGGCGCGGGGGTGACGGAAACTCAACGATCGACAGAACACTGTAATGGCGGATCATGGAGAAATTGTACTACGCACGAATGGACCGAACTTGAGCTGTACCCTTTAGGATGTGGTAAAGTTTATGTGTATGTCCAAAATTTGTAATTTCTCGAATAAATGTATTATCCACCATAAATTATAGCTAGAATATTCAGAGTTAGAAGTATTGTGAAAAATAAGTCAAAAAAGACAGTAGTCTACATCCAAGACAGAATTAAATCTAGATGTGATAAACTAGCTTACCGACTTTCAGTTTAGTTCGCTTAAGTTAGATACGAGAAAAAGGTCGTTAGTTAGTAATAAAGAAGTAAGGATTTGGAGTTAGTTAAAATTTTTAGGAGTTAACTCACAATTAGCTCCGATAAAAGTTCTTAAGTCAAAAAGAAAAAAAATTTACAGACTTAAAACTATGAACTTTGTTGAAGACTATTGACATCTATACTTACGTACTTTTGATCCGGAATTAATTCGGAGTATTTATTTTCGCTGTTGACAACAGAATTATATTTGATTACAATTTTCATACTTACCCGAGGTTCAAATTAAAGTATCATCAAAGTCTAAATCTGGAAAAAGTAAATAAAAATTATTTTTGACATTTCATAAATACTTACTTGTTAATCACAGCATTCATGAATAATAAATAAAGTTGTTAAAAACAATCAGAATGAATTTTCTAAGTTCGATTAACACTTCACTAAACGCCTCATGTAAACAGATCATGAGAATAGATCACTGACCGGTATAGATCAGGCGGAAAAGGGCACTTTTATCTACGACTCGGTTCGCTTTTATTGACGGACAGCTGATTTCGTGAAAAAAACCAATTATCCAATAGAAAAATCAGTCTAAGGGTAGTAAAAAGTTATTACAAAATTCTTTTCATTATTACCCGCCAAATCAATTACATCGTAAGTTGAAAATAAGTTGATAGTATTAAAGTAAAGATAACTAAATTTTTGAGACCAAAAAAACTTGAGATTAACGCGATAAAAAGTGATCATACAAAAATTGCAAGATAAGCCACGAGAATATTGGAACAAAAATTTAAGAATCTAAAAGGAATATTCAAGAAACCAAACGAAAATTTAAGGTAAGAGTTCCTTGGTTCATGTAAGGCCAAATATCATACGAAATAACCTGAAATGATTCCCAAAATGACACCATCTAAAAGATCATTGTGAAGAAAATTTTTTTTTAACATACTCATGGGTTTTATTTTTACACGAATTCATCATTAGATAATTTTCACGCGTATTGCCATGCGGGCAGGGAAGCAGACCACTCCGGCGCTGCATTCCCCATTGAAAATACATCTAAAACCACTTGGTGCAACGTACAAATCACGCTTTCAATCAGTCCTAAAATCGTCATAGTCAAAAAAAAAAAAAAGAATCTGAAAAAAATCCAATGGGAATTGGCCAAAAGTCGATGTGGACAAGTGTTGAAAAGTACAGATTTTTGATTCGTTCCGAGAAGAGCGGATGATTTTAGCAAGGAGTGGTAGTGTCACATTAAACAAAGTCAGGTAATTGAAGGGACATGTTCTCGAAAGAAAAAAAAATAGCTTTTTGTGCGTCCAGTGGAACGAATTTTTTAACATGTGTTCTGTGAAAATTGGCAGAAGCGCCAAAAAGGTAAAAACGTGCTAAAAGCAAAGCAAAGCACGAGGACCTATCTTAGTAGTCACTAAAAATTGCATTTGATAGTTTAGAAGTTAGTTGGTGGTAGTAGTTATTGAGATTTTTATAGATTTTGCAAATAAAACATACTCATAAATTTACCCATTCTTTTACATTTTACTAATACAAAATTCTTTCTAACAGGCAGCTATTCGGACATCGGGTGTGGTCAGAGCAAGTCGTCGTGGATAAGAGCGTGCCCAGACGAAATAAAAGCACCTCAAATTCACACATGATCGCTGATCCCAAGTTCTGTCCACCCCTGGATGATAGTCGTCTGGCTTTTAATTCATGCGCTAAATTATGGCATAAATTTTTGAAGAAAATTTTCATTCTGACGTCACGATTGTATCCAGCTACATTTGGAAAATTTTATCTGAAAGCATCTACATCGTTACATGTGTTCTCTGGTTCAACCAAGGAATCCATTTGGACAAAGTGTCAATATATCGTTAAGCGGCTAACGAAAATTGTCACTCTTAAGCAGACCGAAAACACAGCATTCCAGTCCAGGACAAGAATAAATAAGGAAATCATCAAAATGTTCCAGAAATCATCAGTTCGAGTGTATTGTGGTATAAAAGTTTGTTTCTGTAAGATCAGAAACTCAGGTATGAAATTTTAATAATTACCTATATTGATTACATACGATATATATATATTTATTTCAACTCTTTAATTTATAAATTTCAATAAAACAAATAAAAATAATTAAAAAGTCACTTCATATGGTTGTGTGACAAAAATATCACACTATAAGATTACCCAATTTCATTTTTACCTTTTTATTATCAAAAATCATTTATAAAATCTTCATTATAATTTATTGACGGATCGTCACAAGCATAACTATATAGTTAATCTTTTATCCTTTTGTGTTTATATAATATGTACCTAAGCACTATAATAAAAGTGCATTCATGTTCATAGACTTGAGGTATTCATACCTACGGAAACAAAAAAAAACAAAAAGTCTAAACATTTGTTAATTACAAGTATAAAATGTTATTGGTACCTACTTTTCGTTTGTGAAGAAGTACCGCTGTCCAAGATTCCTTTTTACTTTTTATTTGTCCAAAAACCTATATCGTTATAAAACAAAAAAAGATATAATAAATCATTAGTACCTTAGTGTACGCAATAAAAAAAAAAGAAATATTACCTGTTTGGGTGATTTCAATTAGTGTGCGAGTAACCCAACGCATATAGCTCTGGCTTCATTCGTATTGAACGCATCGTGTCGTGCATGATTGCCAATCAATGTTGTCCACCTATAATACTTATTCGACAAAGAACGTACATTACATCAACTGATCCTGAAACAAATAATAAAAGTTAATAATAAACATAAATAAGCACTTTAACCAATATTTACCTTTTTTTTATTACTTTTACCTGTATTTGATTTTTACTTGGTAGGTAGGTTCCTGACAGGGTGCACCTTTTCTCGACCATACCCATAATAAATATTTACTTACTTTTTCCTTTATGATTATGTTCAACTATATTGTCCATTTTTAAAAACATATTAAAGTATATTTACCTTTTTATAACTTTTTGATTAATAATACTTTTTATATCGGTGTGTTACGAAATCGGACGACCAAGATTTTGGTACGTATCGAATTGATCACGCTTTTTGAGTTTGTTGGGATTCGGGGATAATTTTTTATTCTCTTTGGACTCATATCGACTAATAGTCATATGTAAGTTACTATTATCTTGTTCGAATTCTTTCGAAGAGGGGAAATTATATTTCCACCCTCACCTACATCGGACCTGAACAAGGTCCCATTCACTTTTTTTTTATTCTTCTTGGGATATCCACTAAGAGATTTTCTTTGTATAATTTCATCTACATTTATTCATATTCCATGAATACATCTTGGGTAGCAGTTTTTCTGTTTTAAAATTTTAATAACTTAGTTTATTACACTTTTTTTTTGTAACTCCTTATATATATATAGATCATATGCATTCTGAAGTATATAAGTATATACGACACTTGGTCGGTTAACATTACTGTTTATTTTTTTTGTTCATTTTGAACTTTAGTTTCACTTATATAAATTCATTTTCCAAGTTTCATTAGTTTAAATAACTATTTTTGATTAGTTTTCTTAAAGACAAAGCGAAGTTGATTAAGGATTTAAGTAATTTAGATGAGAATTTCTTTCAATTAAGTAAATTTATGAACTTGAGATCATTAGATATAAGTAAAAGTTTAAGTTAATAAAGACATTGTACTTTTTTTTTGAAGTTAACTATCGTATGTTATTTTCATTTACTATCACTTGATATAGGAAGTTTTAGTGAAATAGTTCTCGGGAAGTTTTCTTTCACTTTTTGGGAATTTCAGATGTTTATTATCATGGTAGTTTAGAAGCAACAAAGGTGAGGAGCCATGGCTGAAGATTTGGAACCGGAACCAGGAGTCGAAGGTTTTCGGCTCTAGTGGCAAACAACGAGATGACAAATCTCAACAACAACAACAGCAACAACAACAACAACTACGACAACAATATCTTCAGCCTTGATAACTGAATGGTCGAGATGATGACCAACAGTTCCAAGGCATAACACACTTGGGGGGTGGGCACTGGATCTTCGCCAGAGGGATGTGTCTGCACAAAATTTACGCCAGCAGGGACGTCATTGGGAGGGGGTTGCAAGGAATCAAAGGTCCTTTCGCGACTTCCAGACGGGAAGTTAGGCGACAAAAGGGGAAATAACTACGCCCATTTCCCCTGTATCGATGAGGGTTCCTTAAAAATATATCGGATGTCAAGGAACATTAGGTGGGGTTTACAGGGTTAAGTAATCCGAACGGACTATCATCACCAAGTCCGAATCATGCGAATTTCTTTAGTCTTCCAATAATCTTTTCTATATCATGTAATCATTTTCTTCTGGGATGGCCCTCCGGCCCTTAGCTTTTCAGCTTAGCATTTTAAATACCCGAGTCGTCCAACATCTAGATTCCAGGTTCAATAATATGTAAACCCACTACTCGCTTCTGCAGCAAAGACTCACTTCCTTGTTGACTGAGCCAGCTGAAGCAAATTTTTTTCGAACCTGTAGCAGCAGTCGAGCGGTAGTACCCTACTCCTCCGGGACAGATACCTGAACGGTAGGGATATTGTTTAAGTGTTTGCCCTGTGGAGATGTGGTAGGTGAAGTATTAGAAGTCAAGTTTTTTTTTTGTTTAGTTATAGGTCACTATCTCGATTAAGGAGTTGAGTCTAATCTTAGGCTTATGTCTCATTTAAGGCCAGGGGGATTAAACACCTCCCCAAATCGAATTCATTAGATTCCAACTCTCTTGAGAGAGAAAGCCATTAGTGGTCGGCTACGTTTGCTCAACAGTCTCAACAGAGTAAACAAGTTAGAATTTCTTTTAACAATTTGCCAGGGTTCAATAACCAGTATGTTCAACAGCTACGCATACAAAGAGGTATTTTGGAGAGTCGACTGGGGAACGGATCTACCCCTCTCGGAACGATCCAATGCTCGTTTAGGTAGGGGATAGAAACTGTCCCCCACTTGATTCTTTGAAGGATCTTTTCTCTTTTTTATGTAAGATACAGCAGGAACATTGGTAATTCCTTCTAATCAAATAGATTCTCGATTAATAAAACCTAGATCGTAGAAGGCCAACCAAGGTAGTCTGCAGTAGACGGTGATTCAATGGACTCCTAATCTTTAAGAACATAATCAGAGCCGGCTTCTTTTAGTGTTTCATCACATCAAAGACGCTGATAGTATGAAGCTCTTAGGACTCTATGTCTCACCGCGTAAACGACGCTTCAAGTGAAACGATGAATTTTCGTCGACTCAGAAAATTTCACAAAGACTAAATTCCCAGAACATAGTTATCTTTTTTTTTTGCCTGGTTTGAGAGTAGAAGTCTTATGAACGTTGTGTGGATTTAAGGAAGCTTCTAATCCCTTTGTTTTGTTACATAAATGGCGCCCATACGTGTGGGGCCGGAGGGAGTTTGTTTTTCAAAAATTCCAGAAATTTTTTTTTATGATATAGAAAATTTTTTTTAAAGTTTTTTTTTCAAAATTTTTTTTATATCGATTTAGTTTTTTTTGTGTTTAGATATTCTTTCTAGAGATTTACCATCGAGGGGTAGTCGACTTAAGTGTCGGCCGGTGATTGGTAGATCTAGGTCCTGATCACGTCTGTAGCGATAACCTGTTCAATTACTCCTTCACTCTCTAGAAATTGATCATGAACAGTAGGAGATTTTTCAAGCATTAGATGTCCGGGTTGGATGTAATTTTTATCCAACCGCTGTAGCTTCTGACACGAATCACTTCTGACTTTCACGAAGTCTTTTTTTTATTTACCGTTTGTTCTTCTGACCGGTGAATGGTCGACTTATGTCCTATTTATGTCAGCTGCGTAAGCCAAATTGTAAATATATAAGAAAAGAAAAATCCATACCAATAATAACAGTTGTAACATCATTAGTATTCGATAAAGTCGTTAGTAGCTTTTCAAGCAATTCATTTCTATTAATTTTTCCAGTCTGTTGTCCGCTAAGGGAATTATTTTTCAGTAGGTCTGTAGCGATAGATGGATAAGATGAAGAGAAGAGATAGTGAGAAGAGACCACTAACGTTTGGAAGATAAGAGAAGTCCATGTGTCCTACCCCTGAAGTTTGTGTGTTGTTGTTGTTGTCGGAGAATTCGTTGGGAGGTACAAAGATTCCAGTCATGACTCCGAATCTATTATGAATTTGAGACATTATATATATTAATTAAGTTTATTTTTTTTGTTTTTGAAAATAATTTTCAAGATTATCTAGATATATACACATGCCTGGTGGCAATTAAGTTTATTATTTTTGTAAAAATATATTTGATGATAAAGTTATCAAGTTTTTTTTTGGATTTAGATTTAGTATGCTGGTAGCACCCATTTAGATTTCATTTAGTATGCTGGTAGCACAATATTTAGATTTCATTTAGTATGCTGGTAGCACCCCTTTAGATTTAGTATGCTGGTAGCACAACTTTAGATATTTAGACATCAAGTATAAATTTTTTTGAGTATTACTTTTTTTAAGATTCAGGTATTTTTTGAATTATTAAGATTTGGTATTAGGGTATATTTAGTTTATTTTTTTTTTTGACAATTAGTCAAGTTTATTATTTTTGAATCTAGTTAAGTATTTTCTTTGAGTTTTTTTTTAATTTATTTAGGGGTTTACCCACAAGGAAATAGTAGGTTAAGATTAGGTTATAAGATATAGTAGGTAGAATTTAAGATATAATAGGTATTTAAGATAGTTAGATATAAGGATCTTTCAGTTCATATTTTTTTTTTGATTGAGTACTCTTCTTGTTCATTGCAATTCTTACTAGACCTTACGTCTAAAACTTTACTTTTTTTTTGAAAACTAATCCCAATGGGGAGAAAAAAAGGATCCACTGACAAAAAGAAAAGGAATCAACCGCACCCGGAACCACCAACAGGACATCGTGCTGCAACACCAGAGCCACATAATACCAGGTTTCGCAAAAATCAGGACATATTTCACAATATGACGATGGAACCTGGTGAAGCAGTAGACGAGAGCCACTTGGACGAGGCAGGCCCATCCAATACAGATCATCGGGAGGCCGACCAAATACACATACTGGCAAATGAGACTCTGAGGACCCCAGAAAGACATCCACATGCGGGACGAACACCTTTGAGAACGGACGAAGATTACGAGGATTACATCAAGGAAGTTGCTTTGGCAGCGGTTGGACTCAACCGAGCGGAGGACAGAAAGGCCTTACAGGAGTCACTTGCACAAAGTCAAGCGATACTCTTGGAAAAAGTTAATGAGGCTATGCGAAAGGCATTGACGCAATTCAGCATTCAGAGTCAAGCGGCAGCACCTTCTGTTCCTCTTTGCGACCAACCGACGCCAAACCGACCGAATTTAGCTAACGTGAGAGAACCAACTGTGAACTTAAGATCTAACGTACCGGAATTTCCGAGGGTATGGCCAGAACGAGCAGCTTCGACAACTCGAAGAGAAGTCAACCGGAATACAGAGCCAGATTTCTATGAGCAACTCAACCGGATCCAATATAGCAACACCTCAGCGAACAGAGACGCGAGGATTCCTATGGTATCACCTGCTGCATCTATGTACCGATCTCCACATTATCAAAAATGGGGAATTTCTTTTAATTCCAAAAATATGACTGTGGATGAATTCCTGTTTAGATTGGACAAAGTAAAGAATAGTTATGGCGCGACGTGGGATGAAGTGGTTTCAAATTTCCATCACTTTGTGAGTGGACCAGCAGAAGCCTGGTACTGGATTTATTTGAAAAATAATCCACAGACCTCATGGATTGCATTAAAGCTAGCACTCTTAGATCATTACGGCAGCCTGGAGACTGATTCGGAGATTTCGAGACAGATGGCAGAAAGGAAACAAATTCCTGGAGAAAGTTTCGATACTTTTTATGATGCCCTGTTAAAATTGAATTCGAAGATGAAGAATCCACGGCCCAACGAAGAATTAGCCGAAATAATTAAGCAGAATGTTCGACGCCGGATGGGTGAACTTCTGCTTACTTTTAGAACGACGAGGTTAGCGGACTTGGTGTATACATGTAGGGAAATGGAGAGGTACCTCACCCAACACGAGCCAATGCGTCCTAGGATACCACCTATATACAGCAATCAAGTGAGGAAGCAGGTGAGCGAAATAGAGATCCAAACGGAACCTGAAATGGAGGATATGTCTTTAGCGGTGGAGGCCTTCCAGAGAAATAGAACCAAGGACTCCAAAATTAATTTCGACAAGGCTGTATGTTGGAATTGTCGCAAAAACGGACACATTTTCCTCGACTGCACAGAACCTCAGCAAAAGATATTCTGTTACCGATGCGGACAACCAGATATCCTGTCGCCTAATTGTACGAAGTGTAAGGGAAACCAGATGATGAGTCAGCGTTCATCCGAGAGGGAGCTGACCATGATGGGCAACTCGGGAAGTCCCAATTAGAATCCCCAATTATAACTAATAAAAAAATTTCAATTTTAAAAAACCCAGAAACCTCAAACATTACTAATACTAGATCCGAAAATATTTCAATTCCCAGACTAAGACCACTTAAGTCTCTGCATCAGAGACAGATTGATTACGCTGAAGCGCGTAAACGAATTTATACCTACCCTAAACATTTAAGCAAAGTAGAAAAGTTAAGACATAGATTTGTTCAGAAGCGTTAATTATATAGAGCAATCAACATAGCCGAAGTAGAATGTCTGAAAGATGATCCTAGAGCCTATTTAAAAGTAGAACTATTTAACAATAAATGGCTTGGTCTACTCGACTCTGGAGCGAGCATTAGTTGCCTCGGTAACGGTGCCGCGAAGTATATAGAAGATACCAAAATTCCATATAGAAAATTCGATTCCAATATATTTACTGCTGATGGAACAAAACAGCGTATAGCTGGAGTAGTTACTACAAATATTAAGTACAAAGATCTAGTTCTTCCGATCGAATTGTACATAGTACCATCTCTAGCGCAAGATTTATATTTGGGTATAGATTTTTGGAAGTTATTTAAAATAGCTCCACAAGTTATATCTTCTTTAGACATAGTTACCGAGACAACAACCGGTCAGGCAAGCAAACCGGAAGGTCTCCTATCTGTAGAGGAATCTGTAGGAAAATTACCTACACACCCCGACAGTGACTAACACACAAAACAATATGAATAAACTTTCAATTCACCTAGACTGGGGAACCAAGTCGAAAAATTTCATCGAACGCATTTTAAAAGAACTTTTTGCTCTTAGTATCCAAATAGTACAGACACGCTCACAACATTTCTTAGTACATATCGCAACCTTTTTCGCATTCGAACACGTCTTGAATTAATGCATCCCTGTTCGATCAGCTGTGCAAATATGTGGAGTGGAACGTATGTATAAATAAAGGGGCAAGGTAGAACGCGCCAAAAATATCTCCCACCCTACAGCTGAAAGAATGAAGTGAAGATAGAACTAGAAGCGTGGGGGCAACGATTTGAGAAGTAGAACGAAATATGAAATGGAGGCCACGTAGCGACACCTCATCCAACAACATGAAAGCGTTCAGAAATATAAAAAAAAAAATAGAGATATATTTAGTAGACGATTAACAGAAATAAATTTATGTCAATGACCAATAATCATAAACATTTGCCAAAATGATGCAGAATCATATATGACAAGAAGTAGTAAAGAGTTTGACATTTATTAGAAAGTTCGAGAAGAATTTATTGAGGAAACTATTTGACAAGCGATGGTACTCATTAGGCCGTAACAACGAAAGTCAGATAAATTAGTGGTCTGTCAAAATCTCTTTTGCATCTTAAGTTCGTATTCTGAAAGTCAGAGTTCGCTTGATCGAATAAACGAAATCGATTTATATTTTTTAGCACGCTCCAATAATTTAACGTAAAGAAATATTATTCTGATCAGAAAAAAAATTACGTTCAAATAAGGTCAGCTAGAAAAAGGAATTAGAAAAGTTCAGAAAATACTACTTGAAAGTAGTCAAAACACTTAATACATTTTCCTTATAAAGGTTAGGCACATTTACTTAGTCCTAAACGGATCAAATATAACAACCTGTTGTAGTTTCTACGCATAAAAATATTATGTACACCAAAATAAATGATCATACATTATCGAGACATAAATATTCTGTCAATATTAATTGAGGACAAAAGAACTCACCTTCACCATAAGTAATTCACTCGAACCTACACGGGAAAATAAATGATGATAAACAAAAAAATCATTCGTGAAGATGAATAAATAAATTCCCACGGTCTAGACAACCTAAATCAACTTGTTGCGTAAAATTATTCTTACAAAACTTGTTAAACACATTCATTATGTAAATGTAATAATATATGAACGCTCCCCTGCCTAAGCAATCGAAGCATAGGAATAATATGGAAAGGGAAACGTTAATAGAAGGGTAGCGCAACGAACCCACCCGAAAAGTTTCTATTCATTCATTCGTCGTCAGCTTAAACGTTTAAAACAAAATCTTTCTAGTGAATTATCAAAAGTATCATTAAAGTGTAAGTCAATAAAAAAAGACACTGTGAAAACCGCGTGATATATTGCTAAAGTACGGGAAAAATTTCACCGCAAGGATTAGCGGCATTGGACATCATTTTCAAGCTAGGTAAGACAATTTAGCTAAGGGTTGAAGTACGATTCAGAATCGGAAGCAACCAAGCAATTTTAATATTCTTATTTTAGTCATAAAAACATCCGACAAATTCATTAGGAACTAATGGTAGGCAGTTTTACTTTTTTTTGACCAATTTAAAGGGATTTGGATAAGCGATATCACTCTGATATATGAGGACAGACATCATTTTCTTCGACCACGTATCGAATTCCTGTTCGACCGAATATACCGCTTGAACACGAGTGTCGATCTTGGTCAAGAAAATGTGGGATTACCAGAGCGACTGGTAATCATCCCCCAAGAACAGCATCATCCAAATCATCCCAGAGAAAATTTGGATTATTTAGTTGGAAAAGCAGACGATTCAGCGGAACTCCCACTAAGAAATCCAATTCCAGAAAATTCGATTTCCTACTGGGAATTCAGAAAACAATTAGGAATACCCATTTCCACATCTCAAGCAAACCAGGTAATCCCAAATTACTTCCTACATGTCTTTTTTTACATACTTAAAATAAATAAAAAGAAATTTAAAAAAAAAATATCATTCATTGGCGTAAGAAAGAATTTCCACATGTTTTTTTTGCGTCGATCGAAACCAAGGTAGTAGGTAACAAAAATTTGAATTCTTATTTCATACAATGAAAATATATAGGTATTATTTTTGCTCTGTCGAGGTCATTTTACTAAAGTCATTCTTTTGTTTAATTAGGCAGAAATTCTACGCGTATCAAAGTCGAAGCAAACGACCAAAATCGATTGGTTGCAGCTGTCTATAAAGCGATCTTTTTAGTCGCGTCGTCACGAAATCGACTTGTGCTCGTTAACGCCAGAAATCTTGCCTGGTTTAAGTTACCAGATACTACAAGGGATTAAGAAATTTTTATCGTCAAAAATTAAATAAAACATTTTTGATTTTTGGGCACTATAAAGACCAATTGGACGAAATGGTATACAATTTAATGCAGATTATAGTGGATGTATTGTGCGGCCAGTACAGTCACCATAAAAAGTATTAAACTACTTGCGTCGTTGGACCCCGCTACATAACGGCTAGCGGAATCTATTCACCGTTCGTTTACCGAGAATAAAAATCTTGTTGGAGTCACCTATAGGCAGGGCAGAATAAGTACAAATCATATGTATCAGTGCTATGAGGTATGGCAGTAAAAATTATTTCTTTATATAGTAGGTAGATTTCATTTCTAGTAATATACTGTAAAACTTATGTCTGGTTAGAAAACTGATAACCACCCCCACATGCAAAGAGGTGAATTATACACTATCCAAAAAAATACGTACCTTGAGTTGTTAAGAATAAAAAAAATAAAAAGAGTAATAATTTTGGCTGGTCCATACAAAAATGTTTATTGCAAAAAAAAAAAAAATACTGTGAAATTATATAGGTTCTTTTTATAACGTACGATAAGTCAATATTATTAAATCGTTCAATCCAAAAAAAAAAAAAAAAAAATAAGAAGGTTTATTAATGATAAAATTATTTTTGAAATTTCTATAGTCTCTTGGATCGTAAATTATAATATGCATTTACAATAACTAAAAGTCTGTCCGTGTGAGAATCTTGACTTAGTCTTATAAGCCAATACTTTATCATCTGAAAAAAAAAAGATTTTTATTAAATTTATCCGCGTTAAAAGATCTTTATGTCAAAATCTAAAAAGAAAACAAAAAAAGGTAAAAATAAAGAAATTACTATTCGGTCGTATCGGTTATATTAATAATAAAGTAAAATTCGGTGATTTAGTTTTTTTTTAATTTAAACAAACTAAGTGTACCTACTTGAAGTGGTTAAGTGTACTAAGGATGCAAATAGCCTTCTGCTAATAATAACAAGCGAATATTTGTGAGTGAAATTACTTCAAGTCTGCTTTAGAGGTTTTGATACCGAACTTTAAGTTGCCTATTGAAGACTTGAACCAATTTCTAATAAAATATTGTTGAATAGTGCCAATAAATGAAAGTGGCTTAAAGAAAAATAGTTTTTGTGCTGAGTGTGTAAGTGATTTTAACTATTTCATTCGGTCTTGATCCTTCTGTGAGAGAATACGAAAGTTAAGGTCAAATACAAACTCATGAAAGATAATATGAGAACTTACCACTGATGGTTATTATGCTGAAGTTTTCCGTTTGTTTGTTAAAGTACGTAAATTTTTTTTTTGAATTGTAAAGACGGAAATTCAATTCGTTTGGTATCGGTCCATAAAAAACTTAATGCTGTAAAATTCTTGGAATTTAAAAATAAATTACAAGAGTCGATTTGAAATCGGACTCCTGTACATCATTCATTGGTCCCATCCCTGAGTTTTTCTGAACATTCTGAAATTGGGGAAAAAGAAAATTAACATTGAATACTATTGAAAAATAAACAAAAGTTAACGTACCTTATGAATTTTGTCTTTCATATGGTTTCACGTCGGTATGGTGCACCCTCCCTTCGTCGAACCCCTCTCTATATATTTTTGTAGAATATTTTTTTTTATATTGATATTTTTATTTAAAATTTTTGATATTGAATAAATTTTATAAAATTAACCAAACGTTTGTTCCAGCTAAGGTAAGGTTTGGATGTACCTACCAAACTCTCAATGATCCTTCAGATCCACACATTTTAAATTAGTAACACTAAATAAATAAGAGTTTTAAACTTTCTTTTTTACCATTTCGGGTGGGAATATAAAACAGTGGAGACGTCCTACGTAAATTTTGTCGTAATTTTGTAAATGTTTTTGGCCTACTTGGTCCTAAATTTTGAAAAGACATCTTTAAGATCGCGAAAAATAGGTACCTACCTATCGTAATTAGCTCGTGTGTCCTCATACTAATTCGAATATTAGTCGCGAACTTCAGAATCTTTTGTCCATTTGATCTTGGCGAAATAGAACGACTACTTTATCTAATATTAAGAAATTAATATAGAGATAAACTGCCATTCTAAGATTAAACGGAGATTGATGATTCATTTTAACGATTTGTCAATTCGTGTTAGGCTTTTGTGTGTCATAACGATTGTTCGCCGGAATAAATCGTTACGGTCGTGACAGAGGGGAGGTAATTCGTTACTCCAATCCTCAAATAGAGATTCGTTTGAACAAAAGCAAGACAAAAGTAAATTTTTCTTTTCTTTTATTTTTGTTCATAAACATTTATCTAAGAAGAAATTTGGTTCGAGAACAAAAACTTCATTTTTGTGTCTTTCTAATTAGGTTTCGTTGTTTCAATGAGTAGGTTCTCACACCGTATTCAACCAGATGCAGCAATAAAAACCGTAGAGATTATATTTTTTTTTTGAGATTAAATCGTATCTGAGATACAAATGTAGTTTTGGATTTTATGGAAATAAAAGTATCTGATTAGAAATTGTAATAAGTAGTTTAGATAGAGATACAAATATAAAATAATGTTAGTTTTTTTTTTGAAGTTCAAATAATAATTTAAATTTGCTATTGTATTAGATTTATATACTTTAGTTAAGGAACAGAGTATAAATACTTATATTTTTGTTAGTTTAAGTACTGTAAATAAAATTTATAAGAATTTTTATGAAATTTTCCTGCTTTAGAATTGATTATCGTCAGTTCTTTTCATTTCGAGACGGATGAAAGTTAAGAGAAGATGTTTCTTGTTCGTCTTGGAGTTAATTTCAGGAAACATGAGTAGGTAGCCGACTTAAGTGGAGGGGCGTGGCTGGAGCCATCCCAAGGTGAAGGACAACTACAACAACCAACGAGACTCATACATCATGTGAAGGTAAAAAAAATCGCAACTCATTCCATTCATTCTTTTGTATTAGCACGATCGCGGGATATTTCTACTTTAGATTCAGTGCCAGGAGAGATGTCAATGGGTGGTGTCTTTAATGGACTAGTCTCCATTAGAGTCACTCAGGTAGGGAAGTTAGGCACCAGGGGGAATCATTGTCATCCGATTCTCCCGTCACAATAGGGTCCTAGTAAAATACAAGGATGAGATAGGACATAGGAGGGTAGGGTTAGGTAATCCTTCGAGATAATAATATCGTCATCTCGACATTTCTGCCAACATTCGCTTACCACCTCTTATTTTATCTTTTCTTCAAACTCTTTCAACTGACTCACTATTCATTACCGGCCCCTTTGCTTTTCAGCATAGCTCTTTTCAACATTTACTGAGTCAACAAACAGCTAGACTCCAGGTCTAACAGATGTGACACCGACTATCACTCCTGCAGCACCACCCACTTCCCTGTACCGACGTGTTCGGCCCCGGCGAAATTTGCAGACCTGAAGCAGCGGTGTGGTGGTAGTCACCCTATCCATCCAGGCTTGGACGTGCCCTATCGTAAGAAAAGGTACTATAAGTTGATAGGATGGGTAGGTTTCGGATCCTACTAAGGCAAAGTAATTCTGGGCGAACGATTTTCCGAGTTGTTTCATTTAGTCTATCGTGGATAATAGATTGAGGAATTAAAGACTCTTCTTCACCATTATATTTTTTTTTCGGGAAATTTTCTCCTCGTGAATTCTCATGCTTCAGAAATCAGATCAACTAATTCTCAGGGCAGGATAAAATGGGTGGAGATCCGTTTTAGATCCCTTGGAGATCATCTGACTGCGCCAGATTATAAGTCAGACGTAAGATTTACTAATCCGTGGTGTCTTCAAAATAAGTATATACCATCTACATACTTAGAGAGATATTCTATTGGGGGAGGAGGATGAAGGGATCCTCTGGAACATCGTCTGCTAAGCAGTAGGTGATGATCTGCAGCATCGTTTCATGCCTCGCCTTCCTCAGTCGACCATTTTCTCTCTCTTTTTATGAAATAGAATCCGTTTTGGATTTTTCCGTCCGCTACAACAACATAGAAGGTAATAATGGGATAAAGTTAATTATAAAGGTTTGAGTGACATGAACCAGTCTTTTCCAGCGTTTGGGTTTTCTTTTCCATCCTCTTTTAGATTTCATTGTTTACATCGACTTACCCTCTTAACCATTCCCCAATTTCCATCTTTAAGGTTAAATAATTATTTTTAATTCATATTCAGGATTTAACACCTGAATCATATCATCTCTCTCTATGATTTCTTATCATATTTAAAATTCAACATAATCTTGAATATGGATTGAAAATTATTTTTTCCCTTTTTGTAGCGGGACCATCCAATCCCTCCCGTTACATAATGGCGCCCATACGTGTGGGGCCCGAGTAATGATAGTGTTGATAGTGTTTGAAGAAAAATTTGATAGAATTTGTTTTAGCAACTTTCGAAGTGTAATATTATGATGATGTAGCAAATTCATTCGAACGTCAGTTTGAATCAATCAATTTCGATTTTTTATGGAGTTGGTGATGTTAATGAGATTCAACATCGGATGGTTTTTGACTTAAGTGTCGACCGGTAATTAGTCGAACCAGTTCCTGATCACGTCTGTAGCGACAACCTGTCAAAATTCCACTCCACTCTCTTAACATTTGATGAAGAGATTTCAGTAAGGTTAGCTTACATAGGGATGTCCGTATTGGACGGGTATTCAGTCCAATAGTCTGTCGCTTCTCATGAAAGCCAATCTCAATTCTGAAACTTATGTCTTTTTGAAAACTGTTTAGTTGTTTGCAACTACGTCCGGTGAATAGTTGAACACATTCCTGTTCACGTCTGCAGCGCAAGTCAAATAACGACGGCTAAACGAAAGATTTACCAATTTCAAACTACAAAACATTCAAAAGATTTTAATTTTTTTTACTACACATCGAAAGTATAATTCAGAAGTTTATTGGACAGAACAAATTAGTTAGTTTCGTTAAATGTTTCTGGTCTGATGTCCGCTAGGGGATGTTATCTACTTCCTTAGGACCGTAGCAGCAGAGAGAAGTAAGAGCCAAACCAAATTAATTAGAGAAGCTTAATAGATTTTTAGGAATGTTGGATGCAAAAAATTTTTTTTGTCTGATATGGAGAAAATGGAATGAGTCATATGAGTTGTGGTGGAGTTGGTCCTGAAACATTGGGAAGTTTCAGTCACGTCTCCGAAACTACCATGAATTGAGAAAACAATTAAGAAATTTAAGTGAAAAATTTAAGCAAAAATTAAGAAATTTGTTTTTTGATTTAGTATTCAGTATGCCTGGTGGCAAATATAGTTTTTGATTTTTGAGTTTATGCCTGGTGGCAAATATAGTTTTTGATTTTTGAGTTTATGCCTGGTGGCAAATATAGTTTTTGATTTTTGAGTTTATGCCTGGTGGCAAATATAGTTTTTGATTTTTGAGTTTATGCCTGGTGGCAATTATAGTTTTTGATTTTTGAGTTTTTGCCTGGTGGCACCCTTTTTAGTTAATTAAGATTTAGTTTTGATTTAGTCTTGAAATTGCCTGGTGGCCCATTTAGCATCTAGTTTTAGTTCGAGTTTTTCAAATTTAGTTTTGAAGATCTATTTAGCCTGGTGGCACATACGTTAACATTTAGTATATAGTTTGATTTTTTTTTGATTTAGTTATTCAGTTTTAGATTTAGATTTTGTTTATTTGGTGAAGGTTAAATTTTTATGAAGAATAAAAATTTAGGTATTGAAATTTAGTTTAGATTTGAAGTTTGAAGATTATAATAATTCTTTTGAAGTTATTTTGTTTAGGAATATTAAGAGGGTTTACCCTAAGAAAAAGTAGGTTAAGTATAGTTAGTAAGTTTAGATAGTAAGGTTTAGATAATAAGCTTTAGATAGTAGGATTTAGTTAGTAGTTTTTTTTTTTGTTTTTAGATAGTAATAGGTAGTAAGTTTGAAGTAAGAGAGAATTTTGTAAAATCATAAGATTTAGAGATAGATTCAGATTTAAGTATTAAGCACGCTTTTTAGTAAAAGTAAAATTTTCTTATAGATTTAAAAAATTCAAAGTCTTTTGATTCACTCAAAAATATTTTTTTTGCCTTGGTTGTCGACACTTCGTAATAATTGAAATGGTCAACAAAAATAAAAACGGATCTTCGACAAAGAAGAATAAGGGAGGTAGACCCCCTAAATCGCAATTACCTAACAGACCACACCGACCAGCGACCCCGGAACCACACGATACGCGTTATCGCAAGAACCATGACATATTCCACAATATGACCATGGACAATAACGCAGTGGCGGATATGAGTCAGGTCGAAGATGTGGCTGGTCCTTCAAACGATAGACACGACGAAGATGAGGAAGAACATGTAGTTGATTTGGAGCAACATCGAACTCCAAGAGGAAATCCAGAGGAACAGCTAAATCAAGAAGCGGATAGATGGGAAGACTATATCAAGGAAGTGGCGTTAGCGACGATTGGTCTCAGCAGAGCTGAAGATCGTAAAAGTCTACAAGAGACACTAGCGCGTAGTCAAGCCCAGATATTGGAAAGAGTAGACATAGCGGTCAAAAATGCTCTGACTCAATTAAGCGAATTAGCACGGCCAGCAGCTGCTGCCATACCCCTTTGCGATTTACCTACACCAGATACCCGAAATTACGATGTCCGAAGAGATCCGATCCCAGATATAACAAACAGGAATAATGTTCCAGAAACATCGAGAGAAAGACCTAGAGAAATTACTAGAGAAATACCTAGAGAAATACCTAGAGAAATATCAGAAGAAAGAATCAGAGAAGCGGTCAGAGAAGCGCTAGGCGAACGGCAGAGAAGTAATGGCACTCCACCTAGAGTTGATACCAACCGAAACAACCTACCGGGATTCCCTAGGGAGTGGCCAAGACGAAATGTATCTCCGCCTAGAGCTGAACCTTCTCGAAGGTATGACCCAACTTTTTATGAAAGACTAGACCAGATTCAATTTGACAACACGTCAATAAATCGAAATGTGAGAAATCCAGCACCTTCACCAGCAACATCTTTTATACGTTCTCCACATTACCACAAATGGGGCATAGTATACAACGCTAAGAACATGCCAGTGGATGAATTCCTTTTCCGACTTGATCGGGTAAAGGACAGTTACGGCGCGACATGGGAAGAAATAGTGGCGAATTTCCACCATTTCGTGAGCGGAACTGTGGAAGTATGGTATTGGATGTATCGCAAGAATAACCCGCATTCATCATGGGCAGCTTTAAAATTGGCGATAATAGAGCAGTATCGAGGGCTGGAGACAGATTCTGAATTATCGAGACAGATGGCCGAGCGGAAGCAAGCTCAAGGCGAAAGCTTTGACACGTTTTACGACGCAATCTTAAAAATCAACTCTCGAATGAAGAATCCGAGGCCAAATGAAGAACTGGCAGAGATTATCAAGCAGAATGTACGAAGACGTATGGGAGAACTTCTGTTGACTTTCAAATCGACTCGACTTGCAGACTTGGTGTTCACTTGTAGGGACATGGAGCGATACCTGGCTCAATACGATCCAATGAGAGCTAGAGCACCCCCGATATACAATAACCCACCAAGGAAGCAAGTCCATGAGATTGAAATTCAAACAGATTTTCAACCGACTGAAATGTCTAATGCTATAGAAGCATTCCATCGTGAGAGGAACAGGGATATGAAGCCAAATTTCGAAAACGCTAAATGTTGGAATTGCCTCAAATCCGGTCATGTGTTTCGAGATTGTGATGATCTACAACGAAGAATCTTTTGCTATCGTTGCGGTAAACCCGATGTGTTATCACCCAATTGTAAGTCATGTTCGGGAAACCCGACAAAGAGCCAACATTCATCCGAGAGGGAGTTGGCCAAGATGGGCAACTCGGGGAGTCCTCTATAAACATAAATAGAACCGATAAAATAACAATTTTACAAAACCCTGAAACGAAAAATTTTAAGAAATTACCATCTACTATAACTAAAATACCTAAACTGAGACCTTTGAAGTCTTTGCACCAAAGACAAATAGAGTATGGCATTGCCAGAAAGCGAATCTATACTTACCCAAATCACTTGAAGAAAATAGATACTTTACGAACTAAATTTATAAATAAAAGAAAACTTTATAAAGTTGTTTCATCAACTAAATTGTCCAATTATAAGGACGATCCCCGTCCTTACGTCCAGGTAGAAATATTCAATGAAGAATGGTATGGTTTGCTCGACTCGGGAGCAAGCGTTAGTTGTCTCGGTAAAGGAGCTTTAGAATTTCTCGAAAACAAAAATATTCCTTTTCAAAAATTCTCTACGAATATATCTACTGCTGACGGTAAGCAACAACCCGTAGTAGGAGTAGTCAAAGCTAAAGTCCTTTTTAACAGCAAATCCCATGTCATAGATTTATTCATAGTACCTACCTTAACACAAAAACTCTATTTAGGAGTAAATTTTTGGGCCCTATTCGAAATAGCGCCCCATATCATACCCTTTAATAATACAATTTCTGAGGTAGCTTTGGAGAAACCAAAATTCTCTGAGTGTGAGCTAACTACAGAACAGTCCGTCGTGTTGAAAAACACAATAAAACTTTTTCCTTCTTTCGCTGAGCGGGGACTCGGACGAACTCACCTTATGGAGCATGTAATAGATACTGGCGATGCGTTGCCTATTAAGCAACGACATTATCCTATCTCTCCAGCGATACAAGCCTTGGTGTATGCCGAATTGGACCGCATGATTTCTTTGGGAGTGATCGAAGAAAGTTCAAGCCCATGGTCCTCACCTGTTGTACTGGTAAGGAAACCCGGAAAAAACAGAATGTGCTTGGACTTTCGGAAAGTCAACTCCGTCACAAAGAAGGATGCGAGTCCAATTGGACATATAGAAGGTTTGCTAGCACGTCTTTCGGAAACACGTTATATCTCTAGCGTGGATCTGAAAGATGCATACTGGCAAGTGCCGCTGGAGAAGATGTCAAGGGAGAAAACAGCTTTCTCAATACCAGGTCGCCCGTTATATCAGTTTAAGGTGATGCCGTTCGGACTCTCCAACGCAGCTCAGAGTCTGACTAATTTGATGAATAAGGTTATTCCGTCCGTCTTGAGAGACCAAGTATTTATTTATTTAGATGACTTATTGGTCATCTCCAAATCATTTGATGAACACATTTCTGTTTTAAAAGTTGTAGCAGAGAGGCTAGCTGAAGCAGGACTCACTATAAATGTAGAAAAGTCACGTTTCTGTTTCGAAGAACTTCAATATTTAGGATATGTCGTAGGGCGTGGCTGCCTCAAAGCAGACCCGTCCAAAATATCTGCAATTCTCGATTTCCCGGTACCAACGACGGTACGTCAAGTACGTCGATTCCTTGGAATGGCTGGTTGGTACCGGCGATTCATCGAGAATTTCTCAGAGGTAGCTGGACCGATGTCCGACACCCTTAAAAAAGCAAGCAATTTCGTATTTAATGAACAGGAGTTGGAAGCATTTAATAAACTCAAAACTGCTTTAACTTCGGCGCCAGTTCTCCGCAATCCTGATTTCAGTAAGCAATTCGTAATTTTGTGCGATGCTTCCGCTACTGGAATCGGATGCGTGCTGTGCCAAAGAGATGAGACTGGCGCAGAATTCCCGATTTATTATTACTCACAGAAGTTAAATAGTGCCCAACGTAACTATTCAGTGACAGAACGTGAATGTCTCGCAGCCGTAAGGGGCATTTATAAATTTAGGCCCTATATTGAAGGTTACAGGTTCTTGGTGATCACGGATCATGCAAGCCTGAGATGGTTGATGAGTCTTAAGGACCCAACCGGACGTTTAGCTCGTTGGAGTTTGAAGCTTCAAGGCTTCGAATTTTCGGTGGAACATAGAAAAGGAACTTTGAACGTCGTGCCTGATGCCCTGTCAAGAGTGCATGAAGTGGAGGTATTGCGTTTAGCTTCCTTGGATATGCCCAGCGGGAATTCGAAATCACCTGAAGCGTTGCACGTGGATCTGAAAGATTCTTCTTTTAAGTCAGAGGAATACCTCCAAGTTATAAAACACATCAACGAAAATAAGGAACGCCTGCCTGATTTACAGGTATCCGATGGTTTTATATATAAGAAGGTCAGACACGCAACGGGGAACCCAATCCAGGACGATTTAGCCTGGAAGCTATGGATCCCAACGCAGCTGAGCGAAAAGTTGATAATTTCGGCTCATTGCCCGCCTCAGGCAGCGCATGGTGTTATCACCAAGACCCTGTATCGCCTTCGTAACCAATTTTATTGGCCAACAATGGCTTCCCAAGTCAAATTATTTATAAATAACTGTGAAATAGGTAAAACAACAAAAGCACCAAACTCTGTTCTAAGGACAGAAATGGGTAAAAGTTTTCAAGTAGATAGACCCTTTCAGCATATGTACATAGACTTTTTAGGTCCATATCCCAGGTCTAGAAGAGGTAATACCTTTATAATAATAGCGTTAGACCAACTAACCAAGTTCGTCTTTATTAAACCTTTAAAGAAGGCAACTACTTCTGAAGTAGTGAAATTCCTAGTAGACGATATATTCTTAATATTTGGAGTGCCGGAAAGTTTGTTATCGGACAACGGCTCACAATTTATCAGCAATGATTTCAAAACATTCTTGGGAAATTTCGGTATAAACCACATTAGGACAGCTGCATACTCACCACAAGCTAATGCGAGCGAGCGAGTGAATCGTTCCATTCTGAGTGCTATTCGAGCATATATTGATGTAAAACAACTCAACTGGGACGAACATCTGTCGTTTATAAGTAGTGCTTTACGCACATCGTTACATAGTGCTATTGGTATGACTCCTTATGAGGCATTATTTGGTCAACGCATGATTGAGCACGGAGCAGATTATACGTTGTTAAAAAAATTAGGCGGACTAAACCAGTCTGAGATAGACTGGTTACCAAAAACCGCAAGGATGAATATCCTTCATTCATATCTGAAGACAGCTCTCAACCAAGCGCACGACAGTTATGAAAAAGTTTACAATCTTCGAAGTCGAGTTATAACATTCAATATAGGCGATGATGTTTTCCGACGCAATTTTGTCTTGAGTGATTCAAGTAAGCATCGAAATGCTAAGCTGTGTCCTAAATTCATAAAAACTAAGGTCATAAAAATAGTAGGCAATAATCTTTATAAAGTCAAGGACTCAAATGGTTTCGAGTCAGTAGTACACACGAAGGACCTCCGAAAATGAAACAAAATCAAAAGTCATCGACAGTTTTTTTTTTGCGTAATTTATTTTTCTTTGCTATGATAAGTGTCATAGCCAGCTGCTCAGCCTGTGCATGAGACGCAAAAGGGTCGTGGGTAGCAACGTATTCTAGTAAGAGTAAATAGTAGTATTAGTCCAAGTTAAAGCTTAAAATGCAATTTTCGTTTCCATCGTCATAGTACCAGCTCACACTAGGTACTATGAAGATGTTTTGTAGGAAAATTACCTACACACCCCGACAGTGACTAACACACAAAACAATATGAATAAACTTTCAATTCACCTAGACTGGGGAACCAAGTCGAAAAATTTCATCGAACGCATTTTAAAAGAACTTTTTGCTCTTAGTATCCAAATAGTACAGACACGCTCACAACATTTCTTAGTACATATCGCAACCTTTTTCGCATTCGAACACGTCTTGAATTAATGCATCCCTGTTCGATCAGCTGTGCAAATATGTGGAGTGGAACGTATGTATAAATAAAGGGGCAAGGTAGAACGCGCCAAAAATATCTCCCACCCTACAGCTGAAAGAATGAAGTGAAGATAGAACTAGAAGCGTGGGGGCAACGATTTGAGAAGTAGAACGAAATATGAAATGGAGGCCACGTAGCGACACCTCATCCAACAACATGAAAGCGTTCAGAAATATAAAAAAAAAAAATAGAGATATATTTAGTAGACGATTAACAGAAATAAATTTATGTCAATGACCAATAATCATAAACATTTGCCAAAATGATGCAGAATCATAAATGACAAGAAGTAGTAAAGAGTTTGACATTTATTAGAAAGTTCGAGAAGAATTTATTGAGGAAACTATTTGACAAGCGATGGTACTCATTAGGCCGTAACAACGAAAGTCAGATAAATTAGTGGTCTGTCAAAATCTCTTTTGCATCTTAAGTTCGTATTCTGAAAGTCAGAGTTCGCTTGATCGAATAAACGAAATCGATTTATATTTTTTAGCACGCTCCAATAATTTAACGTAAAGAAATATTATTCTGATCAGAAAAAAAATTACGTTCAAATAAGGTCAGCTAGAAAAAGGAATTAGAAAAGTTCAGAAAATACTACTTGAAAGTAGTCAAAACACTTAATACATTTTCCTTATAAAGGTTAGGCACATTTACTTAGTCCTAAACGGATCAAATATAACAACCTGTTGTAGTTTCTACGCATAAAAATATTATGTACACCAAAATAAATGATCATACATTATCGAGACATAAATATTCTGTCAATATTAATTGAGGACAAAAGAACTCACCTTCACCATAAGTAATTCACTCGAACCTACACGGGAAAATAAATGATGATAAACAAAAAAATCATTCGTGAAGATGAATAAATAAATTCCCACGGTCTAGACAACCTAAATCAACTTGTTGCGTAAAATTATTCTTACAAAACTTGTTAAACACATTCATTATGTAAATGTAATAATATATGAACGCTCCCCTGCCTAAGCAATCGAAGCAAAGGAATAATATGGAAAGGGAAACGTTAATAGAAGGGTAGCGCAACGAACCCACCCGAAAAGTTTCTATTCATTCATTCGTCGTCAGCTTAAACGTTTAAAACAAAATCTTTCTAGTGAATTATCAAAAGTATCACTTTAATGAGTAAGTCAATAAAAAAAGACACTGTGAAAACCGCGTGATATATTGCTAAAGTACGGGAAAAATTTCACCGCAAGGATTAGCGGCATTGGACATCATTTTCAAGCTAGGTAAGACAATTTAGCTAAGGGTTGAAGTACGATTCAGAATCGGAAGCAACCAAGCGATTTTAATATTCTTATTTTAGTCATAAAAACATCCGACAAATTCATTTGGAACTAATGGTAGGCAGTTTTACTTTTTTTTGACCAATTTAAAGGGATTTGGATAAGCGATATCACTCTGATATATGAGGACAGACATCATTTTCTTCGACCACGTATCGAATTCCTGTTCGACCGAATATACCGCTTGAACACGAGTGTCGATCTTGGTCAAGAAAATGTGGGATTACCAGAGCGACTGGTAATCATCCCCCAAGAACAGCATCATCCAAATCATCCCAGAGAAAATTTGGATTATTTAGTTGGAAAAGCAGACGATTCAGCGGAACTCCCACTAAGAAATCCAATTCCAGAAAATTCGATTTCCTACTGGGAATTCAGAAAACAATTAGGAATACCCATTTCCACATCTCAAGCAAACCAGGTAATCCCAAATTACTTCCTACATGTCTTTTTTTACATACTTAAAATAAATAAAAAGAAATTTAAAAAAAAAATATCATTCATTGGCGTAAGAAAGAATTTCCACATGTTTTTTTTGCGTCGATCGAAACCAAGGTAGTAGGTAACAAAAATTTTAATTCTTATTTCATACAATGAAAATATATAGGTATTATTTTTGCTCTGTCGAGGTCATTTTACTAAAGTCATTCTTTTGTTTAATTAGGCAGAAATTCTACGCGTATCAAAGTCGAAGCAAACGACCAAAATCGATTGGTTGCAGCTGTCTATAAAGCGATCTTTTTAGTCGCGTCGTCACGAAATCGACTTGTGCTCGTTAACGCCAGAAATCTTGCCTGGTTTAAGTTACCAGATACTACAAGGGATTAAGAAATTTTTATCGTCAAAAATTAAATAAAACATTTTTGATTTTTGGGCACTATAAAGACCAATTGGACGAAATGGTATACAATTTAATGCAGATTATAGTGGATGTATTGTGCGGCCAGTACAGTCACCATAAAAAGTATTAAACTACTTGCGTCGTTGGACCCCGCTACATAACGGCTAGCGGAATCTATTCACCGTTCGTTTACCGAGAATAAAAATCTTGTTGGAGTCACCTATAGGCAGGGCAGAATAAGTACAAATCATATGTATCAGTGCTATGAGGTATGGCAGTAAAAATTATTTCTTTATATAGTAGGTAGATTTCATTTCTAGTAATATACTGTAAAACTTATGTCTGGTTAGAAAACTGATAACCACCCCCACATGCAAAGAGGTGAATTATACACTATCCAAAAAAATACGTACCTTGAGTTGTTAAGAATAAAAAAAATAAAAAGAGTAATAATTTTGGCTGGTCCATACAAAAATGTTTATTGCAAAAAAAAAAAAAATACTGTGAAATTATATAGGTTCTTTTTATAACGTACGATAAGTCAATATTATTAAATCGTTCAATCCAAAAAAAAAAAAAAAAAATAAGAAGGTTTATTAATGATAAAATTATTTTTGAAATTTCTATAGTCTCTTGGATCGTAAATTATAATATGCATTTACAATAACTAAAAGTCTGTCCGTGTGAGAATCTTGACTTAGTCTTATAAGCCAATACTTTATCATCTGAAAAAAAAAAGATTTTTATTAAATTTATCCGCGTTAAAAGATCTTTATGTCAAAATCTAAAAAGAAAACAAAAAAAGGTAAAAATAAAGAAATTACTATTCGGTCGTGTCGGTTATATTAATAATAAAGTAAAATTCGGTGATTTAGTTTTTTTTTAATTTAAACAAACTAAGTGTACCTACTTGAAGTGGTTAAGTGTACTAAGGATGCAAATAGCCTTCTGCTAATAATAACAAGCGAATATTTGTGAGTGAAATTACTTCAAGTCTGCTTTAGAGGTTTTGATACCGAACTTTAAGTTGCCTATTGAAGACTTGAACCAATTTCTAATAAAATATTGTTGAATAGTGCCAATAAATGAAAGTGGCTTAAAGAAAAATAGTTTTTGTGCTGAGTGTGTAAGTGATTTTAACTATTTCATTCGGTCTTGATCCTTCTGTGAGAGAATACGAAAGTTAAGGTCAAATACAAACTCATGAAAGATAATATGAGAACTTACCACTGATGGTTATTATGCTGAAGTTTTCCGTTTGTTTGTTAAAGTACGTAAATTTTTTTTTTGAATTGTAAAGACGGAAATTCAATTCGTTTGGTATCGGTCCATAAAAAACTTAATGCTGTAAAATTCTTGGAATTTAAAAATAAATTACAAGAGTCGATTTGAAATCGGACTCCTGTACATCATTCATTGGTCCCATCCCTGAGTTTTTCTGAACATTCTGAAATTGGGGAAAAAGAAAATTAACATTGAATACTATTGAAAAATAAACAAAAGTTAACGTACCTTATGAATTTTGTCTTTCATATGGTTTCACGTCGGTATGGTGCACCCTCCCTTCGTCGAACCCCTCTCTATATATTTTTGTAGAATATTTTTTTTTATATTGATATTTTTATTTAAAATTTTTGATATTGAATAAATTTTATAAAATTAACCAAACGTTTGTTCCAGCTAAGGTAAGGTTTGGATGTACCTACCAAACTCTCAATGATCCTTCAGATCCACACATTTTAAATTAGTAACACTAAATAAATAAGAGTTTTAAACTTTCTTTTTTACCATTTCGGGTGGGAATATAAAACAGTGGAGACGTCCTACGTAAATTTTGTCGTAATTTTGTAAATGTTTTTGGCCTACTTGGTCCTAAATTTTGAAAAGACATCTTTAAGATCGCGAAAAATAGGTACCTACCTATCGTAATTAGCTCGTGTGTCCTCATACTAATTCGAATATTAGTCGCGAACTTCAGAATCTTTTGTCCATTTGATCTTGGCGAAATAGAACGACTACTTTATCTAATATTAAGAAATTAATATAGAGATAAACTGCCATTCTAAGATTAAACGGAGATTGATGATTCATTTTAACGATTTGTCAATTCGTGTTAGGCTTTTGTGTGTCATAACGATTGTTCGCCGGAATAAATCGTTACGGTCGTGACAGAGGGGAGGTAATTCGTTACTCCAATCCTCAAATAGAGATTCGTTTGAACAAAAGCAAGACAAAAGTAAATTTTTCTTTTCTTTTATTTTTGTTCATAAACATTTATCTAAGAAGAAATTTGGTTCGAGAACAAAAACTTCATTTTTGTGTCTTTCTAATTAGGTTTCGTTGTTTTAATGAGTAGGTTCTCACACCGTATTCAACCAGATGCAGCAATAAAAACCGTAGAGATTATATTTTTTTTTGAGATTAAATCGTATCTGAGATACAAATGTAGTTTTGGATTTTATGGAAATAAAAGTATCTGATTAGAAATTGTAATAAGTAGTTTAGATAGAGATACAAATATAAAATAATGTTAGTTTTTTTTTGAAGTTCAAATAATAATTTAAATTTGCTATTGTATTAGATTTATATACTTTAGTTAAGGAACAGAGTATAAATACTTATATTTTTGTTAGTTTAAGTACTGTAAATAAAATTTATAAGAATTTTTATGAAATTTTCCTGCTTTAGAATTGATTATCGTCAGTTCTTTTCATTTCGAGACGGATGAAAGTTAAGGGAAGATGTTTCTTGTTCGTCTTGGAGTTAATTTCAGGAAACATGAGTAGGTAGCCGACTTAAGTGGAGGGGCGTGGCTGGAGCCATCCCAAGGTGAAGGACAACTACAACAACCAACGAGACTCATACATCATGTGAAGGTAAAAAAAATCGCAACTCATTCCATTCATTCTTTTGTATTAGCACGATCGCGGGATATTTCTACTTTAGATTCAGTGCCAGTAGAGATGTCAATGGGTGGTGTCTTTAATGGACTAGTCTCCATTAGAGTCACTCAGGTAGGGAAGTTAGGCACCAGGGGGAATCATTGTCATCCAATTCTCCCGTCACAATAGGGTCCTAGTAAAATACAAGGATGAGATAGGACATAGGAGGGTAGGGTTAGGTAATCCTTCGAGATAATAATATCGTCATCTCGACATTTCTGCCAACATTCGTTTACCACCTCTTATTTTATCTTTTCTTCAAACTCTTTCAACTGACTCACTATTCATTATCGGCCCCTTTGCTTTTCAGCATAGCTCTTTTCAACATTTACTGAGTCAACAAACAGCTAGACTCCAGGTCTAACAGATGTGACACCGACTATCACTCCTGCAGCACCACCCACTTCCCTGTACCGACGTGTTCGGCCCCGGCGAAATTTGCAGACCTGAAGCAGCGGTGTGGTGGTAGTCACCCTATCCATCCAGGCTTGGACGTGCCCTATCGTAAGAAAAGGTACTATAAGTTGATAGGATGGGTAGGTTTCGGATCCTACTAAGGCAAAGTAATTCTGGGCGAACGATTTTCCGAGTTGTTTCATTTAGTCTATCGTGGATAATAGATTGAGGAATTAAAGACTCTTCTTCACCATTATATTTTTTTTTCGGGAAATTTTCTCCTCGTGAATTCTCATGCTTCAGA
The DNA here is from genome assembly GCA_951217065.1 of Baccha elongata. NCBI lineage: Eukaryota > Metazoa > Arthropoda > Insecta > Diptera > Syrphidae > Baccha > Baccha elongata. The sequence continues at coordinate 1,380,024 of CATNUY010000119.1, read as the reverse complement.
AATCAGATCAACTAATTCTCAGGGCAGGATAAAATGGGTGGAGATCCGTTTTAGATCCCTTGGAGATCATCTGACTGCGCCAGATTATAAGTCAGACGTAAGATTTACTAATCCGTGGTGTCTTCAAAATAAGTATATACCATCTACATACTTAGAGAGATATTCTATTGGGGGAGGAGGATGAAGGGATCCTCTGGAACATCGTCTGCTAAGCAGTAGGTGATGATCTGCAGCATCGTTTCATGCCTCGCCTTCCTCAGTCGACCATTTTCTCTCTCTTTTTATGAAATAGGATCCGTTTTGGATTTTTCCGTCCGCTACAACAACATAGAAGGTAATAATGGGATAAAGTTAATTATAAAGGTTTGAGTGACATGAACCAGTCTTTTCCAGCGTTTGGGTTTTCTTTTCCATCCTCTTTTAGATTTCATTGTTTACATCGACTTACCCTCTTAACCATTCCCCAATTTCCATCTTTAAGGTTAAATAATTATTTTTAATTCATATTCAGGATTTAACACCTGAATCATATCATCTCTCTCTATGATTTCTTATCATATTTAAAATTCAACATAATCTTGAATATGGATTGAAAATTATTTTTTCCCTTTTTGTAGCGGGACCATCCAATCCCTCCCGTTACAAATCTGCTATTCTTCAAAACACTATTAAGCTATTTCCGTCATTCGCCGTTCGAGGTCTCGGACGGACTCATTTGATGGAACATTCTATAGATACAGGTGACGCAGAACCCATAAAGCAACGTCGCTATCCCATATCACCAGCAGTACAAAGCCTCGTGTACGCGGAGTTGGATCGTATGATCTCGTTGGGCGTTATCGAAGAAAGTCAGAGCGGATGGTCATCACCAGTCGTACTGGTGAGAAAACCCGTCAAAAACCGACTATGCCTCGACTTTCGCAAAGTTAACGCCGTAACGAAGAAAATGCGAATCCAATTGCGCATATAGAAGGATTGCTAGCACGCCTTTCGGAGACACGCTATATTTCTAGCGTGGATTTGAAGGATGCTTACTGGCAAGTACCCCTGGAGAAAGAATCACGGGAGAAGACAGCGTTTACAGTCCCAGGTAGACCCCTGTATCAGTTCAAAGTGATGCCGTTCGGACTTTCGAACGCTGCGCAAAGTTTGACAAGTTTAATGGACAAGGTAATTCCTCGCGAGTTGAGAGACCAGGTGTTCATTTACCTCGATGACTTATTAGTCATTTCTAAAGATTTTAACGATCATATTGCAGTTTTAGCTAAGGTAGCGAAACATTTAACCGAGGCTGGCTTAACTATTAACGTTGAAAAATCTAAATTTCGCTTTAAAGAATTGCAGTACTTAGGATATATTGTTGGGCAAGGCTGCTTGAAAACAGATCCGAATAAAGTGTCAGCGATATTGGAATTTCCTGTACCAACTACTGTACGGCAAGTCCGTCGCTTTCTAGGAATGGCCGGATGGTACAGACGGTTCATTGAAAATTTCTCTACCTTAACCGCTCCCATATCGGACACTTTGAAGAAGAAAAACAAATTCGAGTTCAGCGCCGAGGCCATAACAGCATTAGATGCTGTCAAAAAAGCTTTAACGTCAGCACCAGTATTAATCAATCCTGATTTCAATAAGCAATTTGTTATTTGTTGTGATGCATCATCCACAGGGATAGGGTGTGTCTTATGTCAGTTAGATGAGGAAGGGGAAGAAAAACCTATATACTTTTACTCACTAAAACTGAATTCAGCCCAACGTAATTACACCGTGACTGAGAGAGAATGTTTGGCTGCTGTCCAAGGCATTTATAAATTTCGCCCATATATCGAAGGATATAAATTCCGAGTGATAACGGACCATGCGAGTCTACGGTGGTTAATGAGTTTGAAGGACCCAACGGGAAGGTTAGCTCGTTGGAGCCTAAAGCTTCAAAGTTTTGACTTTGAGGTAATTCATAGACGTGGTCCTCAGCACCATGTGCCAGACGCTTTGTCGAGGGTCTATGAGGTAGACGCGCTAGGTGTTGAGAAACCCACTTCTTCTATTGTGACGACAAATGTAGATAACATCTTAAATATCGATCTAGAAGATCCATCGTTCAAGTCAAAAGAATATAATCAGATAATTACTCACGTCAGTGACAATAAAGACCGATTACCAGATTTACAAATATCTGATAACTTTGTGTAGCTTTGGCCAGCCATGAGTAGCCAGGTTAAGCTATATGTGAATAACTGTGACATATGCAAAACGACCAAATCTCCTAATTGTACTTTACGTACGGAGATGGGTAAAGCTTTCACAGTGGACAGGCCGTTCCAACATTTATATGTAGATTTCTTAGGGCCATATCCTAGATCTAGAAAGGGAAACACATTCATAGTCATCGCTCTCGATCAGTTAACGAAATTTGTGTTGATAAAACCGTTAAAAAAGGCAAATTCAAACGAGTTAATTAAGTTCCTTACGGAAGAAGTATTTTTAATGTTCGGGGTTCCTGAGACGCTGTTGTCCGACAACGGATCGCAGTTTATTAGTAAAGATTTTGGGACCTGCTTAAGTAATTTCGACATTACACATGTCAAAACAGCATCTTATGCTCCACAAGCAAACGCTAGTGAGAGGGTCAATAGATCCATTTTAAGCGCTATACGCGCATACATAGACCCAAAGCAGACTAATTGGGATATTCATTTAGCTGAAATCAGCAGTGCCTTACGCACTTCCGTACACAGCGTCATAGGTATATCTCCCTATGAAGCGCTCTTCGGACAACAAATGGTTGAGCACGGTTCAGATTATCGGTTGTTGAGGAAACTGGACGGGTTAAATCAAGCTGAAATTAATTGGTTACCTAAGGCGGCCAAAATGGGAATCCTCCATGCTTACTTGAAAACCGCTCTGAGTCAAGCTCATGAAAATTATGAACATAACTACAACTTGAGAAGCAAGTTAACATCGTATCAAGTTGGTGATAAGGTATATCGTAGGAATTTCACGCTCAGTAACGCAGCTAAACATATAAATGCCAAGCTAAGTCCGAAATTCTTAAAAGGATACGTAACAAAAATCATCGGAAACAACCTGTATCGAATCAAAGACGAAAAGGGATTCGAAATGGTGGTCCACACGAAAGATTTAAGGAAATAAGGTTGTATGCTGTTGGAAACAATTCATCATAGCCGGCTCTCTCTGCTGTGCATGAGACAAAGGGTCGTGGGTGTAATCTTCAGAATCCTATAGTGAACATTCAATTATATTTTTTTTTAAGTCTTTTCTTTTCATCGTCGTTGTACTAGTGAGCACTATGTGCAACGAAGATGATTTGTAGGAAAAGCCATCCCAGTCACCACGACAGAGACCAATTTTATTATGCGAATAATATATTAGGGTTATTATAAAATCCAGACCATTTTAAAAAATTTTCTTGTACTATTAAAATATTTCATTTTTCATAAATACTTAAATATCATGGTAAAAATAACAAAACATCTCGACGTAAACCAATTACACCATAGCCAACGCCAATATTTACCACTTTTCTAAAATTTCATTACACCTCGACGGGAATGCGTGGTAAAATGCGAAAAGGGCATAGTCCCTGTAGTAAAAATATTTGTCGTGAACTTTTGGGTAACAATATCAAACAATTGGAGGCAATTGGAGGCAAATTCGTTTTAGTAACCAAAGAGTATCACAGGGGTGGATAGACTTGGCGCGGGGGTGACGGAAACTCAACGATCGACAGAACACTGTAATGGCGGATCATGGAGAAATTGTACTACGCACGAATGGACCGAACTTGAGCTGTACCCTTTAGGATGTGGTAAAGTTTATGTGTATGTCCAAAATTTGTAATTTCTCGAATAAATGTATTATCCACCATAAATTATAGCTAGAATATTCAGAGTTAGAAGTATTGTGAAAAAATAAGTCAAAAAAGACAGTAGTCTACATCCAAGACAGAATTAAATCTAGATGTGATAAACTAGCTTACCGACTTTCAGTTTAGTTCGCTTAAGTTAGATACGAGAAAAAGGTCGTTAGTAAGTAATAAAGAAGTAAGAATTTGGAGTTAGTTAAAATTTTTAGGAGTTAACTCACAATTAGCCCCGATAAAAGTTCTTAAGTCAAAAAGAAAAAAAAATTACAGACTTAAAACTATGAACTTTGTTGAAGACTATTGACATCTATACTTACGTACTTTTGATCCGGAATTAATTCGGAGTATTTATTTTCGCTGTTGACAACAGAATTATATTTGATTACAATTTTCATACTTACCCGAGGTTCAAATTAAAGTATCATCAAAGTCTAAATCTGGAAAAAGTAAATAAAAATTATTTTTGACATTTCATAAATACTTACTTGTTAATCACAGCATTCATGAATAATAAATAAAGTTGTTAAAAACAATCAGAATGAATTTTCTAAGTTCGATTAACACTTCACTAAACGCCTCATGTAAACAGATCATGAGAATAGATCACTGACCGGTATAGATCAGGCGGAAAAGGGCACTTTTATCTACGACTCGGTTCGCTTTTATTGACGGACAGCTGATTTCGTGAAAAAAACCAATTATCCAATAGAAAAATCAGTCTAAGGGTAGTAAAAAGTTATTACAAAATTCTTTTCATTATTACCCGCCAAATCAATTACATCGTAAGTTGAAAATAAGTTGATAGTATTAAAGTAAAGATAACTAAATTTTTGAGACCAAAAAAACTTGAGATTAATGCGATAAAAAGTGATCATACAAAAATTGCAAGATAAGCCACGAGAATATTGGAACAAAAAATTAAGAAACTAAAAGGAATATTCAAGAAACCAAACGAAAATTTAAGGTAAGAGTTCCTTGGTTCATGTAAGACCAAATATCATACGAAATAACCTGAAATGATTCCCAAAATGACACCATCTAAAAGATCATTGTGAAGAAAATTTTTTTTTAACATACTCATGGGTTTTATTTTTACACGAATTCATCATTAGATAATTTTCACGCGTATTGCCATGCGGGCAGGGAAGCAGACCACTCCGGCGCTGCATTCCCCATTGAAAATACATCTAAAACCACTTGGTGCAACGTACAAATCACGCTTTCAATCAGTCCTAAAATCGTCATAGTCAAAAAAAAAAAAGAATCTGAAAAAAATCCAATGGGAATTGGCCAAAAGTCGATGTGGACAAGTGTTGAAAAGTACAGATTTTTGATTCGTTCCGAGAAGAGCGGATGATTTTAGCAAGGAGTGGTAGTGTCACATTAAACAAAGTCAGGTAATTGAAGGGACATGTTCTCGAAAGAAAAAAAATAGCTTTTTGTGCGTCCAGTGGAACGAATTTTTTAACATGTGTTCTGTGAAAATTGGCAGAAGCGCCAAAAAGGTAAAAACGTGCTAAAAGCAAAGCAAAGCACGAGGACCTATCTTAGTAGTCACTAAAAATTGCATTTGATAGTTTAGAAGTTAGTTGGTGGTAGTAGTTATTGAGATTTTTATATATTTTGCAAATAAAACATACTCATAAATTTACCCATTCTTTTACATTTTACTAATACAAAATTCTTTCTAACAGGCAGCTATTCGGACATCGGGTGTGGTCAGAGCAAGTCGTCGTGGATAAGAGCGTCCCCAGACGAAATAAAAGCACCTCAAATTCACACATGATCGCTGATCCCAAGTTCTGTCCACCCCTGGATGATAGTCGTCTGGCTTTTAATTCATGCGCTAAATTATGGCATAAATTTTTGAAGAAAATTTTGATTCTGACGTCACGATTGTATCCAGCTACATTTGGAAAATTTTATCTGAAAGCATCTACATCGTTACATGTGTTCTCTGGTTCAACCAAGGAATCCATTTGGACAAAGTGTCAATATATCGTTAAGCGGCTAACGAAAATTGTCACTCTTAAGCAGACCGAAAACACAGCATTCCAGTCCAGGACAAGAATAAATAAGGAAATCATCAAAATGTTCCAGAAATCATCAGTTCGAGTGTATTGTGGTATAAAAGTTTGTTTCTGTAAGATCAGAAACTCAGGTATGAAATTTTAATAATTACCTATATTGATTACATACGATATATATATATTTATTTCAACTCTTTAATTTATAAATTTCAATAAAACAAATAAAAATAATTAAAAAGTCACTTCATATGGTTGTGTGACAAAAATATCACACTATAAGATTACCCAATTTCATTTTTACCTTTTTATTATCAAAAATCATTTATAAAATCTTCATTATAATTTATTGACGGATCGTCACAAGCATAACTATATAGTTAATCTTTTATCCTTTTGTGTTTATATAATATGTACCTAAGCACTATAATAAAAGTGCATTCATGTTCATAGACTTGAGGTATTCATACCTACGGAAACAAAAAAAAACAAAAAGTCTAAACATTTGTTAATTACAAGTATAAAATGTTATTGGTACCTACTTTTCGTTTGTGAAGAAGTACCGCTGTCCAAGATTCCTTTTTACTTTTTATTTGTCCAAAAACCTATATCGTTATAAAACAAAAAAAGATATAATAAATCATTAGTACCTTAGTGTACGCAATAAAAAAAAAAGAAATATTACCTGTTTGGGTGATTTCAATTAGTGTGCGAGTAACCCAACGCATATAGCTCTGGCTTCATTCGTATTGAACGCATCGTGTCGTGCATGATTGCCAATCAATGTTGTCCACCTATAATACTTATTCGACAAAGAACGTACATTACATCAACTGATCCTGAAACAAATAATAAAAGTTAATAATAAACATAAATAAGCACTTTAACCAATATTTACCTTTTTTTTATTACTTTTACCTGTATTTGATTTTTACTTGGTAGGTAGGTTCCTGACAGGGTGCACCTTTTCTCGACCATACCCATAGTAAATATTTACTTACTTTTTCCTTTATGATTATGTTCAACTATATTGTCCATTTTTAAAAACATATTAAAGTATATTTACCTTTTTATAACTTTTTGATTAATAATACTTTTTATATCGGTGTGTTACGAAATCGGACGACCAAGATTTTGGTACGTATCGAATTGATCACGCTTTTTGAGTTTGTTGGGATTCGGGGATAATTTTTTATTCTCTTTGGACTCATATCGACTAATAGTCATATGTAAGTTACTATTATCTTGTTCGAATTCTTTCGAAGAGGGGAAATTATATTTCCACCCTCACCTACATCGGACCTGAACAAGGTCCCATTCACTTTTTTTTTATTCTTCTTGGGATATCCACTAAGAGATTTTCTTTGTATAATTTCATCTACATTTATTCATATTCCATGAATACATCTTGGGTAGCAGTTTTTCTGTTTTAAAATTTTAATAACTTAGTTTATTACACTTTTTTTTTGTAACTCCTTATATATATATAGATCATATGCATTCTGAAGTATATAAGTATATACGACACTTGGTCGGTTAACATTACTGTTTATTTTTTTTTTGTTCATTTTGAACTTTAGTTTCACTTATATAAATTCATTTTCCAAGTTTCATTAGTTTAAATAACTATTTTTGATTAGTTTTCTTAAAGACAAAGCGAAGTTAATTAAGGATTTAAGTAATTTAGATGAGAATTTCTTTCAATTAAGTAAATTTATGAACTTGAGATCATTAGATATAAGTAAAAGTTTAAGTTAATAAAGACCTTGTACTTTTTTTTTGAAGTTAACTATCGTATGTTATTTTCATTTACTATCACTTGATATAGGAAGTTTTAGTGAAATAGTTCTCGGGAAGTTTTCTTTCACTTTTTGGGAATTTCAGATGTTTATTATCATGGTAGTTTAGAAGCAACAAAGGTGAGGAGCCATGGCTGAAGATTTGGAACCGGAACCAGGAGTCGAAGGTTTTCGGCTCTAGTGGCAACAACGAGATGACAAATCTCAACAACAACAACAGCAACAACAACAACAACTACGACAACAATATCTTCAGCCTTGATAACTGAATGGTCGAGATGATGACCAACAGTTCCAAGGCATAACACACTTGGGGGGTGGGCACTGGATCTTCGCCAGAGGGATGTGTCTGCACAAAATTTACGCCAGCAGGGACGTCATTGGGAGGGGGTTGCAAGGAATCAAAGGTCCTTTCGCGACTTCCGGACGGGAAGTTAGGCGACAAAAGGGGAAATAACTACGCCCATTTCCCCTGTATCGATGAGGGTTCCTTAAAAATATATCGGATGTCAAGGAACATTAGGTGGGGTTTACAGGGTTAAGTAATCCGAACGGACTATCATCACCAAGTCCGAATCATGCGAATTTCTTTAGTCTTCCAATAATCTTTTCTATATCATGTAATCATTTTCTTCTGGGATGGCCCTCCGGCCCTTAGCTTTTCAGCTTAGCATTTTAAATACCCGAGTCGTCCAACATCTAGATTCCAGGTTCAATAATATGCAAACCCACTACTCGCTTCTGCAGCAAAGACTCACTTCCTTGTTGACTGAGCCAGCTGAAGCAAATTTTTTTCGAACCTGTAGCAGCAGTCGAGCGGTAGTACCCTACTCCTCCGGGACAGATACCTGAACGGTAGGGATATTGTTTAAGTGTTTGCCCTGTGGAGATGTGGTAGGTGAAGTATTAGAAGTCAAGTTTTTTTTTTTGTTTAGTTATAGGTCACTATCTCGATTAAGGAGTTGAGTCTAATCTTAGGCTTATGTCTCATTTAAGGCCAGGGGGATTAAACACCTCCCCAAATCGAATTCATTAGATTCCAACTCTCTTGAGAGAGAAAGCCATTAGTGGTCGGCTACGTTTGCTCAACAGTCTCAACAGAGTAAACAAGTTAGAATTTCTTTTAACAATTTGCCAGGGTTCAATAACCAGTATGTTCAACAGCTACGCATACAAAGAGGTATTTTGGAGAGTCGACTGGGGAACGGATCTACCCCTCTCGGAACGATCCAATGCTCGTTTAGGTAGGGGATAGAAACTGTCCCCCACTTGATTCTTTGAAGGATCTTTTCTCTTTTTTATGTAAGATACAGCAGGAACATTGGTAATTCCTTCTAATCAAATAGATTCTCGATTAATAAAACCTAGATCGTAGAAGGCCAACCAAGGTAGTCTGCAGTAGACGGTGATTCAATGGACTCCTAATCTTTAAGAACATAATCAGAGCCGGCTTCTTTTAGTGTTTCATCACATCAAAGACGCTGATAGTATGAAGCTCTTAGGACTCTATGTCTCACCGCGTAAACGACGCTTCAAGTGAAACGATGAATTTTCGTCGACTCAGAAAATTTCACAAAGACTAAATTCCCAGAACATAGTTATCTTTTTTTTTGCCTGGTTTGAGAGTAGAAGTCTTATGAACGTTGTGTGGATTTAAGGAAGCTTCTAATCCCTTAGTTTTGTTACACCTCCCCGAATAAAGGTATGTCTTCGGGGAGGACCTGCCAGACAGTTTTTTAAATTTTCGAAAAATTCAATAAAACTGTCTGGGAGGGCGTTGGGCATACCTCCGCACTCAAATCGTCTTGGACCCACATATCTGTGTTCGGGGAGGTATTCTCAATAATTTAGTGAAGCCCAATTTCGGTTATACCAATTATTCCAAAATCGATTTTTTCGAAAACGTCTGGCAGGCCGATGGCCGCATCTAAATCGTCTTCGACCTTTATATTCGATGAGTTAAGGTTTTTCTAAATATTGCAGCAGAAAGTATTTGGTAATGTCAAAAAAAAGAGTGATTTTTTGCCACTTTTTAAAACATCTGGCAGAAGCATTGCCACACTCGAATCGTCTTGGACCAGCATTTTTGCTATGAGCTGAGAGCACTGAATATAATAAAACTAAGATTGATCGGTTATACCAATTATCTAATTTTTTGAAAAAAGTGGGTTTTTAAGCTGCTATTACTCACGAAAGCCGCCATCTTGAAATGCAAGACTTGCGTTTTTATCATGACCTTCACACCTGCTAGCGACTCATATACCTAACCGACACAAAAATTTTCTGTGGGCTCTTGGTCTATATGTATATACATATGGCGATATATATGTATACAGGTTGATTTACGTAAGGTGTGTCAAAAAGATAGAGTGAGTAGGGGTCTATTTTCCACCGTTTAAGCGGGAGGGGCAAAAATTGACTTAAATCAGAAAACAAATTATCAAAAAACAATGGTTCAACCTACAATGCCATATTATACGTTTTTTAAAAGCCAGAAGTTTATTCTCTTTCATTTTTTTCAAATAGAGGTGATTTAGTTTGCTGTTTTTGAAAAATCAATTTTCAAACTCAAAATTTTGAAAAAAAAAAATGTTTAATTTTTTTTTTATGAAATTAAGTATAATATTTGTTTTTTAAATTCAATGCTGTTATTAGTCTTTAGTCAAAGACAGAAAACCGCATTCTAAAATTTCTTGTAGATTCTGAGAAACTCAAAAATAACAAATACCACTTTTTTCTAAGGAAATCTTTTTTTTTTTGTTACTACGTGACTAGACTCTTAGATTTGAATGATTATAATTATTTTTAAAATGTTTAGCATTTTATTGCTAATTACTTATTACTGAATTACCTTAATTTTATCCTTTTTTCATTAACATAACTTGAAAATTGACCTGGGGCCTATTCTGGTTCGTGAAAAAATTAAATGAAAATATTTTCACGCTTTCACACTTATTTTGATTCCCGTTCTTTGAAAAAGTGAAACCATACGTCAAAAAATTTCGTTTTAATAAATTGTTTTCACGCCCTCATTTGCAAATGAATGTTTGAGTGAAAGAAATTCGAATTTTGTATAGACTTATTCGTTTGACTTTTTCATAGAACCAGAATCGGCTTCTATAGCAACCTCAATAACAAGGAAAATACACAAAAAACAACAAAAAATAATGACCACAGCGAAAAGAATTAAGTTCAACCCTAAATTTTCATTCACTGAACGAGAATCGCTTTTTTGTACCAAGTGAATCGAAAAGGTGAAAGCCATGATTGAAAGCGAATGTGAAAACGATTTTTTCGATTCACGTTTTCACAGAACGTTAAAACCTGAAAATTGACCTGTCAATGATTTACTACGGTAACTGCCGTAATATGTTGAGTCGATGTAAGCTATCTGTTTTTTAACTAAAATTCAAAATTGTGTAATATACAGACAAATAAAAACCAAGATAAGAAGAAAAATAAGGAAGAAAAAAAAATTCGCCCACAATCTTGAAACCAAAAAATAATAAAACACAATCGAAAATAAAAAATTATTTCTTAACATATTTTAAATTTAAAGTAATACAAAATAAGATAACACATATTAAGATTCAAATTATTTCTCAACCTATTTTTATTTTAAAGTAAATATAAAAAAATTTTCGATGTGATCCCTATTTTTGAGAAGACAAAGAGTATATCTCCTTCTAATGGCAGCACATAAATTTAGACTTGACAAATTTTCTTGTAGTTTGATACCAAGTTGTTCCAAGGATTCTATTTCAACTTCATAGACGTGATTTTCAATAAATCCCCATGCATAAAAATCTAGGGGATTTAAATCTGGCGATCTAGGTGGCCATTCCGTGGGGCCCCTTCTTCAATTCAACTGTCAGTAAAGTGATCATTCAGCCAGTTTCTTACCGCCAAACTGTAACGTGCTGGAGCTCCATCTTGTTGGTAGATTTTATGATCTGCTATGGCCAAAGGAACGTTGTCGAGTAAATCGGGCAAAAGATAGGAATTGGAGATAAGATTCTCCATTGATAACTGAATTCAAAACCGTGGTCCTATTAAAGTTCGTCCGACAGTACCAAGCCAAACATTGCAGCTAAAGCGGTGTTGAGACTTATTTTATTGAACGACTGGGACACCTCCTATCGGGATATCGTTCGGTCCTTGGACTTGACGACTCCGACCATCAGCTAAACCGTAGGAAAAGTGCATGTCCGCTAATTCTTCTCGGGAGTTGATTTATATCGTAATGAGTTAAACAGTTGACTTTGAAATTGAAAATAGGTATTTATTAAAATTGACTTTTATTTGGCAGCATGTTGCACAGTTGGAATTTTAGTTGAAACACAGGTAAAACACATCGACGCACCGTATTAAAACATTGACAGGTCAATTTTCAGGTGTCAATTTTCAAGTGATGTTAATGAAAAAAGAGTTAAATGAGGGTAATCCAGTAATTGGTAATTAGCAATAAAATGCTGATTTTTTTCTGATTTAAGTCAATTTTTTTAGAAAATTGCCTCTCCCTCCTAAATGGGGGGAGATAGACCCCCTTTTCATACGATTTTTTTCTTGTATCGATTTAACGTATTCGCTCTATCTTTTTGGGATACCTCAGGTGAATCATCAGGTGAGTTAAGACAAGAAAAAAATCGTGCGGAAGGGGGGTCTGTTTCCCCCCGTAAAGGCGGGAGAGGCAATTTTCGAAAAACCTGACTTACATCAGAAAAAAAAAATATTTAAAAAAGATCCTGCTGATTGGAAATAACGCCAAATTATCATTTTTTCGATTTCTAAATTGGAAGTAAGCCAAACTCCAAATTGGTGTTATTTCGTTTTTGAAAACGCAGCAAGGCCAATTTAGCGTTATTGCGTTTGGCGCTATATCACGTCACCGCCATGCTATACCTTTTTGGAAAGCCAGAAAATTCTCCTTTTATTTCCTTTTTAAATAAAGTTGTTTTAGTCAATATTCAAAATTCAATGCTTATCTTAGTTTTTGAGAAATTAAAGAAAAGTCAAAAAGTAAAACCAGGAAGTAAAGTAAAATAAGTTAATTAATAAAAAATTGATAATCCCCTAATTAATAAATTACCTGAGTAGGTCAAACTTGGGAGATCCTAAAAAAAGTTATTATTATTGTTTTATTGTACTTTCCATACTAGAATATAAGTTTTATTACTTGACCATTACTTATTCGGCCAATTTCATTAAATTTTTGAACCACAACAACAAGTGTTTTTCTTGGAAAAAGTACTTTTAGTTTTTTCTTCATTTCTCAAAAAAAAGGTGCTTTTGCATCTGGTTTTTTGTTTTTGACTAAAAATTAACAGAAGCATTGAAATTTGGAAACCAAAATAATAATTAACAACATAAAATTTTGAAAAAAATTAGTTTGACATTTTTTTTAATTTTTTTTTCAAAATTACAAGTTTAAAAATGATTTTTTTTAAAACTATTCACTAAAACAACTTTATTTAAAATTAAATAAAAAAAAAGTTATCTGGCACTCCAAAAATGTATTACATGGTTTTGTAGGTCTTACCGTTGTTTTTAAATGTTTTTTTTTTCTGATGTAAGTCAGGTTTTTAGAAAAAGAACCCCATACGATTTCTTGTCTTAACCCCACCTACACGCTCAAGTGCTTCTTAAACCAAACATCATGTCATTGGCCCTGAAAACCTGAGATTAATTCATCCGGGTCGAAAACCGGTGCCACGCTTTGTTTCAAGACCACACGAGATGAATAAGTCTGGGGGAAAAATGTAAACAAGAACCCCTTTCCGTTGTGTTAGTATTGCTGTTTAGTATTATGCTGTTTGGAAGTGACTTTTGATCGAAGCAGACGTGTCTTTAAAGTGGTTATACGAAATAATTGATTAAAATGGTGTTCGTGGTGTTAAGATTGACAAATGAAAGCATATTTTGTTGCCAAATTTGTTAAGCGAACATCAATATCAATTTAGCTGTGGAAAAGTTAAATAATTGTTAACTAAAATAAAAAAATCGAAATAAATGAAGAAAAATCATATCTAAAATAGCGGCTGCTAAAAGCCGTTATTGAGTAAAATAAGTGGACAGAGACCATATATTTGATATTTCTTTTCTTGTTTATTGCGGTGTTTATTTATATCTGCCATGCTGACATATAATATCGAGCAATGAGTGGTTTTTGCAAGAAGTGTGATGGAACCCTGAAAGTGTGTACTTATTTGCCATGCACCGGAATTTATGGAACTTTTTATCATTTTAAATATGCTAGTTTATCAGAATATGTGAAAAGATGATAAATGAGAAACCACCTGTTTTGTTTATGTGCAGTGTTTACAGGGAATAGCTATGTAAACTTTGCCCCATATTCATAGTCATATTGTAAACTCGAAAAATTATAAAATTTAAATTAAGCTCAATCCGCGATGAAAATATCAAATGAAAATAAAGAAAATGTCTGATAAAATGCCGCTCTATCTAGTTTCTCCATCTCGATTATTCTATTGCACAATGATATCCTCATCTGCTATCTATGAATATGGCTCATTTTGTTTAACTAAAGCAATTCAAGAAAAGTCGTTCGGATTCGACGTAAAATTGTAGGTCCCCTCCGATCCCCTAGAACAAACAACACACACAAAAGGAATGGTTGAAAGTTGTAAGTCACTAGGCCGTGGTTCTTTGGAGCTGTCAGTGCCACTAAATTTTTTTTTTTTTTTTTTAATTCTGAAAATTTACAACAACTTGGTAAGCAAAATGATAACATTGAAAAAATATTACATAATGTAAATAAATTGAGCGATGAAAAAGAAATAGTGTTGAGCGAAGTAAAAAAAGCTTGTATTAGTGAAAATCAAAATGATAAAATCGAGAAAATATTACATAATATAAACGAACTAAGTGAAGAGAAATATAAAGTGTTGAATGAAGTAAGAAAATTATGTAGTAGTGAGAAGAAACTCTTATATTCTGAATCGGTAAAAACAGAGCAACCTGTTATTATTAAACCAAAAAAAACTCAAAAATAATGACAAAACAAAAGTGGATCTTAACGAAAAAATTGATTCATCGTCTTTGTCAATAAGAGTGAATAAGGTTGTTTACTTTCTTGCAAAACAGGTTCACTTTTTTGCAAATCAAATTCACTTTTTTTAAAAACTGATTCACGTTTTTGCAAAACAGATTCACTTTTTTGCAAATCCAATTCACGCTTAAAGAAAAGTAATATTATTACTTTGCAGGAAAATGGCAAATTAACTGTGCATTTTCTGCTCTCAGTTGAAATATTTTGTAAATGTTGCAGAGGGTTACTTCTTGAGTATAAAAATTTTTTTTTCGGAATCCAGATCCGCATACTAAGGGCCGCCATTTTAAATTGAGTTTTAACCTAATTATCTAGGAAACCAAGTATGATAAAAAACTTGCAGAACACAAATTTGTAGAAAATTTAATTTCTCTATCTTTTTTATCTGTTCTTTTTAATAAATCATTATTATTTTAAAAGTTACTAGCAGATAAAAATCAGTGTTTTACTTGCAATTCAGCCTCGCGGACCTTTTCTTTGTTTTTCATATAATATACAAAATGTTAAGGTAAAAATAGTAGACAATACTCAAATCTCCATTTCTACTATTTTTACTTGCTCTGTAGGTACTATAAGGCAAGTCTTGGATTTAATTCTGTCTGTCTGTCTGTCTATCTGTCTAGGCACCTACAGCCTAAACGGATGGGCCGATTAACTTCATATATTTTTGTAAACTCATATATTTAATAAAGAAAATATTTTGCATACTTGGATTTTTATCTGCGAACTCTTAATAAAATTTCATACGATTTTTTAGCATATTCCGTTTGTACTTAAATCCCTCAGGTAACTTGCCACAAGATAAGTTTGTACAACCCAGTCGTTCCCTTTGGTCTTTGTTTAAAAAAATTAGAACATGTCAAACAAAAAACGGTATGGTATACACGATGTTTTTGTTATTTTGTATAGTATTTCAGTCTGAAGAAGTGTTTGAGAGTGAAATACGATGAAAATTAAAATAATTTTGATGAAAATAACAATAAAACCTTGTACTAATTTCTGTTATACTATAATTTTTTTTAAACAAAGACCAAATAAAAAAGTAAAAACTAGGATCTGTTTGTTATAAAATGGTCTACTACTTTGCCCCTTGCATGTTGTATGTAATATGAAAAAAAAAATTTTTATACTTATAATGTACCACTCTACAACATATAACAAAAAATCCCACTGAAAGCAGAAAATTAATTAACAGTTAATTTTCTATTTTCTTGTACTGATAATACTTCTTTTCTTTAAGCGTGAATTTTATTTGCAAAAAAGTAAATCTGTTTTGGAAAAATGTCAATTTGGTTTGCAAAAACGTGAATCTGTTCTGCTAAAACGCAAAAAAGTGAATATGTTTTACAAACATATGAATTTGATTTGCAAAATGGTGAATTTGAGGTAAAAAAAACTGTAGAAAAAGAAGTTAAAGAGAAATTAGTAAACGATTATGAAGTTTTTTGCCCAATCTGCAAAACCCGTGTTTAAAAATATGTGGAATGGTTAAAAATGGAAAGTAGAAGATCTTTTGTCAGCAATAAAAATACAGAATAATATTAGCTGTGAAATTAAGTGTTTAAAAATATATTGTGTTAAAAAAGACAATAAAAAAAGTTACAGTGCTATAATATCAATTGAAATCGAAGGATTCAGAATTATTATGGACAGAAAGCGAGTTTATGTATGTAGGTCTCTAAGTGTGTTTTGTTTACGATTTATTTTCTGTAAAATGGTATTATAATTATTGGGAATATAACCATAACGCAAAAGATTGTACAAATACTTTAATGTGCGCGAAATGTGGTGAAAATCATGAGGCAAAAAGAAGTACTAGTGGTGGATATTCAAAAAAACAAAACTTTTTTTCAACAATCAAAGTCGTGCGGGTTTGTTACTTTAACATATGCGGATTTTTGAGTAATCTTGCGGAACTACAAGTTCTCATAGAAACGCAAAACTTTGATGTTTTAGTGCTATCGGAAACTCATGTAAAAAAAGAAGTGTTAAACAGCGAATTAAGTGTGCATAATTTTACGTTAGTTGACAGGTGTGAAACTGAATAAACTCATACAGGGGCGTCTTAGTATATGTAAGAAGTGGTCTTAGAGCGTCAAATCTAAGTCAGTATGTGAAAAGCATGGAATTATGATGGTCAGTAAACGCCTTCTATTTTCCAAATTGTTCCTGTGTTCTTATTGGTATGTTCTGATCTCCTAGTTCTAGTTGTAGAAATTTTTGTGATGAATTTGGTAGACTGATGAACGAGCTTTATGACTATAATAAAGATGTTCTTATAATCGGTGATTTTAACATTGATTGGCTTTCTACTAATAATATTTATAAAATGGATATAGAAAAAATTGTAAAAGATAATGCTTGCAATCAAATTGTAAACGAACCAACTAGAATTATTAAAAATGGACTTGTTTGCCGATGACGCAGTTGTCCATGTTTCTGGTTCTAACAACATAGACACTAAAGCCAAATTACAATAAGATTTATACTCGATAAACCAGTGGCTAATTGAAAGTAAACTTAAATTCAATACTGGAAAGACGAAACTGATGGTGCTGAACGAGAAATGAAGACATCAATATTACGATAGGCAGTGTTACAATAGAACAAATAAGTGAAATAAAATATTTAGGTATAATGTTAGACCAAAAATTATAAATTGGAAATCATGTCGACTATATTTGTTAAAAAAAATGTGAACAAATTGTTTTTATGTAATGAGAGCAAGATGTTAAGACTACAAAGATTACAAAATAAAGCAATGCGTTGTTTATTAAAGTGCAATAGATATGCGTCAATACGTTTTATGTTAAATTCCTTAAAGTGGTTGTCAGTTAAACAGAGAATAGTAATTAATGTTTTAGTATTTATCTATAAGATAATAAACAATTCAATGCATACATTTTTATTCATATACATTAATTTTATTAGAGTTGTTGAGCCATATGCACTAAGAAATAGAAACGACATAGGACTTCCTCATTTTTAAATACAAATACATAAAACTCGCTCATATATAAAGGTTTCAAACTATACAACAGCTTAGACAATAGGGCATATTCATATACGATGTTTAAGTTGTATTTAAGAAAAACTGGAGTTTATCCTATTAAAATTCCATTGTTTAAACACAGTTTAAGGAAAACTCGAGTTTACAAACAACTATGAATATGCCCCAATGAAATTAAAAATCAATACTACATTAATGTTTATAAAAGAAAATTAATAGAGTTTGTTGTCGCAGCTTGCTTATCATTTATTTAAGTCATTCAGACTCCACCTTAATATAGTAAACACTTGAACGCCTTCCTTGTTAAATGCCCTCGAATGCACTCATATGTCATTTTGTTAACTTATTGTTGAACGCACTCTTAGTTTCCCGCCTCATGGATTTGTTCGGCCATTTTTTAAATTACTAAACATTCGTGACGGCACTAACAAGGAGGACATTACAAAGTGTGAGTATTTTTTTTATTAATTATTTCTTATATTATAAGATATTTTTATAGGAAATAAAATTCGTTCTATTCGTTCGCTTACAAATATCAGAAGAAGAATTCTTATTTCCCGTCTTAGAAGTGGCCGTCACATCTTTTATTTCACTTTTGCAAGCAAAGTGAGCCAGACGAGAGGAGGACCCAGAAGCACGGCGATACAGCTTGGTGATTTGATCGCCACAAGGGCAAGCTATAGCCAGTCGTGTTACGCCAGTTTGACTGGCCATATTTTTGTAGTTATTGGCTACCAGTGGAGTGCTTCTTATTGACCAGCGGAGCGCTATAGTGATTGCCAGCGGAGCGCTGTTATCTGTAGCACAGTTGTCCGCCAGTGAAGCACCTCATTTAAATATCATTCTCATCTGGCTAGCGAGACAATACCTATTGTTTTTTTTTTTTTTGTATCAGCTGCCAGTGGAGCGCTATTAACTGCTAGCGAAGCGCTAGCAGAGTACTTTTGTGGCAACAAAGCTGATTGCAACTGAAGCAACAGCTGCTTGAAGGCCAGAAAATAAAAAGTTGATTTTGCTGGCAAATTTACATCAGCTAGTCGAGCGCTAGTGACCACCTGCGGACGGCAAGTGGGGTGTTTCGTTTCAGCTATTGATTGCCACAACGAAACGTGAATTTGGTTTGGCTATTGTGATAGTTGGCTACCAGAGAAGCGCAAATCAAGTTGCCAATTTATTTTCTTTGACTGCGCCTAGCATTAACTCGGCTTTAGCGAGTGATATATTTGCCACCAGAGCGCTATTAGATAGCAAACGTAGAGCTGCATTTTTGTAGCCACAGTTGATCGTCCATATATCAACTCATTGCAGACGTGTGCACCCTTTGTTGGAATTGAGGCAACTGCTATCGAAGTTTTTATTGCTGGCGTTATTGATCGTGAGACGTACTACGTACCGTACGCCAGTGAAGCGGAATAGATTGCTGTTCATATTTTCCGTCGCTCATCAGGCTACGAGGAGTAGCATTCTTCTGTAATTCTCACCAGCTATAGTGCAGCATTGTTTGAAGCAGCAATTGTTCATCAACAATACTCAAGCAATTAAATACTTTGAATAAGAGGTCAACTGAGAGAATAATTTGTAGGGTGAGTACATTTGATTGAATTTGATTTTGGGGCGGGGTAAGTCTGTATGTGGTAGAGTCTTTTAAGCGGATTTTATTGAAACCATATTGAATTTTGAGATTATTTTATAATTGAACACAATATAATAAAAGCTATATAGATCTAACCTTTGTCGAAATTTTATTATCTAATATTGAGTGCCCAAAAAATGCCAACTACAAGGTCAAATTCTGCTGCTGCTGCAGCGGGTTCAAATGCACATACAGATGAAAGTGACAGCGAGGAGCATGACGTGACGGTTCAGGACCAAACTTCAACCATTGAATTAAAGCTGGCCGAAATCATGAAGCAGCTAAACCTTTTACAATGCGAAATGGCAAAAAGGAATACATCGTCAGTTCTTGACAACAGTGTTATTGCTGGTGGTAGTTCTTCAAACGCTAATGGAGGTAATGGTCATGCTAGCAACAGTGGAGCTAACGGTGATAATGCAGGGAACGGTATTGACTCCGGGATGCTAGCAGCTGCCCTTAGTAATCTGAGCCACACGTTGTCTAACACCAGACAGGAGCATGGGGGGAAGCTTTACGATCTGCCTGAGTTCGATGGTCTTCCAGAGGACTGGCCCATGTTCAACGAATCGTTCGACATTACAACAGAACAGTACAACTACAACGATCAGCAAACTTAATGCGACTTCAGAAGGCTTTAAAGGGTAAAGCGAAGGAAGCGGTCGAGTGCTTGCTGATTCATAGCAGCAATGTGAGACGAATTATGGAGTCCTTGTGTACACAGTTTGGTCGACCTGAGACGTTGGTAAAAAGCCAAATTATCAAGATAAGAAGTATTCCGACCATACCAGAGAATTGTTTGGGAGAGATACTACCGTTCGCAACCAAAGTCCAGAACTTGTCATCGTTTCTGAAAGCTGCAAAGTGTGAGCATCACCTGTCAAATCCGATGCTGATGGATGAGTTGTTACTGAAATTGCCTGTTGAGAGAAGGTTAGAGTGGGCTCGCTATTCTCGCAACATCAATGGAATTCTTACGGTTGAACATTTTAGTGAATGGTTGCAGGTGTTGGCACATGAAGTTAGAGTAGCTTGTTCAGATTTAAGTGAACCGGCAATTCGAAACGCCGCGAGACGTGAAAAGCCTACTCGATTCTTTTTGACTAATGATGCTGAAAATAAAAACACAGAAAGACATCAATGCAGAGTTTGTTCAGGCAGGCATGGGATTTCAAACTGCAAACGTTTTTTGGAAATGAACTATAGTCAAAGATGGCGATTGGCTCGGCGATATAAACTGTGTTTTAATTGTCTCGATCGAGGGCATCGTACCGATTCATGTAGCAAGCAGCATGAGTGTAGTTCACCGAACTGCAATCGAAAGCTCCACAAACTTTTGCATGGGATTCAGAACATAGAACAACAAGTCAGCAATCAACAGAAGCAATCTTTCACGGGCACCACTCTTCACATTCAAGGTAATAAGCTGCTATTCAAGATACTTCCAGTAAAATTATATGGAAATGGAAGGATGGTGAAAACATTTGCGTTTATCGATGAAGGATCGTCGATATCGCTAATTAACAAAAGTTTAGCTGATCGCCTTCGACTTAATGGACCTGAAGAGAGTCTTACAATGCAGTGGTTTGCCAATAACACCATAACAGAACCATCCAAGAGGGTCGACATGAAAATTTCCGGAATGCTACCTGGTAGCAAAGCATTTGATTTGAGAAACGTAAGAACAGCAACAAATCTTCGGCTGCCTACACAAACGTTAGACATCGCAGAGCTGCGTACGAGGTGTCGTTTGCCAAAAAGCCTGCCAATAGATGAATACAAAGATGCAACACCGGAGTTACTTCTTGGCCTCGACAACATTCACCTGGGAGTTTCGCGTAAGATCATTTCCGACGGATGGAAGGGTCCTGCAGTGGTTTCCACAAAACTTGGATGGGTTGTCTACGGCAACAGAGAGAACTATTCGAACTTCAGTAGCCCAATGTATTTTGCCCAGCATGGTGAACTTCATGAACTGGATGAATTGGTAAGAAGTTATATCGCTGATGACGAGTTAGGGGTACGATCTGTTGAAAAAATGATTGAGTCAGATGACATAGCAAGAGCAAAGGAAATTCTGGAAAGAACAACCATACGAAAAGGAACATGTTTTGAAACTGGGCTGCTGTGGCGAAGTGATGATTTTAGTCTACCAGCAAGCAAAGAAATGGCAGAAAGACGGTTTGCGTCTTTGGAAAAGAAGTTTCAACAGAATAAAGAGTTCCACTGTGAATACTCGCGGCTCATGGAAAAGTATCAAAAGAAGGGATACGCAAGAAAACTCACTCCGATTGAGACTCAGGAAGAAGGTGCCCGCACGTGGTATTTACCACATTTTGGAGTTGTCAACCCGAATAAGCCTGGTAAGCTGCGATTAGTTTTTGATGCTGCAGCTAAAGTGAAAGGAACATCTCTCAATTCAATGTTGCTTAGTGGACCGGATGGTTGTCAACCATTGACAACAGTCCTTATGAAGTTCAGGCAGGGGCCAATCGGAGTATGTGCAGACATAGTCGAAATGTTTCATCAGGTGAAAATTCGCGTTGAAGATCAGATGTCACAGCGGTTCTTATGGCGGGTTCATTCTAAAGATCCAGTTGAGGAGTATGTTATGACATCTATGACATTTGGAGCCACTTGTTCTCCATGCTCAGCCCAGTTTGTGAAGAATAAAAATGCAGAAGAGTTTCGCGACAAATTTCCAAGTGCAGTGGATGCAATTATAAATAACCACTACGTGGATGACTACGTGCATTGCTTTTCCTCGGAAAGAGAAGCCACCCGTATTACGAAAGAGATAGTTTGGATACAGAAGCAAGCAGGATTTGATCTTAAGCGATTCGTTTCAAATTCGAGGACAGTTACGCAGGAACTCGGTGAACCAGAACTGAAGACGCCAGTCTTAAGCCTTGATAAAGGAGATGCTGAACATTTTGGTAAAGTACTTGGCTTACATTGGGATACCAAAAGAGATGTCTTAAAATTTGTGATGGCTTTTGGAAAAATTGATCCGATTTTATTCAGAGGCAAAAGGAGGCCAACAAAACGTGAAATGCTTTCGATCTCTATGTCAGTGTTTGATCCTTTCGGGCTAGCTGCGGAGTACTCTCTCATTGCTAAATTGGCTCTTCAATCTGTATGGCGCGAACGTTTGGATTGGGATGATGAAATTCTTGATGAAGCTTACGCAATATGGTTAGTTTGGATTGAATGTCTAAAAGAAGTACAAGATATAAAAGTTCCTCGATGTTACAGCAGTGCGTTTATACACAAACCGGTGGAACTACACATCTTCGCTGATGCAAGCGAACAGGCCTACGCTGCAGCTGCCTACTGGAGAATTCTTGAAGAGCCCGGAAGAGTACGACTGGCATTCGTAGCTGGAAAAACTAAATGCGCACCGTTAAAGGCATACCACGGCTGGAACTCCAATCTGCAGTGTTAGCAACGCGACTTAGGCAGATAGTTCTGCAGTCTCATGACGTGATGCCGATAAGAGTGGTAATGTGGAGTGATGCTAGTACGGTTCTAGCATGGATACAATCAGACCATCGTCGGTATAAACCATATGTGGCCCATCGCGTAAGTGAGATTCTGAGCAGCAGTAGGATTGGGGAATGGAAGTGGCTTCCGAGTGGACTCAATCCAGCAGACTTTGGCACACGGCTAAAGAATACTGATAGAAAATCATTTTGGCTCGATGGACCTAACTTCTTGAAGGAAGAAGAGATGATGTGGCCTCAACAAAAGCGGTACTCGGCACCGCAAGAGGAACTTCGAATGCAAGCTAGGTTTCTGTTTATTAACACCGAAGATATTTTTGCGAGATTTTCATGCTTCCAAAGAATGAGAAGAGTCATCGGTTGGATAACACGATTCAGGGATAATTGCAGAAAGGATCCAACAAAAAGGGAAAGTGGTGGACTGAAGGTGCGCGAACTTAGAAGTGGAGAACTAGCAATATGTCGCAGGGTACAGATGGAAGTATACGCGGAGGAGTATGAACAACTGTCAGCAGGAGAAAAGTTGAATCGCAGTAGCAGCTTACGAAAGTTAAGCCCGACTATGGATACTGGTGGTGTCATTCGAATCGATGGCCGAATTAACTTAGCCTTCGCCGTTCCTGATGATGTTCGTAATCCCATTATTATGCCGCAGAAACACAGGATCACCGATCTTATTGTTAAGTTCTACCACGAGACATGGAATCATCAGAACGAAGCAACTATAATCAGTGAGATAAGACGACGGTATTGGATTCCACACATACGAACAGTTGTACGGCAAGCAACGAAAAGATGTCTTGTTTGCGAAAGGGAGAGAGCTATGCCGCAGATCCCACTTATGGGACAATTGCCAGAAGACAGATTGACGCCGTTCGTAAGGCCATTTTCGTATGTTGGATTAGATTATATGGGACCTTTCTTGGTTGTTTCTGGGCGACGAACCGAATAGCGATGGATAGCACTGTTTACATGTTTGACCGTCCGGGCTGTACATCTGGAGATAGTTAGAGACCTTACGACTGATGCTTGTTTGATGAGCATCCGAAACTTCATCAACCGGCGTGGTACTCCAGTGCGCATTCGTTCGGACAATGCAAAAAACTTCGTAGGAGCGGATAGAGAACTCAAGAGGCAGTTGCAACAATGGAATGATGGTTTAATTTCCGATACTCTAGCGAACACAAATATCGAATGGGTATTCAATTGTCCGTTGAATCCACATGCGGGTGGATGCTGGGAACGTTTGGTAAGAAGCGTAAAGCGAGCCATGGGAAGGGCCTTGTATGATGTTAACCTTGAAGAACATAGCCTTTTTAGTTTAATGTGTGAGGCAGAAAACATAGTTAACTCGAGACCTCTAACTCATATACCGCTAGACACACCTACAGACGAACCCTTAACTCCTAATCATTTTCTTTTAGGTGTGCCCAACTCTCAGCAAACTCCTCATCCTCGAGCTGAAGATATGACTGTGACAAGAAAGCAATGGCGAAAAGTGCAACAGGCCCAGCACCGCTTTTGGAACAAGTGGCTGACAGAATACCTACCGGACTTGTGCCGACGTACGAAATGGTACCAGCCAGTCGAACCCCTGGCCGTAAATGACGTCGTCCTAATTTGTGACAGCAGTGTGCATCGATCGAAGTGGCCTTTGGGAAAGGTGATTCGAGTATTGCCAGGCAAGGATTCCCAGGTCAGAGTAGCAGAGGTCCAAACGAAAACTGGTGTGCTGAAGCGTCCCGCTTGTATGATAGCGAAGCTGAATGTGAGTGAACCACGATGGCGATGATTCACGGGGTCCGGGATGTTGTCGCAGCTTGCTTATCATTTATTTAAGTCATTCAGACTCCACCTTAATATTGTAAACACTTGAACGCCTTCCTTGTTAAATGCCCTCGAATGCACTCATATGTCATTTTGTTCACTTATTGTTGAACGCACTCTTAGTTTCCGGCCTCATGGATTTGTTCGGCCATTTTTTAAATTACTAAACATTCGTGACGGCACTAACAGGGAGGACATTACAAAGTGTGAGTATTTTTTTTATTAATTATTTCTTATATTATAAGATATTTTTATAGGAAATAAAATTCGTTCTATTCGTTCGCTTACAAATATCAGAAGAAGAATTCTTATTTCCCGTCTTAGAAGTGGCCTTCACAGAGTTGGTTAAATCTAAATATTAGCCGTATTAATCCATTATGTAAAAATAAATTGTTATAAATGTAAATAGTTTAATCAAACTAAATAAATAATCTAAATCTAAATCTAAATCTATAATTTTTCAGGTCTCAAAATGTAGAAACATGTGTGTGTATCCACTTCGTTCTTCCACTTCAAACTTGGTGGAAGATTTAAGACTGTTTTATACTTTTCATCCGGAAAAAGCCGCTTTTTCCCCGGATGAGTTAGTCTCGTGTGTGTAGGGTCTTTGTCCTGTCATCAAATACTCCAATAGAGACCAACAATTCAACGTCCAGTCCGTAATCCGGTTATCGCACCTGCGACAAAAATCTCACAAAGTTAATATTAAATCCAAAATAAATTGGAAATACCGAAACTCTATCCCACTCTAAATTCTATAATAAAGCCAAGCAGAGAGGTGGCAGTGTTCCAATTTTCTTACGTCGTAAACAGAAACTACTTTTTTAAAAGCGAGATTTTAGTTTTCAAGGTTTTTATTCGTGGGTTTTGTATTTTCGAGATTCTGTAATTGCGAGATTTTGAATGTCAGATTTTGATTAGTTAGATTTTGTAACCACCCCAAATTCCTCAATCCATAAAAAACACTGTATTGTGGATGAGAGGTAGGGTTGGATGTTTTGCTGTCAGATAGCTGATGAACTTAAAGTTACCCGATACAAAATCAGCTATCTGCCAGCAAAATTGGCTCGTGTTGGCGTGCTTGGCTCGTGGCATAGTTCTGCGATACCCTCCAACACAAGCCATTGTGCTCCGTGTGTTGGAAAATTTCAAAAATGGGAGCAATGAAAGATTAGAAATGTGATTTCTATTGATTTGATTACCGCGACGTTTGCTTTTTGAGTTATTTTGGCCATGGGGTTGCAACGTGAATGGAGAATTGCAAGCATGATTGGCTTACGGTTCGTGGCAAGCTAAGTCTATTCATAGCCTTTTGGGGCTATGTTAATTACAACCTAGGTTGCACTCAGGTCACTTTTTTCGAACATTTTTATATAAGTAAACCGATCAGAAACTACTGCACCTATATTGATGGGACTCCAATTTACAGCTAACTGATGTTGTAAGAAGTAACTTTTGATATTAAAATTTTCGAAAAGGCTTTTCTGTGGATCGGCGGAAAACTGCTGCATCTACTTTGACGGGACTATCACTGGTAGATAGCAAATGTAATAAGTATATGAACCGATTAGGAATCGCTAGACCAATTTTGACGGTACTTCCCTGAAAGTAAGGATTTATTAAGTCGATTTAGAACCCCTCTTAGTGGTCGCTGAGTTACTGAGGTCGCTTGTATATGGACTGATTTGACTAAAAACCACCGACAATTTATTTACCGATTCTTTATTTACTTTTTTCAAAAAGTTGTTTCTCCCAAATTAGTTTATCTGAACAATTGCCGGGCTGTTAAGAAGTTGTAGTTACTTAATTTTAATAATCTTACCAAGAGTGATAGGTTCAAAGTCCAAATAAAAATACGCAGCTGGAATAATAGTTGCACTAAATAAAACTTGTCCAAAACTTTTTGCACATTCAGCTTATCTTCATATATTTTCGATCTGAAATATGTTTTAATACTAGTCAGGGAAAACTAAATTAAAAATATCTTTAACGTGAGCGAAATAGTAACAGTTTTTTTTAAATTGAAAGTTCTTTTTGTTCCTTATAAACATAAGTTCTCACATAAAACCAAATTCAGGAATTTGATCAAAGTGAGAAAAATTGATGTCATAGTGATGCAAGGTTAATGTCAGCGTACTGTTCAAGACCTATTCATTCAAACTTATTTCAGCTCAATCGGAAATCACCAAATTTTAGAGAACCATTTGAATGACTTTGGCCAAGTAAGACAAATTGATGGACACCGACTAACGTCCATCAGAAAAATCGGTCAATGTCCGATTATGCTGAAATATGTTTTAGTATATATTTATTCTATTGATTTAGGTGTAAAACGTTTACACTAACCTCGAACTAAGTTGACTGGGAAAGAAGAAACAAGGTGTTAAACCGTATCCATCAGTTTTTCTCTCTTAGAAACGTTCAAATGACACTCTTAAATCGGATGATGTCTTCAATAAGGGTACAATCCTACATTTTGACACTAACTAAGCACGCACACTTACGTCACACATATCGTTCAATCCGTCATTTTGAAATGCATTTTTTGAAGTGCTCCCATGGTCGAATTTCGTCTGATTTTCGATTAGTGGTTCAGAAATTAATGTTGAATAAAAATAAATTTTAAAAGCTTCTGTTGAAATTTTTTCCACATTTATTCATAGTCTAAGAGTTCACAGCTAATTTTTGATGAGAAAATTGATGAGTCTACAGCAGGGGTGAAGCTCATGATATAAACACAAGGCTTGCAGTTGTAGCTTAAAAAAAATGAATAATTAATTAATTAGTTAATAATAAATAATAGGTTAAAACATTTTTTTAAATGATATAATTTATATAACCGATCAAATTAATAATAAGTGCTCTCAGTTAATAGCAAAAATGCTGGTCCTTGAAGTTTTAAGTGTGGCAATGTTTCTGCCAGACGTTATAAAAATTAATAAAACAAATTATATTTTTTTCTTTTTGACGTAACCAAATACTTTTTGCTGCAATATGTAGAAAACCCATCTCTAATAACAAATATGAGGGTCCAAGACGATTTAAGCGTGGCGTTCTCCCTGCCAGACGTTTCGACATTGACAAAAAATCGATTTTCTAATAATTGAAATAACCGAAATTGGTTTTCAATAAAATATTGAGAATATATCCCACAGATTGGTAGATCCAAGACCTTTTAAGCGCGGCTAACGTCCTGCGAGACGTTTTCGTAAACCTAATCGTAAAATAAATCAGTTTTTAAAACAATTAGTATAACTGAAATTGGGTTTCAACACATTATTGAGAATACCTCCTCGAACACAAATAAGTTTGGAAAAATTAGATAAAATTGTCTGACAGGGCGTTAGCTGCGATCAAATAGTCTTGGGCCCACTTATTTCTGTTCAGGGAAGGATTCTCAATAATTTGATGAAAACCAATTTCTTCTGTTAAACTAATTATTTTAAATACTAATTTGCAAAGGTTTTCGAAAACGTCTTGCATGACCGTTGGCAGCGCTCAAATGGTCTTGGACCTACTTATCTGTGTATTTTCAATACTTTGGTGAAAACTTATTTCGGTTGCCTATACCAATTATTAGAAAATCGATTTTTTGTTTTGACTTACAAATGTTACATTTATATTGCAAATCCGGCTTCTCCAAAAATAGCGGACATTATTCTGGAAGAACTTCTGAATACATGCCTCCCCATCAGTGGCGACGCGTGGATAAAAAATTCAGTCGTTCACTTTTATGATTTTTTTTTTCTTATTTGGGAAGTTAAAATTGTTGTATTTACATATACTGACTAATAAAAATTACAATATCGTAAGAAGGGATCGGCTCAACTCCTCTCAAGGGGGTGGGGTCGCAATCTTCATACGAAAGGGCATTAAACATAAAGTTATATATAATAGTGAAGTGCGAAGATTCGGGTTGCTTGAAGCCTGCATCGTTTGCATTCCTCTCCAGCAGGGGAAAAGAATGTACGCAATCGCGGTGTACGCACCTGACGCACCTCAGCCAGCTAATTTTATCGCAGAACTTGAAAAACTTTTTGAATGCTTAAGACTGAACTTGGATGAGAATTATTATCTCATGGCAGGGGACTTAAACGCCAAACATGTAGATTGGGGAAACCAAATACAAAATCCTAGAGGGAATCATCTTTTTAATTGGATGGGTCGATAAGGTGTTGAGTGTAGGATCGACCTTTTGGCTACAGATAGACCGTCATTTCCGAGAAGTGGTAGTTTTCTGGATCTTTTACTGCTTGACTCACGACTAGTTATAACTGACGCAACAAATCAACAGACAAGAAACTGTTTACAAACGATTGAATACGACAGTGATCACTGCGGACTTGCCACCGTAATACAGCTTCCGAGCGAACTTGTGGAATTGGATGAGTATGTGCCAATTTCAGTAAGACGCGCTGGCCACGCCTTTCCAACGCCTTGGCAAGAGAAATAAGTTCCGATGACATTTCTCCACCAAATGACAGAAACCTGACGAACCTCGAGATCGACGGGTTCCTGACTCAAATGGATACGACTATAAAACGAACAATGGACAGAACAATCCCAAAATATAAGGAACAAGACCCTACTGGTTTATACAAGAACGCGACAATCGACGCACTACACCGACAAAAAAGTGGACTGCTGACTAGGTTGAAACTTCTTTACAGAAGTTTCACGGACACACGTGACCTGGAGATTATAACATTGAAGTCGTCGATCAAAAACATTAACGTTCTGATTATACAAAACTATAGATTATCTATTAATTTATATTGGGATAACAGAATTCGGGCTGTTAATTCTAGCGACCCTAGCATGTTTCCCCAAATAAATAAGATATTTAGAAGAAATGATCAAAACGATCTTCTATGTCTTAAACTCCAGAGGACAACAGATAACGAAGACGTAATAACGACTGCGGGAATTGATCCGGAAGGTGCCGTTTTCGATGATAATTATTATATGATAGAAGATCCTCAGGAAAAGGT
This sequence comes from Baccha elongata, assembly GCA_951217065.1. Lineage (NCBI taxonomy): Eukaryota > Metazoa > Arthropoda > Insecta > Diptera > Syrphidae > Baccha > Baccha elongata. The sequence continues at coordinate 1,350,282 of CATNUY010000119.1, read as the reverse complement.
AGAGGCTGTAGGGGCTGCTTTCCAGCAAGTGTATAAGGTGAATGCTAGCATTCGTCCAAATCATGACCTGGAGAACAGAGCCTTACTGCACAACTTCTACCTTGGAAATAACATAACGCAATGGCGATCTGAGAATACTGGTTTCACCGGGTTCAATGAAGAAAACTTGGCAAACGCCACCATCGCCGAGCGAAATGGACCCAGTGCATTGTTAATTTCGAAGGTAGAACTTCAGTTCATTTTTCAAACATTAAAGAAAAAGAAATCTGCGGGGGTCGATGGTATACCCAACATTGTGTTACGATATCTCCCTGAGGAAGCCATAGACATTTATACCACACTGTTCAACAACGCATTGAATAATGCATATTATCCAGTGAGTTGGAAGACAGCTGTGGTCCATCCTCTCCCCAAAAAGGGAAAGGACAGCTCCAATCCGGCAAATCTTCGGTCGATAAGTCTTCTTCCAAGTATCAGTAAGGTATTCGAAAAGATTCTCAATAGAGCTCTGTTCAAGTGGGCTGAGGACAAGAATATTATTCCAGACAATCAGTTTGGCTTTAAGGCGGGACATGACACTATTCATGCCGCGTCTAAGTTAGTTTCTGATGTTCAATGGAACAAAGCGAAAAATCAATGCACGGGTGCCGTTATATATGCTTCATGACATGCTCAATGGTAGAAAGTTTGTTGTCAAAAGTGGCAATGTAACTTCTGCCACAACTTTTGATATTAAAAACGGTCTACAGCAAGGAGCTGTGAACTCGCCGATTCTTTGTAGTATTTACACCAGCGATCTGATAGGTAGTCTCACTCATGCGATTGCGTATGCCGATGACCTTGTAGCGTACAGGACGGGTCCAAAAGTTGAAGTCATCAAAAATCTCTTGCAGCGTGACTTCGACCAGATTCAGCGATATTGTGATGACTGGAAGTTAAAAATTAATTTTCAGAAATCAGAAACTATCCTGTTTAGAACCCCTTTGTCTAAGGCTTCTAGGGATACAAGAAAGAACTGGAGAAATCTAGTGATCGTTGGACCAAGTGAACATCCACTGGCGGGCAAAGATGTAGTAAAGTACCTTGGTATCTGGCTAGATCACTATCTATATTTCAATCGACATATAGATGATGCTCTGGCCAGAGCCAGGGGAGCGTTTGCTCTGACAAGACGGTTGTTTTATAACAGCCGCCTTGAAAACAGGGTGAAGGTGATTTGCTACATGGCACTCATCCGGCCGATGATTGCCTATGGGTGCCCTGTGTGGTTTAACGTTGCCCCATCTCAAATGGAAAAGATTCGGGTGTTTAAGAGGCAGTGTCATAGGACCTGTCTTGGATTACACAGAAAACCAGAGTCGGAGTACAAACATTATTATGCCAACGAGGTCTTATACAACGGGGCCAATATAAACAGGATAGATAACTTTTTAATTAAGCTGATTCGGGGTCATATTGCAAGAGCGATGACCTCAGCCAATGGACTTATTTTCGGGGCTTACTACAATAATGATGAATATAGTGAGAGCGTTCGTCTTAACGGTTTCATCCCGCCCGAGACATTCCTCTATTTAGACAGTCGGGGGTTGATACAGGATAGATTGGCGGTTCCGCTAATCTACCACGTCGGCCGTAGAACTGTGGATCGTCGACTCTTGTATGATCGAGACGTCAGCTCTGGGAACGGAGCAGAGCGTCTGCGGTTCAGTAGAGCTGTGCCCCTTCGGGACAGAAAGGACTTGGTTAAGCAAGTAAGACAATTCTGGTGGTTGGGGGACCACTTTGAGTTTGATATTGAAGGTTGACCAAAGTTGTTGCCTAGGCCGACCTACGTATTTTTAGGTATCAATAGGTATATTTAAGTAGGACAGTGGTGGCACCAAAAAAATTATAAAAACAAAAAACTGCATTGCTCTTGTGGATATGTGCATTTGGCACTAATACATATGTATATTTATTCATATATGCATATATATAGGTGTGTGTGCATTTGCATAAGCTGCTGCGGGAAAAAAAAAATACTGCTGGTGGCTGTTCTAGTTTTAAGTTATTTTAAGTATTTTTAAGTAGTTTTAAGTTATTTACGTATATTCATTACGTATACTTTCGTTTTATGTGGGTTAATTTAGTTTTATTTAGGTAAAGGGTAGTTTTAAGTTTTATATAAAAATGTCAAAGGAAAACGAGTTTTAAAGAATTTCTGGTTTAGTTTTAAATAATATTGAATTTTAATATAAGTTAGTCTTTACGCCGAAAGGCATTTTTTTAATAAAGTTATAGTATAATTTAGAGCGCCCGCATGGGGCCAGTAAGTTAGTTAAGTTATTCTGTAAGCTAGTTTTTAAGGTTTTTGTCTAGCATTTAAGTAGTTATAAGTTAAATTGAAAATAAAAATTGAATTTAAAAAAAAAAAAAAATTAAATAAAAAAAAAAAAAAAAAAACATATACTTACCTACTTATATTCTTAAGTCTTATCTGCTTGATCGTTATAGTTAAACTATTGTTAATCATTTGCTTTTTATACACTATCAGATCTTATTCAAATGGGGCTTAAAGCAAGCATCAGCAGATGAAAGAAGATTTGCAAACACATATAATGTGTCCCACTGGCTCATCACTTAGTGCAGGTGTTAGTTGTTAGTAAGCACAATGCAACAAAAACACATGCACATAAAAACATGAAAACATATAAAGTCAAAATTTAACAAAATGACACAGAAACATTTAGGATCGTGGAGCACTGGTTCTGAAAATAGTTTTTAAATTACTTTTATTTAAATTAAAATCCAACATACCATTGTTCAAGTTATATAACTTACTCATCCGAGTGAGAGGCTCATGCATGCCATAATAGGTTCTGTGATTTTCAATATTAAAAAGCTCAAAACTTCGAAGCTGGTACTACCGTCCACGGTAGTTAAAACCAATTAAGGCTAACAGGTCCGACGAATCAATTTGTTGATGGAGAAAAATTAAGTCATTGTTTACTCTACGTTGCACGTTGATATAAAGATTGTATCTGCAAAAGCTTTATCCGATGCTCGTTTGCCTTTAAGAGCAAAGCGAATAAAATTATGCTGGACTGATTCAATACGTTTCATATGGATTTCATAGAATGGGATCCATACTTGTGAGGCATACTCAAGATGCGACCTGACATAACAGTTATACAAAGAGAGGGTAACGTATGGATCGTTAAATTCCTTTGCCCACCGTTTTATGAATCCAAGCATAGAGTTCGCCTTTTTTACAATAAAGTTAACATTTTCAGAAAATTCAAGATTAGCACTGAAATTAAAATTAGTACTTAAAACTAAAAACACGACTAATTTTATTTTGTGTTATACAATATTCAAATTCACTTGGAACTTTTTTCTTTGAGAAAGTAATAGTTTGGCATTTTATAGGATTAAATTAATTTATAGGATGGGTTAACTCATTTTTATTACACCAAATACTGAAACTTTCAAGATCAGCCTGCAAAAGAGTATGATCATTGGGAGATTTGATTAATATATAAATTTTCATATCATCTGCAAATATGAGAATCTCACTAAAGCGTTTAAAAGAAGAAACGTCATTTATAGCAAGAATAAATAAGAATGGACCTAAATGGCTTCCATGGGGTACGCCTGAATGGGCATCGAAAGTATTTGAAAGGGAATTTCTAAATTTAATATGGTAAGTTCTATTTTCTAGGTAGGATTTGATCTTAGATATAAAAAGAGTAGGGAAACCGTATGATTGCAGTTTAAAAATAATAATATTATGGCTGAGTTGGTCAAATGCTTTAGAAAAATCTGTGTATATACAATTAACTTCAGAACCACTTTCTATTGCATTTGAATAATTATGTAAAAAGGTAAGAAGGTTTGTAGCAGTAGACCTTTTCTGCACGAAACCGTGTTCCTGTTCACATATAATGTTCTTACCAAAGAATGAAAGGCTTTTAGCATACAACCTGTTCAAAAAGCTTAGGGATACAGGACATTTTAGAAATGTAACAGTCCTCCTGCCTTTACCGCCATATATGCTTACTACATATTAACATGACACACCATACCTGTAGGATCGAAACTTCAAGACCAGACAAAAAGTAAACTTATGATCTGAAATTCCGTTAGGCGAAACTTCCCTCCTGCGAAATTTCGCAGTCCCACTCAGACGACATCCATGCATAGACTTATATGAAAGTGAACTTGGGAGAGGATTAACTTAAAACCAGACCTCCAACCTTTTCTTAAGACATACAACCTCATTTCGTAATTGTGACCTGCCACGCCTATGTTACGACTTATGATTGTACTTAGCCTTAAGAATCTTTCCTTCAACTTTCCTCAACAGTACTTTTCTCCTCACGATGATCCACTACCTACTATACAAAAAAGAGATTGCTACTACAACATGCTTAGTTCATGAATCTTCAAAAAAAAAAGTAATCATACGCCTGGTAGAACCATGTTGGAAGAATTTGAATTGAAATCAATTGAAGTAGTTGGGAACATAAAAAAAAGAGGAGATGTAGTAGGTTGAAGTCGGAAATCACCTGAGCATTAACTCTCAGAGACTTTCCACTTCGAATCTACTACTATCTCTACGTGCTTAGCTGACGTACACGCGATTCTATTATAACCGTAAGGATAAACGACCTTGCTTCTGACCGTCTAGTCTAATAATAGCGAAGTCAATCAGTACAATCACGTCACCATTGACTATCCTTCACCAGAGGTTTACGATGTTGGAATAAAACAAATCAAAAAGAATAGGACGAAGTTAAAAAAAATAAGCGAAAGAGTAAACATTGATCGTTAATACCAGCGAAGGATTTTAATTTCTTTCATAAAAGAGAGAAAACAAAAATCAACTACCTATTCACCTAACTTTTGTTCACGCCTATATACTTAATCCTTACCCTCATCTATCTTTATCTACCTTTAGTACCTACAATCTTTCGATCATAGGCACGTCCAGGCAGAGATGGATGAGGGCCGTTTCTTCTCAACCACTGCATTAGGCCTGTTGGTTGCTCGATCGCCACGCTCGCCGAATGAGGGGGGTTCTTGCAAAAATTCGGAAAGCCTACATGAATTGAACGAAATTACTTCAAGTAACAATTATACTCATCCTACACCATCGCAGTTTATTATGAACCAAGATGAAACTACTGATAAGATTATTATTTAAATGGGCTTTGAAGCCATATCAGTGCTCCCACTTTAATATATTAATATTTATTACACTATATTTTTGTACATATTATTTTAACAATAATTTATTACTTTTTTTGATTTTTCTATCAATTGGACGAACTGTTTTATAATTTACTTAAAATATTTTCCAAATTTGAATTATTTTATATTAATACGCTTTTGCTCGTTTCTATTTTTCTTTTTTATTTTTTTCTACATCTATATTTTTCTTATATAATGGAAGCCAATGGTGTTTCCTTAAATCATTTATTTTTGTTGTTTCTCTTTTTGTTGCTGCTATATATATAAAATTAAATGTCTCTGTTTCATGACGCTATTTATGGCAATGCTAACTGCAAAACTGAACATTTTGTGATGAGCTATCTTACAAATGCACGCAATGGTTTCAAAATTTGTCATTTTAATGCCAGAAGATTAAATAATAGTAAATTTGAACCTTACCTTACCGGAACCTTACTAATTACACTCTTATAAGAAATGATAGGTATACTTCTACTATTTTTGGTGGGGTTGCAATTTATTGCAGATCATCGCTTAAATGTAAGATTATAAGTTAATCAGATACTACTGGCGTTGAATTCATAATTCTTGAAATTTCTGATGGGAGTGTTAATTGTATAGTAGCCTGTGTTTATAATCCCAATAGGAGTTACTCACCTGCTTCTTTTTTTACCGCCCTTGAACCTCTTTTAGTCTCATATGAACATATTATTGTTTGTGGTGATTTTAACGCTGATATTCTTAAAGACGATTCTCGTTCTTCTCAACTCCTTGATTCTGTTGCTGCTGCTGGTCTCAAAGTTATTAATAATTTTCCTACTAGATATGCCCCGAATTGCTCCCCAAGTTTACTTGATTTGATTATTGTACCTGATTCAGCTAATATTCTCTTGAATGACCAAGTGTCTCTTGATGGTATTTCAGATCATGACCTAATCTTCTGTACTTATAATTAAGACTTCTCTCATTCTCAGATTCCACTAACTTTTACATATAGAGATTTTAAGTCGACTAATTTTGAAGCCCTGTATTTTGATGCAAGTAGTCTAGCTTGGTGCGATTGCTTAAACATTCCGGATGTTGACGATAAACTCAATTACATACAAAACCCTTAAAAGAATTATTTTTCAAGCACGTTTCCCTTAAAACTGTTAAAATTCAAAACAAAAAGTGTCCTTGGTACAATACTGAGGTTATAAATGCAATAAAAAATCGAAGAAAATATTATCTTAAATGGAGGAAATCGCCACAACCCGAAACTTGGCGGCTATACTGTTCTTTTCGTAACCAAGCAACTTCTATTATACGAATGGCCAAAAGAAACTTTTTTGCTTCTAAATTTAATACTGAACTTCACCCTAAACAACTTTGGGCAAACCTTCGTGAAATTGGTGTTAGAAAACAGTAAGTATCTAAATGTAAACTTGACCCTAATGTACTCAACACCCATTTTACTACTGCTACCCAATTGCCTACAAATTTTAAACCGGAAGTTAATTTAATTTACAGCCATGTTGATTACTTTAGTTTTGAAGTTGTCTCCGATGTTGAAGTCTTGAGCACTTTTAAAACTCTAAGGTCTGAAGCAATCGGAGATGACGGAATTCCTCTTCGGTTCATAAAACTTGTTCTACCATATATAATCAACGCCCTTACTCATATATACAACCACTGTATTGCGTCTTCTACTTTTCCAAGTGCATGGAAAGCAGCCAGGATAATTCCAGTTCCTAAAATAAATTTACCAAATGAGCCCTCTGACTATCGGCCCATTAGTATCTTACCCTGCCTAGCAAAGGTAATGGAAAAAATTCTTACGAGGCAAATAATCGAACATTTTAACTCGAAGAATCTTCTGTCTCCTTTTCAATCAGGTTTTAGAGCTAACTACTCTTGCTCTACTGCAATGTGAAAGGTTTTGGATTATATATTATATTATATTATACTTTGGTTTCTCGAATTTGGCTGTTCATCTTATCAAGAGTTACCTATGCTGCAGATCACAACGTGTTGCTATCGATAATGAACTATCTCATCTCGCTCTTTTGAAGATGGATGTACCGCAAGGCTCTATTTTCGGGCCGATTCTTTTCTGCATATTTATTAATGATCTACCCAATGTTTGTAAAAATGTGAATTTTCATTTGTATGCGGATGATATCCAAATTTATCTTTCACGTAGATCTGGTCTCATAGAAGATCTCATTTTTCGTGTCAATGATGATCTTATCAGTATTTGGAAATGGGCTGATGTAAATGGTCTCACACTTAATCCCGGTAAAACACAAGCAATAATGATATATAAGAAAGCGTTCTGTATTGACGACTTCCCCATAATTACTTTAAATAACACAAAAATATCTTATGTGAATTCTGTGTCTTGGTTACAAAATAACATATGACCTGTCTTGCAAACTATGCTGTTGGGCGGATATACGGAACGCTTAGAAAACTCTAGATTGCAAATGATTTTACACCCAAGGAAACGCGACTTCGTTTGATGAGAACTTTGCTAGTTCCAATAATAACCTTTTCTGATGTGGTATATCCTAAGCTAGATTCTATGTCCGAACATAAGCTCCGTGTTGCGTTTAATGACATGACTAGATATGTTTACGGCCTCCGAAGATACGGTCATATAACTCCATATAACACCAGCATTCTGCATACCACAATGCAGACTATTTAAAATATCGAAACTGTATTTTTTTGTATAAAACAATTCAAACCAAATCTCCTCATTATCTGTATGAAAAAATTCGGTTTTGCCTTTCTTCTATAACAGTAAATATAGTTATTCCCTCCCATAAGTATCTTAATTCATCACGGTTGTTCTTTGTAAATAGCATTCGCCTTTGGAATTCTTTACCAGTTAGTATCAAACAAATAAGAGAGACAACAAATTTTAAATGTGCACTATTTAAACATTTTAGTAGGTTAACGTTGTAAATTTTTGTATTATAAAAGGAAAAAGAGAAAATATGGATTATTTAAAAATGTAGTAGATACCATTTTTGTCATTAAAATTAAATTTGTCAATAACTTAATTTTTATTTTTATATTTAATATTATTGTGTCATTCATAAATCATATCCAATTTGTAAACGAGAGACTGAGTTATTTTAACTCAGCTTAGATTATACAACTCAAAAAAATATCGATATTTGATCTCAAGTGATTAACTCTACTCGTGATCATACTTTAAATTACAAATCAATGTTTTCAAAAATTTTCGGTACTCAATAATTGAAAATTCAGAGTTAGGTAGGGATCAAGGACAAGAATAGAATAACCATATTACCAAAAGGATAAAAGTTATTTACATTTTTAATATTCAATATAGGTTTAAATAAAATGGTATACAAAAATATTTGCATCACCAAGTAATCAAAAAAATTTAGTTTTATATAAAATAATTATTCAAATAATAAACCCTAGGAAAAAGGGCACTTTACCCTAAGCTCTCTATAAAAAAAAGTTTATAGATGTTACCACTTTTTGTTGTTTTGTAAGGGGTTTGATTCAGAATATGTTTTTGATGAGTGACTCTAAGTGACTATGATCCAACTAAGAACCTATATTGTTCACTAGAGCGACCGCCTTCACACTTCTAAATCTATTTACACTTATTTTAGGTACTCCTCCTAGTTATTCGTAATATAATGCTCGTGATACAAAGTGTAATCACTGCAAGACAAAGATTTAACCATGTAGGTATTCGACAGTAATTTATCAAAATTATTCTTTAAATTTACAAAAAAAAAATTACTTTAATATTTTTATTGTTCGGACTAACTGAACTGACTTGAAATAATTATTGGATTTGTGATTCAAACAAAAATAGTGAATTCAAACTAATCCTCAATACAAACAAAAAATACTCAAAATTATGTATTTGTACCTAGGTACGTACTTCTATGACTTGACTTTAACGTTGAAATTTTATTCAAATATAACTTTAATTATTTCAGATGGACTAACTAAATGAACTGTTAGGAATGTATATTTATCAATTTTACTTTTTATTATAATTATTCAAAAGTTTTCTTGTTTCCGATGAACTGAATTTAATGTTGACATGTAGGAGTAGGTATGTCTTTGACTTTAACAATGTATTGAATTGTAAAGAATTTTAATTTTTATCTTTTCAAACGAATTCAAATTTACTAAAAGTAAGTATTTCTTTCTTTACTAATTGTTTTCAATTGTAATTTAATTTATATTTTTAATGTTTCTTTTCAGAATGACGAAATTTCTAACCGGTAAGTAACAAAAGTAAGTAGGTACTTGACGATTGAGTTTTGCGTTTATCGACGCTGAATTCTCGTCTTTAGTGATTTTTATGTTTTTATGTATTTAATAGAATTCTTTAGGTTTTATATAACCGAAGCTACTTCTTCTTCAAAATTTCGATTTTAACTATATCAATGCATAGATTTTTTTGGCAAAAGTATTAAAAACGATAGACAGAAGATTATTTTAAATCTACATATCTGTACTATCTCGCACTATTGTTTCGTTTTGACGTTAATTATATTTTAAAAATTTAAAGAGATTCTTATATTCATATCAAAATTCACTGAGTTTCATTTTTAGCAGGTATCATATAAAGACTTAAATAAACTCTCATATAACAGCTACTAAATACTTTGTAATATGCAATTTAAAAATTTTCTAAAAAAAATTAGGTAATTTTCTAATCAGCTTGAATATTGGCATAAATTATATTTATTTTTAAAACTGAACCTCTTTTCAGGATGTTTAATTAATATACTTTGGGTGATAACCGTTCTTGTCTCACTTCAAATAACTGCATTTGGCCCGTCAAAAGTATCAGTATGCAACAGTAGTTCGTTGCGCATGACCTGGATTTCTTCTGAATTTTTATTTCTAGCCGCCTTGAGATAAATTTCCTTAAGAATCCAGAAGATGCTCAACTTCATTTGTACACGCTGCAATATTGCACCTCTGGTGCTCTTGGTTCAGCACACCGACAGACCCTTCGCCAGCGGGAGCAGTCAGTTGTGTTGACGAGTTGACGAGTCCGGATTTTCAGTTGCTCTGAAGTTCGGACTAATAATTCTTCTGAAAAATGTGACACAATGTTAAATTGAGTGGCTTGATATGAGTGGTGTAGATTTAAGATTTTTGAATTTGGCGCTAACATTTTCGTTTGGTATGGCAACGCCTTTTCTCTTCTCACGTCATCCACGCTATCCCACCCGCTATCTGTGTTAAAACCGTAATTTTTTATGGATTTAGCACGTTTTTATGATGATTTTTTTGAATGTAAAAACTAGCTAAACTACCTATGAATGATTTTGTCATATTCTAAAACTAAGGGCCCTGTCTAACTAACACTTGCTATAAAACAAAAAAATGTGGATTTACCTGTTTTTTTCCTTGACAAATAGTTCTTAGATTTTTCCTCTTCTCAATTTTCTTCCGCTACACTAAGTGTAGTACTTTTACTGTACTTTTTGACTTTACTTATTTTTCCCGACGAACTTTGCGGGTGGAAATTAGAAAATGAAAAGATAACTCGCGACGAAAATTTTCACATTTACAGCTCGGATGGCTGCCGTTTCGAACTTGTCGTACATGGAGTGAAAGCTAATTCAAGTCATTTTAATGTTGCTCACTCTGACTGTGCTCAGTTCTTGATCAGACTTTTTCGCTCGGTCTGTTCGATTTATGTTTCGCAACATTTGCTCTATTTTCAGTGTTTGTTTTTGCACTGATATTTTTAGATGTTATTTTTGCATGTGATTTAATGCTTTATTTTATGACTTTCGTTCTTTCTTCTTTTCTTTCAGGTTTTCATTTACTTCGTTTTTTGACTCTAATTTTTCTTCACATATTTATTTTTCTTTGCAGATTTATTTTCTTTTCTTTTAAGCTTTTCTCATTTTATTCTCTTTTCAGCTCTTTCTAAGATGTTTCTTCTATGCATTAATGCAGGTAAGTATTTTTGGAGCGGTTTGTTCGTCGTAACGAATTCAGTATCTTTTTCTAATTCGAAGTGGTTTTTGTAACTTTTGAATGACTTTCTTTTTAACTTCATCATTGGCCGTCTACCACCACACTAGTTCTGTATTTATGTCTATGGCATTCTAACTACGTTTCGACTCTCTTTTAGTTGAACAGAACCCCTCTGCCTACTTATACTGTTTTCTTGAATTCACTCTATTACTTGTTCTGTGACTGTTTTTATCTATTACTTCAATTTTCTATTTTTTATCTGTCTTCTACCTAACCTCAATATGTATTTTATACATTCTACTCTTTCTTTTGTCATTTAACATCTTACTATCGTCGACCTATCTGTCTGCGCTGTTTTTATTCTGACTAGAAACTACATTTCATACTTCCTCAGTTTGGGATATTTTTAGTATGGTACTCATTTTTAGCTATTCTTCACTGACTGAGCACTGGTTTTAGTCTACGCTATCTTAACGCTCCCCTTATTTCTCCTTACTTCAACATTCCAGTATTTTCGGATTGTCATTATTTTGAGCAAATGGTTCCGGTTTAAGCTAAAATTAACTATTGTTAACATTCAGACAGATGTCGCTATTGACACCTAGACTAAAGACGTTACTGCTGATTCAGATTCAAATTACTTATTTGAATGTGTTGTATCGAATTGATTGAATTATATTTGGCTGAAGTTTGAAAGACTCTGTATGAAAATTAATGTAATGAATAATCATTGCATGTTGTTAGGCCGTATGAATTATTTCTGTTACGAAAATTATTCAACTTGGTTAATGTCAAGGTGGTTTCCTACAGAAATAGGTCTATAGTTCTTGATTTCAAATTTGTCGCCTTTTTTAAAAACAGGAATGAGAAATAATTTCTTGCAGAAGACGGAAATTTCCCAGACTTTAACGAAAGCTTAAATAATAATTGCAAGGGCTGCACTAATACACGACTACACTTTTTCAGAATAATTGGGGGTATACCGTCGGTACCAAAGGAGCAATCGTCATTCAATAATGACAAAAATTCTAAAACCCTATCTTGTTCCACAGGAATAGTGTTAAAACTTACTTGCGGATAGGTGTTCCCGTCTTTAAAAAAATCTTTATCAACACTTACATGAGTATCAACAAAGGAGTTTGAAAAATTATTTGCAAACGCATTGCAAATATCACTGGGATTTTGTAGCGAATAGTTTTCATATATAAAACTTGCTGGGAAGCCATCCGAATTTTTCTTGGAGTTTACAAAATGCCAAAAACTTTAAGGGTCCTGTTTTAAAGAGATTCCTATTTCGTTTATATAGTTGGAGTACAAAGCTTTTGAAAGATTTTTAAATTCTTCAAAAAGGGTTATACAGGGTGATTGGTATAAGGTGCACCAAAAAGCTTGAGCGTGTAGGTTAAGAGAAGAAAAAAACGTACGGGAGGGGGGTCTGTTTCTCCCCGTTTAGGCGGGAGGGGCAATTTTCTAAGACATTGACTTAAATCAGAAAAAAAAATATTTAAAAACAACGATGAATGATACAAAGCCTTGTTATATTTTTTTTGAAAGTCAGAAAACTACTCTTTTATTTAATTTTTAAATTAAGTTGTTTAAGTGAACAGTTTTAAAAAAAATAATTTTCAAACTCCAAATTTTGAAAAAAAAAACAAAAAAAAACAAAAAAAAAATTTAACATATTTTCAATATTAGATTTATGATTCTTATTGGAATTTATTTTTCCCTTTTTTTCACTAGGATTTACAACAACACTGGATTGAACCTTAGTATAAAAAAAAGATAGTTTTGCCTTTTGTAATGGCCGACACTAAATTTTTCTTTTTCAGATTACTCACTTTAATAATGGAATTTTAACAATATTTTTGCTACACTAAGTGTAGTAGACTGTACTTTTTGACTTTACTTATTTTTCCCGACGAACTTTGCGGGTGGAAATTAGAAAATGAAAAGATAACTCGCGACGAAAATTTCCACATTTAAAGCTCGGATGGCTGCCGTTTCGAACTTGTCGTACATGGAGCGAAAGCTAATTCAAGTCATTTTAGTGTTGCTCACTCTGACTGTGCTCAGTTCTTGATCAGACTTTTTCGCTCGGTCTGTTCAATTTATATTTCGCAACATTTGCTCTATTTTCAGTGTTTGTTTTTGCACTGATATTTTTAGATGTTATTTTTGCATGTGATTTAATGCTTTATTTTATGACTTTCGTTCGTTCTTCTTTTCTTTCAGGTTTTTATTTACTTCGTTTTTGGACTCTAATTTTTCTTCACATATATATTTTTCTTTGCAGATTTATTTTCTTTTCTTTTAAGCTTTTCTCATTTTATTCTCTTTTCAGCTCTTTCTAAGATGTTTCTCCTATGCATTAATGCAGGTAAGTATTTTTGGAGCGGTTTGTTCGTCGTAACGAATTCAGTATCTTTTTCTAATTCGAAGTGGTTTTTGTAACTTTTGAATGACTTTCTTTTCAACTTCATCATTGGCCGTCTACCACCACACTAGTTCTGTATTTATGTCTATGGCATTCTAACTACGTTTCGACTTCTCTTTTAGTTGAACAGAACCCCTCTGCCTACTTATACTGTTTTCTTGAATTCACTCTTTTACTTGTTCTGTGACTGTTTTTATCTATTTCTTCAATTTTCTATTTTTTATCTGTCTTCTAACTAACCTCAATATGTATTTTATACATTCTACTCTTTCTTTTGTCATTTAACATCTTACTATCGTCGACCTATCTGTCTGCGCTGTTTTTATTCTGACTAGTAACAACATTTCATACTTCCTCACTTTGGGATATTTTTAGTATGGTACTCATTTTTAGCTATTCTTCACTGACTGAGCACTGGTTTTAGTCTACGCTATCTTAACGCTCCCCTTATTTCTCCTTACTTCAACATTCCAGTATTTTCGGATTGTCATTATTTTGAGCAAATGGTTCCGGTTTAAGCTAAAATTAACTATTGTTAACATTCAGACAGATGTCGCTATTGACACCTAGACTAAAGACGTTACTGCTGATTCAGATTCAAATTACTTATTTGAATGTGTTATACCGAATTGATTGAATTATATTTGGCTGAAGTTTGAAAGACTCTGTATGAAAATTAATGTAATGAATAATCATTGCATGTTGTTAGGCCGTATGAATTATTTCTGTTACGAAAATTATTCAACTTGGTTAATGTCAAGGTGGTTTCCTACAGAAATAGGTCTATAGTTCTTGATTTCAAATTTGTCGCCTTTTTTAAAAACAGGAATGAGAAATAATTTCTTCCAGAAGACGGAAATTTCCCAGACTTTAACGAAAGCTTAAATAATAATTGCAAGGGCTGCACTAATACACGACTACACTTTTTCAGAATAATTGGGGGTATACCGTCGGGGCCAAAGGAGCAATCGTCATTCAATAATGACAAAAATTGTAAAACCCTATCTTGTTCCACAGGAATAGTGTTAAAACTTACTTGCGGATAGGTGTTCCCGTCTTTAAAAAAATCTTTATCAACACTTACATGAGTATCAACAAAGGAGTTTGAAAAATTATTTGCAAACGCATTGCAAATATCACTGGGATTTTGTAGCGAATAGTTTTCATATATAAAACTTGCTGGGAAGCCATCCGAATTTTTCTTGGAGTTTACAAAATGCCAAAAACTTTAAGGGTCCTGTTTTAAAGAGATTCCTATTTCGTTTATATAGTTGGAGTATAAAGCTTTTGAAAGATTTTTAAATTCTTCAAAAAGGGTTATACAGGGTGATTGGTATAAGGGGCACCAAAAAGCTTGAGCGTGTAGGTTAAGAGAAGAAAAAAACGTACGGGGGGGGTCTGTTTCTCCCCGTTTAGGCGGGAGGGGCAATTTTCTAAGACATTGACTTAAATCAGAAAAAAAAATATTTAAAAACAACGATGAATGATGTTATATTTTTTTTTGAAAGTCAGAAAACTACTCTTTTATTTAATTTTTAAATTAAGTTGTTTAAGTGAACAGTTTTAAAAAAATTAATTTTCAAACTCCAAATTTTGAAAAAAAAACAAAAAAAAACAAAAAAAAAATTTAACATATTTTCAATATTAGATTTATGATTCTTATTGGAATTTATTTTTCCCTTTTTTTTCACTAGGATTTACAACAACACTGGATTGAACCTTAGTATAAAAAAAAGATATTTTTGCCTTTTGTAATGGCCGACACTAAATTTTTCTTTTTCAGATTACTCACTTTAATAATGGAATTTTAACAATATTTTTGCTACACTAAGTGTAGTAGACTGTACTTTTTGACTTTACTTATTTTTCCCGACGAACTTTGCGGGTGGAAATTAGAAAATGAAAAGATAACTCGCGACGAAAATTTCCACATTTAAAGCTCGGATGGCTGCCGTTTCGAACTTGTCGTACATGGAGCGAAAGCTAATTCAAGTCATTTTAGTGTTGCTCACTCTGACTGTGCTCAGTTCTTGATCAGACTTTTTCGCTCGGTCTGTTCAATTTATATTTCGCAACATTTGCTCTATTTTCAGTGTTTGTTTTTGCACTGATATTTTTAGATGTTATTTTTGCATGTGATTTAATGCTTTATTTTATGACTTTCGTTCTTTCTTCTTTTCTTTCAGGTTTTTATTTACTTCGTTTTTGGACTCTAGTTTTTCTTCACATATATATTTTTCTTTACAGATTTATTTTCTTTTCTTTTAAGCTTTTCTCATTTTATTCTCTTTTCAGCTCTTTCTAAGATGTTTCTCCTATGCATTAATGCAGGTAAGTATTTTTGGAGCGGTTTGTTCGTCGTAACGAATTCAGTATCTTTTTCTAATTCGAAGTGGTTTTTGTAACTTTTGAATGACTTTCTTTTCAACTTCATCATTGGCCGTCTACCACCACACTAGTTCTGTATTTATGTCTATGGCATTCTAACTACGTTTCGACTTCTCTTTTAGTTGAACAGAACCCCTCTGCCTACTTATACTGTTTTCTTGAATTCACTCTTTTACTTGTTCTGTGACTGTTTTTATCTATTACTTTAATTTTCTATTTTTTATCTGTCTTCTACCTAACCTCAATATGTATTTTATACATTCTACTCTTTCTTTTGTCATTTAACATCTTACTATCGTCGACCTATCTGTCTGCGCTGTTTTTATTCTGACTAGTAACAACATTTCATACTTCCTCAGTTTGGGATATTTTTAGTATGGTACTCATTTTTAGCTATTCTTCACTGACTGAGCACTGGTTTTAGTCTACGCTATCTTAACGCTCCCCTTATTTCTCCTTACTTCAACATTCCAGTATTTTCGGATTGTCATTATTTTGAGCAAATGGTTCCGGTTTAAGCTAAAATTAACTATTGTTAACATTCAGACAGATGTCGCTATTGACACCTAGACTAAAGACGTTACTGCTGATTCAGATTCAAATTACTTATTTGAATGTGTTATACCGAATTGATTGAATTATATTTGGCTGAAGTTTGAAAGACTCTGTATGAAAATTAATGTAATGAATAATCATTGCATGTTGTTAGGCCGTATGAATTATTTCTGTTACGAAAATTATTCAACTTGGTTAATGTCAAGGTGGTTTCCTACAGAAATAGGTCTATAGTTCTTGATTTCAAATTTGTCGCCTTTTTTAAAAACAGGAATGAGAAATAATTTCTTCCAGAAGACGGAAATTTCCCAGACTTTAACGAAAGCTTAAATAATAATTGCAAGGGCTGCACTAATACACGACTACACTTTTTCAGAATAATTGGGGGTATACCGTCGGGGCCAAAGGAGCAATCGTCATTCAATAATGACAAAAATTGTAAAACCCTATCTTGTTCCACAGGAATAGTGTTAAAACTTACTTGCGGATAGGTGTTCCCGTCTTTAAAAAAATCTTTATCAACACTTACATGAGTATCAACAAAGGAGTTTGAAAAATTATTGGCAAACGCATTGCAAATATCACTGGGATTTTGTAGCGAATAGTTTTCATATAAATATATGTGCTTTATTGGAATTCAAATAAAACACAACTGTTTCTTTATTGAATAGAATTTTATTTAAATAATTTTTAACATTTTATAATTTAAAGTTAAGACGTGAAACAATGAAGTTAATAATACGAGATACAGAAATAGACTAACTAATGAGTTTGGGCGACCAATCTTAAAATAAAGCTTAATCATGTCAAAGTTATCAATCAACAGGACCCAAAGCTTAGCTCAATTGGTAAGCGTCATTTTAGTTGCTAGGCAAGATGATAATAATGTTCTCCAGCCTTATCTTTGCAAAAGATGAAGTTGGAGAAATGTAAAATACTTAGTAAGCACACTTGGTTTTTGCTGGGCAAAAAACAAGTGTGGAGAAACGCCTTTTTGTAGGTGTACGTATTGGGAGAAATGAAGTAGCACTTTTATTATGTAACACCTCCCCCACCTGTGTTTGGTCCCAAAAAACATTCACAAAATAATATTTAGATGATACATTGAATCGTAATAGATTTTTTTTTTTTTTGTTTAATCATTTATTTATCTTATAAACTTAATATTACAAAATCAAATAACTTCACACGCTTTTTTTTAGAAATTGAAACACTAATTCACAATTTCTTTAAAATTTTTTTTTTTTACCTATTTAAACAAAACAAAAAAAATATCAACTTCTTTACTCTTACATTTTTTTATTCACAAAATTTATAAGTAACGATTATTTTTTAACTACTATGAAATTTTTTGTTCTTAAATTTCTATTGAATTTAATGTATGTGTTACATTTTTTTTTTGTTAAGCAAGTTGTAAAAAAACATGTTGAGTATCTAATATCTTATAATGATAATTTAATAGCTACCTAAAAACAATTTTTATTACTTTCCTGGCCAGGGTAATAATTGTTTAACAACTAACTTAACTATCTTACTTTTATAGCGAAACCATAATTTCGAACGTTTCCAACTAAAAAGCTGGCTACTGCCCTTACTCGATGAACGTAACTACGAGGGAACGCATTCTTTGATTGACATAGGTTTGAAGTTTGAACGCGCTTATCAAAATGTCACAACAAAAGAAATGGAAAGGAAGTCATGTTTTTTGTTTCATTTCCATTCCTTTTCTACGTTCTGTTGTGTTGTGATTTGTTAATTCGAAACGAAATTCAAATGGTTATGTCTGGTTTAATGTCTGGTAGAGAAATAAAACAAACAAATTAAGATTTTAACAAAATACAGATTCCTAACAACAAGGAATAAACCAAAACACGGAAGATTTAATTATATTTAGTTGAATAAAAAAGGAAAACTATACAATTCTGACGGGAAAAGAGCAAAATAATTGATTGTAAGTGTATCTATAGTGTGAATGTGAATTGTTGAATTTCAGAGTTATTATTTTTTATTTAAGTGAAACGTACGGATTGATGTGAGAATATAAAATAAATGATTGAAATTAGTTTGAAAGGTAAATGATCGAAATTTAATGAAATTATAAAAGTGAAATCTAATTTATTCCCAATATTGGTGAATTTTAAAATGTTTCTTTGCTATGCATAGGTGTGTATGTGTGTATCTGCTTGAAAACGAAAATGCATAAAGTGCAAGCGAATGCAAAAATCAATTGCGGCGAAATCGAATTGGTGAGTTTTTAAGTTCTGTTTTTGTTTTGATATTTGTATCTCCGTTTGAGTTGTTTTTTATAGTACCTTGTTTTCCTTTTTGTTGACGTATCCGTGACATCGTTTCCTGCAGCTGTAAAGTGAACTAATTTTTTATATTTTGGTTTACATTTTACAATGGTTCTATTTTGTACCAAGGCTAAACATTGTTCGGTGCCATGATCAAATTGTATGTGTTCACTTCTTTTATTTATTGTTATATCTTTTTTTTGTTTGAAAACTTGGGCATATTTTTCGATCTCTTCTTTACTAATGTTCTTAGAAATAAAATCAATTGGTTTGAGTTTTGTAGTCGTGTGTACGGTGCTATTGTAAATGTTTAAAAATTTGAATATTTTCTCATCTAAATCAGAACTGTCTTTGCTGACATCAAGAATTCGTAGGTGCTCGTTTAATTTACCGTGCAGTCTCTCAATGTCAGCATTACCGTTTTTTATTGAAGCCGTGGTTTTGTTAAAAAGTATGTCATTTTCTTTCAGAAATTGCTCAACTGCCAAATGCAGGATCCATGTTTCACCATCCGAGACAATTTTGTTTGGTTTACCTAAAAACTGAATCCTTTGCTTTATGGCATTGAGAATGGCTATCCAGTTCCTATCTTCTAGAGGATGAACGGTAGCATATTTAGAAAATTTGTCAATCGTAGTAAAGTACATTTTGCCTCGCTCTGGAAACCAGATATCAACATGAAGTATGTCGTTAATTTGTTGAGGACTTTCCGACACTTGCAAAGCAATTTTAATTGGGTGTCGATCATGCTTGGCTACATTACAGATATCACAGTTATTGACATATTTTTGGATTTCTGTTTGCAATTTCGGATAAAAATATAATTGTTTTAATTCAAAAAAAAATTTCATTTATCCCTCTGTGATTTTTACTAAGGTGTTCATTTTGAATTATTGTTAGCATTTCATTTGTGTCTGTAATGTCTGTAAGTTTTGATGTTGATCTAAGTATTTTCAGGTTTGTATTTAATTAAAAATATTTCACGTATAAATTCTGAAAGTCAAGGAAAAGTGTCAAATCATTGCAGTAAATGCAGATGAATCCTTTGTTAATTAGGAAACGTTTCATTATCTCAGGCAGATTACTTTTATTTTTTTTTAATTTGAATGTAATTTTGTTTCTTTTTATGTATTATTTTCATTGTTATTTTTTCTTTAATGCCATAAGACAAATATATTTGATTTTTAAACAAGTTTATTGGTTTTTCAGTTATAAATATGTGCAATGATTCATCTTCCATTGCACTGTGTATAGTCGCACCAGTTGATATAACATCAACGTTATTTTCTCGGACTGTTGAACCAGCGATCGTAACATCTTCGTTATTTTTACTTTGCTCAACATAAGAGTTTACTTCATTGTTAAAAATTTCTGAAAAGTAGACTTCTTCGTCAAGATCTGAGAAATTTTTAACGTTTCCATTTTCAAAATCGTTTTCTGAAGAAACTTCTTTGTTATGCTTGGAATGGCAATTCTGAATTTGGTCGATAAACCTGCTAAGTCCGTCTGCTACTCAATTTTCTTTCCCTTTAAGGTACTCAATATTAAAGTCGTACTCATTTAACATAATTTTCCAACGTTGTAGCTTCATGTTGGGAACTTTAATCCCACTCAACCATACAAGCGGTTAATGGTCGGTTTTTACGGTAAACTTCCTTCCATACTAGTACGTCCTAAAGTATTTCACTGACCATACAACTGCAAGAAGCTTTTTTTCGATTGTCGAGTAGTGAAGCTCATGTTTATTAAGCGTGCGAGAGGCATAGCAAATGGGGTGGCTACTTTGACTCAACACTGCTCCAAGGGCATAATTGGACGCATCAGTTGTAAGAACAAATGGTTTATTGAAATCAGGACTTTTAAGAATGGGGTCCTAAGTGAGCAACAACTTTAAATTTTGAAACGATTTTATGTACGTTAGGTCAGATATATTCAATTTTTCTGTTTTTTTTTCAGATACTTTATCATTGGGTGGGCTACCTTTGCATAGTCTTTCACAAATTTGCGGTAGTACCCAGTAATTCCCAAAAATTGCTTAATGCCCTTAATGCTGGTTGGTAGTTGCATTTCTACAATAGATTTAATTTTGTTTGGATTGGGTTTTATACAGTAACTAGCAACAACATGTCCTAAATAAGATGTCGAGAACTCCGCAAAACGACATTTATTAATTTGAACTTTCAAATTATAATCTTTTAAGACATGGAAAATTTTTCTGAGAGCTTGTAGATGCTCCTCAAAACTTGTAGAAAAAATCAAGATGCCATCCAGATAAACCACACAAATCAAGTTTATGAAATCTTTCAGGATGAGGTTCATTAACCGTTGAAAAGTTTTTGGGGCATTTTTCAACCCGAATGGCATCCTTAAAAACTCATAGTGACCCCTTTTTGTCGAAAATGCAGTATTTGCTCTATCACGCGGGTCAACTTCGATTTGATAGAAACCTTTGGCGAGTAACAATAACAGAAAAATAATTGCACTTTCCAAGCTTGTCGAAAATTTCGTCTGAACCGATCATAGGAAAGCCATCATCGATTGTTTGCTCGTTAAGTTTCGTATAATCGATTACAATTCGCCATTGTTTTTTTCCATCATAATCGTCCTTCTTAGGAACAACCCAAATCGGTGAATTGTATGGGCTATGGCTTGGAGCAATTTTTTTTTGTTTAAGCATCTCCTTGATTTGCCGATCGACTTCCTCTGTGTGAATTTCTGGATATCGATAAAGTTTGCTATATATTGGAATTTTGTTTTTTGTTTTTATTTGGTGCCTGATTTCGTTAGTAAACGTGAGATCATCCCCTTCATTATAAAAAATTGATTTGAAGGATAGAAGTAAAGATTTTAGACTAGAGGCATCTTTTAGACTTAAATGTTTTGGCAAAATATTATCATTTACCTCGAAATCAAAAACCTCGCTGCAAAAAACATTAAAGGAATTATCTTCATAACAATGATTAGCGTAAACCTCTTCTTCCTCATTAAAAAAATATAGGGATTCTTGCAGACTTAGTTATTAAAACACGATTTTTATAATCGATCACCGGATTCAAATCGACTAGGATGTTATTTCCTATTAAACCGTCAAAGTAATCAAGGAAAGTGTATTCAATAAAATTAATAAAATTTTTTAGTTCAGCAAATTCTTTAAAGAGTTCTTTATTTGTTTGTACATTGCTGTTGAGTACTTTGAGACTGTGTTTCTTAGAAGGAATTTCCCACTTTGGAATACACAAGTTTTTATTTATTATGCTGTACTCTGCCCCACAATCGATTATGAACCTTAAAGGTTTAATGTTATTTTGGAAAACTAAATAGGGTAATTGTTTCTTTGACCATCTGAAAAATTTGGACGGCTTCCAGAATAGTCATAATTATTTTGAATGTCTTCGTTTAGCGTAATGTCCATAGATTCCTGGCTGTTGGGCTGCCTATTGCTGTTAGAGATTCGCGATTGACCACTATTCGCAAAATTATTGTTTTGCCGTGAATGATTGTTGGTATTGTTGTTATTGTTGTTTTGGCGGAATTGCCCACTATTATTGTAGGTATTATTTTGGCGTGATTGACCGCTCTGGCTATTCTGAATTTATTGGCGCGATGGTCTAGATTCAGAAAAAGGATTGTTGGGACCTGATGAACCCCGCTGGTTAAAATTATTAGAATGCCTGTTTTGTCCTCTAGCAAAATTATTGTTTTGACCATAAGAATTGTAGTAGTTTTGATGTGAACTATTTTGAGACCTACCTATTTTACCAAAATCAGTTGGAGATTCTCGATGATGATTTATTTCAACAATAATTTTGAATGCATCGGTCAAGGACTTAGGATTTCTACTCAGGATAATGGACTTTGTTGGTTCTGGTAAATTGTTTTTAAATGCTGGAAGAGCAATCCTGTTATTTGAATCGACCATCGCACTAATGTCATTTGAATTGTTTTCAAGCAAATAAACACCGTTTATCCTGCTAAGCAAGCTATTAATCCTATTATAATAATCTTCAATGTTTGTTGAGACCCTTTTTGTACGAATACTGTCTAATAAACTTTCCACCGACAATCTCTCACCAAAGTTATTTTTCAAAATTGTTCTAATTTCAGACCAATTATTGAGTCTACCATGTCTTAGAATTTGACATCTAGCTTTCCCTACTATTCTGTCTTTTATGTATCCTGTAAGCAGATTCTTTGCGGAATCTTCAAAGGATTCTATAGTTAAGTAAAGTAAATCTACCCTGTCCAGGAAATCTAATAAATGTTCACTATTACCATTAAACTCTGGGACATTAGTAATTAATTCTAAAGTAAGCTTAAATTTATCCAAAGGATCGATGACTGCCATCTTTAGGGTTTCAAAAATTAAAGTAGGGGTACTCACTCATATATTTCCAAGGTTGTCTTGAGAGCCACTTAAGAGTTTGGCGGTTACAGATGACTCAATTCAATTTTTTTAATTTATTTTAACTGTTCATATTTATTTTTCTTTGAAGACCTTTTATTTTAGGATTTCCTTTTTTTTTGTTTTGTTTTAATAGTGCTTAGATACAGTTTTTTTTCTTTGCTTTATAATTTAACTTCAAATAAATGGGTATTATAAAACGTTTTTAGTTTTTAG
The DNA here is from genome assembly GCA_951217065.1 of Baccha elongata. Classification (NCBI taxonomy): domain Eukaryota; kingdom Metazoa; phylum Arthropoda; class Insecta; order Diptera; family Syrphidae; genus Baccha; species Baccha elongata. The sequence goes on along the minus strand of CATNUY010000119.1, from coordinate 1,326,800 downwards.
GTTTTTTTTCTGAGCAATAGAAGCGTTTTACGTAGCTGGGTGGTGGAAATTTGTTTTGTTAAGTAGGTACAGTTTTTTTTAGCACTTTTGTATATTTAGTTTTTTTCGCTTTTGTATGATTTTTTTTATTTTAATATGTTTTTTTTTACAATTATAGATAGGTTGGTACTTCAGATTTAAATAATTTCAAAGGTTTTCACGTTAATAATTGAAATAGTACCTATCTGCACATGATCTTCTTTTTGGAATAGTTCTTTTTTTGTCTTTCATATAAAATTAATTCCATTTCGTTAACATAGTTGGAGTATAAAGCTTCAGAAAGATTTTTAAATTCTTCAAAAAGGGACAGGGTGATTGGTATATGGTGCACCAAAAAGCTCGAGCGTGTAGGTCAAGAGAAGAAAAAAACGTATGGGAGGGGGGTCTATTTCCCCCCGTTTAGGAGGGAGGGGCAATTTTCTAAGACATTGACTTAAATCAGAAAAAAAATATTTAAAAACAACGGTGAATGATACAAAGCCTTGTTATATTTTTTTGGAAAGTAAGAAAACTACTCTTTTATTTAATTTTTAAATTAAGTTGTTTCAGTGAACAGTTTTAAAAAAATTAATTTTCGAACTCAAAATTTTGAAAACAAAACAAAAAAAACGAAAAAAAAATCTAACATATTTTCAATATTAGATCTACTTATAACATCAGAAAGCAACTGAAAATTTGTCTTACGAGAATCAAACACATATGAACAGTCTTATTATCCAGAGGTGGATGGTAGTTGTCTATATTAGTAATGCCAGAACTAGATTCGAGAACAACAGTACTAATAGCGTCAGAAGAAAATACTAAATCGAGTACTTGATTTTTAAAATTTTTAATACAGCTTACTTGCTGTAAGTCAGTAGAATAAATACCATCTAACGAAAAAAGCTCTGTTTGTGAAAATGTTGATGTAGCTTCTTGATAAGAACCATCCCCCGAAGGAACCCACTCAATATGGGGCAGATTAAAATCTATGAGAAGTAAAATATTGCAAGACAAGTCAATAATAAAATCTAAGGCCATAACAAGTTCATTATAAAATTCGATTTAACTTTTTGGTGGAATATTTACATTTAAAACATATATTAGCTTAGACTGTATTGTTATTTTAATACATACTAAGTCAATAGAAAGAACAAATGGAAAAGAAATAGACGTTGATAAAAGACGGTTACGAACAGCGATCAGAACACCGCCTCCTAATTATTTAGGTGTATCAACATGACGATCTTTTCTGTAAACTAAGAACTCTTGATTGAAAAGTTCTGTGTTCAAATAGCTATAATTCAGCCAGGTTTCTGTTAAAACAAAGATGTCATGTGAAAAAGCTTGAGAGTTCGTATATAAATTGGCAGTTTTGCTGCGAAGCCCTCTTACATTCTGATAAAAGAGGGTAATCCTGTTCAGTTTTTTGTCTTCGTTTAGCGTAATGTCCATAGATTCCTGGCTGTTGGGCTGCCTATTGCTGTTAGAGATTCGCGATTGACCACTATTCGCAAAATTATTGTTTTGCCGTGAATGATTGTTGGTATTGTTGTTATTGTTGTTTTGGCGGAATTGCCCACTATTATTGTAGGTATTATTTTGGCGTGATTGACCGCTCTGGCTATTCTGAATTTATTGGCGCGATGGTCTAGATTCAGAAAAAGGATTGTTGGGACCTGATGAACCCCGCTGGTTAAAATTATTAGAATGCCTGTTTTGTCCTCTAGCAAAATTATTGTTTTGACCATAAGAATTGTAGTAGTTTTGATGTGAACTATTTTGAGACCTACCTATTTTACCAAAATCAGTTGGAGATTCTCGATGATGATTTATTTCAACAATAATTTTGAATGCATCGGTCAAGGACTTAGGATTTCTACTCAGGATAATGGACTTTGTTGGTTCTGGTAAATTGTTTTTAAATGCTGGAAGAGCAATCCTGTTATTTGAATCGACCATCGCACTAATGTCATTTGAATTGTTTTCAAGCAAATAAACACCGTTTATCCTGCTAAGCAAGCTATTAATCCTATTATAATAATCTTCAATGTTTGTTGAGACCCTTTTTGTACGAATACTGTCTAATAAACTTTCCACCGACAATCTCTCACCAAAGTTATTTTTCAAAATTGTTCTAATTTCAGACCAATTATTGAGTCTACCATGTCTTAGAATTTGACATCTAGCTTTCCCTACTATTCTGTCTTTTATGTATCCTGTAAGCAGATTCTTTGCGGAATCTTCAAAGGATTCTATAGTTAAGTAAAGTAAATCTACCCTGTCCAGGAAATCTAATAAATGTTCACTATTACCATTAAACTCTGGGACATTAGTAATTAATTCTAAAGTAAGCTTAAATTTATCCAAAGGATCGATGACTGCCATCTTTAGGGTTTCAAAAATTAAAGTAGGGGTACTCACTCATATATTTCCAAGGTTGTCTTGAGAGCCACTTAAGAGTTTGGCGGTTACAGATGACTCAATTCAATTTTTTTAATTTATTTTAACTGTTCATATTTATTTTTCTTTGAAGACCTTTTATTTTAGGATTTCCTTTTTTTTTGTTTTGTTTTAATAGTGCTTAGATACAGTTTTTTTTCTTTGCTATATAATTTAACTTCAAATAAATGGGTATTATAAAACGTTTTTAGTTTTTAGGTTTTTTTTCTGAGCAATAGAAGCGTTTTACGTAGCTGGGTGGTGGAAATTTGTTTTGTTAAGTAGGTACAGTTTTTTTTAGCACTTTTGTATATTTAGTTTTTTTCGCTTTTGTATGATTTTTTTTATTTTAATATGTTTTTTTTTACAATTATAGATAGGTTGGTACTTCAGATTTAAATAATTTCAAAGGTTTTCACGTTAATAATTGAAATAGTACCTATCTGCACATGATCTTCTTTTTGGAATAGTTCTTTTTTTGTCTTTCATATAAAATTAATTCCATTTCGTTAACATAGTTGGAGTATAAAGCTTCAGAAAGATTTTTAAATTCTTCAAAAAGGGACAGGGTGATTGGTATATGGTGCACCAAAAAGCTCGAGCGTGTAGGTCAAGAGAAGAAAAAAACGTATGGGAGGGGGGTCTATTTCCCCCCGTTTAGGAGGGAGGGGCAATTTTCTAAGACATTGACTTAAATCAGAAAAAAAATATTTAAAAACAACGGTGAATGATACAAAGCCTTGTTATATTTTTTTGGAAAGTAAGAAAACTACTCTTTTATTTAATTTTTAAATTAAGTTGTTTCAGTGAACAGTTTTAAAAAAATTAATTTTCGAACTCAAAATTTTGAAAACAAAACAAAAAAAACGAAAAAAAAATCTAACATATTTTCAATATTAGATCTACTTATAACATCAGAAAGCAACTGAAAATTTGTCTTACGAGAATCAAACACATATGAACAGTCTTATTATCCAGAGGTGGATGGTAGTTGTCTATATTAGTAATGCCAGAACTAGATTCGAGAACAACAGTACTAATAGCGTCAGAAGAAAATACTAAATCGAGTACTTGATTTTTAAAATTTTTAATACAGCTTACTTGCTGTAAGTCAGTAGAATAAATACCATCTAACGAAAAAAGCTCTGTTTGTGAAAATGTTGATGTAGCTTCTTGATAAGAACCATCCCCCGAAGGAACCCACTCAATATGGGGCAGATTAAAATCTATGAGAAGTAAAATATTGCAAGACAAGTCAATAATAAAATCTAAGGCCATAACAAGTTCATTATACAATTCGATTTAACTTTTTGGTGGAATATTTACATTTAAAACATATATTAGCTTAGACTGTATTGTTATTTTAATACATACTAAGTCAATAGAAAGAACAAATGGAAAAGAAATAGACGTTGATAAAAGACGATTACGAACAGCGATCAGAACACCGCCTCCTAATTATTTAGGTGTATCAACATGACGATCTTTTCTGTAAACTAAGAACTCTTGATTGAAAAGTTCTGTGTTCAAATAGCTATAATTCAGCCAGGTTTCTGTTAAAACAAAGATGTCATGTGAAAAAGCTTGAGAGTTCGTATATAAATTGGCAGTTTTGCTGCGAAGCCCTCTTACATTCTGATAAAAGAGGGTAATCCTGTTCAGTTTTTTGCTGCCGAATTTTTCGATATAACGCGCCGAGGTCTGTTTTTCTTGACCGTTGTAAATTCTTTTACAAGAGCTTCAGTTGGCCAGTTATTTTTGTTAATGATTGAATCGAAAAATGTGGGATTGGCAACTATTTTAAAAGAAGAAACGAAACTATTTACTTTGCTTATCTTCGTGCATTTAATAGACGCTTTGTCAGAAATGCATTTGTTAGATACTAAAGGGGAAACAATATCATCAACAACAATATCTGGATTCAAACGCGATACAAAAATAGACTAGGTTTCGGGACAGCCTCGATAGGTCTAGGACAAGAATCTGTTGGTACAAGAGGATCCGATATGGTTTCACAATCCATATCACCATCTATATCTGAAATAGTCATTAAAGTAGGACTGACGGTCTGAGATGAACCAGGTGAAACCGAAGCATTATTACGGTTTGAACAACTCCTGAGATTGGTTCGCTTTGGGGGAGGACTCGTATTTTTAATCACAGATTTTTCTCGTCCCCTTTTTTTACCATTTTTAACAACTGGGGCAAGAAGAGTACTAGCAAATGAAGAGGATTCTGCAATTCGATTAAGACTCATAAATGTAAGTCAATTCATATTTCAAAATTAGCATAGGTCAGATTATTGTCCATAAGTGTTCGGTTAGTTTAAAAAGGAAATTGGGAAAATGCTTCGAAAATTCTATTAAGTACTTGAATTCTGGCATTCAATTTATTTATCAGGTAGGAAGGTACTTGGTTTATGTAGGTAGTAGGTGTCTAATTAATTGGTTTTAATAAAGTATATCATAACAATAAATACCTTAGATGCTTGGAAAGTATAGCGATTTTTTAACATCTGAAAACTGACGATCCATTGTGCAATTAGGTAGGTAGGTACCTACCTATTGAACAAATAATGTCAAAATATTTGTTTATAAATATTATCTAATAATTATTTAAAGGTCTACTTGATGCCATTTTATTTGGAAATTAATGCACGATGCGTATCCGAATAAACAACTAGGTATACATACATATTTACAATTTTATTTAAATAATCCTTTTCCCAAATTCAATCAAGAAAAAAAACTCTGCCATTGAGCAAATCTATATGAATTTTTTATTTCGTTCATATTCTTCCTGCACGAATCGAACATTTTTGAGATTTTCCTCACAGATTACTATTTATCTAAAACACTCAACACAACAAAGAACTCTTGCCATACCAATAACCTATGGCTATGCTATATTGCTATCGCTATGTCTTAGCATTTGCTTAGCTTAGCGTACGACCAGAACGTACAGAACACACCCACCAACAACCGCGGGGCGTGGGCAGCGACGTGAACAATGTAATTTTCATGCTTAACCACTCGATTGAATAATACTTTTACATTTACACTAAATAGCCCATCAAATATAAAAGACCTAACTATAATGCGGATGAGTAAGCATGAGCTACTGTCAAAATCGCATGTGTAAATGAGCAAATACACACAGTCACATATGGCGTTGGCTATAAAGGACATATGCGCATTTTGTTGAGTTTCGTTAAGCATGAGCTACGCATGAGGTGTGCGATCTGAACCGCTCTAGCATAATATGTAAATTTGACAGCTGTGGGCATTTGACAATCCGAAAAAAAAAATAATTGGGCACGAGTATGATAACTGTGGCGCCAAGAAATAATAACAGATTTTTGTAGAACACTCCAATACAAGCATTTCTCACTATGGCTGTGGGTCTATCTCCCCTCGTTTGGGGATATTTCGTGAAAAAAGTACTAAAAATGGAAAAAAAAATATTAAAAAACAACGGCAATACTTACAATCAAGTATTTTATCTTTTTTAAAGCCATCACTCTGTTCTACAAGCCAATTTTCAAATCAAGCAAAATCTATGCATATATTTTGAAAAATCGAGCTTCAAACCCAAAATTTGGAAAAAAAAACATCAAACAAATGTTTAAAGAGTAATTTTCAAAACTTTGAGATTTTATATTATTTTGTCGTTCTTAGAATTCGTTGCTCTTATTAAGTTTTAATCAAAAACTGAAAACTAAATGATTGTATGTCTTTTTGTTTTTGAGAAAATTGAAAATTTTCATTTTTTTTGCTTTGTAAAATTTGTTTTGCTGGAGTATTAACGTTGTTTTATTTTGTTTGATAGTAATAATAGAATATGGATTAATTCTTATACTAATAACTCTTTTTTTTAATACACATTGCGTTACCCATTATTACAATATTTGTAATGCATTGCTCAAAGTTCACATTACCGAGATCTACTGTTGTAATATGTTTGTTTTTATCATGCATTTATATTGTGACGAACTACACTTTATTTTCTAAATAAACAGAGCTATCTTTGTGACAAGATACATGACAGCTAGCCTAAAATCTGAGATGACGAACGAGTTTTTTGGACAGCAAGCAACTAGGCGGTTTATTTTTTAAAGATTAAGAAAAGTATGTACCTAAAATCTCGCATTGTAAAAGAACGCTAATAAAGTTTTCTATAATTTGTAACATTTGGTGTCAGATGTGGGGTTAATTAACATAAATATTCACGAAAATGAGAAGCCCACCACGCAGTATCAATACCGAAAACTCAGCGATCTTGACAGCCGTCCATGGAATTGGAAATCGTCTGGACGAATTGACTGCCAGCCTTACCAGACGAGTATCCGATTTGAGCACCGCACTCAACGCAACAGGTTTTGTTCAACGTGTATTTGCCGATAGTGGCATCCAAACAACTGCACTAACTTTTAGGGAATCCTCACTAACAAACCCAGCTGCTACGAGCTCTCCAAGTAAATCACCAGCCAGTGAACCACAAATAATGCTACCAGGAACAGCACCGCAAACAACTAACCCAACAACATTAACGAATAACCATTCCCCTCATCTACTTGCTAACCAACAAAATCAAGAACCTCGTGGTTCTACTTTGCAAGCAGATCCAAAACTACAAGCAACATTTGTTGGTAATAATTCAAGAAGACCCGCTATTCATCTCATGGAATTTGATGGAAAATTGTAACGAAATTTTTTAAAAGAGACAGAAAGAGAAACAATATTCATTTTCTCACTGTAATAGATTACTCTTTCTTATAATTAAATATTTATGTTTAAAGAAATCACAAAAATTAAAACACAAGAAAGTAAGAATTTCTTTAATCTTATACAAGGAAAAAGAACACTATTTTTATTTGTCCCTTTATAATTCTCATATGATAATGGTTAAAATTATAATAATAATAATTATAACAAAAGAGTTAAATTAAAAATCATTATTATTATATTGATGTTACAACTTATTTTTATTATTTTTAATTATATAGTGTCTACCTGTACTATGTGTATATTTTGTGTTGTATTACTATTATCCTTCAAAAAATAGGTAGAATAGTATGATGGGCAACAATTTTTATACATATATATGTATTGTAGATGGTATAATAGGTATATATATGTTTATTATTCGATATATCGGATGTTGTTTGTTTGTTATTGATTGTATAAATTGTTGTGTTGTAAGTTTTTTGAAGATGTTGTAATTTTGAAGAATAATGTAATAATATTGTAAATAATAATAAATGGTGACGATGATCAAAAAAAAAAATAATAAAAAAATTAATCATCTAAGGATATGAACCAAGATCGTCCAAGGTATTACCCAGATGAGAAGAAGAAAAGAGGTATGAAGCGACTAGGAAGTAATTTTCGGTGTTCCTTAAGCGTTGATACGGAGTAACTGACTAAACGAGATTTCTTTAGAGGAAGGTAACTCTTAAGACAAAAGAGACGCTATAGTTCACCAGAATGCACACGACCTCACATCATATTACTCCTTATATCCTCACGAAAGGTATTATCGAACCAACTCCTAAGAAATTTGGCATTGGTCGACTTCTACTCTTAGCCTCTTGACACTAACTAATCCCTAAGACAAAAGTTCGCTACTTTGTTTAACCAAAAATATCATATGAATTTAATATTTCACATAAAAAAAGGAAAGTGACGACTTAAAAGTAGAGAGACTATGTGGAATCAACATTGCTCTTATCTTACGTCTGATATGAGTTGATATGAAGACCCAATAAGTTCATTCTCACAAGTCGTTACCATTTACGCACATGTTGTTGTTGTATGTGCCGTTGTCTAGACATTAGAATTAAAGAAAAGGTGCGTTGATTTTCTTGTTGTACTTGGAAATCTTATCCAAGAATTGAACCATCTAGGATACCTTAACTTCTTCAAGATAAGGTCCTAGACAAACGATGGAGATATCTTAACCAACGTCCTACTTGACAGTCCTAGGCGATTGACTTCAAATTCTACGAATGAAAATAATTATTTAGGAGGTGTTTAATCCCCTATACTTTAATCTAAGTAAGTTTCGTATAACTTGAACCCAATAGTCTGGTCATCTGTCTCAATATTGGAAATATTATTCTCTTTATTTTCTTACAGTCACTTTCCACTTAGCCAAAAAAAATAATATTACTCCAAAAGAAGTACCATTTCCAAGTCGCCATAGAAGTTAACTGTTGTTTTCACTCGATCGTCGCCTCAGGTCTATGGGTTGCCCCTACTAAGCTCTCAGCCAAGGGTCGGAAGTTCTTGCTACGAGAGTCGAAAACGTGTACACACTTATTAAAGACCTGAAGTCAGGGTATAATTGACTAGTTACTATGAAAGGGGGTGTTGGACCCGACGAAGATGTTTTCGGTCTAAGATTGTTAAAAAATATCGATTTCCAGAAGAAAGATTCACAAATGGATGCATAAGTGGTCGTGCTCCATGGACATTGGACATGTCTATACCCTACCCAGACCATGTTCTGTTTTGTCCGAAAGAATTCACAGAACCCTTATTGGTCGGGAAGATCAGGTGTTATGATCCCCCTTCGCGCTTATCTACCCTACCTGGAGCTATTAACTGAACTAAATCAATGAAATGCTCACCCATTGTTTTTATATGCGCTAAAATTTTACTAATAAAAACTCCCACTATGAGAAGTGGAAAGTTAACTCCCCTTACTTATGTTGATGTTGTTGTTCCCATTTTTGATATGGCTCCAGTCAAAACTTCGGTTACTCTAACTCTAAAACTGCATTATAACTCTAATTAAATGAAAAGATAGAACTCGACTTTCCTGAGAAAAATTTTGATCATTACTTGAAAAAGATCTCAAAAACGAATATATTCTTTTCTATACTGGAATCTCATTCTTTCTTTATTCATAAATAAATCTTAAATTAACAATATAGCATATCTAATTATAAAACTAATCTGAAATATAAACTTTATACTCAAATTATTCTTAAGTTGTAAGTGACAAATCTATATTCTTAAATATTATACTAAAATTCTTCAAAGTAAAAGAATGTACTAAAACTTTCATTAATCTGATTCCAAATCAAAAATTATTTTTAATACTTTCTTTAAAATTCAATAACACAAGAGTATTTTAGGTGTAAATTCACTTAATCATACTTGAGTTTCAAACTTAACAATAGTATGAATTCGTCAAATTATTCAATAATTTCAAAAATCATCATCACAAAACGTAACATAACTCAAACTCGACCGTATCAAAACGAATGTTAAAGTTTGACTCAACAATAGTCAATGTAGTTCGTACTATTATCCGTATTGACATTAATTTTCGCCGTAAGTTCGAATAATAGGATAATCTTTATCCTGACCGACAAGACACAAATCAAAAATATACCACAATCGGGATTTATTTTTAAACAAAAAAAAAATAAATATCCCACGAAACGAATAATTTAAAAGGAAATTGTAATTTATCATATACAAAAATATCCCCTTTCCCAAAAACCAATAAAAATCATCAAATAATTGATCACGGACTCACTATATCAGTAGACGGATCTTATTTGATGTTAAATATTTTATATCAAAAAATCAATGTTAGTAACAATATAGTTTATCAAAAAGTTGTTAAAGATCAATTATATTTAATAAAAATCAATATAAAACGACCCTACCTACAGAGAGAATGCATTCTATCAGTATTATGTTCAGGATCAATCAAAAGATTACTTCAAGGTAAGTATTTTTATCTCTTGACCGTAAAAAGTTTTCTAAATTATTCACAAAAAAAATTATTACTTAAATTTTCTTTAATGGTTTCAGGTTCTGGTATACGAGAGGATAATGTGTTGAAGTAACCGGTCGTAAATACGTATGTATTATGGAACGGTAAACATAATCAGTTCACATAAATATATTCGCGATATAAATCTGAAATTTCGTTTCAGATGCACAAAATGATCGACACAAAACAAATAAATAGTAATCGTTTACTATATTCTAAATCTCAATTAAAAAAAAAATCTACGCGAGCAAAAGTCAACATACCTCATGATTAACTTCGATGACGTAGGTACTTGTGTTCAATTAATTATTCAAATCAACTTTACTTTAATCAAACATAAGTTGAATCTGCTTTTGGATTTCTAAGTCAGATTAAACTTCATAAACTTTACTCACTGTATCTTTATTTCCAGTGTCTCAACAAAAAAAAAGTAAATACAAAAATTCTTCAACAAGAACATAACTAACAATAGGTTGGTACCTAAGTATTCGTACTTCCTTATCAAAGTGTATTCCTTTTAACTATAAATTTTATTTTTAATTGGACACAAGAACCACTTCATTGTTTTTAATCACAACGAAGGTATTCGAAAAGTTATTTTTATAGGATAAATACATTTATCGCGGCACGACTGTTTTTATACCATAAATATATTTCTACCGGATTCACGGTCGAGCTTAACTATCTTTTTAAGAAGTTGAGTTCCCGTGTACTATAATTTCACTAAACCGTATCTAAATAATTATTATTTACTTTACAGGTAAATATTTCTAAATATTCGTATCAGAAATATCAATGAACTTTATCAGCGGGTAAGTAAATGTAAATATGTGTTTTCTAAATTTCAGATTTTTCTTTTCTTTTACTTTTCAGATCACATTCCTGAATTTTAGATATTTATCTTTCAGTTATTTTTCATTAAATGACAAATCTAAGAATTAATTTTTAGGTTTTACTTTAATTAGGTATGTATCCAAAAGATCTAACAAAAATAATTGTAAGTATTTTTGTATTACGTTAAAATTCATATGAACTGACAAAAATAACTATGCTATTGCATAGACATAGGTATGTAATTAAATTTCACAAAAATATTCGAGATTAAATCTCTGTAAACTTTAAATAGGTATAAGTTTCACAAAAAGTATTTCACAAAATATGTTCTAAAGCGTATTGGTTGTTATTTAATTTAAGTCGGTAGTAATTTTCTCTCTATTTCTGACATCTGGGCTTCACAATATTAACTAAATTTTCACAGTACCTTCTTTTTGTTGAACTTATTATAGATGTACCGCAAATTTTTCATTAATGCACGTTCTAACTGCTTAAATTTTCCATAGATGTGAGGATACAGTTGCTCCAGTATAAATCCTGTCAGCTTCTGTGACCTCTTCTTAAAGTTGTTTCAATCTGGACTAATTTAATCCAGACGCACTGATGATGTTATAAAATTCGATCCAGTCTGTTGATTTTTGGTCCAGACAAATAGTTTTCGTTGGTCCAATCAGGATTTTTAGACTGCGCCGAATATGTAGATGTTTTGTCTGGGCGAGGTTAGTTGGCCCATGCAAAAATTTTGTGACGATAAATTTAAATATTTATTTGTGAAATAAAAATTTCGTCCAGGCAGCTCAGAGTTGTGACTCCGGTGGCAACCATGTAGTAGAGACTTCGATTAGTAGAGCGTTTCTGCTTTTCAATATGGGGCTCCTACTAATTATTGTCTACTCCTTGTTGTCACTGAATTCAATCGATGTCCCTGCCTGCCTATCAGGATAAAAAGAAAAAAAGATTTTAGTCTTTGTCTTTTGAGTACAAAAAAAAATGCGAAGCTCGGCTGCGTCAACGCAATGTGTCTACTCGCTACCTATCATTCATTTAAATGAAACTTTTTCTCACCTGGATGAATTTTATGTGAGATTTTGATGATGACTATTGCTTGCATAGAGCTTCCTTCTGCTTTAAAGTTGAAACGGAGCTCTCTTCACTAACAGAATTTGTTTCTGTGTCTGTTTCGATGAATGCTTCTGCTCCTGATGTTTCAGAAAAACTTGTCAAATTGAGGATTGCCATCCGCTTAAGCAAATTCGCTATTTTTCTGTTGCAGTAAATTAGCTCGGCGTTTAACCATTCTTGGTCCGACATTGAATGATGTTTTGTTAAATGCTCCTTTTTCTATCGTTGGAAGATTCTATATATATATAAATTTCACACGTGGTTTTGTGCGTACTTACGTGATTTTTGTGTTATTTTGTACACAAATTTTCGATTAATATTTTTCTTGGATGGTGTGTTTTACAATGGCGTCGCTTGATTTTACAATGGCGTCGCTTTGTACTTCTCCGCATGAAGATTCGACTGCTGTTGAATTTATTTCTGCGCCTTTGTCTTCTCTTATGGCGTTCGATAATCCAGATGCGTCATTCGAATTTTCAATTTTCTTTGTTTTAGTGGTGGTTTTCCAATTAATCGATGCTATTTTTGCGACATATGTTTTTCTTTCCGCCATTCGACGAGAATTCTCTCTGTTAAGAGATGAATTGCCGTCGTAAAAAAAATTCAATAAAAAAAATTAATTTAACCATACATTGTTTTTTCTTCTTTTAGGTTTTCTTGATAATATTCTGCTGCTTTTTCTTTCAATTTTTCTTGGATGGTGTTTTCCGCAAATTTGTTCACGTCCTCTATTGTGTGTATATATGTTCTTTATTTTAAGTATTTATAATGCGCAATATTTTTTTCGGACTACTTCTGCTGCACAACTTACTCGTCGGGACGTGAACAATTGAAAGAAAGTTCCAGACGATTTTTCGTCTCAACAATTCTCTCGACAGTTTGTTTCAGTTCGCCGTTCCGAATTTAAAAATCACGCCACCACGATTCATTTGCTCATTGGTCAGACAATGTTTGGTTTCATTCTCCATTCCTTTTCGTTTCGTTCGCTGAGACAAGTTTCGTTTCTTCTTTTATTAACTCGTAAAGCTGAATTTTCGGTTAAGGTTTGTGCACAATGACACTTGAGTTGTTTGACTGATATTATAAATGATTGAAATAAAAAAATATTTTTAAGTGAAAGTCACAAATATGTGTGTTCGTTTCAAGTTCGTTGACGTTATTTTTGTTGTCCGTAAGTATGGTGCTGTATTTAGTATGTTTTCGTATAGGTAAGTATTTCAGTAATTGTTTCCAGTTTGTAAGTCATAAAGTAAGTATGTGTGTATCTTTATTTATGTATTTAGATGTTCGTATAAATGTATGTAAATGGAAAGTATGAACGTACATTTGATAATTACATATCCGAAATAAGTATAAAGATCTTTTCGTATGAGAAAAATTTGACTGTAAATATAAATTATATTTTCTAGTCGTATTTTCGTTATGAGGTCAGTCATTAAAATTGTCGTGTTTGTTTGTACGTATTATGTATGTGTCGTTTGTACGCAAGAAGTCGTCTTCTGTGACACAACACAAAAAGAAATATTTTCTGATTCGCAACCATAATTTGACAGCAGTTCTTTTCAAGACTATTATTTCTGACTTATGCTTTGATCATCAATCACAAAAATAAATATACATATTCCAATAGATAGTTTTTCTGAACGTTGATTAACTTTGCGAAATATGTCAATCACTTCAACTATACGTAATGTTGTCTCTATTATTCCTTCCAGAATAGATTTTTGTATCATCATCATCATCGGCTCGACAACCGGGGTCCGGTCCTGGCCTCCTTCAACAAGTCTCTCCACCTATCCCGGTCTCGAGCCGACGCCATCCAGTTGCGCACCCCAAGACTCCGGGCGTCCTGGTCTACGCCATCTCTCCAGCGCAAGCATGGTCTACCACGCTGTCGTCTGCCATAGAATGTACCACAAAGAACTTTCCGAGCAGGTTCCTCTTCGCTCATGCGAGCCAGGTGCCCTGCCCACCGAAGTCTACCGAGCCTAATTTTTGTCACGATATCTGCTTCAAGGTAGATTGCGTACAATTCATGATTGTACCGTCTCCGGAATCGTCCTTCCTCACATATGGGGCCAACAATTCTCCTTAAGACTTTTCTCTCGAACGCGGCTAAGAGGTCAGAGTGCCTTTTGCTAAGCACCCAAGTCTCGGATCCATATGTGAGTACTGGCAGAACCATGGTCCTGTACAGCAGTAGTTTTGAAGTTATGGTGAGATTTCTGGATTTAAAGAGCTTTGACAGACTGTAGTAGGCTCTGTTGGATTTGAGAAGCCGCCCGCGTATTTCTTCTTCTATATTGTTATCGGCTGCTACTATTGACCCAAGGTATTTAAAGGATTGCACCACTTCAAATTCGTGCTCCGCTACCTTGATTGTTTGACCAACTGTTCCTCTCGCATTCGACGCCACCATGTACTTTGTTTTACCTTCACTAATGTGCAGCCCCAGATTTTGTGCCGCCTGCTCGATCTGGCTGAAGGAATCGTGTACAGCTTGCTCGGTTCTTCCGATGATGTCGATGTCGTCTGCGTAAGCCAGTATCTGGCTGGACCTGTTGACGATGGTCCCTCTTGTTGCCGTGCCAGAGTCACGAATTGCTTTCTCCAACGCCAGGTTGAAGAGGAGGCAGGCCAAACCATCCCCTTGTCGGAGTCCATTAAAGATGTTGATTGGTCTGGATAGCAATCCGGCTATTTTTACTTGGCTTGTTACTGTAACGAAGCGTTACAATTTCCTGCAACTTAGTACCTACCAGCCGCCCACCGAAAACCCATCTTTCTTTTGGGATACCTACCTACCAACAACATGACACTAGGATACCTACCGACAAAGGAAATGGAAGCCACATTTTAAATGAATATACATATTCATTTGTTTATTTTATGCTGTCCATATCATCCAACAACGATGTATACCTAGCAACGATGTATACCTACCAACAACAATATACACCAAACGAATATTATATACCATATCATCCAACAACGATGTACACCTAACAACGATGTATACCTACCAACAACAATACACACCAAACGAAAATAAAAGCAGCAACCAAGCAGTCAGCTATACCACACACCACCCATCGAGTCAGCAGTAGGCACACAGCGACCATGCATCTGCTAGCACACAACAGTGACCAACATGAGTGGCTACGTCATTCCATATATTTATTTATATTAAGTATATTTTTTTATTGTTGGTATTTTTTATTTTTATTCTTTCACTTCGCACCGTCTTACTTCAGAAAAGTTGACGAATAGAAGTGAAAAATGCACTAGAATGAGAGAAGAAAGTGTGGTACACAGAGGTTAATGTGTGGCTTGAGATAGAAACACATAAAAACCCCGTACACACTTTAACCTAAGTAAGCTTACTAGGAGCCGAAGTGGTTATAGGGAACGCAGAGAGGCACAAAGTACGATACTTAGTACTCGTACATAGTACTCACTACGTTCGCTTTTTGGTTTTAAAGTTAGGAATACTGAGATTCACTCCTTCAGAGTGCACCTCAGTACCCCGGTAAAGGTTGTCCGTTTGAAACCGCAGTACTTACCTCGGCTTAGCATTGCCGTAAGTACTGAATAGTAGTAGCCGCGATTTGTTGAATCCAGATCCACTCCTTTAGAGTGTATCTCGGTTCGGGTTTGCTTTGTAACCCACCGTACTTAATTTTGGGAGTAGCATTGCCGCAAGTACGTCCGTAACTTCATTATTTAAGGCTAGGCATTTATTTTAGACGATCTTCCCACGACACTTATTTTCGCGAGACATTTATTTTAGCCGATCTTCCCACGACACTTATTGTCGCGAGGCATTTATTTTAGACGATCTTCCCACGACACTTATTGTCGCGAGGCATTTATTTTAGTCGATCTTCCCACGACACTTGTTGTCGCGAGGCATTTATTTTAGCCGATCTTCCCACGACGCTTATTGTCGCGAGGCATTTATTTTAGCCGATCTTCCCACGACACTAATTGTCGCGAGGCATTTATTTTAGACGATCTTCCCACGACACTTATTGTCGCGAGGCATTTATTGTAGTCGATCCTCCCACGACACTTTTTGTCGCAAGGCATTTATTTTAGCCGATCTTCCCACGACACTAATTGTCGCGAGGCATTTATTTTAGCCGATCTTCCCACGACACTTATTGTCGCGAGGCATTTATCTTCCCACGACACTTATTGTCGCGAGGCATTTATTTTAGCCGATCTTCCCACGACGCTTATTGTCGCGAGGCATTTATTTTAGCCGATCTTCCCACGACACTAATTGTCGCGAGGCATTTATTTTAGCCGATCTTCCCACGACACTTATTGTCGCGAGGCATTTATCTTCCCACGACACTTATTGTCGCGAGGCATTTATTTTAGACGATCTTCCCACGACGCTTATTGTCGCGAGGCATTTATTTTAGCCGATCTTCCCACGACACTTATTGTCGCGAGGCATTTATTTTAGACGATCTTCCCACGACACTTATTGTCGCGAGGCATTTATTTTAGTCGATCTTCCCACGACACTTATTGTCGCGAGGCATTTATCTTCCCACGACACTTATTGTCGCGAGGCATTTATTTTAGACGATCTTCCCACGACGCTTATTGTCGCGAGGCATTTATTTTAGCCGATCTTCCCACGACACTTATTGTCGCGAGGCATTTATTTTAGACGATCTTCCCACGACACTTATTGTCGCGAGGCATTTATTGTAGTCGATCTTCCCACGACACTTTTTGTCGCGAGGCATTTATTTTAGCCGATCTTCCCACGACACTTATTGTCGCGAGGCATTTATTTTAGCCGATCTTCCCACGACACTTATTGTCGCGAGGCATTTATTTTAGCCGATCTTCCCACGACACTTATTGTCGCGAGGCATTTATTTTAGACGATCTTCCCACGACACTTATTGTCGCGAGGCATTTATTTTAGTCGATCTTCCCACGACACTTATTGTCGCGAGGCATTTATCTTCCCACGACACTTATTGTCGCGAGGCATTTATTTTAGACGATCTTCCCACGACGCTTATTGTCGCGAGGCATTTATTTTAGCCGATCTTCCCACGACACTTATTGTCGCGAGGCATTTATTTTAGACGATCTTCCCACGACACTTATTGTCGCGAGGCATTTATTTTAGCCGATCTTCCCACGGCATTTATTTTAGACGATCTTCCCACGACGCCTATTGTCGCGAGGCATTTATTGTAGACGATCTTCCCACGACACTTATTGTCGCGAGGCAATTATTTTAGCCGATCTTCCCGCGACACATATTGTCGCGAGGC
This sequence comes from Baccha elongata, assembly GCA_951217065.1. Classification (NCBI taxonomy): domain Eukaryota; kingdom Metazoa; phylum Arthropoda; class Insecta; order Diptera; family Syrphidae; genus Baccha; species Baccha elongata. The sequence goes on along the minus strand of CATNUY010000119.1, from coordinate 1,309,287 downwards.
ATTTATTGTAGTCGATCTTCCCACGACACTTTTTGTCGCGAGGCATTTATTGTAGCCGATTTTCCCACGACACTGTTAGTCGCGAGGCATTTATTGTAGATGATTTTCCCACGACATTTTTAGTCGCGAGGCATTATAATAGAGTAAATATTAACTTGTAAAGATTAAGATCCGTATATGAAATAAATTGTTAGAAAATCTTCGTTATAAATAAAAAAAACTGGTAATTGGTCAGAGTTCAAATCTTCAAAACCCGAGTTTTATTTGCTTTCTTTGGGTAAAACCCTGGACACCCACGAGTCTACCTCAGCCTCGATAAAAAAGCATCACATTACGTTGGTCATGGTCAACCTACATAGTCGTGTCAATTTATTTTTTTTTTTTGTTTTTTTTTTTTTTTTAAATTCATTTTTATTTTCCATTTAACTTATAACTAACTTAAATGCTAGACAAAAATCTTAAAAACTAGCTTACAGAATAACTTAACTAACTTACTGGCCCCATACGGGCGCTCTAAATTATACTATAGCTATATATTAAAAATGCCTTTCGGCGTAAATTCAAATGTAAATTAAATTAAAATCTATATTACTTAAACCTAAACAAGAAAATTCCTTAAAAAAACTTGTTTTTCTATGACATTTTTTTTATTTAAAAACTTAAAACTACCCTGTACCTAAATAAAACTAAATTAACCTAAATAAAACTAAAATATACGTAAATATACGTAATTAACTTAAAACTACTTAAAAATACTTAAAATAACTTAAAACTAGAACAGCCACCAGCAGCGTTTTTTTTTTTTTTTTTTTTTTTTTTTTTTTTTTTGTCATCAGCCTACGCACATGCACACACGCCATACATATCCATACATTAACACATATACATATGTATGCGCTCAAGCACATATCCACAGACAACAGACAGCAATTTTTTGGATTTTTTATCTTTTTTTTTGGTGCCACCGTCACTGTCCTACTTCATCTACCTAGTTATACCTTATAAATACGTAGGTCAGCCAAGGCAACAACTTCGACTAACCATCAATATCAAGGTGGTCACCCAACCACCAGTATTTTTGAACTTGCTTACAAAAGTCCCTTTTGTCCCGAAGGGGCACAGCTCTACTGAACCGCAGACGCTCTGCTCCGTTCCCAGAGCCGACGTCTCGACCATACAGGATTCGCCGATCCACAGTCTTACGGCCGACGTGGTAGATTAACGGAACCGCCAATCTATCCTGTATCAGCCCCCGACTGTCTAAATAGAGGAATGTCTCGGGCGGGATAAAACCGTTAAGACAAACGCTCTCACTATATTCTTCATTGGGGTAATAAGCCCCGAAAATAAGTCCATTGGCTGAGGTCATCGCTCTTGCAATGTGACCCCGAATCAGCTTAATTAAAAAGTTATCTATCCTGTTTATATTGGCCCCGTTGTATAAGACCTCGTTGGCATAATAATGTTTGTACTCCGACTCTGGTGTTCTGTGTAATCCAAGACAGGTCCTAAGACACTGCCTCTCAAACACCCGAATCTTTTCCATTTGAGATGGGGCAACGTTAAACCATACAGGGCACCCATAGGCAATCATCGGCCGGATGAGGGCCATGTAGCAAATCACCTTCACTCTGTTTTCAAGGCGGCTGCTGTAAAACAACCGTCTTGTCAGAGCAAACGCTCCCCTAGCTCTGGCCAGAGCAGCATCTATATGTCGATTGAAATATAGATACTGATCTAGCCAGATACCAAGGTACTTTACTACATCTTTACTCGCCAGTGGATGTCCACTTGGTCCAACGATCACTAGATTTCTCCAGTTCTTTCTTGTATCCCTAGAAGCCTTAGACAAAGGGGTTCTAAACAGGATAGTTTCTGATTTCTGAAAGTTAATTTTTAACTTCCAGTCATCACAATATCGCTGAATCTTGTCGAAGTCACGCTGCAAGAGAATTCTGATGACTTCAACTTTTGGACCCGTCCTGTACGCTACAAGGTCATCGGCATACGCAATCGCATGAGTGAGACTACCTATCAGATCGCTGGTGTAAATACTAAAAAGAATCGGCGAGTTCACAGCTCCTTGCTGTAGACCGTTTTTAATATCAAAAGTTGTGGTGGAAGTTACATTGCCACTTTTGACAACAAACTTTCTACCATTGAGCATGTCATGAAGCATATACAACAGTGGTTTACTTATGCCAAATCTGGTTAATTTCAGATAAAGACCCTCTAACCATACGGTGTCGAAAGCCTTCTCTAAATCAACAAGAACGGCACCCGTGCATTGATTTTTCGCTTTGTTCCATTGAACATCAGAAACTAACTTAGACGCGGCATGAATAGTATCATGTCCCGCCTTAAAGCCAAACTGATTGTCTGGAATAATATTCTTGTCCTCAGCCCACTTGAACAGAGCTCTATTGAGAATCTTTTCGAATACCTTACTGATACTTGGAAGAAGACTTATCGACCGAAGATTTGCCGGATTGGAGCTGTCCTTTCCCTTTTTGGGGAGAGGATGGACCACAGCTGTCTTCCAACTCACTGGATAATATGCATTATTCAGTGCGTTGTTGAACAGTGTGGTATAAATGTCTATGGCTTCCTCAGGGAGATGTCGTAACACAATGTTGGGTATACCATCGACCCCCGCAGATTTCTTTTTCTTTAATGTTTGAAAAATTAACTGAAGTTCTACCTTCGAAATTAACAATGAACTGGGTCCATTTCGCTCGGCGATGGTGGCGTTTGCCAAATTTTCGTCATTGAACCCGGTGAAACCAGTATTCTCAGATCGCCATTGCGTTATGTTATTTCCAAGATAGAAATTGTGCAGCAAGGCTCTGTTCTCCAGGTCATGATTCGGGCGAATGCTAGCATTCACCTTATACACTTGCTGGAAAGCAGCCCCCACAGCCTCTACCTTTTCCTGAGGATCTTCTATCATATAAAAATTGTCATCGAAAACGGCACCTTCCGGATCAATTCCCGCAATCGTTAGTACGTCTTCGTTATCTGTTGTCCTCTGGAGTTTAAGACATGGAAGATCGTTTTGATCATTTCTTCTAAATATCTTATTTATTTGGGGAAACATACTAGGGTCACTAGAATTAACAGCCCGAATTCTGTTATCCCAATATAAATTAATAGATAATCTATAGTTTTGTCTAATCAGAACGTTAATGTTTTTGATCGACGACTTCAATGTCCTAATCTCCAGATCACGTGTGTCCGTGAAACGTCTATAAAGAAGTTTCAACCTAGTCAGCAGTCCACTTTTTTGTCGGTGTAGTGCGTCGATTGTCGCGTTCTTGTATAAACCAGTAGGGTTTTGTTCCTTATATTTTGGGATTGTTTTGTCCATTGTTCGTTTTATAGTCGTATCCATTTGAGTCAGAAACCCATCGATCTCGAGGTTCGTCAGGTTTCTGTCATTTGGTGGAGAAATGTCATCGGAACGTATTTCTCTAGCCAAGGCACTGGAGAAGCGTGGCCAGCGCGTCTTACTGAAATTGTAAGAGTGCACAGGCACATACTCATCCAATTCCACAAGTTCGCTCGGAAGCTGTATTACGGTGGCAAGTCCGCAGTGATCGCTGTCGTATTCAATTGTTCGTAAACAGTTTCTTGTCTGTTGGTTTGTTGCGTCAGTTATAACAAGTCGTGAGTCCAGCAGTAAAAGATCCAGAAAGCCACCGCTCCTAGGAAACGAAGGTCTATCTGTCGCAAAAAGATCGATCCTACACTCAACACTGCGACGACCCATCCAATTAAATAAATGGTACCCTCTCGGATTTTGAATTTGATTTCCCCAATCTTCATGTTTGGCGTTCAAATCTCCTGCCATGAGATAATAATTTTCATCCAAGTGCAGTCTTAAGCATTCGAAAAGTTTTTCGAGTTCTGCGATAAAATTAGCAGGCTGAGGTGCTTCGGGTGCGTACGCCGCGATCACGTACATTCTTTTCCCCTGAAGGAGCGGAATGCAAATGATGCAGGCTTCTAGCTGCCCAAATCTTCGCACTTCACTATTATATATAACCTTATATTTAATGCCCTTTCGTATGAAGATTGCGACCCCACCCCCTTGAGAGGAGTTAGGCCGATCCCTTCGCACGATATTGTAATTATTATTAGTCAATTTGTGTTTCTGGGTAAGCTTAGTTTCGCTAGCCATAAACACGTCAGGACTTTGGTCTTGCAGCAAATGAAAGAGATTTGCTCTACGTTCGGTCCTAATCAGTGAATTTACATTCACAGCTAGGATCTTAAAGGGTCGCTCAGGCAGCGCGCCTTTAACCATTTCGCGTTGCCGGCAGAATAGAGTAGAGGTAATCCACCCTAGCCGCCTGCTCTCTGATCTGTTTTTGCACGTCGGTTAACTGACCATGAATGGTCAGCAACACCTGCATCAGATCTGCCTCTGGCACAGGAGCCGTAGGCACTTGGACCTGTTTGGCTACCTGTGGTTGAGGCTGTACCGTGTTTCCCCTTCCAGACGCGATTTGGGCGTAAGAAATTGCGGGATTAACGGAAGTTGTTTTTTGGCGTACTTCAGGGCGTCTCACCTCAACTGTTTTCTTTTGGGCTTTGTTTTGCCTTATCTCCTGAAACTTCGGACATCCCCGATAGTTTGCGGGGTGCCCGGAGCCTCGGCAGAGCGCACATTTTAACTGGGTCATATCTGTGACCCTATCTTGCCCGAGTTTACACTCCACTGTTTTGTGGGTATCTCCACATTTAACACAGACTGGGTCCATACCACAGTTTACTGCAACGTGTCCGAACCCTTGGCAGTTCATGCATTGAAGCATGTCTTTCTGCTTCTTTAGTTTTTCCCATCGTACAACTTGGTAATCCAGGACTGTTATATTCCTTAGACCACTCAATTTGCTTTGGGGCGAGAGTTGAACCAGGAAGAATGGTAAATTCCGTTTCTCCCGTCTGGCTTTGACTGTGGTGAACGGTCTAACCCCGATAAACTCGAGATCGTCGCTCGCCACTTGACGGAGCTCAGCTAAGAGCGCCTGCGGATCCGTAGAGGATTCGATACCCTTCAGGAGGACTGTTTGAAGCTTGTCTTCCTTTGGGGTGAAACTATAGTATTCTGTTCTAGTTTGAGACAGAAGGTCTTTCACTTTTTTGTAATGCTCTAAAGATGAGCACTGAATGGCATGCCTGTCTGCGTTAAGCCGCTTAATTATGAAATTGTTGCCTATGACCGACCTACATATTTCAATGGTGTCTTTTAAATGCATTTTATAAGTATTAATAGGTGGCACCTTACCTTTCTTTGCTTGTGGCTGTTGCTGTTGTTGCTGTTGTTGTGACTGCTGCTGTTGTCTCTGCTGCTGTTGCATTGGCTGCTGTTGGGTCTGCTGCTGTTGTGACTGCTGTGGTTGTTGCTGTTGCGGTTGTTGCTGTTGCTGTTGTTTCTGCTGCTGTTGCTGCTTCTGTGTCTGTTGTCGTTGCTGTAGTGGTTGTTGTTGTTGTTGTTTTTGTTTTGCTTGCTGTTGCTGAGGCTGATGCTGTGGTTGCTGAGACGGTTGTTGTGGCTTTTGAAGCTGTTTCTGTGTCTGCTTCTTTGACTGCTGCTTCTGGGGCTGCTGCTGGTCTGGGAGTGGTTTTTCCTGAGGAGGCTCCTGTTGTTGCGAAGCTTGCTCTTGGAGCGCTTGTTGGCAGGTGCGCTGTTCAAGAGCAGCTATGCGCTCCTTCTCCCGTCTTGCCTCCTGCTTCTTCTTGAGCGCTTCAACCAGCTCTATGAGCGAAGAGATCTGCTCAGTTAACGCCTCTATTTGCTGGTCCTCTTCCTCGTCAGACAGCTCGACTATCTCGCCACTGACGTAACGTCCTTCTCCTTCTACTGACATGTATGAGATGTTATCAGCATCTGCGTCAGCGGCGTTTTCTTCGCCTGTTAGCCTGGCGTCCTGATCGTTTGGCTTGTCGGCGGCGATCGCTCCATCAGCCTCTTCGACGTGCCTGTCATCTGTCTCAGCTTCGTCGTCGCCTTCTTCGTTGTCGTTGCTTTCACTATTGTCCTCATCATCGTTAGAGGAGCTATCCAGCTGCCTCTGTATTTTGGCCTGTGCCGAAGCCTTGGCTGAACGCCCGCGCCCTCCTATTTTCTTGGCAGCTTCTATATCAGAGGTGCGCTTCTTAACTATTAGGTTTGGTCTGTACCTAATGTGGCGCCTTCTCTTCAGAGGATCTTGTTCATCGACAGATGCCGGTCCTGCATTTTTCCCTTTAATAGGGCTTGATGTCTTTGCAGTTGCTATGCTGCTGGTTACGTTCTCGGCACGTGCCGATGACGATGTTGTTGTAGTTGTCGTTGCTGTTGTTGTTGATATTGCCACTTTGGGCTTTACTTGTCCTGCTGCTGCTGCTGCTGTTGTTGTTGGTTTTTGGGCTTTGGACTGCCCTGCTACCGTTCCTCTTAGTGCTTGGCCTGATGGCCCCGCTACTTGACTGTCGGATGACACATCACCTGATGTTCCTCCAACTGTCTTCCTTGTTGTTGGGGGACCATCTTTCGATGTCCCCGTTGGTTTTCCCATCTCTCTTTCTAGTTGCTCTCGATTTCTATTTACCTTTTCCCAGAAATCGTTTAAAAAAAAGCCAGGACCACAGTGGGGCTCGAACCCACGCCGACTAGATCCGTCGTCTGCCACTCTACCACCTAGGCTAACTTGCCACTTGGAAATGGTAGGTTGAATTAACTATTTAACACACTCGCGTCTCTATATTAAATGATCACTGTGAAAGCCGCCAACGATGTGCACACTTCCACGGTTGCTGAACGACTGCGTGTCAATTTATTTGGGATGCCGAATTCTCTCATGGCTTTGTAAAGTTCTACCCTGGCTATGCTATCATAGGCGGCCTTAAAGTCTATAAACAGGTGGTATGTTGGGATGTTAAATTCTATACAATTTTCCATCGCCTGCCTAAGGGTAAAGATCTGATCAGTTGTTGATTTAGCTGGAATGAAACCACACTGATATTGTCCGATGATGGTTTTAGCGTATGGGGTTATCCGGTCTAGTAGGATAGAGGAGAGTATCTTATAGGCGGTACTCAACAACGTGATACCTCTATAGTTGCTGCACGTTGTGACATCTCCTTTCTTATGTATGGGGCATATTATACCTTTTCGCCAGACTTCTGGCATTTCTTCATGCTCCCCCACGTGCACTATAATACCATGAATTGCTTGACGAAGAGCTGGCCCACCGTGTTGAAATAATTCGGCTGGTATACCATCAGCTCCCGGGGCTTTGTTTTTCTTTAGCCGGTCTATAGCCTTCTCAACCTCTTCTATGCTTCTTGACGGCAACATAGGGTATTCGTCTTGAAGCAGTGGAGTCTCCACTTCAGCAGTGAGTTGACCATTTAGCAATTCATTAAAGTACACTTCCCATCGCTCCAGTATGCTTTGTGGATCGGTGATCAGATTTCCCTCTCCGTCCTTGCAGTATGTGCAGCGTGGTGTGTACTTCATGTTTCGGACGGATTGGTAGAACTTCCGCGCCTGGTGCGGACCTCGCTCTCGGCTTTTTTCTATTTCACAGATTAAGTTCTTCTCCCAGGCTGATTTTTTCTGCCTGTGAAGCCGTTTTTCTATTCTTCTGAGCTCTTTATATTCTTTTTCGCGTGCCCGCGTTCTATGAGATTATTGCATTGCTCGGTACGCATTCTTACGTTCAGTCGCTAGCTTGCATTCATCATCAAACCAGTCGTTCCGATTTCTACGACTGCTGCCTAAGATGGAGTTGGCAGTACTAATGACAGTATTCTTAAGGCGTGTCCACTTTTCATCTACGCCCAGCATACTGGCTCCAGGACTTACTCTCCCTAAATCAAGTGATTCTAGGGCGAGTCCTAACGCATTACCAAAGGTGTTACTGGCATTTTCATTGCGCAGGGTGGCCGTGTTGATTCGAACCTGATCGGCGGATGCAATACGTCTTCGCAAGGCAATCCGCCCTCGGAAGACCATACCAACAAGATACTGATCCGAGTCGATATTGGCGCCTCGGTACGTTCGTACCGTCATCAAGTTCTAGTAGTGGCGACGGTCTATCAACACGTGGTCTACTTGGTTACGAGTGACTCCATCAGGTGATACCCAGGTGGCTTTGTAGATATCTTTACGCGGGAACCTGGTACTCGCAACGACCATGTTTTTCGATGCTGCCAATTCTAACTCGAAGTCCATTGTCATTAGTGTTCTCATGCAAACTATGGGTGCCTGCGTAATGCCTGAATACCGGCTCCCGGCCTATTTTTGCGTTCAAATCCCCTAGGATGATTTTTACGTCATACCTTGGACAGGCATTGAGGGTCCTCTCGACTTGTTCGTAGTAAGTCTCTTTTTCTTCGTCTGAGGACTCTAATATTTTGACAGGGCATCAGCTAGCTGCTGAGCAGCTTGAGCTCTATAGAGCGATCGTACGTTCCATAAGAAAATTCGTAAATCGTTTTGCCGTTTTCGTTGCGTAGGTTGTCGTCGTGAGATCAGTCCGTTTCCGAGGCTTGTTGTCGGTCTCGTAATTCGAATTTAGGGAATTAACCTGTTGCCAACCTGAGGAACTAGTCTGATCATATTAGCCAAACCTTTTTTTAAAAGGCTTGTTACTAGCGGCCGCCGCGAAGAGGCTATGATCACACTTCCATCAGTCCCGAATAGTTACGGCACGTGCATGTTTTCGTATGCTACATGTTATTCCCCCTATTCGTCTGATGGCTGACCGCCATTTATGATTTTTGTATATACATACTTAATATTTTTAGACTACTGAATTTTTACTTCATCTACTATTATTATAAGGATTAAGGTGTTAACCAAAATTTCATATAACGTTCTTATTTTACCTCAATGACAATAAAATATGTTCTTTCTGATTTCTATAAGTAAACTGTAAAATGGTAGGATTTTGATATTGATTCAGTTTTTGCTATCATTCATGATTGAACCAATCCTCACTTCCTTTTATTTACCGCCTTCCTTATTCTGACAATCCCGCATCTAGGAGAGAAAATATAACTAAGACTAGCTGCCTCCATTTTATAAGAAGTTCGCTGAAAGCTTTCTTATTATTTTCATGCCGTTCAGGCCATTACTCTTATAAAATGAGTTACTTAAATTTTCGACTAGATGACACTTATTTAGTGCATTGTGTTTTGTTCTAATTATTTAGAACTTTGAATTAAATGGTTTGCCGAAAGGTTCTTGTCTTTGATACAAGAATTTATTATTATAATTTCGAAACTTTATTTATTAGCTTAACTTCATGTTTTAGCTGAAGTAAATCTATAGCGAAAATTTTCAAGTTGGACTGCTGATAAATACATGTTAAATGTATATGTATTGGTGTATAAGTGTTGTTATACGTATTGCTTATGTATGTGTAAAGATGTTTTCCTACAAAACAGGTTCTTTCTACAAAGTCTACTTTGTTGAACGAAGCTGGAAAAGAAAACAACTAGCAATAAACTTTACTAAATTAATCCGTGAATAGTAAGTATTTGAAATTAAATCAAACCCAAGACCCTTACTGTTGTCTCCTGCACAGACTAGCAAGTCGGGCTATGAAAAAGTAATACTGTGGCGCCTTGAACTATGTTTACTTGCGCAAATCTTTCGTGTGCACTACAGTTTCAAATCCGTTCTTGTCTTTTACTTTATATAAATTGTTTCCTACTATTTTTATCACTCGCGTTTTTATGAATTTTGGACATAATTTCGCATTTCGATGCTTTGAAGCATCACTCAAAATGAAATTACGTCTAAAAACTTCGTCTCCTACATTGAAAGATGCTATGCGACTTCTTAAGTTGTATACTTTTTCATAAGCATCGTGCGCTTGACTTAATGCGGTTTTTCAATATGCATGCAGTATGTTCATCTTAGCAGTTTTTGGAAGCCAGTCTATCTCTGACTGATTAAGTCCGCCAAGTTTTTTCAATAGCTGATAGTCTGCTCCATGTTCAATCATGCGTTGACCAAACAACGCCTCATAAGGTGACATACTTATAATTGTGGATTTTGGATGAAATCTTATTCTTCCTTCGGCTTATTTGGTCATTAGTAGTGACAATGAAGCAAAGTTTACATTGATTTTCCCAACGTTTCGACAGAGATTTCTGTCCCTTTCAGGGGATTTTAAAACAGATGAAAAAAATAAAATAAACAATCAAACATTTAAAAAAACAAAATTATTTAAAATTTAAATAATTAAATAAAAAAACAATTGATTTAAATGAAAAAAACAAACAATTTTTTTTTTTTTTATATATAAAGCACTTCGACTGACGAAGTATTGTCGAATGCCCCTGAAGAATACAGAAATAACTGTCGAAACGTTGGGAAAATCAATGTAAACTTTGTTTCATGGTCACTTCTTATTGGTCAAAACAAATTTCAAATGTGACATACTTATTGCACTATGCACTGAAGTTCGCAAAGCACTACTTATCGATGATAAGTGTTCGTCCCAGTTGTACTGTTTGTCGTCTATATAAGCACGAATAGTGCTAAGTATAGAGCGATTAACTCTTTCGCTAGCATTCGCCTGGGGAGCGTATGCTGCAGTTTTGATGCGTGATACAACAAAATTATCTAGAAAAGTTTTGAAATCATGACTAATAAATTGATAAGATTGTTTCTGGTACCCCAAACATTAGAAAAATTTCATCTGTCATAAACTTTATTACCTCAGCTGTCGTGGCTTTCTTTAAAGGTTTAATTACTACAAACTTCGTCAGTTGATCGACAACAATAGTTATGAAGGTGTTACCTTTCCTTGAACGTGGGTAAGGTCTTAGAAAGTCCGTGTAAAGGTGTTGAAAAGGTCTCTCTACAACATAGCCTTTACCTTTTTTTACTTTTTTTCCCCTCTCTTTTAATCTCTTGAATTATTACATTTATGATACACATATTTGAACTTTGTAAATTCATAAACTATCACTAGCTTATAAGAATTATCTTACTGTGTTAGTTTTACCTGAAATAAACTAAACTAAACTAAAAAAAAAAATAAAAAAAATACCCATTTCACATCTTAGTACTTGGTTAGGTGCTTTCGTAGTCTTACACACTTCACAGTTGTTAATAAATAACTTCGTCTGAGCAGACATCGCCGGCCAATAAAACTGTTGTCTAAGGCGATGTAAAGTCTTGGTAATACCACCATGCGATGCTTGCGGCGGGCGATGAGCCTGAAAGATCATTTGGTCAGTTAGCTGTGATGGAACCCAAAGTTTCCAGGTTAGATCATCCTGAATTGGATTACCTGTTGCGTGTCGGACTTTCTTGTAAATGAACTGGTCAGATACCTGTAAGTCTGACAAACGCTCTTTGTTGTTACAAATATGTGCACCTATCTGAAGATACTCATCCGACTTAAAAGCCGGATCCTTCAGATCAACATGCAACACTTCAGATTTTTTGGTTTCAGTAGATTCAGCCGACAATTCGATTCATTAACCACTTTAAACTGGCGTGGTCGGTAATAACCACGAATCTATACCACTCGACATAAGGTCGAAACTTGTAGATTCCTTTTACGGCCGCGAGACACTCTCGCTCTGTTACAGAATAATTTCACTGTGCCGAGTTCAACTTCTGAGAATAGTAATATATTGGTAGTTCATTACCCTCTTCGTCTCGTTGACAAAGCACAGCCCCAATTCCTGTAGACGATGCATCACATAATATGATGAATTGTTTACTGAAATCGGGGTTTCGAAGAATAAGAGCGCTTGTCAATGCTACCTTAATCTTCTCAAAGGCTTTTATTGCCTCTTCCCCAAACATGAAAGACTTTCCTTTCTTCAAAGTGTCGGACATCGGACCGGCCACCTCAGAAAAATTAGCTATGAATCTCCGGTACCATCCTGCCATTCTTAAGAATCGCCGTACCTGACGTATAGTCGTTGGCACCGGAAAATCTACTATTGCTGAAATTTTGGCTGGGTCAGCTCTGAGACAGCCTTGTCCCACGACAAGGTTACCAAATATTGTAGTTCTTGGAAACAGAACTTGGACTTTTTGACGTTAATCGAAAGTCCTGCTTCCCGTAACTTGGTTGCAACTATCTTCAAGATAGACATGTGTTCGTCAAAAGTTTTGGAAATCACTAGTAAATCATCGAGATAGATGAAAACTTGTTCCCTAAGGTATGATGGAATAACCTTGTTCATCAAATTTGTCAAGCATTGAGCGGCATTGGCGAGACCAAATGGCATCACTTTGAATTGATAGAGAGGTCTGCCAGGAACTGAGAAAGCAGTTTTCTCTCGTGAAGCTTTCCCCAACGGTACTTACCAGTATGCACCTTTCAGGTCCACACTAGAGATATAGTGTGTCTCTGAAAGGCGCGCTAGCAATCCCTCTATGTTCGCGATCGGACTCGCATCTTTCTTAGTAACTCCGTTTACCTTTCGAAAGTCCAGGCACATACGATTTTTGCCGGGTTTCCTTACCAAAACAACTGGTGAAGACCATGGACTGGAACTCTCTTCGATAACGCCTAAGGAAAGCATGCGGTCTAATTCCGCATACACTAGGGCTTGTACCGCTGGTGATATAGGATAATGTCTCTGCTTGATTGGCATTGCATCTCCCGTATCAATAACGTGCGCTGCAAGATGTGTCCGTCCAAGACCTAACTCAACAAATGACGGAAATGTTTTAACGGTTTCTTTCAACCGGATAGACTGTTCTGGTGTTAATAAACACAGCGAATTTTGGTTCTTCCCGAGTTATCTCGGAAATGTTGCTAAAGGATGGAATAATATTGGGTGCTAATTCGAACAAAGCCCAAAAATCTATTCCCAAATATAAGTCTTGAGTCAGCGATGGTACGATAAATAACTCCAACACGTGAGATTTACCATTATACGTAACCATTGCTTTGACTACTCCACGTACAGTTAGTTTCCTGCCATCGGCAGTGGAAATATTTGATTCGAATTTTTGATACGGAATGTTCTTTCTTTCCAGCAACTCTATTGTCCCTTTCCCGAGACAACTCACGCTCGCGCCAGAGTCTAGAAGACCTATCCAATCTTGATTGAATATATTAACTTTGACATAAGGACGAAAGTCGTCCGAAGACTTTTGTAGTTTAGTTGCAGCTAATGTTTTATGTATTTTTCTTTTCAGGTTAATTCTACTTTTAAGTTTTTCAATTTTTTTACTATGATTTGGGTAGGTATAAATACGTTTTCTAGCAAGTTCGTACTCTACCTGCCTTTGATGCAAAAATTTCAGAGGTCTACGAATAGGTATTCTTGAAGTTTTAAATGGAATATTTGTAATATTTTGAATATCAGGGTTTTTCAATATTGTTATTTTTTTATCAGACGGTACTGGAGTTACGCAGGACTTCCCGAGTTCCCCGTCGTTGCCAGATCCCTCTCGATGAGATACTGACTCTTTTGCTGGTTTCCCGCACATATTTTACAATGTAAAGAAACAGTGTCAGGTTGTCCACAACGGTAGCAAAATAGTCTCCTCTGTAGATCTGTACAATTGCGGAATTGATGTCCTATCGCTAGGCAATTCCAGCACTTCAAATTCTCAGTATTGATTTTAACATCTCTAAGACGATCACGATGAAACGCCTCGAGTGCTGTTGACATTTCTGTAGGTTGTAAGTCTGTTTGTAAATCTACTTCATTTATGTGTCTGCGCTGATTATTGATGAAGACTGGAGGTGGTCTGGTTCGTACTGGATCCTTCTGATTCCAATAACGCTCCATGCCTCGACACATGAAAACAAGGTCGGATAATCTGGTTGATTTGAATGTTAATAATAATTCGCCCATTCTGTGTTTAACATTTTGTTTTACTATTTCAACGATTTCTTCGTTGGGGCGGGGATTATTCATTCTGGAATTGAGTCTCATGATGTCTTCGTAGAAAGTATCGAAATTTTCACCTTGTGCTTGTTTTCGTTCTGCCATCTGCCGAGCCAGTTCGGATTCTGTTTCCAGACTCCTATACTGTTCAATGAGAGCTAATTTAAAAGATGACCAAGTTGAGTGAGGGTTGTTCTTTAGGTACATCCAGTACCACACTTCCACTGGTCCATTCACAAAATGATGAAAATTCGCGACGATCTCTTCCCATGTCGCACCATAACTGTTTCTTACTCTATCCAATCTGAAGAGAAATTCGTCCACGGTCATACTCTTCGCGTTATACACGATACCCCATTTATGATAATGTGGAGATCTTATTACTGATGCTGCAGGTGACGGCATAGGCATTCTAGTGTTTCTCGGATCTGATGTGTTTTCAAATCGAATTTGGTTAAGACGTTCGAAGAAATTGTTTTCGTTATCGCTTGCGGCTTCAGGTCTGTACTGAGGTACTTCTCTTCGAGGCCAATCCCTAGGAAAATTAGGTATTTCCCTTCTCGGTGTCTCAAGCGGTACTCTTCTCACATCATAACTTCTCGTATCTGGTGTTGGCATATCACACAAAGGTATTGCTGGTGCAGTTGGTTGGTTGTTCGAGTTGGCATTCAGCAAAGCGTCCTTCACTACTTTGTCTACTCGTTCTAAGATTTGGGCCTGACTTTGAGCTAAAGTCTCTTGTAGAATTTTGCGGTCCTCCGCTCGGCTAAATCCTATAGTTGCAAGTGCTACTTCCTTTATGTAATCTCCCCGATTGATAACGGGTTGTTCTCTCGTTGGACTTCTTAGTCTCAACGGTGTTACTGGTCTTTCTCCGGATAAACTTCTTCTCATCTCTGGAGTTACTGGTCGCCTCAAATTTAGATCTCTTAGTCCTAATGGAGTAGTTGGTCTTCCCTCTTGATCAATTTGTATCAGCGCTTCAGCACCTCCTTCAGCATTTGACACTCCAGCCAGGTCTTCAACTTGACTGACGTCTACTGCTGCTCCTGCATCCATTGTCATGTCATGAAATATGTCATGTCTCCTTTTGAATCTCGTATCATGTGTATCGAGAATCGTAGTTTTACGTGGATTACGACTTTCCTTACCATCCATGTTTCCAGATTTTTTTCCAGGTTTTCCCATGTTTAAAATTCAAAAACTCTTCAATTTTTTTTAAAAATTATTTACCAAAGGTAAATGTTAAATCAGAACCTAATAAAAAAAATTGTTTCACAAAAATAATCTTACTACCTAATCTTACTAACTAAACTAACTAATATTTCTGAAGGATGAATCCTTTCAAAAATATTTACAAAATTTTCCTTAAACTTCTACAAAAATTCTAAAACTAAATTCTACTTCAAAAATTATATCTTTTGAACTTAATCAAAAAAAAAAATTAACTTCAAGATTCTCAAAAACTGCAAAATCTCAACTATACTTAACTAAACTGCATAAACTATAATCTACAAAATCTAAAACTCAAACTATAAACTATAACTCAAACGCCACTAGGCAATTTCTAAATAAACGAGTATTTCCAAAGATCTAAAAAGACTAAAACTCAAAAAACTCAAAAAAAACTCAATAAACTCAAAAACTAAACGTCACCACCAGGCACTTTCCAATTTCAAAGCTCAAAAGAGAACTTTCGAAAATTGCTCTAAGTACTCAAAAATTCTATAAACTAAATCTCAAAATAATTTATCTCAAAATACTCAAAAATATCTCAAAATAACTATATCTCAAAAATGGTTTCTTCAATACTCATAACGGATTGGAGTTGTGACTGGACTTCACCAAATCCAGGAACAACATTATCATCAACATCAAAAAAAAATTATTGATTCCCTATCAAAACTCAAAAAAAAAAATTACTACAAAATTTGTTAAACTAATGTGAATCGATATTCCTTGCGTCTATTCTCATTATCTATAAATTTGATAATCACTTCACGCTACTACAGCGGACCTAAAGGAGAATTATCATCCCTCAGCGGACAATAGATTAGAAATGTTTATTCAAATAAACTTCAAACTTAAACTGACTAAAAAAAAGGTTTTTACTCCTTAGAGTGAAAAAAGGTTGTTATATAAAAAGGTTGTTTTAATTGATGGGTCTTTTCCATCGAAAGATCCTAAGGCTGTTCGCAGCGGACGTAAGTAGAAAAAATGTTCACCACTTACCGGTCGAAAGAACTTATGACCTATCTTCAAAAGACGGAACAAAACTCAAAATTGTTGAAATTAATTTACAACGAAAGCTGCGGCTACTGGACTCGTCTATCCAATACGGACATTCGCCTGCAAACTAAATTTCTAACTTGACTACAAAAATCTTGCGAGAATAGAGAAAACTTGAACAGGTTATCGCTGCTGACGTGTGTTAGGAAAATGTTCAACTAACCACCGGTCGATACTTAAGTCAACTAACTCTATGATCTTAAGTCTCTACAAAAATAAACCAACAAAAAAAATAAAAATCTCATCTCAAAAAAAAATTTCAAGAAAATTTTTCTGCACTACTACAGTCTGGAAATATTTCTTCTTAAAAATCATCTACTATCTCCGTACTTCGGGCCCCACACGTTGGGCGCCATTATGTGCAACGAAAATTTTTAAAAGAGACAGAAAGAGAAACAACATTCATTTTCTCACTATAATAGATTATTCTTTCTTATAATTAAATATTTATGTTTAAAGAAATCACAAAAATTAAAACACAAGAAAGTAAGAATTTCTTTAATCTTATACAAGGAAAAAGAACACTATTTTTATTTGTCCCTTTCCAATTCTCATATGACATAATGGTTAAAAATAATAATAATAATAATAATAATAATTATAACGAAAGAGTTAAATTAAAAATCATTATTATTATATTGATGTTACAACTTATTTTTATTATTTTCAATTATATAGTATCTACCTGTACCAGGCACGAGGCGTGACTTTTTTGGTAGCGGAAGCACTCAACATAAATCCAGAAATTAAAGACGGCCACGAAAATATTTAAAAACAACAACCTTTCAAACCAATGTATCTATTATTGTATTCTTTTTTTTCTATGAATTGCACCTACATTTGCACACACATTACACTAACACAGAGTAAAAAAAACTTCTTTACTCTTTTTTTCCATGAAATCAAACTCATTTACAGTTTGAGACAATAAGCAACTCAATAGATACATTATTTGTTTTCTTTCTAGCTCCTGTTTTCTTTCATGACATTTTCGTAATGCATTCACTCAAATCATTCTTCACACGTTAGTGAAAAAGAAAGAAACCAAACCAACATTTGTTTCACTTTGGCTGAGATCTAAGTTAAGAAAGCGAAAAAATGGAATGCCTAGCTGTTAGGCATTCTAGGTATTTTTTGAGATGCTTTTTTGTTTGAGCATTACTTATACGAACATTAATGAGTGATGTGTGTAATTTCATGGAGTTGGAGTAGAAGGGTATTTGGAAGTTGAGTTCAGAAGGCGATAATAATGGAATGCAAAGGTGTTACGCATTTAAGTTTTTATTAAGATTGAGCATTACAAATAATGGAGTGATGTTTAGCATTCTCAGCAGTAATTAGCAGAGAAATCATGATTTTTTTTTTTTCTTAATTTTGGTAAAATATGATACTGTTCTCATAATGATATTGGGATTTAATTTACAAAATACATTAAATAAGAATGGATTAGTAGATAACATAAATAATATAATCATACAATTTGGAATTTTTGAATTCTTTGCTAGGTACGATTTTGGTTCAACGGAAGCACTCATTCCACTCAATATATGAACGCTTCGTCCCTGACCTGTACTATGTGTATATTGTGTTGTATTACTATTATCCTTCAAAAATTAGGTAGAATATTATGATGGGCAACAATTTTTATACATATATATATGTATTGTAGATGGTATAATAAGTGTATATATATGTTTATTATTCGATATATCGGATGTTGTTTGTTTGTTATCTATTTTATAAATTGTTGTGTTGTAACTTTTTTGAAGATGTTGTAATTTGAAGAATAATGTAATAATATTGTAATAATAATAAATGGTGACGATGATCAAAAAAAATAATAAAAAAATTAATCATCTAAGGATATAAACCAAGATCGTCCAAGGTTTTACCCAGATGAGAAGAAGAAAAGAGGTATGAAGCGACTAGGAAGTAATTTTCGGTGTTCCTTAAGCGTTGATACGGAGTAATTGACTAAACGAGATTTCTTTAGAAGAAGGTAACTCTTAAGACAAAAGAGACGCTATAGTTCACCAGAATGCACACGACCTCACATCATATTACTCCTTATATCATCACGAAAGGTATTATCGAACCAACTCCTAAGAAATTTGGCATTGGTCGACTTCTACTCTTAGCCTCTTGACACTAACTAATCCCTAAGACAAAAGTTCGCTACTTTGTTTAACCAAAAATATCATATGAATTTAATATTTCACATAAAAAAAGGAAAGTGACGACTTAAAAGTAGAGAGACTATGTGGAATCAACATTGCTCTTATCTTACGTCTGATATGAGTTGATATGAAGACCCAATAAGTTCATTCTCACAAGTCGTTACCATTTACGCACATGTTGTTGTTGTATGTGCCGTTGTCTAGACATTAGAATTAAAGAAAAGGTGCGTTGATTTTCTTGTTGTACTTGGAAATCTTATCCAAGAATTGAACCATCTAGGATACCTTAACTTCTTCAAGATAAGGTCCTAGACAAACGATGGAGATATCTTAACCAACGTCCTACTTGACAGTCCTAGGCGATTGACTTCAAATTCTACGAATGAAAATAATTATTTAGGAGGTGTTTAATCCCCTATACTTTAATCTAAGTAAGTTTCGTATAACTTGAACCCAATAGTCTGGTCATCTATCTCAATATTGGAAATATTATTCTCTTTATTTTCTTACAGTCACTTTCCACTTAGCCAAAAAAAATAATATTACTCCAAAAGAAGTACCATTTCCAAGTCGCCATAGAAGTTAACTGTTGTTTTCACTCGATCGTCGCCTCAGGTCTATGGGTTGCCCCTACTAAGCTCTCAGCCAAGGGTCGGAAGTTCTTGCTACGAGAGTCGAAAACGTGTACACACTTATTAAAGACCTGAAGTCAGGGTATAATTGACTAGTTACTATGAAAGGGGGTGTTGGACCCGACGAAGATGTTTTCGGTCTAAGATTGTTAAAAAATATCGATTTCCAGAAGAAAGATTCACAAATGGATGCATAAGTGGTCGTGCTCCATGGACATTGGACATGTCTATACCCTACCCAGACCATGTTCTGTTTTGTCCGAAAGAATTCACAGAACCCTTATTGGTCGGGAAGATCAGGTGTTATGATCCCCCTTCGCGCTTATCTACCCTACCTGGAGCTATTAACTGAACTAAATCAATGAAATGCTCACCCATTGTTTTTATATGCGCTAAAATTTTACTAATAAAAACTCCCACTATGAGAAGTGGAAAGTTAACTCCCCTTATTTATGTTGATGTTGTTGTTCCCATTCTGGATATGGCTCCAGCCACAACTCCGGTTCCTCTAACTCTAAAACTGCATTATAACTCTTATAAATGAAAAGATAGAACTCGACTTCCCTGAGAAAAATTTTGATCATTACTTGAAAAAGATCTCAAAAACGAATATATTCTTTTCTATACTGGAATCTCATTCTTTCTTTATTCATAAATAAATCTTAAATTAACAATATAACATATCTAATTATAAAACTATCCTGAACTATAAACTTTATACTCAAATTATTCTTATGTTGTAAGTAACAAATCTAAATTCTTAAATATTATACAAAAATTCTTCAAAGTAAAAGAATGTACTAAAACTTTCATTAATCTGATTCCAAAAATTATTTTTAATACTTTCTTTAAAATTCAATAACACAAGAGTATTTTAGGTGTAAATTCACTTAATCATACTCAAGTTTCAAACTTAACAATAGTATGACTTCGTCAAATTATTCAATAATTTCAAAAATCATCACCACAAAACGTAACATAACTCAAACTCGACCGTATCAAAACGAATGTTAAAGTTTGACTTAGTCAATGTAGTTAGTACTATTATCCGTATTGACATTAATTTTCGCCGTAAGTTCGAATAATAGGATAATCTTTATCCTGACCGACAAGACACAAATCAAAAATGTACCACAATCGGGATTTATTTTTAAACAAAAAAAAAAAAAAATATCCCACGAATCGAATAATTTAAAAGGAAATAGTAGTTTATCATATACAAAAATATCCCCTTTCCCAAAAACCAATAAAAATCATCAAATAATTGATCACGGACTCACTATATCAGTAGACGGATCTTATTTGATGTTAAATATTTTATATCAAAAAATCAATTACTAACATTGTTTATAAAAGTATTGTTTATCAAAAAGTTGTTAAAGATCAAATATATTTAATAAAAATCAATATAAAAGGACCCTACCTACAGAGAGAATGCATTCTATCAGTGGTATGTTCAGGATCAATCAAAAGATTACTTCAAGGTAAGTATTTTTATCTCTTGACCGTTGGATCGAGTTCGGTTGTAACCCTTGTAGGGTACACACGGTGGCGCTGCCTTTGCGCCACCGTCAAAGTAATAAAAATCAAAAGTAACTTTAACAGTAACTTTAACTAAACAGGGCGGCTTGTCGCCCAGCAATCTGTCTCCTACAAAGCAGAATTTTGGAGACAGGAGGACCATCTTGCAGAGGGATGATCATCAGCGCTCCAAGTAAAAAGCTAGATTTTGGACGAAGTCTTCCCGACCAGATCTTATTTACCGCTATTTACCGCTAGTTGATGTACTAGCAATTATCCGGGTGGCCTTTCCACCCAGCAATCGAGCTGCTACAAAGCAGCATTAATGGAGCCTGGAAGTAGCATTTTGGGGAGAATGCTAAGCAGCGCTCCAAATAAAGGACAAGGACTAGGATGGCGGTGACTTCCCGCTAGGTTCTTAACTGTACCAGCTTTTAACCGGACTCAGCAATTGTACTGTAATAAAACAGCAGTTTTCAACTTACAACAAAAACGAGTGGCTTAACCTAATATATTTTGACATATTCATTAAAAAGTGAGAAAGAATCTAGTATACCATAAATGAATCTAAATTTCTGAAATTTGTTTCGTTTTATCTATAAAAAAAAAAAAATTGCAAATTCTAAAGTGACAAAAAAAATTAAATACACATGTATCATAAATGCAAATAATATATATTACTCCATGACGTATTATATAGAACTATAGAGCGCTCTCGCTCTAATCAAATACATCTGATTCATTTATAATGATTTTAATTGTTATTTATTTTCATGAATATAACAGAAACGAAAAGTATTGAGCTCTCGCTCTAAAATCAAAGAAATATGTTATAATAATATCATGTCTTTCTTTAAAACTGAAGTGTTTGTACACATTTTATAGTAGGATTAATTTTAAGTTATTTGTAGTCTTTGTATATATGTAAATATGTATATTAAATCAGACAATACGTCACAGCAACTATAATACCCTCTCTGTCGAGCAAGAGCAGGAAAACCTTTATATTTATCTTTTATATAATAACTTTTCGCCACGAGGCTTTTCATAATATAACTGAAAAAGAAGGCCATACATTACAGCCACTTTTGTACACGCTAAAGCGAATAAGAAGAAATTAGAATTAGAATAAGACAAAAAATGTAACTCGAAACTAAAGACTCAATAAAATTCAATTCAAATCTCTTGACCGTTGATGCGGCTAGCTTTTTAGCCGAATATTTATTTGCGATAATTTAGTGCGAGAGAGCAAAAACAAACGATAATGATTTCCGATTGAAATAAAATGCAAAGAATAGTATTGAAAATTTTTATTGTGTCATCAAGGTGACTGCTTATAGTAGACTGTGTTTTCTTTCTTAAAATATAGGCTTTATATAATAACATCTTATAGTTGAATTTTTGTTGCTTTCGTTGAAGTGGAGAAATAACCACCGCTATTCGGGAACGACATCAGATGACCATGAAGAATGTTCAAAGGGCGATAGAGCAAATGCACTAGACAGCTTGTCGTCGTCGCCGGTCGCAACTACCGCTACTTTGGAGCGGCCGATATGATGATGAAACTCAAGGCAATGATGCTAGTGCAGATAGCTCATCGTCGTCGTTGTCGGTCGCAATTGCCGCTATTTGGGATCGACATCGATGATGTTGACAAAAATATTCTTGAAGGGTGTGGCCCTTGTACCTGCTGTGTTGGTTGCTGCTATATTTAATGCTGTTGCTTGGTGATGATGCGAATTAGTTGCAAAAATAAAAACGGTGCTATTTCGATGGCATGATGCTACTGTGTTTTTGTTATTCGGTAGGTAATCTAAATTAGCTTTGTATATAGGGTAATATATGGTTGATTGGCAAAAAGGAAAAAATGAAATTATGATAGTGCAATTTTGTATTAATAGGTATTATTATAAATGCTTGCTTATTCAAGCAGCAACAACCGTAAAATGTTTTTGTTAACATATAATTTGTATTATTCATCTGCGTTGATCATTTACTGTACTTTCTTTTGTATTTATCACGCACTTTGGCTTAAATCTTATTCTAATAACAGTTGTCTTGAATTACATAAGTACATAAGTCTGAATGTTATCTATCTTAAATAAAACTCGTTCTCTTTGCTAAGAACCTTTGAACCATCAAGACGTGTTTAATTTCACAGGTTATGGGCCCAGACCCAAGTTCGCTGCGATATTTTTTTATTTGCGTTTTACTGTAATAGATAATATTTTTTTATATAATCTTTAA
The DNA here is from genome assembly GCA_951217065.1 of Baccha elongata. Lineage (NCBI taxonomy): Eukaryota > Metazoa > Arthropoda > Insecta > Diptera > Syrphidae > Baccha > Baccha elongata. Next base: position 1,286,549 of record CATNUY010000119.1, on the reverse strand, counting down.
CAGATTTTTTTTTTCTCAATATAAGAACAATTAAATTCTTGTGCAAAACTGATCTGCATTAGAGAAATTTAAAGGTAAATAATTGTTTTCTGGGTTATTTTGGTGGTTTTCTGGGTTGGTGGTTTGCTGTTGCTACTAGAATGGAAGGGGATCTGTTTCGAGTTGATAAGCTAAACTCACCGGAGCATTGGAGCGTATGGAAGTTCCAGATAAGGGTAATGTTGAGTGCATGTAATGCCTACGAGGTCGTTAATGGTGTCAAACCGGAGACGACGGAGGGACCTGATAATGTAAAGGAACTAGACTGGATAAGAAGAGACAGGAAGGCGCAGAAGATAATCGTAATGAGCGTCCGCTCTCAACCTCTTGTTCATATAATGAACTGTAAAACATCATTTGAAATGTGGACTAAATTAGAAGCAATTTATGAGCAAAAGGCGCTTACTAATATACATCATTTGCAACAAAAGTTCTAGAAGTTTTCAAAAGAGCCTTTAGACGATATTGCTTTGCATATCTCTAAGCTGGAGTCGCTTGTTCATCAATTAAAAGAATGCGGTGAAACAATTTCAGATAATATGCTGATAACAAATTTTGATGACTTTACCTTCTGAATTTACCATTTTTATACGGTGTGGGAATCCACAGCAGCATCTGAGAAAACTTTAGAAAGGTTAACTGCGCGTTTAGTGATGGAAGAGTCCCGTTTGTTTTCACAGCGTGACGTAGAAAAACAGTTGATAACGGTGAGTCTACAACCGCACTTGTTGCCAAGAAAAACACGATGTTTCAAAATTAAGGTAACATGAAACAAAGAAGAGGAAAGCCAGGAAGGTGACCTGGCCACTGGAAAAGAAACTGCCCAACAAAAGTTGCAAACGTTATGGATTCAGATACAGTTCGTAAAGCATTTACGTGTGCTGTGGTGGCCAACAAAGGAACAAATCGAGAAGATTGGTTTCTAGATTCCGGCGCCAGTGACCACATGACTTTCAGACGCGATTGGTTTGTTGAATACAAAGAGTTTTCTTACCCACAGTATGTACGAATTGGTGATGGAAAGACGATAAGAGCTCATGGAAGTGGTGACATAAACATACTTGCTTTTAATAACAAGAGCTGGATACCCAAGCTTCTTTCGAACGTTCTGTTTGTACCAGAAATTCACATGAATTTATTTTCTTCTAATAAAGCTCTTGATAAAAATTTGCATCTTGTATCTGACAACAATAAATGTGAGCTACTGCAAAAAGGCTGTACTGTTGCAGTGGAAGTTCGATCGGGTCCATTGTTTAGAATGGTTTTCAAAGTAGAAAATACACCAGCTGCCAATGTAAGTCTGAAAACTGAATCGATTAAGATATGGCATGAACGATTTGCTCATCAAAGCGTAAGCTCCGTGAGTAATTACTTAAAAGAACGGAATATTAAGTTCTTAGATGACAAAAATTTCTTTTGTGAACCATGTGCCATTGGAAAGTCTCACCGGTTGCCATTCGAAAGGAGCAACAGTAGGGCAACAGTAGCTACTGAACTAGTGCATGCAGATTTATGTGGCCCTATGCATCAGAGTTCTTTAGCTGGTTCGAAATATTTTCTCCTTCTAAAAGATGACTTTTCTCGTTTCAGAACTGTATTTTTTATTAAAAATAAAGACGAGGTATTTGAATGTTTTAAATCTTTTTTAAAGAATGTGAAGATGGAAACTGGATCGTCCCTGCAGACTGTGCGCACTGATAATGGACTTGAGTTTATAAACGCTAAACTGGAATCACTTTTACATGACGAATGTGTTCAACACCAGAGATCAGTGCCGTACTGCCCTAAACAGAACGGGAGAGCAGAAAGAGAAATGAGGACTATCGTAGAGGCAGCTAGAACAATGATTCATGCTCAAAATTTGCCATTAAAATTGTGGGCTGAAGCTGTTAACATGGCTGTGTATGTTTTTTAATCGTACGTCTTCTACATCTACAGCTGGTAAGTGTCCAATTCAACTCTGGTCAAAGAAACCGCCAGATTTTTTAAATTTCGAAGCTATGCAGGCGTTTGGAACTGAGTGTTTTGCACATATTCCTGCTGTTAAACGTCAGAAATGGGATGCCAAATCTCGTGCTGGCATTTTAGTTGGGTACCCCGAAAATTCAAAAGGCTATAGAATTTATTTCTCAACATTAAATAAGATTGAGGTAAGCCGTGACGTAAAATTTAAAAATGCTTTAGTTTCAGATGAATGTGAAGCTGTTTTCAAAGAGGCGGACCAAGAAAATGCTTCTTTAAAAACCTCAATCGAAGTTCCATAGTTCCATATAAACAAGAAGAAGTAAACGATATTGGGTACAATGAATGTTTTGATGATGAGATGAAACCAACCAGTGAAAATAAGGACGAATCTATAGATGAACCTACACCTGCAACATCTGAAGAGGCTATTAGTAAACGGTTAAGAAGTCGAACAAGAAAAAGAGCCGAATCCATGACATCGTTTTTAGAAAGTGGAACTTTTGTTGCGACTGATTATATACCAAAATCATATGGCGATGTAATAAATTGTAATGATTCGGATAAATGGTTAGCCGAAATGCAAGAAGAAATGGAAGCTCTTAATAAGAATGGATCATGGGAATTAGTATCACCACCAGAACACCCGAAAAGAATAATCGATAACAGATGGGTGTTTAAGATAAAAGACACTGCCAGCAATGAACCCAAGTGATACAGAGCCAGGCTTGTTGCAAGAGGATTTACTCAAGAAGCAGGTGTTGATTATGATCAAGTTTTTAGCCCTGTAGCTCGGTTCAGTTCGATACGGGCCATTTTAGCTGTAGCTGCAAAACGAAAAATGTTTTTGAAACCGATCGATATCAAGACAGCTTTTTTTAATGGAGATCTGGATGACGTTGTATTCATGCATCAACCAAAAGGATTTAATGACGAAAGTGGAAAGGTCTGCAAATTAAAAAAAAGTATCTACGGGCTCAAACAAGCATCAAGATGCTGGAATGTGAAATTTACGATGTTTCTTCGGATGTTTAATCTTGTGCCCTCTGTAGCGGATCCGTGTGTATTTATTGGCAAACGGATAAATTTTGCCATATACGTTGATGATGGGCTAATTGTTGGAGATCAAGAAGAAGACATTCAGAAACTAATTTTGCATTTAAAAGGAGTCTTTGAGGTCAAGGTATACGCAGCAAAATTCTTTCTTGGAATGGAAATCGATTGCAGAGATGATGGTTCTATTTCACTCTCACAAAGTCGATATGTTGACCGGATTCTCGAACGATTTAGAATGGACGAGGCCAACCATGTTTCAACTCCTGCGGACGTATCGAAAACCAATCTTTCATGCAGTGTGAAATCAAGTTCGTTTCCATATCGCGAAGCAGTCGGGTCTCTCATGTACCTGGCAACTGGTACGAGGTCAGACATATCATATGCTCTTGGAGTTGTAAGTCGTCATATGGAAAACCCAACTTTTGAAGATGTGGCTGCAGTAAAGCGTATCATCCGATACATTAAAGGAACCAAGATGTTTGGTATAATTTTTGAAAATAATTTTAAACTTAAAACCTTTTGTTTTAGTGATGCAGATTATGCAGGCGATCCAGAAACAAGGCGATCTACTAGTGGCTATATATTTTTATTTGGCAGATCTCCAATATCGTGGATGTCAAAACGTCAAAGTTGTGTCTCACTTTCCACCATGGAAGCCGAGTATATTGCGGCGGCCCATGCGGCTAAGGAAATCGTTTGGCTGAAACGGTTGCTCAATGAACTTTTCCCAGAAGGATGTTTCAAACCCAATCTACTCATGGACAACCAAAGTGCTATAAGGCTGGTGCTCAATCCAGAATTTCACAAAAAGAGCAAACACATTGAAGTCAAGTTCCATTTTATCCGAGAGAAGTTTACTGAAGGACATTTTGATCTTAAATATGTTCCAAGTAGCGACCAGGTTGCCGATATCTTCATTAAGCCATTACCTAAATCTAGATTCGAGTTATTAAGATCGAATATGGGAGTAATTAACGTAAAAAATAATAATTTAAACTTTTGACTGAGTTGTATATATATCTTTATTATATGAATTATTGAAGTAACTTTGAATAACTAAAGGCAGATGAAAGTGGGAGTGTTAAAATATAATTTGTATTATTCATCTGCATTGATCATTTACTCACTGTACTTTCTTTTGTATTTATCACGCACTTTGGCTTAAATCTTATTCTAATAACAGTTGTCTTGAATTACATAAGTACATAAGTCTGAATGTTATCTATCTGAAATAAAACTCGTTCTCTTTGCTAAGAACCTTTGAACCATCAAGACGTGTTTAATTTCACAGTTTTCTAAATTATTCACAAAAAAAATTACTTAAATTTTCTTTAATGGTTTCAGGTTCTGGTATACGAGAGGATAATGTGTTGAAGTAACCGCTCGTAAATACGTATGTATTATGGAACGGTAAACATAATCAGTTCCCATAAATATATTCGCGATATAAATCTGAAATAAATAGTAATCGTTTACTATATTCTAAATCTCCATTAAAAAAAAATCTACCCGACCAAAAGTCAACATACCTCATGATTAACTTCGATGACGTAGGTACTTGTGTTCAATTAATTATTCAAATCAACTTTACTTTAATCAAACATAAGTTGAATCTGCTTTTGGATTTCTAAGTCATATTAAACTTCATAAACTTTACTCACTGTATCTTTATTTCCAGTGTCTCAACAAAAAAAAAGTAACTACAAAAATTCTTCAACAAGAATATAACTAACAATAGGTAGGTACCTAAGTATTCGTACTTCCTTATCAAAATGTATTCCTTTTAACTATAAATTTTATTTTTAATTGGACACAAGAACCACTTCATTGTTTTTAATCACAACGAAGGTATTCGAAAAGTTATTTTTATAGGATAAATATACATTTATCGCGGCACGACTGTTTTTATACCATAAATATATTTCTACCGGATTCACGGTCGAGCTTAACAATCTTTTTAAGAAGTTGAGTTCCCGTGTACTGTAATTTCACTAAACCGTATCTAAAGAATTATTACTTTACTTTACAGGTAAATATTTCTAAATATTCGTATCAGAAATATCAATGAACTTTATCAGCGGGTAAGTAAATGTAAATATGTGTTTTCTAAATTTCAGATTTTTCTTTTCTTTTACTTTTCAGATCACATTCCTGAATTTTAGATATTTATCTTTCAGTTATTTTTCATTAAATGACAAATCTAAGAATTCATTTTAAGGTTTTACTTTAATTAGGTATGTATCCAAAAGATCTAACAAAAATAATTGTAAGTATTTTTGTATTACGTTAAAATTCATATGAACTGACAAAAATAACTATGCTATTGCATAGACATAGGTATGTAATTAAATTTCACAAAAATATTCGAGATTAAATCTCTGTAAACTTTAAATAGGTATAAGTTTCACAAAAAGTATTTCACAAAATATATTCTAAAGCGTATTGGTTGTCTTTAATTTAAGTCGGGAGTAATTTTCTCTCTATTTCTGACATCTGGGCTTCACAATATAAACTAAATTTTCACAGTACCTTCTTTTTGTTGAACTTATTATAGATGTACCGCAAATTTTTCATTAATGCACGTTCTAACTGCTTCAATTTTCCATAGATGTGAGGATACAGTTGCTCCAGTATAAATCCTGTCAGCTTCTGTGACCTCTTCTTAAAGTTGTTTCAATCTGGACTAATTTAATCCAGACGCACTGATGATGTTATAAAATTCGATCCAGTCTGTTGATTTTTGGTCCAGACAAATAGTTTTCGTTGGTCCAATCAGGATTTTTAGACTGCGCCGAATATGTAGATGTTTTGTCTGGGCGAGGTTAGTTGGCCCATGCAAACATTTTGTGACGTTAAATTTAAATATTTATTTGTGAAATAAAAATTTCGTCCAGGCAGCTCAGAGTTGTGACTCCGGTGGCAACCATGGAGTAGAGACTTCGATTAGTAGAGCGTAGCTCGGCTGCGTCAACGCAATGTGTCTACTCGCTACCTATTATTCATTTAAATGAAACTTTTTCTCACCTGGATGAATTTTATGTGGGATTTTGATGATGACTATTGCTTGCATAGAGCTTCCTTCTGCTTTAAAGTTGAAACGGAGCTCTCTTCACTAACAGAATTTGTTTCTGTGTCTGTTTCGATGAATGCTTCTGCTCCTGATGTTTCAGAAAAACTTGTCAAATTGAGGATTGCCATCCGCTTAAGCAAATTCGCTATTTTTCTGTTGCAGTAAATTAGCTCGGCGTTTAACCATTCTTGGTCCGACATTAAATGATGTTTTGTTAAATGCTCCTTTTTCTATCGTTGGAAGATTCTATATATATATAAATTTCACACGTGGTTTTGTGCGTACTTACGTGATTTTTGTGTTATTTTGTACACAAATTTTCGATTAATATTTTTCTTGGATGGTGTGTTTTCCGCAGTGATGTTATAGGGATGATTTTTTTTTAGTTGGATGATGGATTCTCGTGCAATGATTTTACAATGGCGTCGCTTTGTACTTCTCCGCATGAAGATTCGACTGCTGTTGAATTTATTTCTGCGCCTTTGTCTTCGCTTATGGCGTTCGATAATCCAGATGCGTCATTCGAATTTTCAATTTTCTTTGTTTTAGTGGTGGTTTTCCAATTAATCGATGCTATTTTTGCGACATATGTTTTTCTTTCCGCCATTCGACGAGAATTCTCTCTGTTAAGAGATGAATTGCCGTCGTAAAAAAAATTCAATAAAAAAAATTAATTTAACCATACCTTGTTTTTTCTTCTTTTAGGTTTTCTTGATAATATTCTGCTGCTTTTTCTTTCAATTTTTCTTGGATGGTGTTTTCCGCAAATTTGTTCACGTCCTCTATTGTGTGTATATATGTTCTTTATTTTAAGTATTTATAATGCGCAATATTTTTTTTGGACTACTTCTGCTGCACAACTTACTCGTCGGGACGTGAACAATTGAAAGAAAGTTCCAGACGATTTTTCGTCTCAACAATTCTCTCGACAGTTTGTTTCAGTTCGCCGTTCCGAATTTAAAAATCACGCCACCACGATTCATTTGCTCATTGGTCAGACAATGTTTGGTTTCATTCTCCATTCCTTTTCGTTTCGTTCGCTGAGACAAGTTTCGTTTCTTCTTTTATTAACTCGTAAAGCTGAATTTTCGGTTAAGGTTTGTGCACAATGACACTTGAGTTGTTTGACTGATATTATAAATGATTGAAATAAAAAAATATTTTTAAGTGAAAGTCACAAATATGTGTGTTCGTTTCAAGTTCGTTGACGTTATTTTTGTTGTCCGTAAGTATGGTGCTGTATTTAGTATGTTTTCGTATAGGTAAGTATTTCAGTAATTGTTTCCAGTTTGTAAGTCATAAAGTAAGTATGTGTGTATCTTTATTTATGTATTTAGATGTTCGTATAAATGTATGTAAATGGAAAGTATGAACGTACATTTGATAATTACATATCCGAAATAAGTATAAAGATCTTTTCGTATGAGAAAAATTTGACTGTAAATATAAATTATATTTTCTAGTCGTATTTTCGTTATGAGGTCAGTCATTAAAATTGTCGTGTTTGTTTGTACGTATTATGTATGTGTCGTTTGTACGCAAGAAGTCGTCTTCTGTGACACAACACAAAAAGAAATATTTTCTGATTCGCAACCATAATTTGACAGCAGTTCTTTTCAAGACTATTATTTCTGACTTATGCTTTGATCATCAATCACAAAAATAAATATACATATTCCAATAGATAGTTTTTCTGAACGTTGATTAACTTTGCGAAATATGTCAATCACTTCAACTAAACGTAATGTTGTCTCTATTATTCCTTCCAGAATAGATTTTTGTATATACATACTTAATATTTTTAGACTACTGAATTTTTACTTCATCTACTATTATTATAAGGATTAAGGTGTTAACCAAAATTTCATATAACGTTCTTATTTTACCTCAATGACAATAAAATATGTTCTTTCTGATTTCTATAAGTAAACTGTAAAATGGTAGGATTTTGATATTGATTCAGTTTTTGCTATCATTCATGATTGAACCAATCCTCACTTCCTTTTATTTACCGCCTTTCTTATTCTGACAATACCGCATCTAGGAGAGAAAATTTAACTAAGACTAGCTGCCTCCATTTTATAAGATGTTCGCTGAAAGCTTTCTTATTATTTTCATGCCGTTCAGGCCATTACTCTTATAAAATGAGTTACTTAAATTTTCGACTAGATGACACTTATTTAGTGTATTGTGTTTTGTTCTAATTATTTAGAACTTCGAATTAAATGGTTTGCCGAAAGGTTCTTGTCTTTGATACAAGAATTTATTATTATAATTTCGAAACTTTATTTATTAGCTTAACTTCATGTTTTAGCTGAAGTAAATCTATAGCAAAAATTTTCAAGTTGGACTGCTGGTAAATACATGTTAAATGTATATGTATTGGTGTGTAAGTGTTGTTATACGTATTGCTTATGTATGTGTAAAGATGTTTTCCTACAAAATCTCCATGGGAAGAATATGAGATACTTATGCGTATGGTGTCTAGCGCAAACGCATGGTCGGAAGGGGAGGCTGCTATTTTTCTCTCTGCTAGTCTCCGAGGTTCAGCGTTATCATATGTGGGTGTATTGCAAGCTGAAACTCTCTCCGATTACGCACTTCTTATAACTGCACTTCGGAGGCGTTTTGGAGCAGCTATACAGTCTGGAAATGCTTACGGTGTTTTTCGATGATCGGCAAATATTTCACTTGCCCAAGTTGAAGAGAGACAAATTTCGAGAAACGAAAATCCGTTAGCTTATTAGGGTCACAGCTGACGGAGTAAACAAATTTGGCCCATGAAGTCCACAACCGCTCGGTCGACAAAACAAACTCTCAGGAAATTAATCTCCCAATCAACACAACACGTTATTTGGGCAAAGTCAAATGGTTTCATTTTGTGAAAAAATATGGATTCATCGACTGTCCTTTGCTTAAAAGAAAACTTTACTTTCATGCACGTTAGGTTCAAACAACCTTACCTGGAGTTCCGGATATTAAGGTGGGTGAAACTCTTGAATTTGAAGTAATTTCTGCCTCTCCAAACTTTCAGGCTATTAATATCTCAAAGGCTCATGGTGAAAAACATGTCGTCCAAGATAAATTCAACCAACTACATAGAAAAAATTTAAACTCCAGTTCGCTGGCTCCGAGGGACGCGAGTCAGCTGTAGATGATGTCCCAATTATTAATTCTCTCAGCTTAAACAATAACATTCTTTACATACAAGGAATCATCGAGACGTACCCATGTAATATGGTCGTGGATACCGGCGCTTCTCATACGGTTATTCATCCAAAAATACTCTCATCTGTTCAACTATCTCAGCTAAACCCATCGCATTCATTCATCAGAGGCATTACAGGTCATCTCACTTCAATACGAGGATCTATCGAAGTTATGGTCGAAATAGAGTCATTCACAACAAAAATTGAAGTAATTGTTGCTGACATAAATCAAGACTGCATACTTGGATGTGATTTTCTTATGGCTTGTGGTTGTTTAATCGATTTTAAATCACATGTTCTCCATCTAAACGAAGTTACTGTTTGCTTGCAGGGAGCCCCAAGTCAAGAGCATTTTAATTCACAGTTTAAACTTTTGTTCACTACTTTAGAGGATTTAAGTTCTTGCGTTTCTTCTCACTTACCTCTTGAAGAAAAAATAAAAGCTAATGAATTTCTGACACGTTTTCGATCTGTTTTTGCTTTGAACCCAGACGAACTTGGCCGTACGAGTGTGTCAAAACATCACATTAACACGGGTAAGTCAACTCCAATAAAACAGGTTCCTCGACGTCTGCCTTAGTCCAAACAATCTATAGCTTCATCTTTGATCGCTGATATGGCTCGCCGAGGTAATTATTCGGAAGTCACATAGTCCTTGGCTATCTCCGGTGGTACTCGTGGGCAAGAAAGATGGAACTTTACGTTTTTGCGTCGACTATCGTCGTCTGAACGACGAGACCGTAAAAGATGGTTACCCTATGCAAAGAGCTGATGCACTCGACTCAATGGCCGGAGCTAAATGGTTTGCAACCTTAGATTTAAAATCGGGTTATTGGCAAGTAGAATTAGACGAGTCATCAAAAGAAAAAACAGCGTTTAGCACAGGAGATGGTCTTTGGGAGTTCAACTTTATGCCATTTGGGCTATGCAATGCCCCTGCCACATTTCAGCGGCTCATGGAAACCATTTTGGAAAGTCTTTTCCCTATATGTAAAGTTTATTTAGACGATTTGGTGGTTCATGGCAGATCTTTTGATGAACTTCTTCATAACCTAGAAATAGTTTGTCAACGTCTACTAGAAGCTGGATTAAAAAATGCACCTCAAAAATGCAACCTCTTCTGTAACAAAGTTTTATTCCTGGGACATATAATCTCAGATCTAGGCATATCTCCTGACCCAATAAAAACTGAGGCTGTTTCCACTTGGCTTACTCCTAAGTGTAAAAAAGAGGTGCAGACATTTTTGGATTTTGCTGCCTACTATAGGAGGTTTGTACGATCTTTCTCGGAAATTGCCAAACCTCTGACAAGACTAACGGAAACAAATCAGCTTTTCTCCTGGAACTCTGAGTGCGAACAAGCTTTCCAGAAAATCAAAACAACTTTAACAAGTGCCCCACATAAACATTACCTGAAGAAAGCGATGTGTTCATTTTCTTTAGCAAAACATTTTCAAAACCAGACATAAACTACTGCGTAGCGAGAAAAGAACTCCTTGCTGTAATAAAAGCAGTAAAACACTTTAAACATTACTTGATTGGTCGACACTTTACTTTGAGAACGCATCATTAATCTTTACAGTGGCTGATGAACTTTAAAGAACCAGAAGGCCAGTTAGCTCGGTGGTTAGAGCAGTTGGCAGAATACGACCTTAAAGTTATTCATCGACCAGGCAAGAGCCATGGAAACGCGGACGCTTTGTCAAGGCGACCATGTTAACTGTGATAACAAAGAAGAACGCGAATTCGTCCAGGTATCTACTGCTGCCATCGTAGATGACATAGGAGAGCTTCAGAATGCAGACGATCATCTAAAACTTGTGAAAGTCTGGGTAAAAAATAACGAAAGACCCCACCAGAGAAACATTTGTCAATCTGATCCAATCTTAAAGTCTTACTGGGCTATTTATGAAACCCTTTGTCTACAGAATGAGATTCTTTGCCGGAAGCACTTTCAGCGCACTAACGTGGTCTACCAAACTGTCATACCAAAGGTATTACAACCTCAAATTCTATCAATGGTCCACGACAGTCCATCTGGAGGTCATTTTGGCACGGATAAGACCCTTAAAAAACTTCAAAGATCATTTAACTGGATAGGTTGTGCAGAGGATGTACGGTTATGGTGTAAGTGCTGCAAAATTTGCCAAGCTAGAAAAAAGCCGAGTCCTCAGCGAGTTGCTCCATTACAAGTTTACAATGTTGGTTCTCCGTTCGAACGCATAGCTGTGGATATTTTGGGACCACTTCCCCGAACTGACGCAGGAAATCGTTACATAATGTGCTGCATGGATTACTTTTCCAAATGGCCCGAATGCTTCTCTATTCCGGACCAAACTATTGAAACTGTAGTAGATCGTTTGATAAACGAAGTTTTTTCCCGTTATGGTATACCGATGCAGATCAATAGTGACCAGGGTCGCAATTTCGAGTCTGAAATCAGCGTGATTGGGATCAGCACTTACCATTATTGATGCTTGCCTATCGAACAGCAGTACACGATGTCACCGGTGAAACTCCTGCTATGCTGATTTTCGGTCGCGAACTTCGTCTTCCAGCAGAAAACCTACTAACAGCTCACCAACAGGAAGTCATGTATGCCAACGAATACTTGACAAAGCTTCGGAACCGGTTAACTGAAATGCAAAACACCGTTCGCTACAGATTGGACAAGGGCAGTCGCAAGATGAAACATCGCTATGACTTACGAAGTACAAGAAATCTGTTTGAGCCTGGGGCTGTGGTCTTGCTTCATAACCCAACTCGAAAAAAAGGTAAAAGTCCAAAGTTACAATCGGATTGGGACGTTGTTTATCAAATCCAGAAAGGGAGAAAGGAAAAAATTGTCCATTTTTACCGTCTGAAGCAGTTTTATCAGCTTAATTCAGAGCCTTAAGCATAAGAGGGGGGTAATGTGATGAACTACACTGTTTATTTTCTAAATAAACAGAGCTGTCTTTGTGACACGATACATGACAGCTAGCCTGACATCTGAGATGACGAACGAATTTTTTTTCCACATGGGAATTTATTCCACTTTTAGTGGGAATCTGTTCCACTTTTCAAAGTTGATTAATTTCCCACTGAAGATGGGAATTTATTGCACTTTAAAGTTAGAAAGTAGTACACTTTCTACAGAGGAGTTGTTTCCCACTGACTAAGAGAAATAATTTAACTTTCACTGAACAGTATACCTGTGTGGCCCAATTGTACCACCAACAGTAGAGATAGGTAAGGGGGCATGCTGCTACCCCCCTGCCTGGTTCACTAAAGGATTTGAGGTAGGTGCGAGTTTTGGTGGGTGCAAGTTTGGGTATGCAAAGTTTTTTTTTTCTTGCATTTATAACAACATTTTTCAATACAATCTCTCTACGAGTGGGAATCAACTTCACATTGAAAAGTGGAGCAGATTCCCACTTAAAGTAGAATGAATTCCCATGTGGAGCACTTGCCCGTAGAGTAATTTCCCTGAACCTACATATGTACATACATAATACATCATAAAAAAGAAACCTCACAAACTTTCTAATTTTGTCGTAATGTAAGTCTACCTCCTCCTGGTGCATTCTGGGTAAAGCTTAAATGACTCACCCCCCTCCCGATGTAAAAAATGCTTGTATTCAACTGTTTTCCAAAAAAAATTTACTCATTTTTTGGCGCCTCAGTTATCTCAGTTATCATACTCACCCCGCACCCAGCTTTACGGCGTATAAACAGTGAGGTATGTATGGGAGGGCATGCTGCCCTCCTGCAACCCCACCGCTCGGGCATAGGATTTGGGGTAGATGCAAGGTTGGGTGCATGCAAATTTTTTCTTGTATTTAAATATCTATATTCAATTATTATTTTAGAAATAATACCACGTAAAATACTCAAGCAAAAAAAAATTATTTAAATTAAAATATATTTTTGGTAGTTTTCAATTTTATCAAAAACTTGCCCACAAAAAATCATTTAGTTTTCAGTTTTTGATTAAAAATTAATAAGAGCAATGAATTCTAAAAAAAAATAATACAAAATCTCAAAGTTTTGAATATTACTCTTTAAAAATTTGTTTGATGTTTTTTTTCTTGAATTTTGGGTTTGAAACTCGTTTTTTCAAAAACTGTACATAGATTTTGCTTGGTTTGAAAATTGGCTTATAGACAAGAGTATTGGCTTTAATAAAAAGTATAATACTTCTGATTAAGAATTAATATGAGCAACGATTTCTAAGAAAAAAAATATAATATAAAATCTCAAAGTTTTAAAAATTACACTTTAAACATTTTTTTTATGTTTTTTTCACCATTTTTGAGTTTGAAATAAATTTTTTTCAAAAAATGAGATAATTGGTATAACTGATCAAACTAAGTTTCATTATATTAAGTGCTCTCAGCTCATAGCAAAAATGCTGGTTCAAGACGTTTCGAGTGTGGCAACGCTTCTGCCAGACGTTTTAAAAAGTGCCAAAATTCTTTTGTTTTTCCTTTTGACATAACCAAATACTTTCTGCTGCAATGTGTAAAAAAACTTCCCCTCATAACGAATATGAAGGTCCAAGACGATTAAGATGCGGCCTGCGAGTCGTTTTCGAAATTGACAAAAAAATCGATTTTGGAATAATTGGTATAACCGAAATTGTTTTCCCCCAAAATATTGAGAATACCTTTCTGAGTACAGATAATTATGTCCAAGACGATTTGAGTGTGGCCAACGAACTGTCAGACGTTTTTAAAAACATTAAAAAATCAGTTTTGGAAATAATTGGTATAACCGAAAATGGGTTTCATCAAATTATTGAGAACACCTCCCCGAACACAGATCTGTGCTTCCAAGACGATTTGAGTGCGGCCAACGCCCTGCCAGACAGTTTAATTGAAATTTTCGAAAATTTGTTATATCCCATGGGTTGATTCTATAAAATAGCTCGATGTATATATTAATAAGAGATTAACCTTTCGGGAACATATAACGAATACTCTTAATAAAATCAGTTTAGCAACTAAAATGTTATATCCTCTTATTTGCAGGAATTCACCCCTAAGTAAATTTAATAAAATCATTCTCTGTTAAGTAATTTTTCAAGCGATAACACTTAAATTAAAAAAAACTTCAGATTTTGCAAAATAAAACTTTAAAAATGATGTTAAATCTCTCTTGGCTATTCTCGAACCAGCATGACCAAACTGGGGTGTATCAAGTCGCGAAGAAAATTGAAATCCTCAAACAAAGGTTCAGCTTAAGATGTACAAAGTCAAACAATATTTTCATACAAAATTCGATTAATTAGCTATTTCAATTGCAAAAATGTTTGTTAAACTTATTTGTTTCTGATTATTGTTTATTAATTTGTGCAATGTTAATTTATTTCTTCAATTGTTTATATTATATATTGTTTATATTGTAGTATATATTTGTCTATCTACTATTTATTTATCGTAAATATGTTTGTGCTAATTTATTTATCTGTTAATTTATTTGTTAATTTATCTATTTATTTGTTAATTTATTTATTTATTTGTTGATTAATTAATTTATTTGTTAGCTTACTTATTGTTTTTGTAAATTATTTATCTATATAATTGTTAATTTACTTATTGATATGTTAATATATTACTTTCTGTCTTACTTTATTTATTTATTTATGATTCTTTCTATTATTTATTCCTTAATTATTATTTATTGATTTATAAGTTTACTATTTATTTATTTATTAAATTAATCAATTTATTTATTTATTTGTTAAATATTCTTTCTTTCTGTTACATTCATCCTTAGTTTCAAGTTATTTTTTCTAGTCAATCCTTATTTTATCTAAATCTGTTAAAAATAAAATTCAAATGAAGGTTTTCATCATATTATTCTTTAAAAGTTCTTACTTATTTATAATATGTTCCAAAATGTGTAAAATTTTCCAGTTGTAAGATATACTTTAAATATCATATCTCTGAGCAAGCTGCGTTTCAAACAAATCGTGTAAAGTCTTAATCTATGAACAATAAACAAATCTATCTATCTATCTATCAATTTAATTTTTAAGTTTTTTTGAGATTTTAAAAATTGTTGCCAATTTTTCAAAATATTGTTAGTATCTTATCTGCTGATGTTTGCCCAGCTTTTTATATCATCCTGGTGGTAGTTCGCATAAGTTCGTTTTTGTAAATTTTTCATCGATTAATGTTAATAGGATTTGGTCAATTCATTGAACGGTCTTAAATTTTTGATGAAAAATGCTTCAAATTTCCTTGGATTTCTTTTTTTTCTCTTTGAAGCCAGTTAAGAGATATTTGTTGTGTTCAGATGCCAGTAAATATTTTTGAACCTTTATGTTTTGAAAATCGTCTGATATAACTTGTCTGATAATTCGGTATTGTCGACCAATTTTCCCCAGAAATTTCGAAGTTATCTTCTGTAGTCGTTATCATAATCGAAAAATTGTTCAGCTGTTTGTGTCTTCTGAATTCCGATATTATTATGGGATATCGCATAGAAAGGCTGATGATAACACCATGCATAAATGCCAATTCTGATTACCTAAGCTAAAATATTTTTCTTGTAAAATATTATGTATCTAGGTACTATTTCGTACGTAAAAAAACGGTATTAAAACTTTTCTGCAGCTGTAGCACTATTTCACTTTACTGTAGCACGAATAAGCGAAGTAGTAGGTATTGTATTCAATTCCCATCAGGATTTAAAATTATTCTGTGGTTTAATTCCTTTACTCCTTTACTTATTATTCACAATAATAGCTATAGATTTCTTCACAGGTCTTTTTCTGAATTTCCGAAACAAAAAAGCCGCAAGGTGAAGATCCTTTTAGTTGCGATAAGTGCCCAGTAAATCTGTAGCTTAATTCTGAACTTTCATTGGCAAATTTTTTAAAAGCCTTTAAATATTTAACACTATTTTATGCAATATTAAACAAACATCAAGCATTACGATGTTGCTGAAGTACCGTTATCCAATGCCAGACTTTTAAAATTTGGATATATTCAATACTTCCCACAAAAGTAAATTGGCGGCTGAAGATTTTTCTTAAAAATATATTTATTTATTGTTGCTTGATTCATCAAAAGTTTGGTGAATCATATGGGCACCATAAGGAAATCATTATATTTAATAATTATTATATTAAATACCGTTTTTTCAAAAACGTTATAAAATTATTAAAATGACTTAGTAAGCACGGAGTCTTCTAATACTTCCATTTTGTTCCTGTTCAAATGACTTCTTAGAAAAGACAATATATTACTTTTTTATGTTATTAATTTATTTAAAAGATTTTTGTCTTGTCAGAAAAAAAAATATTATGCTTTTATATTCCTCTCAACCATACTTCTTCTTGACCAACATAGTATTTAAATTGATTGACGGCACGAATACGATAACTTGGACGCCAATAATTGATAACGGATTTTTGTTGAGGGGTCAAATACAAATTTGGTTTACTATGTGTTGGGGGTTCTATCTCCCGCCGTTTGGGCAGGAGGGGCAATTTAATGAAAAAAATACTAAAAATAGAAAAAAAATCATCAAAAAATAACGGTAATACCTACAATTAGGTTTTATATCTTTTTTAAAAGCTAATATTATGTTTTATTTGCCAGTTTTTAAATCAAGTGAAATCTATTAATAGTTTTTGAAAAAACTATTTTCATACTCAAAATTTGGAAAAAAATGAATTCTTAATCAGAAACCAATAGCAAAATGATTTTATGTCTTCTAGTTTTCGAGGATATAAAAATTACCAAAACTACTCTTTTGATTGAATTAATTTTTTGTTGCTTGAGTATTTTACGTGGTCTTATTTCGATAGTAAAAATGGAATATGGAGTAATTCTTACACAAATTGACTCTAAATTATCATAGCCTAACGGCGTATAAACAATGAAGTATGATCGTGGTGGCATGCTGCCCCCCTGCAACCTCCCCCGCCAGGACCTGTAATAGGATTTGGGGTGGTTGCGAGTTTGGGTATATGCAAAGTTGCTTTTAGATTAAACTTTTTTTTTCTTCAATAATTGATTATTGAAAGTTTGAATAATTAGTTATTTGTATTGCTAGCAAAGATCAACCTAACATCAACATTATTTTTTATCAAAAAAAATCACATTGAATATAAAAAAAGTATTCATAAAAAAGTACTTCCAGTAATTTTCAAATTTCTCAAAAGCTAGAGGACATAAAAGCTTTCGGTTCTTTTTTGTTCCATTCAAAATTGATATGAGCATTGACCACAAAAAGAAAATTAAGTTTTCCATTACACAATTTTGAGCAAAATTGGTCCAATCATTTCTTTATGTATTGTTTTATCAAAATTTTGAATTTGAATGCAAATTTTTTGAAAAAAAAAATACACAATAATTTAATTTACATGTAGGACTAAAGATCAGACTTCTGGCTTTTAAAACTTTTATTGTTTTGCATTTTAAATATTGTTGTTGCTTTTTTATATTTACTTTTCCATATAAATAAGTTGTTTTTTTTTCGAAAATCGCCCCTGCCTCATAAAAGGGGCAATAGAACCCCCTCTTATAGAAAAAAAATTTTTGTATTTGACCCTTCTACAAAATTCAGTTATCAATTTTCGGCGCCCAAGTTATCGAAATCTCCCCTAAATTGACAACCAATATTTGTAATTTTGTCTGGTGGACCACTTATAAAACCTGGATGGGCTCGATGGGCCACAGATTGAGTATAGCTGCACTAAACCATTTCCTAAGCTATGTAGGAAAACAACTTGGTAATCAGTTAACATGAGTTATGGATAAGCATTATTTGATTACTAGTTCTAAGAAATAATTTATATCCATTTGGATTAAGTAGATATGAATAAGCATTATTTGAATAGGGCTTTTTAGGTAACAACGATATATCTCTTTCTCGTTCTCACAGAATTGTCAAAAACAGCAGTATGGTGAACAGCTGTTTTTTTTTTGTCATTGTTGAAAAATTGATTGAAAACAAAAGCGGGAATTTTAAAGATTTGTGCGCGAAAATTGTGAAAATTGTTGGTTTTGCTAATTAAAATAAATTTTTAAGCCACGGAAATCACAAATTTCACACAAAAAAGAATACCGCATTTAAAAATTATTTCCAAATTGTTTTCTCCAAGATCTTGAGTTTGACAGTTTGAAAAAAGCGCGATACATATTTCAATCTGTCTTCACCATAGTGTGAGCTTTGACAAGATGGTAAAACTCCCTATACTAGTTCTAAGAAATAAATTATATGCATTTGGATACTCCCTTTAGAAGTATCATATTAAATTTAATTCTAAGAATGTAAATGTAAGATCTGCATATTGGCATATTTCACAATGCACTTCGAGATTCTCTAGTGCACTATGCAATACGCCTACGCTAAATTCCTTCTCGGTATCCATGTCTTTATCAAAGGTATGGATATGTGAATGAATCGGCGACTGCATTTTAGTTTTAAGATTTTCCATTATTTCAGTTAGTAATAAACTCGCAAGTTGGAAACAACCAACCTCAATTCTTTTATTGGCGCCCAACGTAAAATAAAGAGTTCCAAAAATCTTCATAGAAGAGAATAGAACACTTCGTGTAAAATCTAAATAAAAAAAAACTTCACTGGATAATAATTTCAAAAAGAAGACATCAATCGTCCCAAAGCTGAAACGCTATCATCTGTACCTACATACTACAAGCAGACACAGAAAAATAAAATCAACAGTGTGAAGAACTACAAAAAAATAAAATCTAAATAAAAAAAAACTTCATTGGATAATAATTTCAAAAAGAAGACATCAATCGTCCCAAAGCTGCAACGCTATCATCTGTACCTACATACTACAAGCAGATACAGAAAAATAAAATCAACAGTGTGAAGAACTACAAAAAAATAAAATCTAAATAAAAAAAAACTTCATTGGATAATAATTTCAAAAAGAAGACATCAATCGTCCCAAAGCTGCAACGCTATCATCTGTACCTACATACTACAAGCAGATACCTACCTAAGTTTATAAAATGAAAATTATACTGTGAGTACAAGTTAACTGAGTTTACGATATTCGTTTTTATTATAAATATTTATACATACCCATATATAATTGTGCTTTAAATTTACTCTTTTAAAAAGTGTGTTAATTTGTGCTCGTTCAAATACCTTCAAGGTCAATTTTGTTTTTTTTTTGTGTTTCCTTTTTCTTCGTTTGTGCCTCAAAATGTCTCTTGATAATGATGCAATCACCGATCTCGTGACTAATGTCACTACGGCTCTGGCCAATCAATTAAGAAAAGAGTTTAGTAAGACCATGACTGATTTAGCAGATCGTTTTAATTCTTCTCATACCGATTTAACGAGACAATTTAATTCTGCTCAAAATGAACTAGCAAATCGTATTGATTTTGCTCGGTCTGAACTAACAAATCGTATTGATTCTGTTCACTCTACTCAACCAATTATTGAGACATATAAAGACATACATCGAAATAGATGACAATATAAAATGCAAAATAAGTTTAGATGTGGTTAAAACTGTTCCCGAGTTCGGCGGTTCTACAGAAAAATATCCTTCTTGGAGGCAGTCCTCCAAGGCAGCTTTGAAACCGTTCGAAAGGTACGTAAATTCGAAAAATACAGAACTGACGCACTTCGTATCTTTATATCAGGCCTCAATCGTCCTTTAGGAAATATTTTATTTTCAAGCCGCCCTGCAGACCTTCCCACGGTTCAAAGCAAAATTATTCGAATTCTCGTCCAAATTTTCAAAAAAGAGACAGAGAATCTAATCAAAACACAAGTTTTCATAGAAATCAACGTGTCAACCACGTTCTTGCAAATCGTAACGACATCGATAGTCATAAAACTGATAACGTAAATGACAGTTCTAGTGAAATATCCGAAGACTGTTATAATGATCAAATAAATTTTATTAATGTAAACTCTCAGCTCCCTTATATAACAAAAACGTTGAGAAGTGGGCAAACAATCACAATGCTAATTGACACAGGAGCCGCAAAGAATTATATAAAAGACCTTCCTCTTCTGAAAGGAGTTCAATCGGTTAATGAACCATTTACCATTTCATCAGTTAATGGCTCGACTCGCATAAACAAAAAATGTTTTGTAAACATTTTCGGTGTCGTATCTGAATTTTTTATCCTACCGAATCTTGAAAGCTTCGACGCGATTGTAGGATACGATTTGCTCAAGCAAGTCGGTGCGACTTTAGACACTGGTCTAAATAAAATAATATACAATAACGGTACAGAACCTCTCCTATTCATGCCTTGTCCTCAAGTCAACAATATAGTAGCAAATATTAAAGATATTCCCGAATCGGTGCGATCTGATTTCAAAACATTAATTAATAAAAATACGGAGGTTTTTGCCGACCCCAACAAAGCTCTGACATATAATACTAATGTTACAGCTACAATCAGAACAACAACTCAAGAACCAATATTTTCAAGGAGCTATCCTTACCACATGTCCGCAACAGAGTTTGTTAACAGGGAAGTTCAGTCTCTATTTGAGGACAAAATTATCCGTAAGAGCCGTTCACCATACAACAATCCAGTTTGGGTTGTGAATAAAAAAGGAAAGGACGAGTTCGGAAAACAAAAATTGCGATTAGTCATCGACTTTCGTAAACTGAACCAGAAAACTATCTCGGATCGTTACCCAATACCCGACACATCTGTTATTCTCGCTAATTTGGGAAAATCCAAATATTTTAGTACCATAGACCTTAAATCAGGATTTCATCAAATTCTCCTTTCTGAGAAAGACCGCGAAAAGACGGCCTTTTCTATAAATAATGGCAAGTACGAATTTTGCCGCCTTCCGTTTGGTTTAAAAAATGCCCCTAGTATTTTCCAAAGAGCTATCGACGATGTTTTACGGGAAGATATTGGAAAACGTTGTCATGTTTATATTGACGACGTCATAATATTTTCCCCTGATGCTGAAACACATATTAGAGACATAGAGTCCGTCATAAAGAAACTTCTTCATGCTAACATGAAAATAAATTTGGAAAAGACGCAATTTTTTAAGGAAAGTGTAGAATTCCTAGGTTTTATTGTTTGTCAAGGAGGTCTTAAAACCGCTAATGATAAAGTTCGCGGTATACTTGAATATGAACTTCCTACTACTTTACGATCGCTCCGCTCATTCTTAGGCCTATCGGGATATTATAGACGTTTTATACGAGACTACGCTCGAATAGCAAAACCACTCACTCAACTCTTACGAGGAGAAAACAGTCATATAAATGCTTATCAATCGAAAAACAAAAAGATTACTCTTTCTTTGGAGGCTAAAGAAGCTTTTAACAAATTAAATAATAGGGGCAGTTCTGTCCCAAAAAGGGAAACCAATTACGTTTATTTCACGTACTTTGTCTAAAACCGAACAAAGCTATGCCACAAATGAGCGGGAAATGCTCGCAATTGTTTGGTCACTTCAAACACTTAGAAATTATCTTTATGGAGTTAACAACCTTCATATTTTTACGGATCACCAACCCTTAACCTTTTCAATTTCCGACCGAAATCCGAACACAAAACTTAAACGTTGGAGGAGTTTCATTGAAGAGTTCGCTCCGACTTTTCATTACAAACCTGGTAGTGAAAACAAAGTGGCTGATGCACTGTCCCGGCAATTTGTTCAACATTTGACAAGCGAATATAGTAAAACTTCAAGTGAATATTGTATAAATAGTGAAGTTTCGTATACTCAGTATATTCGTTCAGTTCCCCAGCCTATAAATAGTTTTAAAAATCAAGTCTTACTTTCACAAGCTCAAACGACTGATATAATTACTACGATCCCATTTGCAGGATATACTCGTCATGATATCCGATTCAATGATTTTCAATCGCTGTTCTCTATTTTACAAGAAAAAATTAATCCTGACATAGTAAACGGAATTTATTGTCAGCTGGAAGTGTTAACAAAAGTCCAAAATGAACTCGTAGAGTTATTCCCAGCAGTTCGTTTTAAACACACTAATAAAATGGTCATAGACCTTACTAATGAAAATGATCAAATTGAAACCATCGCAACAGAACATAATAGAGCTCACCGCTCTGCAAAAGAAAATATCTCCCAGATCAGGGATAGTTACTTTTTTCCAAAAATGGGGAATAAAATTAATACTTTTGCAAAGAACTGCAAAATTTGCCTGCAATCAAAGTATGCTAGACACCCACAAAGGCAAACAATGGAGCCTACACCAATTCCAACACGACCAGGTGAAATACTTCACATCGATATCTTTAATTTTTTTTTTTTTTTTTTTTTTTTATAATAGGCACGCACTCAAGGGGTTTTTGTTCCCTTTTTATGCCAAAGCACAGTGCGAGCGTTAGGAAAAATGGGATAGACGGAGAGGGTTAAGGATGAGGTGTCGGTTAACATTAGTCTTAAATTCCTGAACACTGCAATGACTGGGGAAGACAGAGTGTGGAAGAGAGTTCCACATTCGCATAGTACGGCTAAAGAACGATTCTCTGAACATGACCGTACGTCCGAAGTTGGGCTCGAGGGTGAACTGATGGGCATACCTGGAGGCGCGGGTGTTACGGTTGAATATCTTAAGGGGAGGAATGCAACTGGCTATTTCACTAGAGCATAAACCATTAAAGTAACGGTAAAAGAGGGTGAGGCATGAGACATTACGTCGATGTTCAAGTGACGTAAAAGTCTCAACGATGGTACGGTCACCAATCATCTTAAATGCTCTTCTCTGGATACTGTCCAAAAGACTTAAGTACGTTACTGGAGCACCAGCCCAAATGTGGGAGTTGTACTCAAGCTTTGGCCGTATGTAAGTTTTGTAGATGGTAGCCAGATCAGAAGGGGAAAAGAAAATCTTGCATCGTCTTAAAAAACCTAAACATCTTGCGGCATTTTTGGCGACATCGCATATGTGATCATTCCACAAGAGGTGGTCGGTGATACACAAACCAAGAATCTGGAAATGTTCGGTTTCACTGATGCAAGTGCCACACATGGACAGTGGCAAGGGGGGTATATCTCGCTTCAACGATACAAAACAGCATTGAGTTTTCAAAGCATTAAACTCTACGCGGTTTTTTATTCCCCATTGTACAATGCTGTTTAAGTCAGAGTTTAATGAGCTTATCATATTTTGCCGTTGCAGTTCCACACCCGAAAGGGAGGGTTGTGAGTCTGGGAACGAATATGAAAAGCTAAGGGTACTATCGTCAGCGAAACAATGAATTGGATTAGAAGTTACAGACAAGAGATCATTTATAAAAATGAGAAAGAGGGTCGGAGACAAAACGGAGCCCTGGGGCACACCAGCATTTATTTTGTGGGTTTCAGACTTGAACCCGTCCAGTACAACTTGTATTGAACGGTTCGAAAGAAAGTTTCTAATCCAACGAAGGAGGAATTCATCAATACCGAAGGCACGCATTTTCGATAAGAGAGCCTGGTGCCAAACTCTATCAAATGCTTTTGAAATATCGAGTGCAACAATCTTACTTTCTCCAAAACGATGTAAAGATTTGTTCCACTGTTCGGTGAGATATGCCATCAAATCACCAGTGGACCTGTTGCTGCGAAAGCCGTACTGCCGGTCATTAAGAAGCTTTCGTTCTTCAAGATATTTCTTAAGCTGATAATTTATCAGCGTTTCCATGACCTTAGAAAGAAGGGACGTAAGTGCAATCGGACGATAATTGGAGGGAGAGGAGGATTCGCCTTTTTTGGGTATAGGCTGGACAAATGCTGTTTTCCAACTACTCGGAACGAGCCCAGAAGAATAGGATAGATGGAAAAGTTTACGCAATGGTTTTGCCAGCGTTGAAGAACACCTCTTCAGAACAATAGCGGGGATACCATCCGGGCCAGCGGATTTGTGTATGTTGAGATCCTTTAGGACCCTCGCCACAGCACGAGTGCGAAAGAAGATTTGTCCCATGGAATCATTAACGCGCTCAAGAACTGGCGGAGTCATGATACTCTCTGGCAGCGAAGAGTTGGCGGCGAACTGCCTAGCAAAAAGGTTAGCTTTCGCAAGAGAGCTAACCACTGGAGTATCATCATCGATGAGCGTTGGGACCGAGGAAGAGGAAGAATTCTTCATGTTTTTCACAAATGACCAAAAATTTTTACTGCCTTTGGGACATTGCAGTATTTTTTGCCTTAGTTTTTGGTCATGTAAAAATTTGGTCCATCGAATATGGACATTGCAGGCCTTCCTGGCTTGTTTAAACTTATTCCGATTTTCCTCAGTAGGGTTGGCTTTGTAACAACGGAAACTTACCTCTTTAACCCTGATAACCTCTTTACAGCTCATATCAAACCATGCGTTCTCTTTAGGTCTGATGCTTTTAACCCTATTCGGGATAAAAGTTCTCATTCCCAAAAGAATTAAACTTGTGAGCATATCCGCACTGGAATCTACGTCACTATCGAGGAAGCATAGTGACCAGTTAAAGATCCTGAAAAAATTATTGAGGCCGTCCCAGTCGGCTTTCTCGTACTGCCAAACGGTTCTCTTAGGAGCTCTTTCTTTAACTGGGATTTTTTGGCAAGAGAAATTTGCGGATATGACACAATGGTCAGATCGGCCTAGAGGCGATAATACACTTATTGCATATTTATCAGGGTCAGAGGTAAGGAACAAGTCAAGAGTGTTTTCTGCTTGGCCGTCAATGTCCGGTATTCGAGTGGGCTCATTGACCAACTGAGCAAGGTGGTTAAACTCAGCAAAAATCTCAGCACACACTCCTTCGGGTGTTGTCTTGCTCGAATGGAGAAGCCAGGAAGAATTGTGTACATTGAAATCGCCCGTAATAACGATTTCAGTGCGAGGATACAAGGAAACAATTCTTTGAATGGAGTCGGACAGTGAGTCAAATTCGTTAGCAGTTGAAACCCTGTCCAAATTTGGGCTTCTATAAATGAAACAGTAATGGATGATGTGCTTATTAACGGAAAATTTGAACCACATAAAATTAAAGAGGGGATTTAAAAAAGAGCTGTACTGTGGTTGAAATTGGTAAGCAACATCACTTCTGATATAAACGGCGAGGCCATGGTGGGGAAGGAATAGAGGCACTAGGTTATACCCTTGAATATAAAATTCAGTAGGATCGGTAGCCTCACCTACTTGGGTTTCACTTAGTGCCAGAACAGCTGGCCTGTTTAAAACAGTGTGGAGGTACGTCGACAGAAAATTTATTCTTAACCCACGAATATTACTATAATCGACCCTGAAATTCTCAGTCATTGCAATATTTAAGATTTCAAAACTAAAACAGACGAGCTCTAAGAAGATAATTGAATTAAATCACAGACTTCGTTTCGACTCAACGCCCCTGTTAGTGTTATGCCTTAACAGTGACGTGAACCGATCCGACCCTGGAATTCAAAACAATAATCCTCTATTCGTCTGTTGTTGGTGACAAATCATGTACATACATTGTGTGAGCTAAAAAAATAAGCACATTGCAATGTAATGCACATGATAAGCCATACAACTGTTTGTGCAAGGAGGGAAAGAGGATGGGTACTCACTGTGCTATGCTAGGCATTTTTTTTTTTGTTTATTTTTTTGGAGAAGCTGTGCTTTATTGCTTTTTAATATTGTTATTGCGGGATCCTATTGGCTTTTTTGTAAATGGTTTGCACTATTGTTGTTTTTTTTTTTTTTTCGAGGTTTAGCGTTTGATTATTTGACTATTGTTTTTGTATTTGTAATGTGTATATTATTTATCACGAGTCACGACGAAAACGATGAATATGACGCACGGACACGACGAATAAAAAACAGAACGGAGGAAAATCGACACAGCAGACGACACACAACACAGAGGGGACCTTCCCCAACGAGAGCACTGACAAAACAGATATAAATTACAGATAATAATTACTTCTTAACATGCATAGATAAATTTACAAAATATGCTCTTGTTGAGCCAATAGCCTCACGTTCCTTGGTAGACATGAAGTTACCAATACTTAAGGTACTTGGAAGTTTCCGAAATTCAAGATTATTAGTCTCTGACAATGAGCCAACGCTTTGCTCTCACACTATAAGGTCCCTTATACGAGATAATTT
The DNA here is from genome assembly GCA_951217065.1 of Baccha elongata. NCBI lineage: Eukaryota > Metazoa > Arthropoda > Insecta > Diptera > Syrphidae > Baccha > Baccha elongata. The sequence goes on along the minus strand of CATNUY010000119.1, from coordinate 1,260,157 downwards.
CAACTTAAAGCACTTCACGGTACCGGCTATGCATAGTCAGAATAATGGGCAGATTGAACGTTTTCATTCAACCCTGAGCGAAATTTCTAGGGCAGTTAAACTACAATTTAATTTGAGTAATGTTAAAGAAATACTGCAAACCGCAGTGTATAAATACAATAACTCAGTTCACTCAGTGACTAAACGAAGGCCTTTGACCTTGTCTTTTCAATGAGTGAATCAGAAAGAAAAATTGTACATGATTTGCTCCAAGAAGCACAAAATAAGCAAAATGAGGCTCACAACTTAAAACGTAATTCGCGTACATTTATACCTGGACAGGAAATATTTGTGAAGATAGACAAACGCAGGGGTAATAAAATGTCAAGTCGATATAAGAAAAAAATTGTCCAGGAAGATCTAGGCACCACCGTCCTTGTAGACGGAAAACATATTCACAAAGATAACATACGATAAATTTTATTTTACAGATTAATTTTTTTAACAACGGCTACTGCCAAGGTTATGGACTATTCCTCTGCACAATATATCCCATTCCGCAAAGGTAAAGTGGCAGTTTTCAACGATTATATATATTTGATTCACACCGTTAATCTAACAGAATTTGAAAATCTAGCATTAGACATTGTTAATTTTAAACGCATGTTTAGTAATTTGGATACAGAGGCATCACTTGACGCAGACATTAGCGAAATAACTAAACTCCTGTCTGCATTACGCCCCCACAGGAGACTACGTCGGTCAATCGACTTTATTGGATCGACATTAAAGTTTATTGCTGGCACACCGGACCACGACGATTTTATAATTTTAAGCGAAAGACAGTCAAAACTTATTGGGGCCGAAAACCAACAAATTGAAATAAACACTGAGCTTACAAAACATATTAACGAATTAACAACACAAATTAACTCATTGAGTCGCAATTTTTATACTACCACTGAAGGTTCTAACAGTCCAAATTTGTTCCAGCTGATATCAATTCGAAACCAAAGAGCAATAACCCTTTTGAACAATGTCGTTTACTCAGTTACTCTTGCACGATTAAATATTGTAAATCCAATTATTTTAACAGATGTCGAAATAACGAATGTAATGAAATTAGAAGAAACTTCTATTAATATAAATGATCTTATATTAGCCTCTAATGTCAAAGTATACTCGGATAAAAATATTCTTAAATATATGATTAAAGTACCAAATGTGAAGGAAATTTGTCCTTTAATAAAAATTTACACAGTAGTTCATAATAACATTATATTAGATTTAAGAAATAATCATGTATCATTATGCAAGTCTAGAAGCAGCCCCCTAAGAAATTGCACGGAATCATTAGAAACTATCTATTGCTAAGAAGACCCCTTTGACGAATGCCTTAGTCAAATTATGAACAACAATTCCGCCACTTGCCGAACAACTACAGCACGTCATGTTCAGCCAATAGAACAAATCAATGACAACATCATTCTCATTAATGACCAACTGGTTACTATCAATGAAGATGGACGCGATATCAATATTAACAGGACATTTCTGGTCAAATATAATGACGATATCTATATCAATTCTACCATATATACAGTATCAAAAAAAGAACCACTAATGCAGCCCGAAACCCCATATATCTTTAAATTAAATATATCAGGACATTCCGAATTTTTAACACTTCCATTTCTCCAACAGGCACATATTCGAAACTTACAGAAAATAGAAATGTTTGATTCCACTATAGAAAATCAACAAAGATATTGGTACTATACCGCAGCAATCACTTCAATACTGATCATCATCATTTTTGCATACCTCAAATATTGTAAACATACCATAAACAGAAACATACCAGCCCATCAGCCAGAAGTATTTAACATGAACCAAGAAGTTACAAAAATTTTACAAAAAATTTTCTCAAATTTGCAACAGAACCGGGACGTTCCTGTTTAAGGGGGAGAGTAGTTATGGATAAGCATTATTTGATTACTAGTTCTAAGAAATAATTTATATCCATTTGGATTAAGTAGATATGAATAAGCATTATTTGATTACTAGTTCTAAGAAATAAATTATATGCATTTGGATACTCCCTTTAGAAGTATCATATTAAATTTAATTCTAAGAATGTAAATGTAAGATCTGCATATTGGCATATTTCACAATGCACTTCGAGATTCTCTAGTGCACTGTGCAATACGCCTACGCTAAATTCCTTCTCGGTATCCATGTCTTTATCAAAGGTATGGATATGTGAATGAATCGGCGACTGCATTTTAGTTTTAAGATTTTCCATTATTTCAGTTAGTAATAAACTCGCAAGTTGGAAACAACCAACCTCAATTCTTTTATTCATGCATATTTCAGCAACATCTTTCAAGATATGAAACATCCTACAATTAGGCAACAAAGAGTTAAGAAATAAATCAACTCACCAATTTGTTCTCATATCGTATTCCTAATTATGGTAGAAATTACTCAGAATTAAATCTGGCCATAATATTACGTGTTGTAGCTAAAAGATTGTCAGAGGCAGACTTAACAATTAATGTGGAAAAATCACGTTTTTGCTTCCAAGAATTACAATATCTTGGATATGTCGTAGGCCAGGGCTGCCTCAAAGCGGATCCAGGCAAAATATCTGCAATTCTTGAATTTCCGGTACCAACGACTGTACGTCAGGTGCGAAGATTCTTAGGAATGGCAGGATGGTACCGGAGATTCATAAAGAATTTTTCTGAGGTAGCCGGACCGATGAGTGACACTTTAAAGAAAGGAAGCAAATTTAATTTCGGAGACGAAGCATTAGAGTCGTTTAATACAATGAAGAAAGTATTGACCTCGGCACCAGTGATTTCCGCAACCCCGATTTCGGTAAGCAATTTGTCATTTTATGTGACGCGTCAGCTACCGAAATCGGATGCGTTTTATGCCAGTGGGATGAAACAGGTGCAGAGTACCCTATATACTATTATTCTCAAAAACTAAATATTGCTCAACGCAATTACTCTGTAACAGAAAGGGAATGCCTAGCGGCAGTTAACGGAATATATAAATTCCGTCCATACATCGAGGGGTATAGGTTCCTAGTGATAACGGATCACGCGAGCCTTAAGTGGTTGATGAATCTGAAAGACCCAACCGGCCGGTTGGCTCGATGAAGTTTGAAGCTTCAAGGCTTTGAATTTTCGATAGAGCATCACCGTGGAAGTCAGCATGCTGCGCCTGACGCTCTGTCACGAATGTACGAAATAGATGCATTACATGTTGATTCCATAAGTGCTGTATTAGAAAATTCGGATCCTACTAATGTAATGTTACATGTAGATCTTAAGGATCCGGCTTTCGAGTCAGAAGAATACCTTTCGATTGCAAAACATAATAGTTAAAATAAAGAGCGACTGCCTGATTTGCAAGTATCTGATAAGTTCATTTACAAAAAAGTCAGACACTCTACAGGAAATCCAATACAGGACGATTTGACTTGGAAGCTTTGGATTCCCTCACAGCTAACCGAAAAGTTGTTATTTTAGGCTCATTGCCCACCACAAGCGGCTCACGGAGGGATCACGAAGACCCTATACTTCCTGCGACAGCAATATTTCTGGCCAGCAATGGCATCTCAAATGAAACTCTTCGTGAATAATTGCGATATATGTGAACAAACAAAAGCTCCAAACTCAGTTCTTAGAACAGAGATGGGTAAGGGTTTCATAGTTGATAGACCTTTTCAACATTTATATGTAGACCTTTAAGGCCCTTATCCACGCTCAAGAAAAGGCAACACGTTTATAGTGATTGTATTAGACCAGTTAACGAAGTTTGTTTTGTTGAAACCTTTGAAAAAAGCCAAGACGTCAGAAGTAGTGAAATTTTTAATAGACGATGTATTTTTATTATTCGGTGTACCTGAGAATATACTCTCAGATAATGGTTCTCAGTTCATTAGCAAAGAATTCGGATCATTTTTAGAAAATTTTGGTGTAAACCATAGACGAACAGCAGCATACGCACCTCAAGCGAATGCAAGCGAGCGTGTTAATCGCTCGATTTTGAGTGCCGTAAAAGCATATATTGATGAAAAACAATATAATTGGGACGAACATCTTTCATCAATTAGCACATCAGTACATAGTACGATAGGTATGTCCCCTCACGAAGCTTTATTCGGTCAACGGATGGTGGAACACGGGGCAGATTACGAGTTATTAAGGAAGCTTGGCGGACTCAACCAGTCTAAGATAGAATGGCTACCTAAAGCGGCAAAGATGAACATCTTACACGCATACCTAAAAACGGCTTTGAATCAAGCGCATGATAGTTATGAGAAAACATATAATTTACGAAGTAGAAATATAACTTATAATGTAGGAGATACAGTCTTTAGACGTTTGTGTTGAGCGATGCTTCAAAACATAGAAACGCGAAGTTATGTAAGAAATTTATAAAGGCAGAAGTAATCAAGTTAGTAGGTTATAATTTGTATAAGGTAAAAGACGACAAGGGATTTGAAACAGTTGTTTATACGAAAGATCTTCGTAAGTGATAGATAAATTTTTTTTGAAGAAGTTCAGATTAATGAATTCAAAACAAAGTCCGGCATAGCTAGTCTGTGCATGAGACAGTCGGGTCGTGGGTTCTATTACAGATAATCTTAAAAAAAAAATTGTTTGTAGAATCTTACAATTTTAGGAGTGAAGGTGATTTCTTTTCTTACCCTTTTGATAAGTTGTGAACTGATCAAATGGGCAAGCTTTGTAGGAAAACACCTTGGTAATCAGTTAACATGCATATTTCAGCAACATCTTTCAATATATAAAACATCCTACAATTAGGCAAAGAGTTAAGAAATAAATCAACTCACCAATTTGTTCTCATATCGTATTCCTAATTATGGGAGAAATTACTCAGAATTAAATCTGGCCATAATAAGTTAGACAAGTCAACAACCTATTAACTTTATAGCATCGAGACACTTACGTAAAGCACACGACATCTGACGAGAATATAAGTCCTATATCTGGTTGTTTAGCCAACCCGCAAACCATAGGTAGATACATTTAAAGGAGCAAATCGAAATGTTGCATTAAAATACACCACCGAATGGCGGCCATCTACTTAGATAGACCAAACAGAACGAACAGTACCAATTGGACAAGTTTAGACTCATAATGTTCTTCAGCCTGAGAAAGCGTTAGCAGAAATCAGAAAAATAATAGAACTAGAAAATAAGTAGTCTAGACCAGAAAATTTTGTAGATAAGAGAAAGAAAAGTAACGATTGAGTATAATGTTCAATAGAAGGAAAAGAAGTGATAAATTCTCAAGAAAATGTTGGATAAGAAGTGTTACGAAAATAATATCAGATTAAGTAGGAAGAGTACAGGTAGACAAGTAGATAAGTAAAACGTCAAGTTTAAGTAAACGAATTTTATTATAATAGTAAAAAAAAAATTACAGATAAAATATTAAGAAATTATATAATAAAAGATAAACAGAAAGCATTTTTTTTTTTGATTAAAGTCGACATCTAGTAAAGATGGGAATAATCTGTAAAGAAGAAGATAAAAGTAGGACAGAATGAAAAGTAGTTAGGTACGTGTTAAAACTCACCGCTATCATCAAAGATTCAGTCAGAACTTGTTTTGTCACACAGAATAAGTTAGAGCTAGAAGTTGAAAAGTAACCTAAAAAAAATACTGTAGGAGAAATCTGAATCACATACTATTATTCTGAATAAACACAAATTGTCGCCACTACCGTACTAACTCAATATCGAATCGTCAAAAATACCTACCATACCAAGAATCCGAAAAGAAGCGAAGATAAGTCTGAAAATCAGCCTGAAAAATAGTAAAAAGAATAAGATAGAGAATGGAAAAAGAAAAGAAAATAAACCTGTAAAGAAAAAAATAAACGCGCAAAGTAAAATAAGAATCTGAAAATAAGCCAAATAAGAAAATCTGAAAGAAAAGAAAATATGAAAGTCATAAAATAATACATTAAATTATATGCAAGAGAACGGCGTAAAACATTTGCGTAAAATTAAATGTCACAGGCAGAATAAATGTTGCGAAACATAAGTCGAACAGTACGAGCAAAGAGTTCGATCGAAAATCCGAACACTGCCCGAGCAAGTAATATAGAAATATCATGAATTCGCTTTCGCCCCATGAACATCAAGTTCGAAATGGCAGCCACCCGAGCTGTAGACGGAAAATTTTTTGTCACGACGTATCTTTCGATTTTTAATATTTCCAAGGTAAAGTCCATTATTAAAACAATAGTAAAAACTAAAAGTACAGTCATACCTTTTGTAGTAAAATTCAAGTGAAAAATCTTATTTTATAGTGAGTTACACGAAAGTGAAGAAAAGTTTTTTTTTATAACCAGCCACAGTAAATCGAAAAGAAATCGAAAAATTCCAATTAGAATTGTGATCGTCTTAAATGTAAAGAAAATTTTTGATTTAAATAACCAAACCAAAACTAAGTCGCGTGAGTTAAATAAAACGCAAAGTGTTCCGTTATAGTTTTTGCGAGCTTTTATTCTTCAAGGGTCTCTTAGAACTAAAAATATAAATGTTGAAATTAATTATCTGAAGTTACAATAATTGCTGATCAATAATAAAGTTTTTAATGTATTTGCGGATTGATCAGCTTATCAAATTACAAAATGTGTTTCCTTTGTAAATAACTTAAGGTTATTTACCTAAGCTTTATAATGCTGATCAATCGTTTATCATATTACAAATATGATTTATTATAAAAGTTATTATTTTTGCTTCGTAAATAACATAAGGTTATTTACCTATTGGCGGATGTCACCATACAAATATGTAACTTCTCCCCCCTTTTCTTTAAGATTCTCCTGAATCGTTGGAATCTCAATTTGAATATTTTTCTCGGGTTTAGTGAAATTTTTTATTTTTATTTTTAAATTTTTATTTGTCCTAGCTAAACAAAATAAGACCACTATTATAATTATAATTATTATAAACATTGATAAGTTACTTATTTTATTTACAATTTCATGATATTTTAGTTCCTCTATTTTTTTTAAATTTTCTATTTGTTGTAATTTTGAAATGTCTTCGAATTTTAGTTTTTCAGTTACATTTAAATTTCTTTCCTCCTCATAATGGAATTTTTGAATAAATTCTAGTTGATAATTAAAAATAGTTACATTAAGTATTTTAATTGAACAATTATTGATGTTTAACATAAAGTTTCCAGTTAATATTAACGTTCTATCATCACATTGATTAATTACATTGTCTTTTTCTAAACTTTTGCATATAATAGTATCATCGTCAATTTTTATAAGTTTTTTTTCTTCGTTGTAACGAAAAGTACATGAGTCTTGTATTAAACATGAACGACTTATATTTAATTCTTTTAAATAAATGTTTTTAGGATTATATTCATATTGTACATTATTTATTTCTATAAATTGTAAATATTCCATATCTATTTCTTTTTTTTATCATTAGTTATTGGTATTATCATTTTTAATTGAGTCAGTATATAGTCTTTCGGTAGTTTCACAGCTATTATAATTCTGTCTTGATCGAGTTTCAGAAGTCCTATTCTAGCATTTTCGAGTTTATAGAAGTCTATCCCTAATGTTTTTATTTCTATTCCTGACAAAATGCTCGGATGGAGTATACCTTGCTTAGCAGATGCTATGTTATCTAGTATGCTATCTATTTTGTTTTGCAATGTTTGCAATTTTAATAGTTGTTCTGTTATTAGTTGTTTTTTGATAATATCTTTTTGGTTAGAAGCAATACCTTGATAAGTGTATGATAAGGTTTCTCTGTCTGTTTCTATTGTTTTTTTAAATTTGTTAATTGAATCCATAAATTGTTCGTTAATTTTTATTTGTTGGTTAAGATTTTTTATGGCTGCATGATTGTTAGTATCAACTATGTTCATATGTTCGAGAATATCTTGTCTGTCATTGTCATCCATTGTTCCGAATAACCATTTTTGAGCTGTTCCTACAATGTTTATAAGACCCCTTTTTTGTCTTCTTAGTGGAACTATTGCTTCAAGTTTTGCTTTTATATTAAAAACTTCGTTCTTTATCTCGGTGTTGTTTGCTAAATGCAGAGTTCGTAAATTAACTTCTATCATTTCAACTGTTGAAAGTATATCCTTAGTATTTATTACATGTAATAGAGTCTGACTATTATTTATTATTTCTACTGGCCCTAAATTTAAGGTAGTGTATCCTCTATTGGTTTGTATTGGTGTTATTATGAGCGTTGCTTCCGATATTCGCATTATTATCAGCCAAACGATTATCTGCTGCCAGAAGATTACCTGCAAATTGATTTGGTCGTTTAGTGTTTGTGGGATGGACATTTTTTAAATTATGTTTTCTATAGTATGTTTCGTTTTTGTGCCTCAGGTGTTTATAGTTTCTAATATAACCTTCATTTCGTTTTTCGTCATAACTTTCTCTAGAAATATTACATTTTTTTATTATTTTATCTTTTGTAGCTTCTATTTTGCTTCTCAAACTTATCTGATTTGTCTTTTCAGCTGAATTTGGACTCATATCTAATTTTGAATGATATCTAGAATTGTATATCTGAATAGCTTTATGTATTTTGCGATTAGTAGAAATATCTTTATTCTTTATTGTTAATAAGATTTCAAGTAAGGTTGAGTGGAATCTCTCTATATCTGAGTTTCCAGTATGTGAATTTGGTTTTGTCATATGCATTTCTATTTCTTCCTTCCTAAAGTGTTCTTTTATATTTTCTGAGTTAAATTCATTGTCACAAATAATTTTTCTAGGTTTTTTAAATTTACTTAATTGCTCGTCTATGCACTCTAATTTACTTGTCCAATTTTTACTACTTAGATTGTATCCATAAGCTTTTTTTGTAAATTTGTCAATAAATGTCAGATATGTTAATTTGTTAAAATGGTAAACATCCATATGCAAAATTTCATTTCCCTTAATTGGAGTTTCTGTAAATTTAAACTTAGGTCTTATTGGTTTCCTATCGTATTTACCTTCCTGACATGTTTGGCAATTCCCAATCACTCTAGAAATTTCTCTTATAAGTTTTGGAAAATATATTTTGTTTTTTAATTTGTAATAGGTTTCTACTATGCCAGAGTGATTACTCTCTTCTACGTGATATAAAGATATTTGTTTATGTACATCTTCAACTTTTTCTAAATCTCTTGCTCTTTGAGTGAGTTTGTAAAATTTTACTTCTTTGTTGTGGCCATACATTTCAATTAAAACTTTTTGTACTTTATTGTATTCGGTATTATCTACTTCTGAATAAATGCCTATTATTCCTCCTTTAATAGTTTTTTTAAATAAATCTATCCAGTATTTGTTATCTTTTGTCATATCTACCTGTACTATGGTTTTTTTATGCTGTATTTTTATTTCAGTTTGAACACAATAGGTCAGTATAAGCTGGGTTTGGTATATGTTAACAATACCTTCTTTGATTTGTATATGGTCTAAAAGCTGTTCATTAGCTGAATGTATAGTTTCTGACGTTTCGTTAGCTTCCTCTGGGATTCTACTTAGAAAATCTGCTATTTTATTTTCCTTACCTTTTATATACTCTATGTCGAACTCAAATTCTTGTAACTTAAGAAGTCCTCTTTGAACTCTTTGACTAAATTCCTTTCCATTATATTTTTTAGTTAAATATTTTACAGGCATATGGTCAGTGATTATTTTAAATTTCTGACCCCAAAGATACGGTCTAAAATATGTTGTAGCCCATACTACTGCTAAAAATTCCTTATCGGTTGTGGAATAGTCTTTTTCATGATCATTTAATGTTCGAGAGGCATAGCATACTGGCTGCCCTTCTTGAGTTAGAACAGCTCCTAGAGCAAAATTACTTGCATCAGTGAATAAACAAAATTGTTTATTAAAGTCTGGAAATTTAAGTATCGGATGTTTTGTAAGATTTTCTTTTAACCTTTCAAATGCTTGAATGTATTCAGGGTCGTTACTATTGATTTTCATGTTCTTTTTAAGATATTTAACCATCGGGTATGCTATTTTGGAGTAATCGGCAATAAATTTTCTATAATATCCAGTGCTACCTAAAAATCCTTGTAATTGCTTAATTGTCTGAGGCAGTGAATACTTTTGAATAACTTCTATTTTACTTGGGTTAGGTTTCATTCCCTCCGAAGTAAGTATATGTCCTAAGTATTCTGTATTTTTCTTAAGAAAAGAACATTTACTTAATTGTATCTTAAGATTGTGGTCTGCTAATATCTGAAAAATTTTGTCTAAAGATGTTAGGTGTTCTTCTAATGAGGTCGAAAAAATGAGTATATCATCAAGATATACTGTGCAAATTTTTCCTATGTACTCTCTAAGAATCTCATTCATAAGGCGTTGAAATGTCGCTGGGGCGTTTTTCAACCCAAAGGGCATTCTGGTATATTCATATAGACCGTTTGGTGTAACAAATGCAGTCTTATGCATATCCTGAGGGTGCACCTTTATTTGATGATAACCCTTTGCTAAATCAAGGGTAGAGAAATACTGGGACCTTCCTAACTTATCAAGAATACTTTCGATATTTGGTAATGGGTATTTATCGTCTAAAGTTATATCATTGAGAGCACGATAGTCGACACATATTCTATATTTAACTTTTCCTTCACTATTGGGCTTCTTAGCGACTACCACGATTGGTGAAGCGTATCGACTATTTGATTTCCGTATTATGCCTTGCCTCTCCATATCACTAATTTGTGTTCTTACTTCATCTTCATGTTTTTGGGGCAGACGGTAGAGTCTGGAATTTATTTGTTGGTCTGTGCATAATTTTATTTCATGAAAAATACTTTCACAATTAGTAAGCTGATCGCCATCTCTATATAAAAGATTCTTATATTTTTGTAGTAAATCTTGAATTTCTTGCTTTTCGAAAACTTTTAAATGATCTAAATTTACTTCATTCCCACCCCCTAACTCATGACATTCTATAAATGGTTGTGACTCTAAAACAATTGGAAGGATAGTTTTGTTTTGTAGAAGCACTTCTCGTTTTTTTATATTTATGCTTTCTACCATGTTACTAAGTACATCCATTCCTAATAAGACACTATATGATTTATCTCCCAGTGGCTTTCCATATGCTTGAACAAAAACATTTGGACGATAACCAAATTCTGAAGGTACTGGGACCTGATAAATTTTTAATTTTTCTGTACTTTGGGTGTTTACGGTTGACAAATTTATAGTCACCTCACCAAGTACGTTATATGAACTACAGTCTATTTTATTTGTGTTTACTAAGCTCATTGTAGACCCTGTATCTAACAAGCACATGTGTCTCTGGTTTCTCAACACAAATACTATTTGAGTTTTCCTGGCAGTGGCGAGGCTGCATTCAGAAAAACCGGGGCTTCTAAGGAATGTATTTCTTCATGGACGTTTTGTTGTCCTCTATTAGAATTCGAATGGGCTATATTATCGATGTCCATTGGTTCTACATTTTGTCTATTATTATTATTGTTAAAGTTACGACGAGTTTGATGGCTGTTTTGAGCGTTATATGCTCTATTTTGGTTTGTCTGACCAGAAGAATTGTTATTTACATGGCGTTGGTGATTAGTCTGATTAGAGTAATTGAAATAATTATTACGAGCATGTTGATTGTTCTGTCGATGTGTTCTTTCTGTCGGCCTATTATCATAACTATCCCTATTGCTACTTCTGCTCGTTAAAATGTTCCCTAGATCAAACCCTACATATGAATATAAAATACTTTTAACTTTGTGTAAGTCGTATTCGTTTCTAATTTCTCTAGCTAAATTCCCGGTTGCTAGTTCTCTTACTTTATTTATAACTAAAGAATATAACATTGATTTTAAACTATTCTCATTTTCTTCATACATTATTATTGTGTGTATGTCCGTTAAAATAAATTCTATTTTATTTATTAAATCTAGCACTGAACTTACTATCAGGTTGTGGATGCGGCGGGTAACTTCTCCCTGGTCTATTGTTGGTCGGAACGACAGCTTAAAAAGGTTCTTTGATGTTTCCCACGTAGTTGCTCCGTTGGTGAGTAGGAGTTCTTTGGCCTTGCCTATCACCTTACACTGTGATATTGCGGTCCACATAGCTGCACGTTTTTCCTCTGGTGTCAGATTCAAGTGGTTCTCCACCACATTTATGAACTGGGTCAACTCTTGCCTGTTGCCAGAAAACTCTTTTATGTATGAAATTTCTTTCATGATGACCAAAGCTCTGCTCTCTGCTCGTTGGTTTGAGCTTTACTCCATTCTTTCCAAGATTTGTGCCACTGTGGCCAGGATAGATGCCGTCTCATTTGCCATTTCCAATAATTCTTGTTCTTCTACGTCTTCTATTGTTGGCAAATTCCTTCGCGAATCGTGAAGAATTTGACGCGAAATGTTTAAGATAATTGAAACAAACACCGATCAAAACTAAAATGACTGATTTTTTTTTTCTTTATTTTTTATCTGTAGCTTTGTATGTACTCGACTGATTTGTAGTCTGTAACACTCACAGGGAACTTCTTTCAAGAGTTTTGAGAACTTGTAATTGATATAAAAATAAAACTCAAACAAAAACCAAAAAAAACGACTGATTTTTAGTCTACACTTTATATTTTATTTTTTTTTTTGTGTTTTTATTGTGAATTGTGACTGATTTGAAGTCCGTATCACATTAATAAATTGATTCACTAAGCACTGATTTGTAGTAACTTACGATGAATCTTATTATGTTATTAGATATTTGTTGTTTATCTTCTATTTATTTATTTTTTTTTTTCACTCCGTTCTACTACGCGATTTTATTACACTCGGGTGGTGGTGGGGTTGTGGACGGTAAACAACAAAAATAAACTTTATTTTACAAAGAGTCGTGTTTTTTTTCCGTGACTGCGCCAGTTAAATAAAACGCAAAGTGTTCCGTTATAGTTTTTGCGAGCTTTTATTCTTCAAGGGTCTCTTAGAACTAAAAATATAAATGTTGAAATTAATTATCTGAAGTTACAATAATTGCTGATCAATAATAAAGTTTTTAATGTATTTGCGGATTGATCAGCTTATCAAATTACAAAATGTGTTTCCTTTGTAAATAACTTAAGGTTATTTACCTAAGCTTTATAATGCTGATCAATCGTTTATCATATTACAAATATGATTTATTATAAAAGTTATTATTTTTGCTTCGTAAATAACATAAGGTTATTTACCTATTGGCGGATGTCACCATACAAATATGTAACTCGTGTGAAATTTTTATTTTTCAAATATCAAAATTCCACCCCCATGCAGATAAAGCTGGAAAGAGGAAAAGATTCGAGAAAACGCATCCAGGAACAAAAATTAATTAAATCAGGTAAAAACACATTTTTTTTGTATTAGCTGGATAGGGCATTCAGATCAGTTAAGTGCTAAAATTATTGACCAGGTAGTTTAGCTAGATGTTAGATTCAGAAAAAAAAGAAAAATTTTATCTTTTCATAAGAATCGTGCCAAAATTCTATAAAAAAATTTACATCTTTTTAACAGGGGTAGCTTGAGTAAGATAAAAGCAACGCCAAATTCGAAAAGCAACATACCGTCCACATCACTCATGTCAAACCACTCAATTTAACATTGAGTCACATTTTTGGAAAAATATTATCAGTCCATACTTCAGAGAACTGAAAATCTGGACTCAGCATTTAAAAGCACTACTGATTGCTCCCGCTGGCGAAGGGTCTGTCGGTGTGCTGAGCCAGGAGCACCAAAGGTGCAAAGTTGCAACGAGTAGTCCCAGTTCCTTGGCGTGGAACGAAGTTCAGCTTCGCTGAGGACTGCGGCTACTAATGAAGTTGTGCATCTACGAGATTTCTGAAGTAATTTATTTTGAGACGGCTAGAAATAAAAGTCTGAAAGGAATCCAAAACAGGCACAAAGCACTACCGTTGCATATTGATGCAGTTATACACAAAATACGGTACTTCTTGCGGACCAGTTACGGTTATATGAAGTGGGACTAGAACGGTATAAAGTAAAAATCCAGAAATGAGGTACAATTTTAAAAATAAATTTTATTTTTACTAATGCTGAAACTAAGTCTGAAAATACCTACCATTTTTTTACGAAAAATTTGAAAATACTTATGACAAAATAATACGTAGCTGTTGAGTAAAAGATTATTTGAGTTTTTATAATTCTAATAATTATTCTACACCTATTAAGAAAATAAAGAATGACTCCAACATAAACTCAAGAAATACGAGTAATTTTGAAAACATATTTATTGATAAAATGAAACAATATTGCGAGATAGTACAGACAGATTTAGAATCTTCTGTCTATCGTATCTGAAACTTTTGCCAACAAAATTAATTGTAATGATACGATTAAAAATCTAAGTTTTGAAGAAAAAGTAGCTTATGTTAAATAATACCTGAAGAAATCTATAAAATAACTAATAACATTAAAAAATCATTAATGACGAGAATTTTGTGTTGTTAAACACAAAACTCAATCGTCTATTACAAAGTACATATGTTACCTACCAATTAGAAAACTTCATTATCCTGAAAATAAAAATAAAAATATAAAGTAAAATTATAGAATATACATACATGATAATTGGTTTAGTCAGTCCATCTGGGATAAATAAAATTAGAATTTGAATAAAATATCGTTGAAAATAAAGTCATTCAAGTACCTACCTAGGTACAGATAAATTTTTTTTAGTGAATCTTTTATATTAAAGTCAGTCCGATCTTTATAAATTCAGTCCGAATATTTAAGTCAGTCCGAATATATTTGAAGATCAAATCCAATCTCCTGCTCTGATTTTCGTCCAATTAGTATCTTGCCCTGCCTGTCAAAGGTCTTAAAAAAAATTCAGGCAGCACAGATCTCAACTCACATTGAAAGATTTAATTTAATGTCTCCATTTCAATCGGGTTTCCGAGCTCATCACAGTTGCCAAACTGCAATGATCAAGGTACTTGATGACATTCGGATTCAGTATGATTTTGACAATGTGACTGCTCTGTGTTTGCTGGATTTTTCGAAGGCTTTTGACAGAGTAAATCATCATATACTTAGTATGAAACTAAAGAGATACTTCGGGTTTCATGACAGATCGGTGGATCTTATGAAAGACTATTTATCCAATAGAAGCCAGAGGGTGAAAGCTGATCAGGTGATGTCTGAATTTTCGCATCTGCAAATGGGGGTTCCACAGGGCTCTATTTTAGGCCCCATTCTATTTTGTCTTTATATTAACGATTTGCCCAAAGTTTGTTTGAATGTCTCGATTCACCTGTATGCTGATGATGTGCAAATTTATTTGTCTCGTCCAATTGGCTTACAAGAGGATCTTATTTGTAGGATGAATGAGGATCTGCTCGCTATTTCCGATTGGGCACTAAACAATGGCCTAACACTAAATCCATCTAAGTCACAATTGATTGCGATTTCTAAGTACCAGTACCTTGCTCTCACATGTGAGACTTGAGTTTTTGAAAGTTGTGAACAGTCTTGGTTTTAAAATTAATACTTCTCTCTCGGCTGAAAATTAAGTGAATTTAACCATTGGACAAATCTATGGTGGACTCCGTAAGCTTCGGCTATTTTCAAACATAACTCCGGTAAATACAAAATTGAGGCTTGTCAAAACATTGCTTGTTCCTCTTGTTGAATATGCCAATATTGTTTATTGCAAACTGGATTCTCATTCTCAGCATAAACTTCTTGTGGCATTCAATGATATGATAAGGTACATTTATGGACTTAGGAGGCATGAACACATATCACATTACCATAAACTGATTCTTGGGTGCTCTTTTCATCAATTTCTTGATGCAAGATGTTGTATGTTTATTCACAAAATCATTCAAGATAGAAAACCTTCTTACATTTATGAAAAACTTGTATTTGCTCAATCTAATAGAACACTAAATCTTGTAACACCATCATACAACTACTTGAATTCTTCGCGCCTTTTCATCGTTTATGTAAGCAAACTATGGAACTCTCTCCCAGTAACAATGAGAAAAATTATAGCTGCTGCAAATTTTAAGAGGGCGATTAAACTTCACTTTTCTTAGTAGGTTTATTTAATTATAAAAATAAAATTAAAACTAAAATAATTGATACAAAATTACAGAAATGGATAGGGCACAAATGGCAATTTCTGAAACGAAAAATAAAAATTATAAATTATAATAACTCAAACAATTTAAAACAGGCTTCTTCACAATCTACAATCTTTAAATATATTGTATTAACAAATTATGATAAGGAATTAGTATATTATATAATATTGTATATTAGTATGTTTTTAATTATTAATTATTTCTTTAAATGTAACCTTGTATACTGTACTATAAAAGACTTAGTCTTACTGGTACACCGAATCGAAATAAAATTTAAATTGAAAATATTTTGTTTGTAAATCTAAAAGAATAATAATTATTAAATTATTGTCCAATACCTGCATGCTAAACAAATTTTGTCCGATAGTGATTACATTTGGTGTCACTATTTCTATAATGTAAATAACTAGGAAGAATTCCTGAAAAATATGTTAAGAAATTCAGAAATGTGAAGACAGTCGCTCTAAGTAACGGTTAAGATTCGATTTTTGAATTTTGGTCAATTAGAGTCACGCATCGAAAACATATTCTGAAACAAACCCCTATATGACAACAAAAAGTGGTAAATTTCGGTAACATTTTTTTCAGAGCCCAGGGCAAAGTGCACTTTTTCCTAGGGTTAATTGTAGTAAAAATATATTTTTATTTAAAAACAAAATTTCATTTTCATTTAACTACTTGGTGATGCAAAGATTTTTGCACATCATTTTATTGATAAACTATGTTAAATTTTTGATAAATAATTTTGGTGAAATCAAGTCTTACGATTGTGAGACAAAACTTTTGTGTTATCTGGGATGTAAAGGAAGATTTTGTGTGACCCTAATCTTGTCCTTGATCCCTACCCAAGTCTGAAAATTCGGTTGTTGAAAATAATTAATTGTTTTTATTTTGAAAACAATTATTTGTAGTTTAAAAGGGATCGCAAGTAGAGTTAATTACTTGAGATCACCTATCGGTTTAAAACTCAATTTGTATCACTAAAATCTTGAGTTGTGTTAAAATAACTCATCCTTTCTGTTGATAATAAATTTCGAGACGAACTTGAGATGCAATTTTATGCATTCAGTTTGTCATAATTAATAATTTTTTTTAAAAACATTTTTGCTAGTACGATTTAGAATTTCTAGAGCGATAGTTTTGGCTAGGAGGAATTCTTAAATCAAAAAAAATAGCAGAAATAAAAGTCATAGTTATAAAGTTTAAGGTAATTTTTAGAAATAAGTGATATAAAATAAAGGATGTATAAGACCTCAACAAAAAGAAGAAGTTTTTTTTATTGAGTTCATGATTGACTGAGAGATTTATTTCATAACAGGGAAGCAAAGTTTTTCTGTTATTAATTTTTCAGTTGACATTCTTTGAGATGGTAGCGTAAGAATCCTAAGGGGAGGAGTTGGCGACTGGAACATGCGGAAACACAAGGTAACGGCTGGGTGAAAGAAGAGGGAGAGTTGATTTCCTCTTTCTTATCACTCTTGGGAGTTTTCAACATAAAGAAGTTATGCAGTCGGAAACAATGGGGAATAGAAGATATTCTTTGTTAGTTTATTGAACATTCCAGGTAGATACGCATCAGAGGGTGTACAACATCATCATCCTAGGCAATAGGGTTTCCGATTCTTTGTGTGAGCACTGGAAACATAGTGGGAAGGGAGTAGTATTCGCTCATAGGAACATTACCATCTATGTCTCCTGTAGTATTAACTGGGTTATAGTTTTTTTTATTTCTCTTGGTTTCGCTGAAAAATTATCCATTTTAACTCGGGCCCTTAGCTTTTATAAATTTTGTTGATCAAGAACACCATGATCTTTAGGTCTGTAAATAGTATGTAACACTCGTTTCTTTCTCCCATAGCAAGAAGCACCCCTCATCCGGCGAGCGTGGCGATCGAGCAACCAACAGGCCTAAAGCAGTGGTTGAGAAGAAACGGCCTTCATCTATCTCTGCCTGGACGTGCCTATGATCAATAGAAAGTAGGTACTAAAGGTAGATAATGGTAGATGAGGGTAAGGATTAGATAAGTAGGCGGGCAGAAGTTGAGTAAATAGGTTGGTGAGTTTCGTTTCTCTCTTTTATGAAAGATGTAGAGGGGGTAAAATCCTTCGTAGGTACTGTAATGAAGCATTTTATCGCTCCATTACATTCCTTTTAAAATCAAAACAATCATTTTATATATTTGCCCCTAGCAGGTAGCACTGTCATCTGAAGCAGAAACGATTCCATTTAAAAGCTACAGATAAGCGACCGCAAGCTCCCAGTAGGACATTGCCGATAACAGAGCTCGTCACCAACTGATTAGAAATTATATTTTCTAGTGAAAGTACAAATACAATATTTGATGGAGGTGAATATAGTGAGCGGGAGGTGAATATAGTGAGCGAGAGGTGAATTTATAATAAAAGAAAGTAAGGCAAATGGTGAAAGTAAGCCTAAACCCAGCAGAGGAACACAAAAAGGCAACGATCAGCGTACATCGATGGAGAATTCGTATAATGAAATGTGTGGTAATAAACCAAACAATAAAATGGACGCAATATGAGTCGATGACGATGATATTGAATAATTCTTGCTGTACGTACTTGAGTACACCGCCACCCGCACACTCCTCGTGCATAGACAAAAATAGAAGTATTTCGCATTACTTAGAGCAAGAGGTAGGGGAGTACCGGACAAGGAAATATATGGGCAATTACATGAAAAAGTGAAGTTTGCAAAAATAAAGTTAACAGTCACTTACAGCCAAGGACTTAACGAGAGGAGGCCGTTCATACAACAAAATCACTCCGAAACGTACCGAAGTATACCGTTGAAGTGTACTATCAGTATAAAAACCGAAAAGCCGAAATAATAGAAGTTAGTAAGACTTTACTAAATTAAACGGAGGGTAAGAAACTATAATAATTATGGTAGTAAATTTCCCCCACCAGTGGTAAGAAATTGCTATCTTTAAAGCCAGTAGAAATACTGTGGTTGCCAGTTGAAAAACTGTGGTTGCCAGTAGAAATACTGTGGTTGCCAGTAGAAATACTGAGATTGCCAGTTGAAAAACTGTGGTTGCCAGTAGAAATACTGTGGTTTCCAGTAGAGATACTGAGGTTGCCAGTTGAAAAACTGAGGTTGCCAGCAGAAATACTATGGTTGCCAGTAGAAATACTGAAGTTGCCAGTTGAAAAACTGAGGTTGCCAGTAGAAATACTGTGGTTGCGAGTAGAAATACTGTGGGTAATTTAACTCTTGCAGAGATTTCCCCCCACCAGCGGTAAGGGATCTCAGAGACAAATTAAAACAAGCCAGTTAATAACTGTGGTTGCCAGTAGAAATACTGTGGTTGCCAGTAGAAATACTGTGGTTGCCAGTAGAAATACTGTGGTTGCCAGTAGAAATACTGTGGTTGCCAGTTGAAAAACTGAGGTTGCCAGTAGAAATACTGTGGTTGCCTGAGGTTGCCAGTTGAAAAACTGAGGTTGCCAGTAGAAATACTGTGGTTGCCAGTAGAAATACTGTGGGTAATTTAACTCTTGCAGAGATTTCCCCCCACCAGCGGTAAGGGATCTCAGAGACAAATTAAAACAAGCCAGTTAATAACTGTGGTTGCCAGTAGAAATACTGTGGTTGCTAGTAGAAATACTGTGGTTGCCTGTAGAAATACTGAGGTTGCCGGTAGAAATACTGAGGTTGCCAGTAGAAATACTGTGGTTGCCAGTAGAAATACTGTGGTTGCCAGTAGAAATACTGTGGTTGCCAGTAGAAATACTGTGGTTGCCAGTAGAAATACTGTGCTTGCCAGTAGAAATACTGAGGTTGCCAGTTGAAAAACTGTGGTTGCCAGTAGAAATACTGTGGTTGCCAGTAGAAATACTGAGGTTGCCAGTAGAAATACTGTGGTTGCCAGTAGAAATACTGTGGTTGCCAGTAGAAATACTGAAGTTTTCCAGCATCAATACAGAGGTTGTTAGTCGAGACGCTGTTTGCCGAATCTACCGTTACTATAATTTGAAGAAATGTACGAGAAAGGAAGCACCAGAAGGAACCTTACTAAGGAAACAACAACCGACGTTGGACTCTAAAGACACACTGGAAATTAACACCTAAAACCCGAAATTGGGCACATAGCCTAATAATCCAAACTTTAAAACTTTATTTTTAATAATAAAACTATTTTCTTGATTGAATAAAGAAAAATCTTTGAAACTAAAGTTTTAGTGTACCTTCTTTAGTAAAACCCTGGACACCAGCGAGTATACCTCAGCCAGAGAAACCCAAGTACATCAAAGTACATACATTAAACTTTCACTTTTTCACTTAACTTAAACTTGTCCTATTATTTTTGATTTGTTTAGTCTAATATCGTAAACTTCTGGTAGAATGATGATCAATAGTGATGTGATCATACTGATTGATTATACTTTTTGACTAGAATAGACGGTCAGAAGCAAGGTCGTTTATCCTTACAGTTACAATAGAATCGCGTGTATGTCAGCCAAGCACGTAGGGATGGTAGTAGACGCGAAGTGGAAACTGTCTGAGGGTTAATGCTCAGGTGATTTCCCACTTCAACCTACTACAGTCCCACTTTTTTTTATGTTGCCAACTACTTTAATTAGTTTCAATTTAAAATCTTTCTACATGGTTCTACGGGGCGTATGAGTACTTTTTGAGGATTCATGTGCTGAGTATGGTATGATAGCAATCTCTGGTTGGTATAGTAAATGGTAGATAGTCGTGTAGAAGAAAGTAGAGTTGAGAATGGTTAGAGGAAAAGTTTTTAAGACTGAGTACAACTGTAAGTCACAATATAGGCGAGGTCGTATGTCTTAAGAAATTGTTGGAGGTTTGATTTTTGTTAATCCTTTCCTAGGTTTGCTCTCGTAGAGGTCTTTACCTCAATATGGCACATTGAAGGTCAGCGAAGCTTCATAAGACAAAGAATTCAAAGAATGAAATTTCAGATCGTTTGATTTTATATGGT
Source organism: Baccha elongata (assembly GCA_951217065.1). Lineage (NCBI taxonomy): Eukaryota > Metazoa > Arthropoda > Insecta > Diptera > Syrphidae > Baccha > Baccha elongata. The sequence goes on along the minus strand of CATNUY010000119.1, from coordinate 1,239,047 downwards.
TTCTAAAATTCTGTCTACTCGAAGTGAGCTATCTTTTCGCGTGAGCATGAAGGTTGTATGACATTTATGTTTAATTATGTGCGGTCCTATATGGAAGACCGTTACATAAATGGCGCCCAACGTGGGGCTGGGAAGTTTCGCAGGATAGAGGTTTTGTCAGAACGAGACTTGAAATGACAATAATTGTTTTTATTGTGTTTCTTGGTTTCGGTCCCACGGGCGAGTTGTTGTGTTAGGTGGATTAATGAGTTTGTTAAGATATATCCTTGTCTTATACGGAAGACCGTTACAGATACGACGACATTAAAATCTTTCAACGCGAAGAGAACCTAAGTAAGAAAATGGTAATGGAGGCTTTCCACATTATTAATGCGGACAACACAATTAACAGAAGAACAGATATGGAGAATGTTAGTCCACAATACAATAAACATCTGTAAGAGAAAAAAGGGAAAAAGGCTAGTTGTTAGCGAGCTTTTTCCCCTCTTTAACAAGGAAAATACGTGTACCATTAGTTTTCTGTTTCCATATTATGTTTTGATTTACTTCTAAGTTTAACTTTTATATTGATTCTAAAATACAATGTAAATATAACATTTGTAATTTTTTTTTTTATTTATGTTAAATATATATTTTGAATTGTAATTAATAATTATGAATACAAATATATATTGCACCATTTCCTGATGATGTCCATAATCATGGACAAAACGTCGAACAAAAATTAACTTTGTTTCAATTTCTCGACCTGAGGCCCTTCTACAATTCAAATAGCTTCCAGCTTCGATAACATCGAATGTTTTTTTCAGGGGCACTGCCTCTTGCGAGGAAGTGACAAATCCTCCAAGAGTCTCCAAGAGGATCATTGTCATGAAAAGTGCTTCTCACCTTAGTCGTTCGGATTCGACGTAAATTTGTAGATCCCCTCCAATCCTGTAGAACTATCAACGCACACAAAAGGGTTGTTTGAGATTTGAAAGTCATTAGGCCGTGGTTCTTCCGAGCTTTAAGTGCCACTTAATTTTATTCATAAATTAGCTGTTGAAAATACCGTTCGTTTGTTTCTGTCATCACAGGCAAAACTGACAGAACGCAAAGTATTTGATTTACATTTGGAAAATGGAAAACCGTCTTTGTTGCAATTTCGAGTGCATAGAATGCATCGATGCTATAGTTGAACTTCGTTTATCCAGAAATCACGATGCAGAACTGAAGAGCATGTTGCAAAAATTTCAGTGCATGACTTATCATGAAAAGTTAAATTTTGTTGAGGAAAAATGAGGCGAAATTTGATTTAATTTTTGATCAGTGCAATTACTATCCCAATGAGAGGGGGAGGTGTTAGCATCCCCTTAACGAACCTGCGCACAGGCCTGGCATGTACTTCATATGAAAGAACACGAACCCGGCCCCGGTAGAGCACATATAAAATAATATTGTAATCATAGGAAAAAAGCAAACTAAAAATATCGAAACAACAATAACTTAATACAAATAAATCAAAGTAAGACATATTTTTTAAGGAAATTCGATACTTACCTCTTAAAATAGTAGTATGAAGTATTAAAGAAGAATGTTATTCCAATTTAAGAAGATTTTAAGAATTTAGTTTTTTTTTTTATCGGACTACCTACTTTACTTGTCCCTTTGATTCACTCAATATAAACTTTAATACGTTTTAAAGAAGAGTGAAAGTAACACCTTAAAATTTTTAAATCCTTCTTCAAGTTATATTGCAAACAATGTTTGTCTCTTGTATGTTGTTCAATACTCTTTTGTATCATTGAGAGAGCGAATTGTTATTTTGCCAAAGATTTAATGGTTTAATGGTTTCATGCTTTTATAGTTTATAGTAGAGTATGCTTAATGCAATCTATAATTTAAGTAGTATACTTTATTGATTTAAGAAAACCTAAACAAAAATTTAAATTCTTGACATTGACTTGAAAAGTTGACTTGCATTATTATTATTTCTTAGCAAATTTGCATTATTATTATTTTTTAGCAAAGAAGCTTCCCAAGAATGTAAATCCCCAAGGAGTTTTTGCTTGCAACGAGTTAGATTTACAAGAAGTTGAAGTATATGGCTTTGATTATGATTATACATTGGCATGCTACAAATCATGTTTGCACGACTTGCTTTACAACCTTGGACGCGATATGCTGATAAAAAAATTCAAGGTAAGTGAATCAAAAAATACGAAACATTTTTTTGCTGGTTTATAAATGCTCTCTATTCCTACCTTCGTATGTATTTAGTATCCAGAACAGATTTCTCAACTCGAATACAAGCCTGGATTTGCTGTGCGTGGTCTTCACTATGACATTGAAAAAGGTCTCTTACTCAAACTGGATTCCTTTTTACAAATTCAGTTGGGCTCCGTTTACCGTGGCCTAACAAAAATTCCAGATTCGGAAGTTTTGAAAATCTACAAGAATAGAATTATTCCAATTGCTTATGTTGAAGGACACTCAAAAAGCTATCAGGTGAAGAAGTTTCTCCGAAAAAAAAATTCTTCATTTAAGATAATTTGTTTTATTTGTATTTTTGAACATATTGATTTATTTTTAGCAAGATGTTAAAGCTAAAATGGTGCAGCTGGCGGATTTGTTCTCCGTTCCAGAAATGTGCTTACTTTGCAATGTTGCAGAGTATTTTGAGAAAAATCATATTGATTATCATCCAGAGATTTTGTTCCATGACGTTAAGAGTTCTGTTCAACGTTGCCATCCGATAATGCATCAAATTGTTTTACAAGATGCGGAAAAGTACATCGAAAAAAATCCGGCTTTGCCGGCTTTCTTTGACCGTCTTATCAAGGCTGGAAAAAAACTGTTTTTAGTAACAAATAGTCCATTTCCTTTTGTGTGAGTAAAAACATATACTCTTTTTATATGCAACTCTTTTATTCTTTTTGACAATGTTGATGGTCTGACCATACATAATTTTTCGACTTCACCGCTTAACCGAAGTATCCGCTGGTGGAGTTCGCCGGCTTTACCTCATCCTCCTGGTTTTGGATTATTTTATATATGAGGCCAACGGAATGCTTGTTTTATTGCAACAAGCTGAGCTAGTTGTGCTGCATTGTTACCACAATTGTATTTTTGACGTGAAGGCTTCTTCGTAATTTCTTATTTCTTATTCAGCCATCAAAACACTCTCATAAACATTGCCCAACATGGTGAATAGAGCGCTGAATGATAAATAACTGAAGTGTAGAGTTTTTTTTAAACTTTCAGCTTAGTAGCATTCTTTGGTCAGAGGAAAAATATTTTGAATTATGAAAATTGGTTATATATTTCTTCACAATTCTTAACTTATTATTTTATTAAAAATGAATGTAATAATATTTATTGTTGCTAATATCGGAAACTAACAAGGAATGAAAAGTATTTGAAAAATTATTCATTTATATAAATCAAAGTTTGCGTTAATTAAAAACAAACAGGTATAGACAAAGTTGTTTGAACAAATTAGTTGACAGTAGTTAAGAGTACAATTACATTTAAATTAGACATAACATATTATGTATTATGTATGTATTTTCAACACTCCCTATTTTTGTCATAATTTCTTGATCAAAATGCATTACATCACGAAAATAAATTATTTTTGATATGCAATAACTCCCAATAGTCAACGAAGAGTTTCAAAATGATTTCTTGGTAAAACCATCATAAAAATATCTGCGATCATGTCATATGTTGATATATAGTTGATTTTAAAAACGATGGAATTTTCGATGTCCGCGACAATAATTTAAAACCATTGCATTCATTCACACTGTTTTTTTTTATAAATATAAATCTGATCAAAATCTATATGGGTCTAATCCTCAGTCCCCTGGCATGTCGGAATCCCGTTTGAACATCATGTAATCATTGCCATTCTTCTATTTCAATTCGCACACTAAAAAATCTAAAATAACACAGAAATGTTCTTAATTTAAAAAGTCACTCAACTTTGTCTTTTGCATTACTTATCAGTCCCCTAAAAGATTAAGAACGTCAAAAATATCGATAACTTTTATAAAGATCTAAGTCCCATCTCATGGAATATTAAATATTGAGTCTCGTTGAAACGAAATTGGGTTTACATCTCGCGTCTGTTTATTATGTCACTTTATAGAAAATACATTTGTGCAAGAGGTCGCGGTTTAATTGTTTTATTTGTCAGTCCCCGCTGGTGAGTACTTACATATAATTTTTAATATACGTAGGAATATTTGTTAGTATTATATTATAGGCTAAGTAAAACCATAATAAATTTTCGGTTTTTTATTCTATCAAATTAAACGTTTTTATGTTTTTTAGTTAAAAATGTTTAAAAAAACCCAGTCCCCTGGCAATTTTATGAAGAAAGGTACTATAATTCTATACAGAGGTCTGAGAAATTTTCAGAAGATGATGTATTTTAACGGTTTTTGCGGGTTTTGCTATGAGTTTTTAAATCGATGATCCAACATTAATTTTTAACGGCGACATTGAAGCTATAAAAACCTATTTTAGAAACGCTTTCAAAGTCAATTAGGTAAAAGATAATGCTATCTTATAACGATAAATCATGCTGATATCGGACAGTTAAAGCCTAACTCTATTTTTGTATCGCGTTGGTATCCAGATCTTGTTGTTGATGATATTGTTTCCCATTTAGTATCTAACAAATGCATTCATGACAAAGCGTCTATTAAATGCACGATGATAAGCAAAGTAAATAGTTTCGTTTCTTTTTTTAAAATAGTTGCCAATCCCACAATTTTCGATTCAATCACACAGTTATAACTGGCCATCTGAAGCTCTTGTAAAAGCATTTACAACATTCAAGGAAAACAAACCTATGCGCTTTATATCAAAACATTCGTCAGCAAAAAAACTTTAAAAAAACAAGATTTCCCTCTTTTAACAGAAAGTTAGAGGGCTTAACAGCAAAACTGCCAATTTATAAACTTACTCTCAAGCTTATCATATGACATCTTTATTTTAACAGAAAGGCGGCAGAAATCTAGTTTTTTGGACACAGAACTTTTTAATCAAGAGTTCTTAGTTTACAGAAAAGTTCGTCAGGTTCATAAACCTGCGGTAGTAGTTCGTAATCGCCTTTTATCAACGTCTGTATCAAATAACCAATACAGTCTAAGCTGATATCTGTCTTAAAAGCTTATATTCCATCAAAAATTCAGTTGAATTGAACTTGCTATGGCCTTAGATTTTATAATTGGCTTGTCTTGCTCCAACAGCAGTATTGTACTTCTCGGAGATTTTAATCTGCCCCATATAGTGTGGGTCCCTTCAGAAGATGGTTCATATCAAGAGCTTATCTTTCTCTAGGTGGTATTTTTATACTGACTTACACCAAGTAGGCTGTATTAAAAATTTTAAAAATCGAATACTCGATTTTGTATTTTCTTCTGGCGCTATTAGTACTATTGTTTTTGAATCTAGTTCTGGCATTACTAATATAGACAACTACCATCCACTACTGAATATATTTTTTGACCTAAGCAGCCATCTCCTTGATAACTCTTATCCTCAAGACTGTTCATATGTGTTTGATTTTCGAAAGACAAATTTTCACGTGCTTTCTTAAGTAATGAGTAGAATTTTGAAAATATATTAAATTCTACAAGTATTACTGGTTTTTATATTATATTTAGTAGCTGTATAAATAATTCTGTACCTATGAAAAAATCTGAAAATACCAATTGTTGTCACCCTTAATACACATTCTCTTCGAAGCAAGAGAATTAAGTATTGAAAGCTTACATAAAAACTCTTTCTACAATAATCTTCGAAGAGAATATATCCCTTTTTGAAGAATTTAAAAATCTTTCAAAAACTTTATACTCCAACTATTTTAACGGAATGGGAATCCTAAGAGCTTTTGGAATTTTGTTGACTCGAAGAAAAGTTCGGATGGCTTCCCAGCAAGTTTTGTATATGAGAACTCTTCGGTACCAAATCCCAGTGATGCAATGCGTTTGCAAATAATTTTTCTGACTCCTTTGTTGATACTCATGTAAGTGTTGATAAAGATTTTTTTAAAGATGTGAACACCTGCCCGCAAGTAAATTTTAACACTATTCCTGTATAACAAGATAGGGTATTTTACTCTTTGTCATTATTAAATGACGAGTGCTATTATGGCCCCGACGCGACCGAATGCCCCGATTGTTTTGAAAAAAGTGTAGTCGTGTATGTGCAGCCCTTGCAATTATTATTTGAGCTTTCTTTAAAATGTGGGAAATTACCGTCATTCTGGAAGAAATCATTTCTCACTCCTGTTTTTATAAAAGCTTTTTGAACAGGTTGTATGTGAAAGCCATTTATTCTCTTTATTCAGTCATTGTCATGCTACTATCCGTGACACATGTGAGATAGAGAACATTTTACCCACTTTCATTGTTTGGTCATTTAACTTCCCGAAATTGAAAGAAAGCGCTCTCGTAGAAACGAGGATATTGAATCCTCTCTTTATAAATCCAGGAGATCCTTTTCTCCAAAAATGTTGTTGGATAATCATAATCCCATCGAAATTTTATCAATCGATGATGATGAAATCACCAAGTAACACTCCAGTTACGTCCAGGTTAGCAACCCCAGACAAAACGAATGTCGTATTATTAACAAATACGAATCTTCCATCGTCAGCAGTAACGTCAACACGAGCCACCAATTTCACAATCGATTGGTGTCAATAACAATTCCAAGAAGCACTACGAAATACGCTGACGATCTGATTATTCAACTGCCTGAGACAAATTTTCAACAATAATTAGTATTATAAGTTCAGTCTAAATTATAACCTCGAAATGTAACGTTCAAACTTAAGATTCTATTATTTTATAAATAAAGTTTTTTTTAACTTAAATATTTTTTATTTCTACTTAAGTGGCACAATGTTGATGGTCTGACCATAATTTTTCGACTTCACCGTTTAACCGAAGTATCCGCTGGTGGAGTTCGCCGGCTTTACCTCATCCTCCTGGTTTTGGATTATTTTATATGTGAGGCCAACGGAATGCTTGTTTTATTGCAACAAGCTGAGCTAGTTGTGCTGCATTGTTACCACAATTGTATTTTTGACGTGAAGGCTTCTTCGTAATTTCTTATTTCTTATTCAGCCATCAAAACACTCTCATAAACATTGCCCAACATGGTGAATAGAGCGCTGAATGATAAATAACTGAAGTGTAGAGTTTTTTTTAAACTTTCAGCTTAGTAGCATTCTTTGGTCAGAGGTAAAAATATTTTGAATTATGAAAATTGGTTATATATTTCTTCACAATTCTTAACTTATTATTTTATTAAAAATGAATGTAATAATATTTATTGTTGCTAATATCGGAAACTAACAAGGAATGAAAAGTATTTGAAAAATTATTCATTTATATAAATCAAAGTTTGCGTTAATTAAAAACAAACAGGTATAGACAAAGTTGTTTGAACAAATTAGTTGACAGTAGTTAAGAGTACAATTACATTTAAATTAGACATAACATATTATGTATTATGTATGTATTTTCAACACTCCCTATTTTTGTCATAATTTCTTGATCAAAATGCATTACATCACGAAAATAAATTATTTTTGATATGCAATAACTCCCAATAGTCAACGAAGAGTTTCAAAATGATTTCTTGGTAAAACCATCATAAAAATATCTGCGATCATGTCATATGTTGATATATAGTTGATTCTAAAAACGATGGAATTTTCGATGTCCGCGACAATAATTTAAAACCATTGCATTCATTCACACTGTTTTTTTTTATAAATATAAATCTGATCAAAATCTATATGGGTCTAATCCTCAGTCCCCTGGCATGTCGGCATCCCGTTTGAACATCATGTAATCATTGCCATTCTTCTATTTCAATTCGCACACTAAAAAAATCTAAAATAACACAGAAATGTTCTTTATTTAATAAACATTATTTAGCAATGGATTTTATTGCGAAAAAAAGTCACTCAACTTTGTCTTTTGCATTTCTTATCAGTCCCCTAAAAGATTAAGAACGTCAAAAATATCGATAACTTTTATAAAGATCTAAGTCCCATCTCATGGAATATTAAATATTGAGTCTCGTTGAAACGAAATTGGGTTTACATCTCGCGTCTGTTTATTATGTCACTTTATAGAAAATACATTTGTGCAAGAGGTCGTGGTTTAATTGTTTTATTTGTCAGTCCCCGCTGGTGAGTACTTACATATAATTTTTAATATACGTAGGAATATTTGTTAGTATTATATTATAGGCTAAGTAAAACCATAATAAATTTTCGGTTTTTTATTCTATCAAATTAAACGTTTTTATGTTTTTTAGTTAAAAATGTTTAAAAAAACCCAGTCCCCTGGCAATTTTATGAAGAAAGGTACTATAATTCTAAACAGAGGTCTGAGAAATTTTCAGAAGATGATGCATTTTAACGGTTTTTGCGGGTTTTGCTATGAGTTCTTAAATCGATGATCCAACATTAATTTTTAACGGCGACATTGAAGCTATAATAACCTATTTTAGAAACGCTTTCAAAGTCAATTAGGTAAAAGATAATGCTATCTTATAACGATAAATCATGCTGATATCGGACAGTTAATTAATAGTTCGCAAATTTTCTTTTGCTACTGCACTGACAAAAATATCCCTTTCGCAGCTTGCTTTCAAGATGAATTCTTTTAAAGAAAACATGTTGAAATTGTCTGCAGGGTTTGAGGACTTGCTTACAAATTTCAATACTGCAGTCTCAAACGTATGCACTTTTTCTCCTCTAAATGATAAGGTTAACATACCAACATCAACTGATGATCTGATCAAAGGACCTCCCCTTGCATCTGTCTCATCAGTTGAAAGAATCCTCTTTATCTGCTAGTTTCGATCATGCCCCAGCTGTTGAAAATGGTAAGAAAAGGGGACGAGAGAAATCAGTGGTTAAAAATACAAGTCCTTTCCAAAAGCAAACCAATCTCAGGAGATCTTCTAGCCCCACTTTATTGCCTATTTCAGATATAGATGGTGATATCTATTGTGAAACAATATCGGATCATCTTGTATCAACAGATTCTTGTCTTAGACCTTTCGAGGCTCTCCCAAAGCCTAACTCTATTTTTGTATCGCGTTTGTATCCAGATCTTGTTGTTGATGATATTGTTTCCCATTTAGTATCTAACTAAATGCACGATGATAAGCAAAGTAAATAGTTTCGTTTCTTTTTTTAAAATAGTTGCCAATCCCACAATTTTCGATTCAATCACACAGTTATAACTGGCCATCTGAAGCTCTTGTAAAAGCATTTACAACATTCAAGGAAAACAAACCTATGCGCTTTATATCAAAACATTCGTCAGCAAAAAAACTTTAAAAAAACAAGATTTCCCTCTTTTAACAGAAAGTTAGAGGGCTTAACAGCAAAACTGCCAATTTATAAACTTACTCTCAAGCTTATCATATGACATCTTTATTTTAACAGAAAGGCGGCAGAAATCTAGTCTTTTGGACACAGAACTTTTTAATCAAGAGTTCTTAGTTTACAGAAAAGTTCGTCAGGTTCATAAACCTGCGGTAGTAGTTCGTAATCGTCTTTTATCAACGTCTGTATCAAATAACCAATACAGTCTAAGCTGATATCTGTCTTAAAAGCTTATATTCCATCAAAAATTCAGTTGAATTGAACTTGCTATGGCCTTAGATTTTATAATTGGCTTGTCTTGCTCCAACAGCAGTATTGTACTTCTCGGAGATTTTAATCTGCCCCATATAGTGTGGGTCCCTTCAGAAGATGGTTCATATCAAGAGCTTATCTTTCTCTAGGTGGTATTTTTATACTGACTTACACCAAGTAGGCTGTATTAAAAATTTTAAAAATCGAATACTCGATTTTGTATTTTCTTCTGACGCTATTAGTACTATTGTTTTTGAATCTAGTTCTGGCATTACTAATATAGACAACTACCATCCACTACTGAATATATTTTTTGACCTAAGCAGCCATCTCCTTGATAACTCTTATCCTCAAGACTGTTCATATGTGTTTGATTTTCGAAAGACAAATTTTCACTTGCTTTCTTAAGTAATGAGTAGAATATTGAAAATATATTAAATTCTACAAGTATTACTGGTTTTTATATTATATTTAGTAGCTGTAAAAATAATTCTGTACCTATGAAAAAATCTGAAAATACCAATTGTTGTCACCCTTAATACACATTCTCTTCGAAGCAAGAGAATTAAGTATTGAAAGCTTACATAAAAACTCTTTCTACAATAATCTTCGAAGAGAATATATCCCTTTTTGAAGAATTTAAAAATCTTTCAAAAACTTTATACTCCAACTATTTTAACGGAATGGGAATCCTAAGAGCTTTTGGAATTTTGTTGACTCGAAGAAAAGTTCGGATGGCTTCCCAGCAAGTTTTGTATATGAGAACTCTTCGGTACCAAATCCCAGTGATGCAATGCGTTTGCAAATAATTTTTCTGACTCCTTTGTTGATACTCATGTAAGAGTTGATAAAGATTTTTTTAAAGATGTGAACACCTGCCCGCAAGTAAATTTTAACACTATTCCTGTATAACAAGATAGGGTATTTTACTCTTTGTCATTATTAAATGACGAGTGCTATTATGGCCCCGACGCGACCGAATGCCCCGATTGTTTTGAAAAAAGTGTAGTCGTGTATGTGCAGCCCTTGCAATTATTATTTGAGCTTTCTTTAAAATGTGGGAAATTACCGTCATTCTGGAAGAAATCATTTCTCACTCCTGTTTTTATAAAAGCTTTTTGAACAGGTTGTATGTGAAAGCCATTTATTCTCTTTATTCAGTCATTGTCATGCTATTATCCGTGACACATGTGAGATAGAGAACATTTTACCCACTTTCATTGTTTGGTCATTTAACTTCCCGAAATTGAAAGAAAGCGCTCTCGTAGAAACGAGGATATTGAATCCTCTCTTTATAAATCCAGGAGATCCTTTTCTCCAAAAATATTGTTGGATAATCATAATCCCATCGAAATTTTATCAATCGATGATGATGAAATCACCAAGTAACACTCCACTTACGTCCAGGTTAGCAACCCCAGACAAAACGAATGTCGTATTATTATCAAATACGAATCTTCCATCGTCAGCAGTAACGTCAACACGAGCCACCAATTTCACAATCGATTGGTGTCAATAACAATTCCAAGAAGCACTACGAAATACGCTGACGATCTGATTATTCAACTGCCTGAGACAAATTTTCAACAATAATTAGTATTATAAGTTCAGTCTAAATTATAACCTCGAAATGTAACGTTCAAACTTAAGATTCTATTATTTTATAAATAAAGTTTTTTTTTAACTTAAATATTTTTTATTTCTACTTAAGTGGCGCAGTCGAGAGGATTTCAATCCGAAGATTGAAATTAAAGAACAAAAATAAAAATAGTGCAAAATAGTGAATAAAGTGATATATCTACCATATTAAACTAAAATTAATATTGGCATTGAAGAGTGAACAAAGTGATACCAAGTTAAACTGAAATTAATATTGGGTCACCGGTTTGTAAATCATTTTAGTTCGACTATTTACTATTAGTAAAATAAAAAAAACGAAGAAAAAAAAAAAGTTAAAAGTGATAAACTCATATTATCAAAAAAAAACCTTAAATAATTCAAGATGCAGAATCCAACAGACGAAGGCAATCACGGTCAACAGGCTCAAGTTCCACCACAAGGTCCAGCACAACCACAAGGTCCTGCACCAGCTACTATAGGATTAACGGAGTTGATGAAGGAATCCTCAAGGATCAGAGAACACTGGGGTACATCAGAGTACGCCCTGACTTCATTCATCAGGGAAGTGTAGATTTTCGTGCCGTTTTTTTTTGGGAACACCATTGGAGTTTTACATTCTTCAAAGGAATGTGTTAAACAAAATTCAAGGACCAGCATTACAAGCAATAAGGACGCTGGGAGCGAATCCAACGTGGGACAACATAAAAGCTGAATTGATCAGGAACTTTTGAGTTTGGGAAACTTACTACAACTTACACAACCAAGCCATCAGTACCAGAAACAATAATGTTAGTGAGTATTTCGAAAGACTTAGAGATATATTAGATAAATTAAATACTGAATACGAATTTGATATAGAAAAACCGAATGAATTCTCACCAGTAGCTAATGAAAACATGATAGTTAAAACTTTTATTAATGGACTCGATCCTAATCACGCTAGCATTGTAATAAGAAGACAAATTGATAATTTACGAGACCTATACTATACGCTCGAAGAAACGGGTATGATCCAGACAGGTAGGCAGAAGTTTAATTGACAAATACCAGTAACCCATAAAAATTCGAATACCCCTAATAACAATACAAACAGAGCTCAGAATAGTCCACAGGATCAGTATAGACATCATAGATACAATAACGATCAATATTATCACAAAAAAAAAACAATTCGGGTCAGTATAGGAATAATTTTAACCAAATAGAAACAATTCGGGTCAATATAGAAACAATTTTAACCAAAATCGTAACAATTCGGGTCAATATAGAAACAATTTCAATAACAATAATAATTTAAATAAGGGCATTAGGCCAACACAATAATCATACACCAATGGAATGCGATCATGTTCAACAATCTGTTGAAGAAGTAAATTTTCACTCACAGCCTCCACTTCAGACTTACCGATAATAGAATTGAATATAGGAGAAAATAAAATAAAATGTTTAATAGATACCGGTTCAACTACTACATTACTCGACAAGACCAAATTACAAAATTACAAACGAGTTCCTTTAAAAGAAAAAGTAATAATAATAATAATAATAATAATAATAATATATTTTATTTTTTCAAAAATTGGATACAAAAACAATAAACGAATCATGATGATAATAAATCTTAATTAATTGTTTTTAAAATTTATATTGATTTTATATAATAAAACAAATACTATATATAATTTACAAAATAATATGACATTAACAATATTGTTGTCTGTCAGATTGGCAAATGCGATTTAAAAATTACAATGACTTTTTTTTCTATATTTTTTTTTTTTTTCTTTATTTAACATAATATTTCAATTCGTTTTGTTTTTTAAAAGTATTCATTAATAATTAAATTTCTGTATTTCAGAACTTCTTCAAGATATAAATAAAGATTCGTGTAGTTTTGGCCATTCATTTGTAGGTAAAATTCTTCTTTCGTTAAATTTTCCTTTCCAAAGTAGAAAATTCTAATTCTTTTATAAATTGGACAAATCGCCACAAGGTGGAAAGTATTTTCAGTTTGGTCCAAGTTACATATTGTGCAAATTCCATTCGTATTTTCTTTAAATGCACGAGCGTTAATATTAAGGAGCCCGCCTCTTGCTTTAAAAACCAATGATATGACTTTAGCTCGCATTTCGTCAATAAAATAGAAAGATTTTTTCGAATATTCAAGCCGGCAATATTCATCGTGAAACTGTGACATTCGTGCCATTTCTACATTTTTTTCCCATGATATATTTGTTAATGTTTCAATAACGTTTTTATGTTTAAGACTCCAGTCAGTATTTTGCGAATAAAAGTTCAATTCTATTCCAGTATCCCCAAACACTTTAACCCAATCATTAACCCAGAATGTTGACTTTTGAATTGTTTCCTCTGCTAATATTTTTGGAAGTCGGTTTCTTGGATAACTAAAAACTTTACGTATATACTCAAAATGTAAGTTGAGAGTAAATATAAACATTTTATTGATCCCAGTTTCAAGATGTAACATATAGTTGGAAGTGTTTTTAGGTAGAAATAGCATTTTTTTTAGGAAAAAACGTAAAAGTTTTTCAACCTCTTCATGTTCACACTGACCCCAGATAGGTGCCGCGTAGCACATGATAGATCTCGAGGCTGCTTCAAAAATTTTCAACTTATTGCTTTGAGATATATTCTGGTTATTAATAAAAGAAGACCACGTGGAATTAATTGCATTTTTTGAGCTTGTTAGTTTTTGTTCAAGATGTTTCTTATATTTGAGGTTGTAAGTAATCAGTATCCCAAGGTATTGGTATTCATTTACGACATCAATTTCAGAATCATTAAGATACCATTTTTGTTCAAGCGGACGACGTACACCTTTTCGGAAAACCATGCATTTCGATTTTGATAGATTAATAATTAACTTCCAAAGTTCGCAATACTCTGCAAGTTTATTAATCATGCTTTGTAGTTCTTGAGGGGTTTCCGCTAATAGAACCAAATCATCAGCATAAAGTAACACTTTTAATCTAATACCACATATTTCAACACCCCCAGGCAGTTCACTACTCAGATCGTTTAAATAAATAGCGAACAGAGTTGGGCTCAGCTTACACCCTTGCTTTACACCTTGACGGACATTAAAAAAATTAGAACACGACGTTCCATCCCATACTACTGACTCAGTATCACTATATAGAATTTTCAAAAGTCTTATAATTTTATTTGACATTCCAATTGATCTTAGTTTAAAGAAAAGAGCATTTCTTGGTATCGTGTCAAAGGCCGATTTAAAATCAACAAACAAAGTGAAAACCTTCTTATTTTGTTGAAATTTTAAGTGAACAATGCTATTTAGGTTGAAAACATTATCAACGGTCGAGTAGCCTTTACGAAAACCGGCCTGAAAAAGTAATATTTAATACTCTTAACGGGAATACAACAATAGACACCGAAATTATAACAGAGCTGCCAAATGAATTCAATAAAAAAGCTCAAATGTGTTGGAAACTTACATCCTTTAAAGACAAACATTTTGATGGTATATTAGGAGTGAACTTACTAAAACCTTTAGATGCAAAAATTAATTTAGAGGAAAATATATAGAAATTCATGGGAATAAAATAAATTTTTTAAATGCATGTCCTCATAAGTATGAAGAAATATATATTTTAGAAAGCAATAAAGAAGATGACCAATACGTACCAAATTGTCTTCTTGGTAATCATTTCAATACAGAAGAAAGAAAAACTTTAGAGAACCTCCTTAAGAAAAATAGAGATTTGTTTTTTCGCGAAGGACAACAACTAAGTTGTGCACATGATATTCAGCATGAAATCGTAACTACAACAGATAGACCAATTTACGCAAAAATTTATCGGTACCCCCAAATCCATGAACAAGAGATCAATAAACAAATTAAAGAAATGCTTTCGCAAGGTATAATTCAAGATTTTTTAAGACAAGAAAATATCGAAAAACACTTTATTAAACCTAACAGCCATACTGGCAACCCCGACATCGAAAGGTTTCATAATACTATTTTCGAAAAAATCCGAGTACCCACCGCAGAAAAATCAGAGCTAACAACAAAAGAAAGAATATATAAGTGCGTATAGTGGTACAATAAATCATTGCATTCATCAATTAAATGTAAACCTATAGACGTCTTAGAAGGTAGAATAGATAAAGAAAAGGTCCTGACAAATATGCAAAATATAAAAGATAGAGTAATCAACAAACTAAATAAAGATAGAGAAGAATATAATGAAGAAAGAGATGAAGGATTAGTTAGAAATTATAAAGCACTCAGGCACAAACACGAACCTAGGTATAGAAAACTTAAGCTAGAAAACATACATCCTTCTAATATAAAAAGACCAACTAAATTTTAAGGCCAAATGGATCATACTAGTGTTACTACTTAAACTGATGACAACAGAGGCAACCTTGACTATAGAAAAAATTGAAACGAACAGCGGATTTGCAGAAATAAAACTTGGAAACGTTGAAATAGTAAAAACATATGATCTTGTTCTACATATTATTAACCCAACAGAAATTTTGAAGGTAATTTCAGACCTAGAAAAAAATCTTTCTAATATTCAAGTAGGAATCGGAAAAGAAAATTTTAATTCACAAATTAGATTCACTTAAATACAAAATACACACTATTATTCCACACAGGCATACAAGAGGTCTTATTAATATAGTAGGGACAGGTTTGAAATGGTTATACGGAACGATGGACGATGACGACAGACGAAACATGGAAGAACATCTAAAAGTTACTGACGACAATAATCACAAACTTATAACTCAAAATAACAAACAAGTTTTCATTAATAATAGTTTTAACCAAACGTTTTTAACTTTAAAAGAATTTATTGAAAAAGATAGATTCAAAATTTTATATCAATTCAATAATATAAAAAGCGAAACTGTAAAATTGAATAGCAAACTTTTATACTTAGAATCATTAATAAAAATTGGAATTATAAAAGACAATGTCGAACACATTCAAAATAATATTGCTTCTAGTAGAACAGGTATAATGGGGAATAACATTTTAAGTAAGGAAGAAATTAAAAAATATGATATAAGTTTCGAAAAATTGAAAAATATAAAGATTGGTACAGCCTTATATATAAATGAAAAAAATGTTTTTGTAATTAAAATACCTAATGAAATTATAGAGACTAACAAATATTTAGTCACTTCTTTAACAAATATGTACTTTGAAGAATTGATAATGAATGACGAAGAAATTATAAAACTAAATGAAACTGTACACAAATATGAAAAAAAAAGTTGACTTTAAAAATTTTAAAAAATCTAATTTATGTTTATATAATGGCATTTGCATGAAAACAAAAAATTCCCAAATGAAAACTTTTGAAATAGAAAATGGATTGCTTTTATTAAAGAATGTTCAAAATATAAATTTGTCAAGTTCTTATGACGAAAGAATTATAACATTAAACGGAAATTTTCTATTAAACTTTAACAATTGTGAAATCAAATTCAAAAACAAAACATTTGTAAACAAGAAAGATATATTTGAAGAAAGGTTCATTATTCCTTACGAAATTAACCTTAATATGACAAAGGAAAAACTTAGTTTTAATGATATCATTATGAAACAAATTGAATATATAGAGCATATTAACGAACTCAAATTTAAACAAAAAAATCATGTTTTATTAAATGTATGTATCGGTATATTTGTATTAATTTCAATCATGGCTATAATAATTTATGTATACATTAAGTTTAAAAAGCTAAAGCAAACACTATATGTAACTCAGGAGAGTTTCAAACTAAAGGAGGGAGAGGTTACGTCCAGGTTAGCAACCCCAGATGGAACGGATGTCATATTATTGACAAATGCGAATATTCCATCGTCAGCAACACGAGCCACCAATTTTGCAATCGATTGGTCGCAATAACAATTCCAAGAAACACTATGAAATATGCTGACGACATGATTAATGTTCAACTGCCTGAGACAACCTTCAACAATAATTAGTACTATAAGTTCAGTCTAAATTATAACCGCGAAATGTAACGTTCAACCTTTAGATTCTATTATTTTATAAATAAAGTTTTTTTTTTAACTTAAATACTTTTTATTTCTACTTAAGTGGCGCGGCAGTTCTACCAATCCGTCCGAAACATGACACAGTACACACCACGTTGCAAATACTGCAAGGAAAGAGAGGGAAATCTGATCACCGATCCACAAAGCATACTGGAGCGAGTCAACTCACTGCAGAAGTGGAGGCTCCACTGCTTTAAGACGGTATACCAGCCGAATTATTTTAACATGGTGGGCCAGCTCTGTGTCAAGCTATTCATGATATTGTAGTGCACGTGTGGGATCATAAAGAAATGCCATAAGACTGGCGGAGAGGTTTAATATGCCCCATACATAAGAAAGGAGATGTCACAACGTACAGTAACTATAGAGGTATCACGTTGTTGAGTACCGCCATTGTATATAGATTTCTATAGTATTTTCATGCTGGATAATCACCACTTGGCCATCTTAATAAACTTGTGAATAACACATTTTTAGGTTCGTGCATTTACTAGTTGTCTGTTCTGTTGCCCTGACAACAGTCGTAAACATATGTGATTTTTGTTTTGTTAACGACTGTTGTCAAGGAAATATGGATTTCAGAGCCAATAAAATACATTTAATATTGTTAATTTGTTTTGTTGACGACTATTATTAGGGTAACAGAATAGACACTTAATAAATGTAAGAACCTCCAAATGGGCGGTTCACAAGTTTCTTTAGATGGCGCTGCTTCATGTTTGTACTATAGAAATTTATATACAATGGAAGAATTTAAATATTTTTTAGAAATGAACAACGTAAAACATATATTAACAGCTGCGGGCCATCCAGCTACTAATGGCCAAGCTGAAAGTTTCGTTAAAATACTAAAAAAATCACCATATGCTAATATTAAATCTGAAAAACAACCTGATATCGACACTATATTAAATAGATTTTTATGTGATTACCGTAATACAAAGCATTGCACAACTGAAGAATCACCAGCAAAATTATTTTTTGGCCGAACTTTAAAAACTCGATTTAGTTTATTGAAACCACCATTAATTAAAGATAATATTATCAAAAGTCAAATCAAAAGCCAACAGAATTTTAAAGGTAATCGTCAAATAAGTTTTAATAAAGGTCAAAAAGTTTATATTCGTGATTACAGAAATCCCAATAAACCAAGTTGGTCAGCAGCAACAATTGAAAACAAAATTGGCCCTCGTACTTATTGTTGTATCATCTCAAATAATAATAGATTTATCAAAAGACATGTAGATCAAATTTGGGGTGAAAATAGAAGCGATTCTCAGATAACTGATGCTGAGGTTATTGATAACGTAGCACCTGAAACACATACAAATACAAATACCATTCCACCTAAGGAGAGTACATCTCATGGCAGTTCCTCAAATCCAATTGAAAATGTAGATTCTATTCAAAATAGACAATTAAGAGCAAGATGCGATAAAGGTAGAGCGATTTGTGAAAAGAAACTTAAATCTTAATTAAACTCATAAATAAATGTACTCTTATGTTATATAATATCTTTTTATAGAATGTAAATAATTTAAACTTGAAGTAATTTTCTTTTACTTTTTTTTTAAATATAATAATTTGAAATATATATGATTTGTTAATAAAAAGCTCATATAGAGCATGTTGAGTATTATAAATTAATATAGTCAGTCTGGCAACATCATAAATCTATAAAGCTTTTATTAATGATCATTAAGAATTATGTAAACTTAATCTCTAGTTTGTAAGAATATGAAATAAAACAGTCTTGTATTATCCATTGAACCATAAAGGTCTTTTTCTGTAGTTACAGTACACAACACTTAGAGATATATTAGATAAATTAAATACTAAATACGAATTTGATGTAGAAAAACCGAATGAATTCTCACCAGTAGCTAACGAAAACATGATAGTTGAAACTTTTATTAATGGACTCGATCCTTATCACGCTAGCATTGTAATAAGTAGACAAATTGATAATTTACGAGACGAAGAAACGGGTATAATCCAGGCAGGTAGGCAGAAGTTTAATAGACAAATACCAGTAACCCATAAAAATTCGAATACCCCTAATAACAATACAAACAGAACTCAGAATAGTGCACAGGATCAGTATAGACATCATAGATACAATAACGATCAATATTATCACCAAAATAGGAACAATCCGGGTCAGTATAGGAATAATTTTAACCAAAATAGAAACGATTCGGGTCAATATAGAAACAATTTTACCCAAAATCGTAACAATTCGTGCCAATATAGAAACAATTTCAATAACAATAATAATTTATATCAGAGGGCTTTAGGTCTTGTATAATATAAATAATTAATTTTCGGGGGTACCGTTCCTAGGCTTCAGCTTAATATAAATTTGTTCGGCCCAAGAGTGGGGGCCGTTTGTCAATGCAAATAATATTATACGGTTTTTTGTGATCACGTCATATGGGGAAAGATGGCTGCGGGGTTCGAGGTATGTCGTATGTTTTCCTTGCAAATGGAATATGGGAGGTGTTGTGCTTCATTACAAACACAAACATTTCAGGAAAAATTCTAAAATTTGAAATTGACTCAGGTGCGGGTGAAAATATTCTCCCAATAAGTGACATTAGGCAAATCAACATGCTGAAAAAATTAAAACAAACCAATATTAAATTAAAAGTTTTCGTGGTTCAGAAATGAATGCGGCGGGAGAACAAATGAAGAAGAAACTTACATATTTTTTTTTAGAAATCGTTGCTCATATTAATTCTTAAGCAGAAACCGAAAACAAAATGATTTTATTTTTCCTAGATTTCGATAAAATTAAAAATTACCAAAACTACTATTTTAATTCAATTATTTTTTTTTTTGCTTGAGTATTTTACGTGGTCTTATTTTGATAGTAAAAATAGAAAAGTTAAATACAAGCATTTTTATCTGCAGGAAGGGGGGTCTGTATCTCCCCGTTCGGGCGGGAAGGGTAATTTAATGAAAAAAATACTAAAAATTGAAAGAAAATCATTAAATAATAACGGTAATACTTACAATTAAGTATTATATCTTTTTTGAAAGCCAAAACTCTGTTTTATTAGCCGGTTTTTAAATCAAGTGAAATCTATCCAAAGTTTTTGATAAGATAGTATATTGATAAAAAAAATTTGTGAATCTAAAAGAAACTTTGCATATACCCAAACTCAGGCAGGGGGGTAGGTTTTTCAAAAACTATGGATAGATTTGACTTGATTTAAAAACTGGCTAATAAAACAGAGTATTGGCTTTTGAAAAAGATATATGATTTTTTTCTATTTTTAGTACTTTTTTCATTAAATTGACCCTCCTGCCCAAACGGTTGGAGATAGACCCCCTTTTTGTATTTGATTTCTCTACAAAAATCTGTTATCAATTGTCGGCGCCAAAGTTATCGTACTCGTGCCAAAAACACCACTCCTGAATCTATTATAACATATCTATCTGAAAAAAATAATCTCTCTCCGGACACTTTCCAATGCTACAACCTTACAAAAAAAGATGCTCTGCGAACTGAAATATCATTTGTTAATTTTAAACTCAGTGTACCTGTAGACAAACTGAACTATGTAATGGATCCTGCTAGTTGGCCTGAATTCGTCAAAGTGACTGTTTACGCCATCTGTGAGCGAGGCACAATGATAGCTTACTATAATTTTGCCTCGCTCTCCGAACACACCCTTTCACATGTCATCTCATTTTTGACAGCAAAAAATGGCTGGCATTTCCGGCATCATCAATTGCAAATTAATTTCTTCATTCGCACATTTTTTCTTGGCCCTTTCGGCAGCACATCTTTTTTCTCTTGGCGCTTTTGGCAATAAACTTTGTGGTTTTTTCAATTAAAATTAACTTAAAACTATCTTAAAGTATCTTAAATCTAATTTAAACTAATTTAAAAATATTAAATTGGAAAAAGAACCATTTATAAATAAAATCAAAGAATAATAGTTATCCAATAGACATTTATGTTTTTTTTTCTCGTTGTGAAGAAAATTGAGACACACCCATCAAGAAATTCGACTGAGTGGTATAACTAAGTGCACGATCCTTTTCCATTGCCGGCACCATAACCACCAGCATATCTGTGGTTAAAAAGTAGTTTTGTTGATACTGCTGTGTTAGATATCACCACCCACATACGCTTGTTGCTGTTGCCCGCTGAAACTGCCCAAGGCTGCCTTAACGCGAAGCAGAGGTGTCGCTGTCGCTTTTGTTTACGGAGCTCACATCACTCTATCTGGTTCTTCGGTGAAAGAAGTAAATTGGCCAAGTATTAAACCCAACATTGCGTCAGATTCGAAAAGCGGTTATTGGTGCTCTCCACGGATTGTTGTTTGTTGATGGTGCTGTTGCTGGTGTGGCACGAACCACTCCACACTATACACAAGGATAAGGTCACATATTGACACAATCATTTGGTCCATACGAGACGGATTCCTGGAATCCAGCGTGTTTACGAACACACCCTACACCACCACGTCATCAAGCAGGCAACGGTACAGTTGCCCGCCATCATCACGCCATTCATGACGTAATCCGTACTGTTACTGAAGTACAGTTATTTTCATCACGCCATCTCATCAGAAGCTGCTTTAAACCAGGTATTCGTAATAACAGTGCTAGTAACTTTACTTTTTGTTCATTGCTTTTTTACATTATATTATATTATAAACAAAAATTTATTGTTTAGTATGTATTATATCTCTACAATATAAGTATATATATTCAAGCATTTGAATAAATTAAAAGTGCGGTTTGGTCGCGTAGTATTCTGGGTTGCAGTAATTATTTCATATTATTTCATATTCATCTGAACTCCGGGTACATTTTATATACAGCTAGAATTCATGCGAGGAGTCGTTTTTTTTTTGTTAACGACTCGAAGTGCCATTTTTACTACGTGACTCAATAAATATATTTTGGTTTTTTTTCAACAAATTTTTATTTGTTTCATCAGATATGGGTTGATTGGTACAAATATTTTGATCTGATATAACAACTTTTTTATAAGTTTGTTAACAAATATTTTTGGATTCATTCAAAATAGTTTCGGTCTTTTTAGCAACTTTTTATAAGTTTGTTAACAAATATTTTTGGATTCATTCAAAATATTTTCGGTCTTTTTAGCAACTTTTTATAAGTTCGTTTACAAATATTTTTGGATTCATTCAAAATATTTTCGGTCTTTCTAGCAACTTTTTATAAGTTCGTTTACAAATATTTTTGGATTCATTCAAAATATTTTCGGTCTTTTTAGCAACTTTTTATAAGTTTGTTAACAAATATTTTTGGATTCATTTAAAACATTTTCGGTCTTTTTAGCAACTTTTTATAAGTTTGTTAGCAAATACTTTGGATTCATTCAAAATGTTTTCGGTCTTTTTAGCAACTTTTTATAAGTTTGTTAATAAATATTTTTGGATTCATTCAAAATATTTTCGGTCTTTTTAGCAACTTTTTATAAGTTTGTTAACAAATATTTTTGGATTCATTCAAAATATTTTCGGTCTTTTTAGCAACTTTTTATAAGTTCGTTTACAAATATTTTTGGATGCATTCAAAATATTTTCGGTCCTTTTAGCAACTTTTTATAAGTTTGTTAGCAAATATTTTTGGATTCATTCAAAATAGTTTCGGTCTTTTTAGCAACTTTTTATAAGTTTGTTAACAAATATTTTTGGATTCATTCAAAATATATTTGGTCCTTTTAGCAACTTTTTATAAGTTTGTTAGCAAATATTTTTGGATTCATTCAAAATATTTTCCGTCTTTTTAGCAACTTTTTATAAGTTTGTTAACAAATATTTTTGGATTCATTTAACACATTTTCGGTCTTTTTAGAAACTTTTTATAAGTTTGTTAGCAAATACTTTGGATTCATTCAAAATATTTTCGGTCTTTTTAGCAACTTTTTATAAGTTTGTTAACAAATATTTTTGGGTTCATTCAAAATATTTTCGGTCTTTTTAGCAACTTTTTATAAGTTTGTTAACAAATATTTTTGGATTCATTCAAAATATTTTCGGTCTTTTTAGCAACTTTTTATAAGTTCGTTTACAAATATTTTTGGATTCATTCAAAATATTTTCGGTCCTTTTAGCAACTTTTTATAAGTTTGTTAGCAAATATTTTTGGATTCTTTCAAAATAGTTTCGGTCTTTTTAGCAACTTTTTATAAGTTTGTTAACAAATATTTTTGGATTCATTCAAAATATTTTCGGTCTTTTTAGCAACTTTTTATAAGTTCGTTTACAAATATTTTTGGATGCATTCAAAATATTTTCGGTCCTTTTAGCAACTTTTTATAAGTTTGTTAGCAAATATTTTTGGATTCATTCAAAATAGTTTCGGTCTTTTTAGCAACTTTTTATAAGTTTGTTAACAAATATTTTTGGATTCATTCAAAATATTTTCGGTCTTTCTAGCAACTTTTTATAAGTTTGTTAACAAATATTTTTGGGTTCATTCAAAACACTTTCGGTCTTTTTAGCAATTTTTTTTTAAGTTCGGTATCTAATATTTTGTGGATTCGTCATTTATCGCCATTTCCGTATCTTTTTTTAATAAAGGGAATATCAATATTTTGCGTATTCGTCCAAAATATTTGCTACAAACTCTCGTAAGTTTTTGTAATTAGCTTGTTAACATCATGAGCTTTCTAACTGATTTCATTCATTCAGCTGATCAGCTCGTCAAATATACGGTAGCTTTCAAGGAACTTCCTGAAGCAAGGCACACTTTGTCGGCATTGAAGGCACGAAAAATAGAATTAAGAGATTTATGGTCTGAAGTTAAGGTCAAATATTTGACATGTATTCGCGAAGGCGCCAACACAGAAGAGTTTGATGTGGCAACGATAGAAGAAAAGTATGCCTCCTCAAATGAAACCTATATAAATTGTCTTGATCTGATTTTAGAAATGGCAGACAATATATCCAAGAAACCTGAACCAAGTTCGGATTCTTCGACAACAACGAAATCATCTGTTGATGATATTCAAGGGAAGGCATATGGTGTAAAACTACCAGTTTGTGACACTGAGACATTTTGTGGTGACTATCTCAAATGGCCAACTTTTCGAGATATGTTCGAAGCCATTTATATAAACCATCCAAGGTTGGGGTAAGTAGAAAAACTTTTCCATCTCAGATCCAAAACAACTGGAGATGCCTTCAGTATTGTCGAAAAATTTCCTCTTCTTAATTCAAGTGTCGGTTTGGCTTGGGAGTCTTTAAGTTCCACTTACGAAAATAAGCGAATCATTGTAAATAATCAAATAAAAAAAACTTCCAAATCTGCCTTCATGTACTGCCGAATCTGGGAAAGCTATTAAAGTTCTTCAACGTCATATAAATGACAGCTTAGCGGCGCTTACAGCCCATGGCATTAATGTTAATGGTTGGGATCCAATTCTGGTGTATACCTGTTCCAATCGCTTGCCTCCAAATACGCTTTCTTTATGGGAGCAATCCTTAGCTGATCCTACCGCCCTACCTTCATGGCAACAAATGAATACATTTCTAAGTATGCGCTTTCAAGTTCTTGAAACTATCGCAGACGTCACTTCACTTGCTGTGTCGAATACTGAAAAATTTGGGAGGAACCCCAAAGTTGTTTCGCAATCTAAGCATCGAGTGAACACTTTCCACTCTAAGCCCCAGAATTTCGTTTGCAAACTTTGTTCAGGTAAACATTCAGTTAGCAAATGTCATCAATTTTTAGCCCTGTTGCCTTTAGCCAGATATGACACAATTAAGAAAAACAATATGTGCGTTAATTGTTTATCAGCGAAGCATGGTTCGAATTTATGTCCAAGTCAATATGCGTGCTCTACCTGTAACAAAAGGCATCATTCCTTGTTACATTTCCAAAATAACACTGGATCACCGGCATCGACGGGGATGCATAACAATTCATCTGTTGGAGCACCGTTAGCTCCTTGTATTCATCCGCCTTCCAATCTGCAGTCCACTTCACAACCATTTGTACCATCGATTACCGGTCGAACCCATCACGCTTCATCACACAAAAATGTGTTACTAGCAACGGCACGGGTGAAAATTGTTGGGCAAGATTGCTATCATTTAGTAAGGGCCCTAATAGATCCCGGATCTGAGGTATCATTCATACTTGAATCGGTCCAACGACGCTTTAATTTGCCAACCATGCCAATTAATATTACAATTTCCAGTGTTAATGCAGCTCATGCTGCTTCTTCTAAGAAGCTTTGTACATTCTCGATCTATAATGATGAGAATCCTGCTCTTCCTATTACAGCACAAGCTGTCGTACTAAAGCAAATAACCAATGATTTGCCAAGTTCATCCTTCCCAAATATTGATCTTTCTGAACTAATAGGGCTTCATCTTGCTGATCACGGCTTCAATTCATCTGAGAAAATAGACTTACTTATCTGTGCGGATTTATATCCAACTATTGTTCGCAATGGTTTGCAACGTGTTTGCGAAACGTTAATTGCTCAAAACACCATGTTTGGATGGGTTCTTGCAGGCCCGCTTCCAAAAACTGTAAATACTTTTAGCACGTTCGTTGCTGACTCACAAACTGATTCGTTAGATACATTAATAAGGCGATTTTGGGAATTGGAAGAGGTGCAAGATGGTCAGCCAATTTTGTCAATTGAAGATCAATATTGTGAAGACTTTTATGCAAAAACAACATTTCAAAGACCAAATGGACAGTACGTTGTGCGTCTTCCATTTAAGCCTGACTCGTCATCCAAATCGCTTGGTACCTCAAGGGGCATTGCGCTCAAACAATTTCAACGCACAGAGATAAATCTCACACGAAAACCTGATTTACAACTTCAGTATTTCAATGTGATGTCAGACTATTTGAAGCTGGTCATATGAAAACGGTAAGCGCAATTGAAAAGATAAAAGATGGAACAATTTCCTCTTTTTATCTCCCACATCATGCTGTACTGAAGCCTGAAAGCGCTTCTACCAAAGTTCGGTTGGTGTTTAACGCGTCGAGTGCATCTACCAGCGGCGTTAGCTTGAATGACCTTTGATACACAGGTCCAGTACTTCAGCGCGATCTTGCTTCATTAATAATCCGTTGGAGGTTTTTCAAATATGTATTTAACGCCGACATTGAAAAAATGTACCGGCAAATTGCTATTCACCCAGATGATACCGCCTTTCAACGAATTCTTTTTCGATTTCCTTCTTCGTCTACTGTGATTGACTATGAGTTATTGACCGTGACTTTTGGCGTGAATTGTGCACCCTATCTGGCTATTAGAACTCTTTTACAGCTAGCAAAAGACAAGCGCGATGTTTATCCTCTGGCTTCACAAATTATTTCGTCAGAATGTTATGTTGATGACATTCTTTCAGGCGCTCATGACCTTTTAACCGCTCAACAAGCTCAACGTGAGTTGATTGACCTGCTCGATTCTGGTGGATTTCCTCTTCGCAAATGGACGTCCAATACAAGTTCTCTTTTGGATCATTTGCCTTCCAATTATGTTTTGAACGAAAACTTTTTAAAATTGGATAAGGAAAGCACCACCAAAACACTCGGCATACGGTGGAATGCCAAAGAAGATTACTTCTATTTCACTACTCCGTCTTTTAAACTTTCGAAAACTCCGAGCAAAAGAGAAGTTTTTTCTCAAATCGCTCAATTATTTGATCCAGCTGGCTGGTTGGCCCCTATCATAGTTAGAGCAAAAATGCTCATGCAACGTATTTGGGTAGAATCTACCCACTGGGATAATGTCATACAAACTGACACTTACACAATATGGGAATCTTTTGTTGAAGCGCTCTCGGACATTCGGGGTCTTCAGATTCCTCGATGGTTGGAATATTCGCCTTTTTGTCAGTTACAGTTCCATGGGTTCTGCGACTCATCCGAGAAAGCTTATGCCGCAATGTTGTATCTTCGAGTTGAGAAGCCAGATGGATCGATTAGTTCACGTTTGATTTGCGCAAAATCTAAGGTAGCCCCAATAAAGCCAGTTTCGTTGCTGCGTCTTGAACTATGCGGTGCAGTTCTTCTTTCAAAACTCGTAAAGGCTCATCTTTCTAATTTTCCAGTCGCTTCGTATCAGAACTATTTTTGGACTGATTCGTCCATAGTGCTTGCATGGTTAAATAAGCATCCAAGTTACTTGGAAGACCTTTGTAGCCAATCGAACAAGTGAAATAATCAGTAATGTGGGCAATACTAATTTGAAGCATGTTAGGTCAGGCGAAAACCCAGCCGATCTTGCCACTAGAGGACTCTCTCCTAAGGAGTTACAATTTAACAAATGTTGGTGGCACGGCCCTAGTTGGTTGCAAGAACCTCAAGGATTTTGGCCAAGTACCCAACCTGAACCATTGCTTCAAGATCAATTAGAACATAAAGCAGTTTCTTGTTTTACTGAACAAATCAATTTTCACGAGGTTTAAGATCGCTTTTCTTCTCTTCCACGCGCGATGCGTGTTATAACTTATTTGTTCCGCTTCCGCTACAATGCCAATCCTTCTTCTAACAGCAATGTCTTCCGCCACAAAACCACAACTGTCACTCAAAAAGAGATGAACTTCGTAAGAACTCGCCTTATTTTGCTGAGTCAAAAATTTCATTATCCTCGCGAATATGAATCTTTATTAAATGGTAAACCTTTGTTGTCTAAGAGTAGTATGTTGTCACTTAATCCTTATTTGGATTCTAAGCAAATTGCTATTCACCCAGATGATACCGCCTTTCAACGAATTCTTTTTCGATTTCCTTCTTCGTCTACTGTGATTGACTATGAGTTATTGACCGTGACTTTTGGCGTGAATTGTGCACCCTATCTGGCTATTAGAACTCTTTTACAGCTAGCAAAAGACAAGCGCGATGTTTATCCTCTGGCTTCACAAATTATTTCGTCAGAATGTTATGTTGATGACATTCTTTCAGGCGCTCATGACCTTTTAACCGCTCAACAAGCTCAACGTGAGTTGATTGACCTGCTCGATTCTGGTGGATTTCCTCTTCGCAAATGGACGTCCAATACAAGTTCTCTTTTGGATCATTTGCCTTCCAATTATGTTTTGAACGAAAACTTTTTAAAATTGGATAAGGAAAGCACCACCAAAACACTCGGCATACGGTGGAATGCCAAAGAAGATTACTTCTATTTCACTACTCCGTCTTTTAAACTTTCGAAAACTCCGAGCAAAAGAGAAGTTTTTTCTCAAATCGCTCAATTATTTGATCCAGCTGGCTGGTTGGCCCCTATCATAGTTAGAGCAAAAATGCTCATGCAACGTATTTGGGTAGAATCTACCCACTGGGATAATGTCATACAAACTGACACTTACACAATATGGGAATCTTTTGTTGAAGCGCTCTCGGACATTCGGGGTCTTCAGATTCCTCGATGGTTGGAATATTCGCCTTTTTGTCAGTTACAGTTCCATGGGTTCTGCGACTCATCCGAGAAAGCTTATGCCGCAATGTTGTATCTTCGAGTTGAGAAGCCAGATGGATCGATTAGTTCACGTTTGATTTGCGCAAAATCTAAGGTAGCCCCAATAAAGCCAGTTTCGTTGCTGCGTCTTGAACTATGCGGTGCAGTTCTTCTTTCAAAACTCGTAAAGGCTCATCTTTCTAATTTTCCAGTCGCTTCGTATCAGAACTATTTTTGGACTGATTCGTCCATAGTGCTTGCATGGTTAAATAAGCATCCAAGTTACTTGGAAGACCTTTGTAGCCAATCGAACAAGTGAAATAATCAGTAATGTGGGCAATACTAATTTGAAGCATGTTAGGTCAGGCGAAAACCCAGCCGATCTTGCCACTAGAGGACTCTCTCCTAAGGAGTTACAATTTAACAAATGTTGGTGGCACGGCCCTAGTTGGTTGCAAGAACCTCAAGGATTTTGGCCAAGTACCCAACCTGAACCATTGCTTCAAGATCAATTAGAACATAAAGCAGTTTCTTGTTTTACTGAACAAATCAATTTTCACGAGGTTTTAGATCGCTTTTCTTCTCTTCCACGCGCGATGCGTGTTATAACTTATTTGTTCCGCTTCCGCTACAATGCCAATCCTTCTTCTAACAGCAATGTCTTCCGCCACAAAACCACAACTGTCACTCAAAAAGAGATGAACTTCGTAAGAACTCGCCTTATTTTGCTGAGTCAAAAATTTCATTATCCTCGCGAATATGAATCTTTATTAAATGGTAAACCTTTGTTGTCTAAGAGTAGTATGTTGTCACTTAATCCTTATTTGGATTCTAATCAAATTCTTCGTGTCAACGGCAGACTCACAAATTCCGATCTATCGTACAGTGAAAAACATCCCATTATTATTCCTTATGATTCACGATTTGCCAAACTTCTCACTGATTTCATTCATACTTTGTCACTTCATGGTGGCAACGCACTTATCTATAAAAAACAACTTCGCAGTCAGATTATGGCAGCACTTCCAACCGAGAGGTGTACGTATTCACCACCCTTTACTTATACGGGTGTAGATTTCGCTGGTCCTTTTCTCATTAAAAGCTTTTTAGGTCGAAGTTGTCGCATTACGAAAGGATATGCGTGCTTATTTGTTTGCTTTGCAACTAAAGCAATTCATTTAGAGGTTTAACCTCATCATCGGATGAGACTCGTCTTAAATATGGGGTTCAGGGCTTAGAATGGAGTTTCATCCCACCGGGGGCTCCTCATATGGGTGGCCTTTGGGAGGCTGGTGTAAAAAGCCTCAAAACCCATCTTCGAAAACTTGGTAATACAAGTAAATTTACTTTTGAAGAATTTTCGACAGTCCTTGCTCGAATAGAGGCATGTCTTAATTCGCGTCCAATTTCACCGATGTCTCAAGACCCACTAGATCCCTTAGCTTTGACTCCGGGACATTTTCTTCGTGTTAGCCCTTTACTGACTTTCCCTGAACCATACAATGATGAAAATTCACCTTCTCTTACGAATAGATGGGAAAAGCTAAAATGTCTTCAGCAGCAATTTTGTCAGCGCTGGAAAGAAGAATATTTAAAAGAATTACACAAACGTTTCAAGTGGCAATTCCCTGAGGAAAATATAAAAGTTAATGACCTTGTTGTCGTCAAACAAGAGAATTTGCCCTGCAATGAGTGGCGACTCGGTAGAGTAATTAAGGTGTGCCCGGGGCCAGATGGAATGGTCAGAGTTGCGGTAGTAAAAACGCCTCAGGGCGAAATCACTCGACCTGTGGTCAAACTCTGCGTCTTGCGAAATACTTAATCAATTTAAATGAATATTTCGAATATAGCATCCCCAGAATAACTTGCCTCCTTTAGTATTATTACCGCTTTTACAGTTCTTATTAATAATTGCCTTTAACAAAGAGTATAATATAAACTCGCGACTTGAATATATGTATGTTAAACTTTAAATTAATAAAACTCTAAATTAATCATTTTGAATTTTCATTAAAGCACTGTATTTATGATTCCTGTAGATATTAAGTTATCATAAGTAATTATCAATCTTTATTTTTGTTAACGCAATGCGTCAAGGGGGGCGATAATGTTTACGCCATCTGTGAGCGAGGCACAATGATAGCTTACTATAATTTTGCCTCGCTCTCTGAACACACCCTTTCACATGTCATCTCATTTTTGACAGCAAAAAATGGCTGGCATTTCCGGCATCATCAATTGCAAATTAATTTCTTCATTCGCACATTTTTGGCCCTTTCGGCAGCACATCTTTTTTCTCTTGGCGCTTTTGGCAATAAACTTTGTGGTTTTTTCAATTAAAATTAACTTAAAACTATCTTAAAGTATCTTAAATCTAATTAAAACTAATTTTAAAATATTAAATTGGAAAAAGAACCATTTATAAATAAAATTAAAGAATAATAGTTATCCAATAGACATTTATGTTTTTTTTTCTCGTTGTGAAGAAAATTGAGACACACTCATCAAGAAATTCGACTGAGTGGTATAACTAAGTGCACGATCCTTTTCCATTGCCGGCACCATAACCACCAACATATCTGTGGTTAAAAAGTAGTTTTGTTGATACTGCTGTGTTAGATATCAGCACCCACATACGCTTGTTGCTGTTGACCGCTGAAACTGCGCAAGGCTGCGTTTTGAATAAAAGTGTCTTTTTGGTTGCTGCTAGCCTTAACGCGAAGCAGAGGAGTCGCTGTCGCTTTTGTTTACGGAGCTCAATCACTCTATCTGGTTCTTCGGTGAAAGAAGTAAATTGGCCAAGTATTAAACCCAACATTGCGTCAGATTCGAAAAGCGGTTATTGGTGCTCTCCACGGATTGTTGTTTGTTGATGGTGCTGTTGCTGGTGTGGCACGAACCACTCCACACTATACACAAGGATAAGGTCACATATTGACACAATCATTTGGTCCATACGAGACGGATTCCTGGAATCCAGCGTGTTTACGCCCAACGCTACACCACCACGTCATCAAGCAGGCAACGGTACAGTTGCCCGCCATCATCACGCCATTCATGACGTAATCCGTACTGTTACTGAAGTACAGTTATTTTCATCACGCCATCTCATCAGAAGCTGCTTTAAACCAGGTATTCGTAATTACAGTGCTAGTAACTTTACTTTTTGTTCATTGCTTTTTTACATTATATTATATTATAAACAAAAATTTATTGTTTAGTATGTATTATATCTCTACAATATAAATAATAAATTAAAAGTGCGATCTGGTCGCGTAGTATTCTGGGTTGCAGTAATTATTTCATATTATTTCATATTCATCTGAACTCCGGGTACATTTTATATACAGCTAGAATTCATGCGAGGAGTCGTTTTTTTTTGTTAACGACTCGAAGTGCCATTTTTACTACGTGACTCAATAAATATAT
Source organism: Baccha elongata (assembly GCA_951217065.1). Taxonomy (NCBI): domain Eukaryota; kingdom Metazoa; phylum Arthropoda; class Insecta; order Diptera; family Syrphidae; genus Baccha; species Baccha elongata. Next base: position 1,206,863 of record CATNUY010000119.1, on the reverse strand, counting down.
TTTGGTTTTTTTTTAACAAATTTTTATTTGTTTCATCAGATATTGGTTGATTGGTACAAATATTTTGATCTGATATAACAACTTTTTTATAAGTTTGTTAACAAATATTTTTGAATTCATTCAAAATAGTTTCGGTCTTTTTAGCAACTTTTTATAAGTTTGTTAACAAATATTTTTGGATTCATTCAAAATATTTTCGGTCTTTTTAGCAACTTTTTATAAGTTCGTTTACAAATATTTTTGGATTCATAGCAAATATTTTTGGATTCATTCAAAATATTTTCGGTCTTTCTAGCAACTTTTTATAAGTTCGTTTACAAATATTTTTGGATTCATTCAAAATATTTTCGGTCCTTTTAGCAACTTTTTATAAGTTTGTTAGCAAATATTTTTGGATTCATTCAAAATATTTTCGGTCTTTTTAGCAACTTTTTATAAGTTTGTTAACAAATATTTTTGGATTCATTTAAAACATTTTCGGTCTTTTTAGCAACTTTTTATAAGTTTGTTAGCAAATACTTTGGATTCATTCAAAATATTTTCGGTCTTTTTAGCAACTTTTTATAAGTTTGTTAACAAATATTTTTGGATTCATTCAAAATATTTTCGGTCTTTTTAACAACTTTTTATAAGTTTGTTAACAAATATTTTTGGATTCATTCAAAATATTTTCCGTCTTTTTAGCAACTTTTTATAAGTTCGTTTACAAATATTTTTGGATTCATTCAAAATATTTTCGGTCTTTCTAGCAACTTTTTATAAGTTCGTTTACAAATATTTTTGGATTCATTCAAAATATTTTCGGGCTTTTTAGCAACTTTTTATAAGTTTGTTAACAAATATTTTTGGATTCATTTAAAACATTTTCGGTCTTTTTAGCAACTTTTTATAAGTTTGTTAGCAAATACTTTGGATTCATTCAAAATATTTTCGGTCTTTTTAGCAACTTTTTATAAGTTTGTTAACAAATATTTTTGGATTCATTCAAAATATTTTCGGTCTTTTTAGCAACTTTTTATTAGTTTGTTAACAAATATTTTTGGATTCATTCAAAATATTTTCCGTCTTTTTAGCAACTTTTTATAAGTTCGTTTACAAATATTTTTGGATTCATTCAAAATAATTTCGGTCCTTTTAGCAACTTTTTATAAGTTTGTTAGCAAATATTTTTGGATTCATTCAAAATAGTTTCGGTCTTTTTAGCAACTTTTTATAAGTTTGTTAACAAATATTTTTGGATTCATTCAAAATATTTTCGGTCTTATTAGCAACTTTTTATAAGTTCGTTTACAAATATTTTTGGATTCATTCAAAGTATTTTCGGTCCTCTTAGCAACTTTTTATAAGTTTGTTAGCAAATATTTTTGGATTCATTCAAAATATTTTCGGTCTTTTTAGCAACTTTTTATAAGTTTGTTAACAAATATTTTTGGATTCATTCAAAATATTTTCGGTCTTTCTAGCAACTTTTTATAAGTTCGTTTACAAATATTTTTGGATTCATTCAAAATATTTTTGGTCCTTTTAGCAACTTTTTATATGTTTGTTAGCAAATATTTTTGGATTCATTCAAAATATTTTTGGTCTTTTTAGCAACTTTTTATAAGTTTGTTAACAAATATTTTTGGATTCATTTAACACATTTTCGGTCTTTTTAGCAACTTTTTATAAGTTTGTTAGCAAATACTTTGGATTCATTCAAAATATTTTCGGTCTTTTTAGCAACTTTTTATAAGTTTGTTAGCAAATATTTTTGGATTCATTCAAAATATTTTCGGTCTTTTTAGCAACTTTTTATAAGTTTGTTAACAAATATTTTTGGATTCATTCAAAATATTTTCGGTCTTTTTAGCAACTTTTTATAAGTTCGTTTACAAATATTTTTGGATTCATTCAAAATATTTTCGGTCCTTTTAGCAACTTTTTATAAGTTTGTTAGCAAATATTTTTGGATTCTTTTAAAATAGTTTCGGTCTTTTTAGCAACTTTTTATAAGTTTGTTAACAAATATTTTTGGATTCATTCAAAATATTTTCGGTCTTTTTAGCAACTTTTTATAAGTTCGTTTACAAATATTTTTGGATGCATTCAAAATATTTTCGGTCCTTTTAGCAACTTTTTATAAGTTTGTTAGCAAATATTTTTGGATTCATTCAAAATAGTTTCGGTCTTTTTAGCAACTTTTTATAAGTTTGTTAACAAATATTTTTGGATTCATTCAAAATATTTTCGGTCTTTCTAGCAACTTTTTATAAGTTTGTTAACAAATATTTTTGGATTCATTCAAAACACTTTCGGTCTTTTTAGCAATTTTTTTTTAAGTTCGGTATCTAATATTTTGTGGATTCGTCATTTATCGCCATTTCCGTATCTTTTTTTAATAAAGGGAATATCAATATTTTGCGTATTCGTCCAAAATATTTGCTACAAACTCTCGTAAGTTTTTGTAATTAGCTTGTTAACATCATGAGCTTTCCAACTGATTTCATTCATTCAGCTGATCAGCTCGTCAAATATACGGTAGCTTTCAAGGAACTTCCTGAAGCAAGGCACACTTTGTCGGCATTGAAGGCACGAAAAATAGAATTAAGAGATTTATGGTCTGAAGTTAAGGTCAAATATTTGACATGTATTCGCGAAGGCGCCAACACAGAAGAGTTTGATGTGGCAACGATAGAAGAAAAGTATGCCTCCTCAAATGAAACCTATATAAATTGTCTTGATCTGATTTTAGAAATGGCAGACAATATATCCAAGAAACCTGAACCAAGTTCGGATTCTTCGACAACAACGAAATCATCTGTTGATGATATTCAAGGGAAGGCATATGGTGTAAAACTACCAGTTTGTGACACTGAGACATTTTGTGGTGACTATCTCAAATGGCCAACTTTTCGAGATATGTTCGAAGCCATTTATATAAACCATCCCAGGTTGGGGTAGGTAGAAAAACTTTTCCATCTCAGATCCAAAACAACTGGAGATGCCTTCAGTATTGTCGAAAAATTTCCTCTTCTTAATTCAAGTGTCGGTTTGGCTTGGGAGTCTTTACGTTCCACTTACGAAAATAAGCGAATCATTGTAAATAATCAAATAAAAAAACTTCTAAATCTGCCTTCATGTACTGCCGAATCTGGGAAAGCTATTAAAGTTCTTCAACGTCATATAAATGATAGCTTAGCGGCGCTTACAGCCCATGGCATTAATGTTAATGGTTGGGATCCAATTCTGGTGTATACCTGTTCCAATCGCTTGCCTCCAAATACGCTTTCTTTATGGGAGCAATCCTTAGCTGATCCTACCGCCCTACCTTCATGGCAACAAATGAATACATTTCTAAGTATGCGCTTTCAAGTTCTTGAAACTATCGCAGACGTCACTTCACTTGCTGTGTCGAATACTGAAAAATTTGGGAGGAACCCCAAAGTTGTTTCGCAATCTAAGCATCGAGTGAACACTTTCCACTCTAAGCCCCAGAATTTCGTTTGCAAACTTTGTTCAGGTAAACATTCAGTTAGCAAATGTCATCAATTTTTAGCCCTGTCGCCTTTAGCCAGATATGACACAATTAAGAAAAACAATATGTGCGTTAATTGTTTATCAGCGAAGCATGGTTCGAATTTATGTCCAAGTCAATATGCGTGCTCTACCTGTAACAAAAGGCATCATTCCTTGTTACATTTCCAAAATAACACTGGATCACCGGCATCGACGGGGATGCATAACAATTCATCTGTTGGAGCACCGTTAGCTCCTTGTATTCATCCGCCTTCCAATCTGCAGTCCACTTCACAACCATTTGTACCATCGATTACCGGTCGAACCCATCACGCTTCATCACACAAAAATGTGTTACTAGCAACGGCACGGGTGAAAATTGTTGGGCAAGATTGCTATCATTTAGTAAGGGCCCTAATAGATCCCGGATCTGAGGTATCATTCATACTTGAATCGGTCCAACGACGCTTTAATTTGCCAACCATGCCAATTAATATTACAATTTCCAGTGTTAATGCAGCTCATGCTGCTTCTTCTAAGAAGCTTTGTACATTCTCGATCTATAATGATGAGAATCCTGCTCTTCCTATTACAGCACAAGCTGTCGTACTAAAGCAAATAACCAATGATTTGCCAAGTTCATCCTTCCCAATTATTGATCTTTCTGAACTAATAGGGCTTCATCTTGCTGATCACGGCTTCAATTCATCTGAGAAAATAGACTTACTTATCTGTGCGGATTTATATCCAACTATTGTTCGCAATGGTTTGCAACGTGTTTGCGAAACGTTAATTGCTCAAAACACCATGTTTGGATGGGTTCTTGCAGGCCCGCTTCCAAAAACTGTAAATACTTTTAGCACGTTCGTTGCTGACTCACAAACTGATTCGTTAGATACATTAATAAGGCGATTTTGGGAATTGGAAGAGGTGCAAGATGGTCAGCCAATTTTGTCAATTGAAGATCAATATTGTGAAGACTTTGATGCAAAAACAACATTTCAAAGACCAAATGGACAGTACGTTGTGCGTCTTCCATTTAAGCCTGACTCGTCATCCAAATCGCTTGGTACCTCAAGGGGCATTGCGCTCAAACAATTTCAACGCACAGAGATAAATCTCACACGAAAACCTGATTTACAACTTCAGTATTTCAATGTGATGTCAGACTATTTGAAGCTGGTCATATGAAAACGGTAAGCGCAATTGAAAAGATAAAAGATGGAACAATTTCCTCTTTTTATCTCCCACATCATGCTGTACTGAAGCCTGAAAGCGCTTCTACCAAAGTTCGGGTGGTGTTTAACGCGTCGAGTGCATCTACCAGCGGCGTTAGCTTGAATGACCTTTGATACACAGGTCCAGTACTTCAGCGCGATCTTGCTTCATTAATAATCCGTTGGAGGTTTTTCAAATATGTATTTAACGCCGACATTGAAAAAATGTACCGGCAAATTGCTATTCACCCAGATGATACCGCCTTTCAACGAATTCTTTTTCGATTTCCTTCTTCGTCTACTGTGATTGACTATGAGTTATTGACCGTGGCTAGCAAAAGACAAGCGCGATGTTTATCCTCTGGCTTCACAAATTATTTCGTCAGAATGTTATGTTGATGACATTCTTTCAGGCGCTCATGACCTTTTAACCGCTCAACAAGCTCAACGTGAGTTGATTGACCTGCTCGATTCTGGTGGATTTCCTCTTCGCAAATGGACGTCCAATACAAGTTCTCTTTTGGATCATTTGCCTTCCAATTATGTTTTGAACGAAAACTTTTTAAAATTGGATAAGGAAAGCACCACCAAAACACTCGGCATACGGTGGAATGCCAAAGAAGATTACTTCTATTTCACTACTCCGTCTTTTAAACTTTCGAAAACTCCGAGCAAAAGAGAAGTTTTTTCTCAAATCGCTCAATTATTTGATCCAGCTGGCTGGTTGGCCCCTATCATAGTTAGAGCAAAAATGCTCATGCAACGTATTTGGGTAGAATCTACCCACTGGGATAATGTCATACAAACTGGCACTTACACAATATGGGAATCTTTTGTTGAAGCGCTCTCGGACATTCGGGGTCTTCAGATTCCTCGATAGTTGGAATATTCGCCTTTTTGTCAGTTACAGTTCCATGGGTTCTGCGACTCATCCGAGAAAGCTTATGCCGCAATGTTGTATCTTCGAGTTGAGAAGCCAGATGGATCGATTAGTTCACGTTTGATTTGCGCAAAATCTAAGGTAGCCCCAATAAAGCCAGTTTCGTTGCTGCGTCTTGAACTATGCGGTGCAGTTCTTCTTTCAAAACTCGTAAAGGCTCATCTTTCTAATTTTCCAGTCGCTTCGTATCAGAACTATTTTTTGATTCGTCCATAGTGCTTGCATGGTTAAATAAGCATCCAAGTTACTTGGAAGACCTTTGTAGCCAATCGAACAAGTGAAATAATCAGTAATGTGGGCAATACTAATTTGAAGCATGTTAGGTCAGGCGAAAACCCAGCCGATCTTGCCACTAGAGGACTCTCTCCTAAGGAGTTACAATTTAACAAATGTTGGTGGCACGGCCCTAGTTGGTTGCAAGAACCTCAAGGATTTTGGCCAAGTACCCAACCTGAACCATTGCTTCAAGATCAATTAGAACATAAAGCAGTTTCTTGTTTTACTGAACAAATCAATTTTCACGAGGTTTTAGATCGCTTTTCTGCTCTTCCACGCGCGATGCGTGTTATAACTTATTTGTTCCGCTTCCGCTACAATGCCAATCCTTCTTCTAACAGCAATGTCTTCCGCCACAAAACCACAACTGTCACTCAAAAAGAGATGAACTTCGTAAGAACTCGCCTTATTTTGCTGAGTCAAAAATTTCATTATCCTCGCGAATATGAATCTTTATTAAATGGTAAACCTTTGTTGTCTAAGAGTAGTATGTTGTCACTTAATCCTTATTTGGATTCTAATCAAATTCTTCGTGTCAACGGCAGACTCACAAATTCCGATCTATCGTACAGTGAAAAACATCCCATTATTATTCCTTATGATTCACGATTTGCCAAACTCCTCACTGATTTCATTCATACTTTGTCACTTCATGGTGGCAACGCACTTATCTATAAAAAACAACTTCGCAGTCAGATTATGGCAGCACTTCCAACCGAAAGGTGTACGTATTCACCACCCTTTACTTATACGGGTGTAGATTTCGCTGGGCCTTTTCTCATTAAAAGCTTTTTAGGTCGAAGTTGTCGCATTACGAAAGGATATGCGTGCTTATTTGTTTGCTTTGCAACTAAAGCAATTCATTTAGAGGTTTAACCTCATCATCGGATGAGACTCGTCTTAAATATGGGGTTCAGGGCTTAGAATGGAGT